>OX637300.1:32364856-32964856 GCA_951799385.1 Hyppa rectilinea | reverse complement strand
CTAGTATATTTATAACAATACTAGCCGACCCGACAGACGTTGTCCTGCCTTAACTATGATACCTACCCTACCCTACCTACCTACCTACCTACCTACCTACCTACCTACCCTACCCTACCCTACCCTACCCTACCTACCTACCCTACCCTGCCTACCCAATCACTTAGGGGTATGAAAAATAGAAACTAACCGATTCTCAGACCTACTGAATATGCATATAAAATTTCATAAAAATCGGTCAAGCCGTTTCGAAGGAGTATGGTAACTAACATTGTAGTTGTAGTTATTATCAGTTTTTATAAATATGTATGATAGTCTGTAAGGTATTTATGTTATGGGTCTTTGTTACCTGAAATAAATGATATATTATTATTATTATTGTGACACGAGAATTTTATATATAAGATTTAGTCGATATGAATAGTACATCGACTATTATTAGGCATGTTGTGAAGCAGTGCGCGCGGCAATAATATCGTGTGGTGTTGTTGCAGAAGCGCTGCTGCAGAGCCGGCCGCTGCCGCACATCCCCGACCTGCCGGACGGCGATCCAGCGCCCAGCACGCCACAACCGCTCGACTCTGCCAACAGGTACCATGTCAGCACATTCGGCTTATTGCAGAAGCGCTGCTGCAGAGCCGGCCGCTGCCGCACATCCCCGGCCTGCCGGACGGCGATCCAGCGCCCAGCACGCCACAACCGCTCGACTCTGCCAACAGGTACCATGTCAGCACATTCGGCTTATTGCAGAAGCGCTGCTGCAGAGCCGGCCGCTGCCGCACATCCCCGGCCTGCCGGACGGCGATCCAGCGCCCAGCACGCCACAACCGCTCGACTCTGCTAACAGGTACCATGTCAGCACATTCGGCTTATTGCAGAAGCGCTGCTGCAGAGCCGGCCGCTGCCGCACATCCCCGGCCTGCCGGACGGCGATCCAGCGCCCAGCACGCCACAACCGCTCGACTCTGCCAACAGGTACCATGTCAGCACATTCGGCTTATTGCAGAAGCGCTGCTGCAGAGCCGGCCGCTGCCGCACATCCCCGGCCTGCCGGACGGCGATCCAGCGCCCAGCACGCCACAACCGCTCGACTCTGCTAACAGGTACCATGTCAGCACATTCGGCTTATTGCAGAAGCGCTGCTGCAGAGCCGGCCGCTGCCGCACATCCCCGGCCGGCCAGACGCGTGGCGGTGAAATAGCGGATGAAAGTTTGTAATTGTAAAAAAAATAAAAAGGTAGTAATTTTTTCCGAAGGAAAACCCCATCGAGCACACAAGCCGCGTGCCCGACAATATGAATGTTAATAATAATGTGTTATGTAAAAGCCTGACTTAAATTTTCATGGTTTTAACTTAAAAATACCTGTATAGATCTCCTCTTAAACTGCCCCAAAGTTCAGTTTTTCTTAAATTTTGCATCACCAATGGAATTTCGTGTTCGGAGTCCCTGAAAAAGTTACAGAAGACTAACGCTGAATCGACTTTATCAAAAACACGTATTTATACAAAGCGGTCAAAAGCGATCGAGATGTGATGGAAGATGTCGGGCTCTGAAAATCCTCAGTTAAGTTTGGAAGAGATAGCCGCTGAACTTTCTGTGTGTCATAAGTCGATCCGCACCATTTTAAATTATCACTTGGGTATGAAACATGTTGCCGTTCGGCTAGTCCCCAAAATACCTGAATTATTTTAAAAACTCAATCGCATAAGATTCGGTGAGGACATGCTAGTACTAGTAAATGCCGAGCCAACATTCACGAAACGCATTGTTACTGGTGACGAGATGTGGCTTTACGAGTCAGGCATGCCAACTAGTCAACAAGCTTCGGAGTGGCGCCTTCCAACTGAACCGAAACCGAAAAGCCATGCCGAAGTCGATCAAAAGTCAGTCATGGTGACCGTTTCAAGGAAAATTCTTGGTTTACTAGTAGTACAAGGCGATCGTAGTGAACGAATTTTTGACCAGAACCTCAACAAACACCATCATGCAATTACGTTATTCACCGTATGACATGATTATACTTTTTTAATAAACAAGCTTAACATGCCAATATGTGCCCTAGAATCAATTATATTTCTTGTTAATTTTTGACGTTCAAAAGTGACTTTGACTTTGTGCGGAAAGACTATTTACATCGTGAGAAACATCGACACAATTGAATTTAAAGTGATATATTGAACTTACTTTTAAAATGACTACGACTGTAATAAGTCCCTTCAAAATGCCACCTTAGAAATCTTTGATTGGATCTCCTGTAAAATTACTAAAAGTGTAATTACGTCATTATCGCACCAAATGAGCGACAATGGCTTCAGCGGACTTGTTTCTTTTTCTAAAAGTGAGGTTGGCGCTATGTCATTTAAAAACAATGTCAATTATGAATCTTTTTTCTATTATTATTTTGCTAAATTAAAAAAAAAAAAACTGACTAGTCTTCAGCTATCTGTATAGCTATCGCTATAGCTATCTATATGGGGCAATACGACAGACAATGATAACACATTTATCGTTCAAAAGAAATGTGCAAGAGCTATATGCGGTGTCAGTCCACTTGAGTCTTGTAAGCCTTAATTCAATCAATCTGCCTAGCCTTTTTCCAAACCATGTTGGGGTCGGCGTCCAGTCTATCCGGATGCAGCTGAATATAACTGAGTCTTGTAGGCCTTTATTAAAAAAACCTGTATTCGTATAAGGTATCGGTTTTTGAAAGAAGGCATTCTTTAGATTCAAAGGTTACAATTACACTAAACTGCAAACCAAGAGATACTTCAAAACATTTTAAATGTTTTGCAACACGAGATTATTTGAATAACCATTATGTGCGTTACTATGTCCAGTAAGACACACAGAGCTTCACAATGAAATAATGTTTGTACACGAAGCCACATCGTACTTATAATAATGATGAATAGCTCATGTGTCGTCAGATGGACGTCTAAGGAGAACCTGCTGGCGCACCACGAGGAGGACGACCCGCAGCTGTTCGTGGCGCTCTATGACTTCCAGGCGGGCGGCGAGAACCAGCTCAGCCTCAAGAAAGGTAAACTATATTACTTATGTAAATAACTACGGTCAGCGACATCAGGCGATTGACACTGGCACTTTAACACATCCAAATTGACACAAAATATTTTAACTTCTGTTCCGATTCTAAATAAATATTTAACTCAATAATAATGTGCTTAAAAGGTAGGGACGTACGTGAACATGAGGTTAAAACGCTGGTTTCATAAAATTTTCCTACGGTCATGATAAAACTATCTTTAGCAACAGCTGCAACCTGCTTTTACTTGATTATATGAGCACAATGCGACGACGAACTCGGTCTGAGAGCCCCTCGGCGCCTATCGTGCAAGCGTGCGTGCCGGCTCCGCTGACACGCGACAGGAGCTAGCTTCCACGGCAACTCACCACACTCTTTCATTAGCAGTCTGGGCTCCTATTGCTGTACTGACAATACAATAATTTAGTGCACGCCTAGAACTGAGCCCGCTGCGTAACCTGTCTACCATGTGTATGTTGTACTACTGAGGACTACATTGTGCCTATTACGTGCTAAACTCTTGAACTCCATATACGAGGGGAGGTCAAAAGTTCGTGGAATGAAAAGTGTATTAAAATATAGAGAATATATAGAATAGGAAAAATAATATTGAAATTTAACATGAAATTATTCTTCCTATTCTACATATATTATTCTCTATGAGCCTTAATACACTTTCAATTAATTTGTTTATGCCTTTGAAAAAAAAATATGATGACAAGGCCCTCGAAATTGGCTAAAATAGCCGACTTTATTTCTTTGTTTGAATTTCTTTCCACGAAACTGTTTTTTCATGTTTGAAAACAAATATTTACCACAAGGGGCCTAATCTAGACTTTAGAGAGAGTGGTGGACTGTTTTGAAGCGGTGTGAGCATTCTGGAACCCATCATGGACTGACCTTAGACATGCCAAAATGGTCATGGAGAATGCTCCAGTCTCTGTGGTGTTTATTCTTCAGAAATGCATCTTCGCGAACAACTACATTTGTGACCCGCCCTCGAACATCCGAACATCAGACCACTTCTGAAATGCATGTAGACGTAACTTAGTGTTGGCTTATTTGAATAGGTAGTCGTAGCGTTACCCTATAGAGTACACTACACCAGAAGCCAACTGATACGGCTCGCATTCGCACCACCGCCATCCTCCGCCTGGGCCTCGTGGGCAAGTCCAACTTCTGAGCGGATGTTGATCCAGATAGGGATCGGGCCTCTTTAGTCACGCTCAAAGGATTGTTATCGGCTAAAACTTGAATTGGAATATTATTCTTTCGGGTGATATGATCATTTTGTGAACAAAATTAGCAGTTGAGCTTGATCAAACACCATAATGAAATAAGAGATTTATACCTATGCGTTCATCTTTGTTGATCCTTGAATCGTTGGCCGAGAATGTGTCTGGTGCTGAGTGGTGGTTGCGTGCGCAGGCGAGCAGGTGCGCATCAAGAGCTACAACAAGAGCGGCGAGTGGTGCGAGGCGCACACGCTGGGCGGCGGCGTGGGCTGGGTGCCCAGCAACTACGTCACCCCCGTCAACTCGCTGGAGAAACACTCTTGGTACCACGGGCCCATCTCGCGCAACGCCGCCGAGTACCTGCTGTCCTCCGGCATCAACGGCAGCTTCCTGGTGAGTCGCTTAACTACTAGCACTCACATATTCTTAAACGCAAGATAAAAATGTTTTATTCTTGCTTAAAAACGTAATCAGCTGTCTACAGTGGTAAGATTTCAGCGGACATTCTATTTATTTTATTTTATGAATTCATTAAAATTGAATTCTGAACATGTAGGTATTTTAGGTGGTGATTATTCTGGTAGGCTCCAAAAATCTAGACGTGATGCGTGCCACTCGAAGCAATGATAAGTCGCTGACGGTGACAGTGCAATACAACGAACCGCTCCCAACTCCACAAGCTATTTCTATGGTCGCACTTACGTTCTTTGAATATAAGTTGTTTATTTTATCGTATCATTGAGCGACCATGTATTGCATTTTCTGTGCTGAACGTACCAACGTAAAGTACCAACCCGATGTTTACTGAAATAAAAAAACGGATGACCTATTAATTTATTTTGGTTCTGTAATTTATTAAATAACAATGTGTTACATTTAATAAATAACTCAATGTGCTGTGGTCTCGAACGAGTGCCGCCGCTATAAGCGAAGCTGGACCACGCATTATAGTTCAGAGGCGACCAAAATTATCGTCTTGAAATTGTAATTTCCCTCTCCATCGGCAGTGTAACTGACATGACGTTTTCTATGCTTTCTATGATTATAAACTTCACATCCACAATATCTAGTCTAAACTTGCCATCTGTAACAATTATTATTTCCCGTGGAGTATTAGTCAGTGTACATTAGTCAGTCATTTAGACAGGTTGTAACAAGTTCCATTACTAAATCGAAATTCTTCGTATTTTGTACAACTACTACATATTTGCGCAAGAGAAAAGCGCTTTTATGTGTAATGCGCAATGTAACGAATGCAGAAGGCTGTGCTCGATACTAGCGGGCCCGGGGCGTGGCGGCAGCGCCAGTACTGGCCAGTAAGAGAGCGGCGGGTGTTGCAGGTGCGCGAGTCGGAGTCGAGCCCGGGGCAGCGCAGCATCTCGCTGCGCTACGAGGGCCGCGTGTACCACTACCGCATCAACGAGGACGCGGACGGCAAGGTGTACGTGACGTCCGAGTCCAAGTTCGGCACGCTGGCCGAGCTGGTGCACCACCACTCGCTGGTGGGCGACGGGCTCATCACGCAGCTGCTGTACCCCGCGCCCAAGCGCAACAAGCCCACCGTGTTCCCGCTGGCGCCGCCCGACCACTGGGAGATTGACCGCACCGACATCGTCATGAAGCACAAGCTGGGCGGCGGCCAGTACGGCGACGTGTATGAGGCCGCCTGGAAGCGCGGCAATATCACCGTCAGTACCTCCATTTCTCTGCTTTACACAGCTTGTCAAGTAGGAACACCAACGACAATTTTTCATGAATCGGTTTCTTCTAGGCGAGCGTGCTCTACCGTCGACCACATCATCGCATACCATCAATCACTCGATAGTGGTCAAGCGCGAGCATATGCTCAAATAAACATTTTGGTACTCCAAGTCCTGGGTGATTCCCCAGTACTTTGACTTGTTTTTATTGCCGCCTCGTCAATCACGACACAAACGTTTATATAACAACTTTACTCTTCGTTTCCCAATGGAGTTGGCTGAAGCTTTAGAATACCATCTGCTACGGTCCTTACTTGCTTTTTTTGTTTCGTTCACGTTTAACATCAGGTTAAATAAATTAAGCAAGCCTCTGCTGATGATATATTTACAGCAAGCCGTGTTTTACAAAATACGATAATGTAAAGTGGGGCCGAACACCTACAGGGCACGCTCCTTTGAAAATGGTAAAAAGTGAAAAAAATAACTATCGTAGGATGAACCCCATTGGAAAAAATAGAGAAATAAAAAGATCTACCACTAAAAAAAAAAAAAAAAAACCACCAGAAAGTAGAAATTTGAACGAACTTAAAGACCGACTTTTCCAAAAAGCCGATATTATGAAGTGAGAATTTTCGATGGAAAATTCGGGTTCAAATATTAAAAAAAAATAAAATTGCAATGTGTTTGGAACATAAAAAGGTACGTTTTCACCAAATTTCGTGGAAAAAAGTATTTTTTGTAAAAGATAAAAAACCAAAAACTTGGTTGGTTGGTATTTGAACTATTCGCATAAATTTTGAGGTTATGTGAAAAAAGTGTAAATACCAAAAAGTTGATCTTTTTATTACCTACATCTTTGTCATTTAACTTTTTTCCATAGGACTTTAGTAGACTTTAGTTTTTAGTTTCGCCAGCAATCGAGATGAACCGTTTTTTACCGTTAAAAATGCACCCCCCATCCACTTCCCGACCTCAGATCGCTCGTAAATTATTTTTCCTTTAATTTTTGTTATATTTTCTTCTTTTTCCAATGGGTTTAATCCTACTATATTTTTTTTTGGTTTAAAAAATGATCGACCTTCGTCCATTGGTGATTGCTTCTACTTGCAACTGGCGTGGAATGACCACATGTGTGAATGTAACCGAAGAAAAACAAGTTTGTGAGGATAGGAGCAGGTGGCGTTGTGTAGTTTCTGCCGAGTCTCATAGGCAAAAGGCGCGAGCTTATTGTGCTTGTGTGTGAGTATAGATGTCTGAGTAGTCGAGTAAGGTACTCGTGCCAGCAGTGTTCAATGTAACGTTGTCTCAAGGTGGCGGTGAAGACGCTGAAAGACGACACGATGGCGCTGAAGGACTTCCTGGAGGAGGCGGCCATCATGAAGGAGATGCGCCACCCCAACCTGGTGCAGCTGCTGGGCGTATGCACGCGCGAGCCGCCCTTCTACATCCTCACGGAGTTCATGTCGCGCGGCAACCTGCTGGACTACCTGCGCGCCGGCAGCCGCGACGCCGTGCCCGGCGCCGTGGTGCTCATGTACATGGCCACGCAGATCGCGTCGGGCATGAGCTACCTCGAGAGCCGCTCCTTCATACACAGGTACAGCCGCTCAGCCGTAAGCTTAGTGAAGCCAATATCATGCGTTTCACTTTTTGCATTTCATGCGGCTTCTTTCACTTGAAGCGAGTCTGGGCATAAAAAGAATGAAAAGTTAAAAATATCACTCTGTGATTTTCTCTGTCCCACCGAATGGTCCAGAAATGAGACGAAAGGAGCAGATTAACGCTCATTCCCGTAGTAGTTAAGTGTCTCGTAAACAATGTAACAGAAATTAACCTTCACTCGGGTGAAGTGGCTGCTATCGGCTTTGTGTTCAGTTTTGGCATTCTATAAAGAGTCCACTAATTGCTCGCTAAACTCTCGTAGTAGACTTGCTCTACTAAATCCACGTTTCAATCAATTGTGTTTGGGCCAACCTCCGATTGGTTGTTAATCTCTGATAGTGGATTGTGCACAAGAACTCTAACTCTGAAATGTAATTTGTATCCGCGCGATCCGTGGTAGATTTGTATCCGCGCGATCCGTGGTACATTTTGCCAAGAAATGATAACTATATATTTACTTTAAGGTACTCTAACGACTTATCTACTAAAAACATACACATAATGAGACGAACATTGGTGTATATTCATCATATGATGAAATAGTCACGTACACTGCCGGTCAAAAGTTTGAGACCACTATAGAAAAAATTAGAAAACAAAGTCAACATATTTAGATCATTATGAAATACAGTTCTTATTACCATATTATACACAAGATTTAAAATTTTAAAAATTTAATACAAAAGATTATACTAAATTACTAAAGAAAATACAAACAAAAGACTTTACACAGATTTTTCGTCAAAAATCCTCCTTTGCATTTCATTACTTGTTTTACCAATCTTGGCATGCGAGCAATTAATTTATTCATTGTCTCTTGCGAGATATTCTTCCAGCTGTCTTCTATCTCAAACTCAAACTCAAACTCAAAGTATTTATTTCAAATAAACCAATTACAGGCACTTTTGAATTGTCAAGGTGTCGGTCAGTCCGAGAAATGAAGCTAGTTGCCCATTCCAAAGGAGTAGGTACCTATGGAGAAGAACGGGCAAGAAACTCCATGGACACTCTTTTAAACAAAATTTATGGTTACAAAATATTGGTAACATAGTTCATATTAATATTATACATGTGAGAACGATGCAGAACGTTAAAAGCATCAGATATAAAATATGTAAAAACTATTCAATAGTTAAATTAAAACAAGCCTTAGCCGCTAAGAGATGACCAGTCCCTACTGACAGCGCCCGTTCACGAACATGACGCATATATTAGCACCATTCAGCTCAACCATTTTGAAGGGAGCTAAATGATCCAACACACACGCCACCATCAGCGAGACATTAAAGTGAGCATGGCATACTCTCAGCCGCCAGGGCATATTCAAGTCAATGAAAGACGCACCCAGAAACTGGTCGCTTTATAATAGGTACATAGTACTCACATATGTGCTAAGCAGTTAAGTATACAATATTAAGAGATTGAATTTATACAATGCAAAGATGTTTTTTTTTTGTTGTTGATCTTCCGCAGCTCCAACAGTTTTCAGTAGTCTAATAAATTAGTTGATGCGCCCTTGTGGAGCTGGACTAGCATTGACCCAAGCATTTTTATCAGCAATGTAATCTCCCAATTTGTAATACGCTTGGCTGCATAGTGTGCGTTTTATACAAGTTTTAAATTTTGTTTCATTAAGTTCAAGAATGTGGGGAGGTATTTTATTGTAACATTTTAAACAGTACCCCATGAAAGATGAATCTACTTTAGCCAGCCTGAAACCTGGTTGAACTAATTGGTCCCTATTTCTAGTGAAATAGTTGTGTCTTTCACCTCTTTTACTAAAAAGATGCAGATTTTTCCTAGCATACATGATGTTTTCATAGATATATTGACAAGGTACAGTCATGATGTTAATAAGCTTAAACCGTTCCCTTAGAGAATCGCGCCTACGAAGATTATAAATGGCTCTGATAGCTCTTTTCTGCAGAATAAAAATAGACTCGATGTCTGCAGCTCGTCCCCAAAGTAAAATACCGTAAGACATAATACTATGAAAATAACTAAAATAGACTAGCCTCGCGGTATCTACATCAGTATACTGACGGATCTTTCTGACTGCATATGCTGCAGAACTTAGCCGTCCTGCAAGAGATGTTAAATGAGGACCCCATTGTAGCCTTGAGTCGAGCGTGATCCCCAGGAAAACAGTTTTATCGACAAATTCTAGTTTCTCTTGATTCAATACTATCTCACAATCACTACTTTTTACATTTGGTAAAGAAAATCTAATGCACTTCGTTTTTTTTTCCATTTAATACTAAATTATTTGCAGTGAACCAATTTTGGACCTGCAGTAGGGCGTTATTTACGTCGTCAAAATTTTTTGCACGTCTATCTATCTTAAAAATTAAAGAAGTGTCATCAGCAAATAACACCATTTGTGGTTGATTTTTTAGTAAATGGAGAAGATCATTTATGTATACTAAAAAGAGGAAAGGACCCAATATAGAACCTTGTGGCACACCCATTTTTACTTTTAAACCGAGTGAATTGACACCTTTTATTTGAACTTGCTGTTGTCTATCGTTTAAATAAGATTTTACCAAACTAAGCGCAAGTTTTCCAAGTCCGTAATGCTCTAGCTTCAACAGCAAGGTTTTGTGATCAACGCAATCAAATGCCTTGGAGAGGTCACAAAAGATTCCGATGGCGTCTTGAGCCTCTTCCCACGCATTGAAAATGTGTTTTAATAAGGTCACACCAGCGTCAGTTGTACAACGTCCTTTGGTGAAACCATACTGTTGATCGTTAAGTATTTTATTCGTGTTAAAATGATTAAGCATTTGATTAAGCATTATCTTTTCAAAGATCTTGCTGAAAACCGGCAACACGGATACGGGTCTATAATTATTGGTGTCTTTACTGTCCCCGGATTTGAAAAGTGGTATTACCTTGCTGTATTTCATTAAATCCGGGAAGATGCCTTGATCCACACATAAATTAAATATGAAGGCTAAATAAGGTGCTATCGTCTCAATGATCGAGGTACAGACTTTACTGGACATTCCCCAAAGATCTTCGGTCAATTTGATTTTAATTTGTTTAAAAGTTTTAAGTACTATTATGGGGTTAACATGCTTAAAGTTGAATTCAATTAGGCAGGCTGAAACGTTTGCCTTTACTAAATCAAAAGAGAGGGAAGGCGAGGAATTTAGAGATTCAGTAGTTTTTAGGGGAATACTAGTAAAGAAATTTACAAATTCTTGAGCTACTTGTTTGCTATCACAAATGGAACCACATGACGTCTCCAGTACGTAATCAGAACTATGTCTTTTGCTCCTGTTCGTTTCGTTATTGATAATTTTCCAAACCGTCTTTATTTTATTTTCAGCTGATTTAACCTTGTTACTAATGTATTTGGCTTTAGCTGCTTTACAAGTGTTTTTAAAAATTCTTGAGTAGGTAGAAACATACTTATTAAAAGATTCTGTGTTAATAAAAGGCTTAAGGCCATAAAGCTCGAAAAGTCTTTCCCTACTTTTCCTGAGTCCTTTAGTGGCCCAGTCACTAAATATAAATTTAGGGTTGATACTTTTAGTGGTCTTCTTGAAACAATTATTAAATTCGGTTTGCACTACCGTAAAGAATTCTTTATACAAAATATTAATATTTTTCAAAGAAAATTCCTGATCGCTTAGCTTACAATTTAATGTGATATTAAATTTATTTAAATTAACAAATGTTATTGGTCTGGATTGTATTTCGATTTTTTGTATTGGTGTGTTGGACTGAAAAGTTACAGTTTGACCACTGTGATCAGAAGGGAGATAATTAATGATGGATTTATTTAAATAGTCGCTATGGCATTCCACATGGCCTGCTGTGAAGAAAGACATTCTTCCCGAACGTCAAGCTCTTCCCACAAAAGCTCTATGGGGTTAAGATCGGAACTTTGGGGTACCCATGTCATGTTTTCCAACACATTTTCCAACTGTTTCTCGTTTAAATAGCCCCTTCATAATTTTGAACTATGCTTTGGATCATTATCTTGTTGGAAAAGAAACCCTTTGCCGATTAACTTTAGTCCAGAGGGAATGGCATTTTTCTCCAAAATTACTTTATACTGCTCCTTTTTCATAATTTCTTTGATTTGGACCAGAATTTTGACCGGTTTTAGAAGAGGTTTTCGAACAGCAACGCGACCAAACAACTTGGCGTCTCGCAATCGTCTTTCCACTGTAGACTTTTTTTTTTTTTAAGGCTGGGAAATCATCCAATGACTGCTCCCGCTCTGGGTGGAGCGGAAGGGAGTGTCAGACTCTTACTGACTAAAACCCATCCATGTTCCTTCAGTAGCCCTTTATGTTCCGGGGTAGCGGTAACCCTTTCGGACAATCCCGCTTACCCGGCAGGCTTGGCCCTGAGGGGCCCCTTCATATGCTGACATCTCATTGAGGCGCGCGTGGAACATATACGCGCCATACGGCACGGGTCTGGTGCTGATCGGACGGTGAGTCACCCATTACTCACCGCCCGCAGGCCCGCGCCTACGGTGGCCGGGAGTCGTCACGTGGCTCCCGACGCCCGGGGCGTCTCCTGCGGCGGCTGGGACGGGAGGACCTTTCTCTCTCCCATCCCGCCACCTCCTTCGCGAGCATAACTTTTTCGCAGAAGGAGGTGACTGCCTCCCACTCCCTCTCGCCCCGGACCATGGCTTGCGCCAGGGCCGGGTAGACTTCCACTGTAGACTGACACAGGTTTTTTGCCCGAGATTTGTTGGCTTCAATACGAGTTTCTGGGCCGGTTAGGCGTCTATTTTGCTTGCTGTTTACCACAATACATTTGTCTTCACTGGAATCCGTAGCTCTTGGTCTCCCGGAGCGCGGACCATCTTGATTACTGCCAATTTGTTTGTACCGCACAATAGTGCGATGAACACAAGTATTTGATAACTGGAGTTAAGATGCAATCTCACGTTCAGATTTCCCTTCATTATGGAGAATAAAGATGGCAGATCGCGTTTCGATACTAATTTTGCAAACTTTTCCCATTTTAGAGACGTCTTGACTGTAGGAAGCACAACATCAGGCTAACAGCGGATATTCTTTTTCTCTTTTTTTGGCAATCTCGCAGTTCAACCTTAGGGTTGTCTACTGCTTAACCGGCAGCGGATATTCGTAGATAACCATCACGACCACCAAATAAACTTCAAACACATTTTAAGAATATAGAACAATCGGATTGTAACTCGATGTAAAAATAGCTGCGGTAATGAGGTAATAACATTTTTACAATCGATTTTCGGACTAGCTCTTTCTCGGCTCACATTGAGGTTTGGAAACAATGCTCGTTCATGGCCCTTTCCTTGGCTTATGTACAATAGAATAAGCATTTAGGCAATCTTTGAAAACAAGAAAATATGCAGGAGTGCAGATTACGTTTATCACCAATATTTTGAGAATATTTACTAATAACAAAAGTTTTTTATTAGTGGTCTCAAATTTTTGGCCGGCAGTGTATAGAAGTATACAGCAGTTACATACTAAGGCGTAGTTCTAAATTACACGTAGTGACAAAATATAAGACACTGTAAAATAAAATATTATATATATTGCGTAAATGTAACCTTTTTTATATTCATTATTTATTAGAAATATTTTATTCTGTATCAACTAATGCAACTTAGCGTTAGCAACATCATGGTCTATATTATAAGTTAAATTGTGTAGCCGCTTTCCCTTAGAGTCGCCAATAGCGGATCCACCACCTGTCAGGCTCTTTGATCCTTGTGATACCAGCTTTTCGCCTGCTTATGGCTGTTGGTTGAACGAGTGTCGCTGCTCGTTTATGTCTTAGATTAATATTATTTTATTTCATTGAAATACTTATAAATTACATTTTATAAATATTTTATAAAAGAAAAAGAATAAAAAATAGTAACCCACCGGTGTAGGAAACAGGATCCAAGCTACCGGCGCGGCGGCGGTCAGGACGCCGGCGAGACGACCCTCCTTACAATGCGAGCCGTGTCTAGAAGTACCGCTTTCTGAATCAAGCTATTGATCCAGCTGCCTAACGAGAGCCTCCTCAGGTGTTGCTCGAGGCTCTTAGCTATTAAGTCATTGGCTGTGACGATTATCGGTACAATGGTCGCTGAGTCTTCATCCCAAATGTCGACAACCTCGTGAGTCAAGTCAAGATGCTCGAGTTGTTTATCATTCGCGGCTTTCACGAGGTTTCCGTGATGGGGAGCCGATATGTCATCGATCATTGCACGCCGCTCTGATTGGTCCACCAGCCCTACCTCAGACTTATCGGCACCAATAGTCCTATTAGCGATGAATATTATTTATTATTACTTATCATTCATTGGCAAAATCAAACACGGATTGCGCGGATACAAATTCCACCTTAGAGTTGCAACTTTTGCGCAAACTCCACTATGGGAGTTTAACAAAAAATCAGAAGCCACATTCAAAACTCGTCTGTGGGCTCTGCTTGTATGCCACCGGGACCCGCATACTTTACTGAAATTGGTTACACAGTTTTTATTAAGTTGTCTGATGCTTATGTTTTCGCAGTTTAATGCAGTATACTATAAAACTGTATTATTAAAACCTCATTCTCTTTGATCAGACTTATTTTATTATGTACTAGCTTCTGCCTGCGACTTCGTCCGCGGAAAATTTCTTGTTTTAACATTAGAAGTAAGTCGAAAAAATACTTTTTTTAAACATAAAACGAAATATAAAAGTTAAAATACAAAAGATAGGAATATGGTATCGCGGACTTTTTTGTAGAAATAATTAAGGCGAACCGGGTTGCCATACATTGCTTTGAATTTTAAACAACTGTTTAGGCAGCGCATGCAAATAATTCTGTTTTCGGAGGTATTTCTTTCCGACTTGCTAGACGAAAATTGCGATAGCTCGGCTAATATGTGTGATATAAATCGGTGATTTTTTTTTTGAAATTGGATCATTAGTTCCGGAGATTACCCCCTACATACAAACTTACAAATTTTACCTCTTTATAATATTAGTATAGATGAACGTCCTAAACACCTTGTTTCTGGTCTTTGTAATAATGCATTATCATTATTTGTTATAATGACCATAGTTAGGGAACTATCCAAGTAGATCGATGAAACTTCTTTGTTTATGTCGGAATTGGAGTTGTCAGGTCTTCTGATAGTTCCGTGAAGAAATCAGGAGGCTTAAGCAATTCTTGCCAGGAGTCAGATCTACCTGTGGAGGGGTTGCCTTCGGCTGGACTCACGCACCCAAGACAACTTTTGCGGCTATTAAGATTTTGGAACTGGGTTAATTAAAGTAGTAGTGCATTGGGTGGCGTGGGTCATCCTGTAACTTGCCCTCTCGGTACAACTTGCTATGGTCCGGTGAATTTCTGGAGGCGCGATGCCAGTCACTGAATACAGCATTCGCAACGGGGTCGGTTTTAAGCAACCAGTAATAATGTATCAGGTCTCTATAGAGCTGCATCCACTTATTTAGTATGGGCAGATCGGCTACATTCTAGCATTTTCACCAGCAGAAAAACAGACAGCCTTTCCACTTGTACGCTTGAGGAGTTGCTCCCCATCTGGTGGACTTTAGGCTTCGGAGTATATTATTTCTGGTGTGCACTTTCTGTTTGACGTTTTCGCAGTTATGCCAGAAGTTAATTTAAGTTAAGGGACTTTTGGGTGAGTACTGTGGGTGATAGAAACCCCAAGCCTTGATACATTGAGTGTTGGTCCCGCTTGTCTGTTACGGTGATGCATACTGCGTGCGTGGCCTGCTTGGAAACCTGGACCTTAAATAGACTTCGTACCCAAGTAGGTTGTAGTATGGACACCCTCGCGAGTGAAGGTTCCTGGACGGTTCAGATCTCAGATCTGAACGAAATTCGTGTTCCTGAATTTTGAGCCAAACAAATTTAAAAAATATATGTATAGGTATTATATCTGCCATCGACACGCTAAGAAGAGGGAGTTCTCAGGCAGAAAAATGGCAAAACAAGCACAATCAGTGTTGCCTCATCTCCCTTGTTTAAATAGTTCAGCCAGCTTCTCAATCTTTATATATATATAATGGTAAACTGACTGACTGGGTAGTATATTAACGCACAGCTCAAACCGCTGGACCTAAAGACTTGTAATTTTGCAAATAAGTACCTTATGCAATAAACGTAACCACTAAGAAAGGATTTTTGGAAATTCCACTAATCCAATTCCCCCTAGGGGGCTTTAATAGGGTATGATAGTTTATATGAAATCTTATTCCTTGAGTTAATAAACTTGAAACTTAACACAAATATTTTTATTAGTAAATGGTAAAGTTAGTCAATATATCTGAACATCTCCCTAAAGGCGGTTTGGGGGTGTGTCAAGGTTTGTATGGAAGAATTTGAACGCGCGGTCTGATTAATTTGAAACTCAGTTTTTTATGCCTAAAATAAAAAATAACGTGTAGGTATCAAGGTTTATAGAACATCTACCTCTCATCTTTAAAGAGGTGAAAAGGGGTAGTTAATTTTAATGTTGCTGCGTGTCTCGTTAGCTCGGAAATTGGTATAAATAACCTATACCTAAGTCAAAAATTAAAGTCACGAAAGATTTTTTTTTTAAATTAACCTCTTTGAGGGATACAGTTTGATGGAAGACCTTATTCAATTGGTTTAGAAAACATGGCACCACCGAAAACATTGTGTCTTCCATATCATAATCTTATTGTGTGCGTGGGCACTCCTGTTATGTTGTTGTGAATTTATAACATATACAATACAAAAAGTTGCATCGTGCGCCAGGAGAAACTGTATTTGTACCGCGAACTCCCTTAATCTCGAATGATCTTCTTAGATTCAAACGAATAGGGTTTCCCCTCAAACTCTGCATTAAAAGGTTCGGGAATAAAGAAATTGTTTTTCACACGGGCAGTTCTATGCGCGTAAGCTCGCCCCTACTAGGCGAGTGAGTTTGACATCCACTTATTGATTAGTACTTGACCCTAAAACACTTGTTTTTATCCCGATATTGTGATATAACCGAACTCCACACGGACGAAATCGCGGCAAAAAGCTTAAGTGATCTTATAAACCCATTTAATCTACAATTTGAAAACCATTCGAATACAGCTGATTCGATGAATAGCTTAATAGTGTCACGACTAACTGTTTGATAAAACAACACCAAGCTCGCATTACTCATAACCAATAAGTGTATGTGGAATGGGAAACTGTTCACGAAACTGGTGAACAATGATAATATTACTGAGCTAAGGCATCGGTAAATGAACAATTAGCAATTAACATTCAATAATTACCTCTTAAAACATCCTTTTTTTTGTAGACAGAACAGCTTCAAATGAAACGACCGCAAAGTATTACTCAGATACACTTACATTTTCGAAAGGTGTGCTGTTTTGTTTTTTTTAAGGGTGGGATATCATCAAACGACTCCTCCCGCTCTGGGTGGAGTGGAAGGGAGGGTCAGACTCTTACTGACTAAATCCCATCTAGTTTCCTTCATCAGCCCTTTATGTTCCGGGTTAGCGGTAACCCTTTCGGAAAATCCCACTGCTCTTAACTGATCGAAAACACCAAAAATAGTAGATTGTTACACAAGGGATGATAGTGGCCTATCTAGGCACGAGATGATTTGGCGCATGATCGTAACGACGATAATAGTTCGAGTGCCGCCTCCCTAAGTCTTCTACCCGAGGTAAACACTCTGCTTTTCATTTCGAATATGAGGAAAGGAAATAAAATCTAATTACATAACAAACAATATTTTATTAAAACCTAAATAAACAATAATTGGTAAGACGGTATATAGTTATTCGAAATTAATATATTGGATATTTTTGCGAAACTTCAGTTTCTTGTGTTCTGTGTGAATGTTGGGGAAAGCAATATTTTGTCGTTTTCTTCAGCTGACATAATATCGTATGTATTTAAAATCTTTCTTTTGAATTAGGTATTTAAAGTATATCAATACTTTCTGGCGGCAAAAGTTTTTCCACTACTGTTACATCTTCTCAAATGAAATCAGGCGTTTAAACCATACCTGAATCCGATGAACTCATTTTATACTTATTTTATATTCATTAATATTTTATCTGTAAACGTAAATATTAGCACTCGACAAAACAACTGAACATCTCGATTTCCCGCCTGTTTCTTTTTGTGTGGCATACCAGCTACCAGCGAGTATTATTATCATAGAATATGGTAAATACTTTGCTGATAATGGGACGTCGCAACAAATAACCGAAGAGAACAGGCTGGTGTCGCTGTTTTTATCAATTAAATCAAAGTAGAAGATTTATTCAGTGAAACTATTTACAGGCACTTTTAAATTGTCAAAGAGTTGGTAAGTCAGTCAGAAAGGTTGGACTTTTAATTATTGTATTCAGTAAAAGTTGACAGTTCCCAAAAAAATAATGTTACCTATGAACATACTAAAACTGTAGTGTGTGTGTGTGTGGGTGCGTGTGTGTGGGTGCGTGCGTGCGTGCGTGCGTGTGTGCGTGCGTGCGTGCGTATGTGTGCGTGCGTGTATGTGTAGTGAATATATTTGCGAAAAAGTATGAATGTTATAAATAGTATAATTTTAATAAATTCCAAAACATGTTAAAGCGGCATGTTAACATGTTAAACAAATTACATAAGAAGAATGCTAAAAAATTCCCCACAATGTCCGACAGCAAAGAGACGTATCTCAAAAAATCGCTTAAAGTGAGTACAAATTAAATATAACATTCCGGTTTTAATCGTTACTGGCAAATGTACGAAAAAGTTCCTCTGAATATTAATACAAGCATCGTTTTTATTTAGTAAAATCTGCAGAATTTAGTTTCAGAACAGCAGGTGTCTTACTGGCATTTTTAGAAGTAAAACAAACTGGCACACAGTGGTAAGAGTTCCTACGGGTACTACACATTAATTATATACCTACTGCCGCTGAACTAATATTCAGAGCATTTTTTTCGTATGTTAGCCATGATTGAAACTGCAGGTATGTATTTCTCTTTCATTCACTATTTGAGATCTTCTCTTTGCTGTCTGGCGAGGGGTAATTTTCTAAGGGAGATGAGACTTCTCCTTCGTTTTCAGTTACTTGAAAATTTGTTTAAACAACAAATACTTCGTGACATAAAAATTGTTAAATTACAATTCCAATTGTTGATGTTATAGCTGATTTTTACAATTTCAACAAATGAATTATTTGCCATGTTAGTAAGTATGTTTAGGTCAAATCTAGCAAGGAAAAGGCTAGGCAGATGATGATGATACTACAGATAAATAATGTTGAAGTACAACTGTCCTTAATGGACTACCACAAAACAGAGTTTGTTGCCGAGATCAGACTATTGCCCAATTGAAGCACCGACGCTGTGAATATAACCTTCGGTAGCAATAATTATTTTGAAGACGAAAAATAATATATAATGTGATAATATGTATAACACAGCATCACACCTGAGTTCCTCGAAGGGCTAGGCAACTGGGCGCGAGCCTAATCTCCGAAGGACTAGGGAACAGGGGGCGAGCCTAATCTCCGAAGGACTAGGGAACAGGGGGCGAGCCTAATCTCCGAAGGACTAGGGAACAGGGGGCGAGCCTAATCTCCGAAGGACTAGGGAACAGGGGGCGAGCCTAATCTCCGAAGGACTAGGGAACAGGGGGCGAGCCTAATCTCCGAAGGACTAGGGAACAGGGGGCGAGCCTAATCTCCGAAGGACTAGGGAACAGGGGGCGAGCCTAATCTCCGAAGGACTAGGGAACAGGGGGCGAGCCTAATCTCCGAAGGACTAGGGAACAGGGGGCGAGCCTAATCTCCGAAGGACTAGGGAACAGGGGGCGAGCCTAATCTCCGAAGGACTAGGGAACAGGGGGCGAGCCTAATCTCCGAAGGACTAGGGAACAGGGGGCGAGCCTAATCTCCGAAGGACTAGGGAACAGGGGGCGAGCCTATTTCCCGAAGACGATGACCATTGCCTAATTGTTATATGTACTTACACAAATATGGCTAAATACTGCTAATTAAATAACACTGCTTCATTGTGTGGCAGGGCGCACTACACTACAACTCATAGCAATTAAATTTATTTTTCACTTTTTGGTTGTTGTCCCCGCGCAAAATTCCTATAGGTACCTACCACTATTTGTGAACAACATTGACAAAAGTAAAAAAAAAAAACTAAAGTCTTTTGTTCAAACTAGGCTGCAAATCAGTACTTTGTGAAGTATCAATTCAATTAAATACGTATTTTTTAAGATTACTGAAAAGCTGTCAAAGCAAAATGAATACAATGTATGTGGTGGGACCACCGCGCAGACCATAGATATAATAAAGAAGGAGATATGGCGTGGAGTTCAAAATGTATAGAATACCAGTGAAGCCACGATTGCCCCTCCATAACGCTAATATTACACACGCAGTTCCGTCAAAACAATACTACGAAGTTCACACATTCGCCATCGATAACTCAGTCAGTTAAATATAAAACTTTATTCATTATAGCACAGCATGCTTTTTCCGTATAATTTACTCACACTAAAACAATATCTATGTGTGTTGTCGGGACTTGGGGGCGGATACGACATAGTGCTTGACTAAATCGACGAGTTATCGATAAATATATCGATAAATTTATTATAAATAAATAAAAACGATATGAAACCAACAAAACATTCTTTAGTTAATAAAAATATTTTAGAAACAATTACAAACCAAACGACACATAGTTATACGTAGTTACATATTATAATCATGTTGCCATAAAATGTAAAAAAAAAGATTTATGAATTTAGTTACTGACCGGTGAAGTGGAGGTATTTGTGGAGCACTTGACGTTTAGATAAGATTGGGGTTGCATTCTTGGTTAAATAATGGAGTCTCAATTTAATATATTTTTCCATAACACCTTTCATTAATAATATTATGTGGTTATTCATTGGGGACTGCTCAAACTGGTGATATTTAAAATTCTGAAAAAGTAATATAGCAATTCGCAATCGACTTTCTTGTCGATAGACTTTTTCAGACCTACACGAGCACATCACTATATCGCGCTGACATACGGCGGACCGGAGCAGCGGACGCACCATGCGACATTACGGTTTAGTGATGTTTCGTTATGTCAGTTTTACCACAGAACAGTTAAAGAGGTTAGAAGGGCCTTGTGGGCGGGACAGGCGCGCCACACATTTGCACGGGCGCTCCAAACCCAACCGAAATTAGAATCACCGGTCAACAGTCACGCTCTTATTGTGAAAGCGTTCAATTCTCCGCGGAAAAAAAGAATTATGCCGTCTTGCCCAATTATAACGTGTCGGAAAAGAAGTCAGGAGTGTAATGTGGCCCGAGGAGGGATTTCTTTTCACCGGTAACTCCAAAAACCTTAAAATACGAGTGATATTTGTAATTATTACAAAACTATTATGTAGTTTGTAGACAAAAACGATAAAATCGCATTCAGATGCAAAATTATACATTGCTTGCATTACATTGGTACGATCTTGCACGACGTGAGCGGTCGCGCAATGTATTGCGTTCCCTGCGAACGTCGCGTGCGTCGATCCAAAGCTTCAATTCTGGGAAATCTATGCGCGTCGATAGTGTTGTGCCAAATTGTAAACAATGTCGATATTAAGATGTGTATACGAATGATTATTGTCAGTAATATAACAATGAAAATAGATTTGTTTATATTAACACCAATTAATGTATAATGTGGATTATTAATTTAGTTTCTTAGTTGGTTTTTCGTCTAAAATCTAATTTACGATGCAAACACTTTTTTTTTAATTTTCCATAAGATCCTGTTACAAGAAAACTGTGGTTTGAAGCAACTGGTAGAATTGAATGGATAGGTACTAAATGTAGCACAATTTATGATCGCAACATTTTGCAGAAAATGATTATGTAACGCGGGTGAAACCGGCGGGCACAGATATTATTCATAAATTAACATGATAAAATTAATAAATACTTTTTCACGGAGTAGTTCACAATATATTAATTAGATTATATTATGTTAATTCGACTTAGCATTCGATATGGACGTGAAATTTGAAAATTTCTTTATAGTTTTTTTGCATATTGTAGCATTGTTTTACGTTTTATGTTATTAAAAATGCTATTTTTCTTTCTTTCTATTATTATGCCGTAAAACAGAGTTGCAACTAGCATAAAACTAAAGAAAATTTAAATTTCCCGGCAGTATCGGATGTTCCCCCTTAATTTGTCTTTGATTTAAGTTTATTTATATGTAATTAGGAAGTTATTCGTACCGTATCCGCAACTTGAAAAAATGCAAAACTTTAATTAACTAAACTATAGTAATTTTATCGATATGATTAATCGACCTTTTGGTGGCCGTAACATATATGAGAAATAAATTGCTTTTACACGTGTGTGAGTGTACGTCCAGAGCAGTATTTGCGTTAGTGTGACAACCAATAGTAAACACGCGATCTAAGTGCGTGTGGTTTATTTGTGTGCGTAATGCGCGTACGTATTATCTCTTGCTTGTAGTGGAGAGACAAGAGTGGGAGACATGCGGCGACACGCGTTCTAATACAAATCAGGAACTACTTCCATTCTAACCTCTTTATCTGTTCTGTGAGTTTTACATTGCTTGGTCAGTCACTCAGTGACAGACTGAGGTGGTTGTAAAAGAGCAATGTATTTGATACAAAAATAATACCGTCGAAGTAATGTAGGAAAACAAAAATTAAGTAGTACAAGTCAGATATTATTTACGGTTTGTTATGTTCGTGATTTTTAAGATAAATATTGTAAAATACTGCAGGTTGGTACGGAATAATCTAATTAATACGTCCACCAATACTGCTGAGCGAGCCCGCCTACTGGCTGTGGGAGAGTGGGAGTCGGGCCTCTGGCTTCAGGCACTACCGTCACCCAACATAGGCACTATGCTGTGTGACACAACTTTCCGGCTCGCTATAAGTCTGCGTCTGGGCTCTCCTTGCGGGGCACCACATCGCTGTCAGTGCGGTGAAGCAGTCGACCGCCTCGGACACCATGGCCTTTCTTGCAGTAAAAGCGCTGGTCGGTTGGCACGGCACGCCAGCATTAATGACATCATCCGTCGGGCTCTTGTCACCGCCGGGGTGCCAGCTATTTTAGAACCTAATGGCTTGGCACGCGACGATGGTAAGAGGCCAGACGGAATGACTATAATGCCTTGGAAGTTGGGTAGGCCTTTGGTGTGGGATGCAACCTGTGTCGACACCCTTGCGCCATCCCATCTTCCTAGCACGGCGGGCTGTGCTGGGGCGGCTGCTGCAGGAGCGGAAAACATCAAACGGCGCGAGTATAACAACCTTATTGGAAGTTATATGTTCGAGCCGTTTGGGGTTGAAACACTAGGGCCGTGGGGTCCGAGTGCTCATCGAGTATTTCGGGAAATCGCCCAGCGGTTGGTCGACTCTACACGTGACCAGAGGGCTGGTCAATTTTTAGGCCAAAGAATCAGCATTGCCATTCAACGTGGCAATGCTGCCAGCCTTTTGAGCACATTTTCCACTGACAGCGATGGGGATGAATTTTTTGACGCCTTATGAGCTCTTCTCCCTTTTTTTACCACTTGTACATAATGGATATATTTTTTAGTTTTAGGTTGTATATATTAATCATTGTTTTATTTTAAATTAATTATGTATGTATAAGTTGATTTTGGTTTAATAAAACATAAAAGGATAAAAAAAAAATACTTGTTTTGACTTCTATCTTTGCACGAAACCACTAAACAAGACGACATAATGGTTGTTTTTACGATCGCGGTTGACAACAAACTAACTTGCGGTGACGGCCATTTTTTCAATACCTGGCCGGAACGCTCAGGTCCACGTGGTCACAAACACGCCCGCTTGCCACTTCTCCTGTTTTTAATATTTCTGTGGCGCAGACCCAAGCAGGCAGATTTAATGTTATTGATTTTGGTCAGTGGCTACTACCAAAATATATTGCGATATAACCGAACTCCACGCGGACGAAGTCGCGGGCAAAATCTAGTATACTTGTATGTATAAAAGAGAAGGGTCACTCATTCATACATTCTCTCTCACTCACTGATTAAACACGAAATCTCAAAACTACTGGACTTTCACAGACATTAAGTTCCCCGCGTTGAGGGGTGAAATAGGGGGTGGAAGTTTGTATGAAAACTTTCAGCAGTGACGCGGGCGGAGCCTGGGCAGCAGCTAGTCTGTACATAACTATTTGAATGCTTGGACAAAAGATAGTCGTGGTCTCGTCGGTCTGCAGCCTGATACCGTCACTGCTGTCTGTGCAGTTTGTAAAATAACATTTTGCGGTAAGCGAGTCCTGACGGTCCAAGAACTTAGTATGTCTCACTCCCATCGGTACTCAATGGTTCTGCTGAATAGGGCAGGTTGTTACGTTGCACCACGACGTAGCCGGCTGCCGCCCGCGCCGCGTGTCAACATAAGTAACTCGCTCAATAAGGGACTACACT
Organism: Hyppa rectilinea; assembly: GCA_951799385.1. Taxonomy (NCBI): domain Eukaryota; kingdom Metazoa; phylum Arthropoda; class Insecta; order Lepidoptera; family Noctuidae; genus Hyppa; species Hyppa rectilinea. The sequence goes on along the minus strand of OX637300.1, from coordinate 32,940,766 downwards.
CTCATCGGTACTCAATGGTTCTGCTGAATAGGGCAGGTTGTTACGTTGCACCACGACGTAGCCGGCTGCCGCCCGCGCCGCGTGTCAACATAAGTAACTCGCTCAATAAGGGACTACACTCTCATCGGTACTCAATGGTTCTGCTGAATAGGGCAGGTTGTTACGTTGCACCACGACGTAGCCGGCTGCCGCCCGCGCCGCGTGTCAACATAAGTAACTCGCTCAATAAGGGACTACACTCTCATCGGTACTCAATGGTTCTGCTGAATAGGGCAGGTTGTTACGTTGCACCACGACGTAGCCGGCTGCCGCCCGCGCCGCGTGTCAACATTAGTAACTCGCTCAATAAGGGACTACACTCTCATCGGTACTCAATGGTTCTGCTGAATAGGGCAGGTTGTTACGTTGCACCACGACGTAGCCGGCTGCCGCCCGCGCCGCGTGTCAACATTAGTAACTCGCTCAATAAGGGACTACACTCTCATCGGTACTCAATGGTTCTGCTGAATAGGGCAGGTTGTTACGTTGCACCACGACGTAGCCGGCTGCCGCCCGCGCCGCGTGTCAACATAACGTAACTCGCTCAATAAGGGACTACACTCTCATCGGTACTCAATGGTTCTGCTGAATAGGGCAGGTTGTTACGTTGCACCACGACGTAGCCGGCTGCCGCCCGCGCCGCGTGTCAACATAACGTAACTCGCTCAATAAGGGACTACACTCTCATCGGTACTCAATGGTTCTGCTGAATAGGGCAGGTTGTTACGTTGCACCACGACGTAGCCGGCTGCCGCCCGCGCCGCGTGTCAACATAAGTAACTCGCTCAATAAGGGACTACACTCTCATCGGTACTCAATGGTTCTGCTGAATAGGGCAGGTTGTTACGTTGCACCACGACGTAGCCGGCTGCCGCCCGCGCCGCGTGTCAACATTAGTAACTCGCTCAATAAGGGACTACACTCTCATCGGTACTCAATGGTTCTGCTGAATAGGGCAGGTTGTTACGTTGCACCACGACGTAGCCGGCTGCCGCCCGCGCCGCGTGTCAACATAAGTAACTCGCTCAATAAGGGACTACACTCTCATCGGTACTCAATGGTTCTGCTGAATAGGGCAGGTTGTTACGTTGCACCACGACGTAGCCGGCTGCCGCCCGCGCCGCGTGTCAACATAAGTAACTCGCTCAATAAGGGACTACACTCTCATCGGTACTCAATGGTTCTGCTGAATAGGGCAGGTTGTTACGTTGCACCACGACGTAGCCGGCTGCCGCCCGCGCCGCGTGTCAACATAAGTAACTCGCTCAATAAGGGACTACACTCTCATCGGTACTCAATGGTTCTGCTGAATAGGGCAGGTTGTTACGTTGCACCACGACGTAGCCGGCTGCCGCCCGCGCCGCGTGTCAACATTAGTAACTCGCTCAATAAGGGACTACACTCTCATCGGTACTCAATGGTTCTGCTGAATAGGGCAGGTTGTTACGTTGCACCACGACGTAGCCGGCTGCCGCCCGCGCCGCGTGTCAACATTAGTAACTCGCTCAATAAGGGACTACACTCTCATCGGTACTCAATGGTTCTGCTGAATAGGGCAGGTTGTTACGTTGCACCACGACGTAGCCGGCTGCCGCCCGCGCCGCGTGTCAACATAACGTAACTCGCTCAATAAGGGACTACACTCTCATCGGTACTCAATGGTTCTGCTGAATAGGGCAGGTTGTTACGTTGCACCACGACGTAGCCGGCTGCCGCCCGCGCCGCGTGTCAACATAACGTAACTCGCTCAATAAGGGACTACACTCTCATCGGTACTCAATGGTTCTGCTGAATAGGGCAGGTTGTTACGTTGCACCACGACGTAGCCGGCTGCCGCCCGCGCCGCGTGTCAACATAACGTAACTCGCTCAATAAGGGACTACACTCTCATCGGTACTCAATGGTTCTGCTGAATAGGGCAGGTTGTTACGTTGCACCACGACGTAGCCGGCTGCCGCCCGCGCCGCGTGTCAACATAAGTAACTCGCTCAATAAGGGACTACACTCTCATCGGTACTCAATGGTTCTGCTGAATAGGGCAGGTTGTTACGTTGCACCACGACGTAGCCGGCTGCCGCCCGCGCCGCGTGTCAACATTAGTAACTCGCTCAATAAGGGACTACACTCTCATCGGTACTCAATGGTTCTGCTGAATAGGGCAGGTTGTTACGTTGCACCACGACGTAGCCGGCTGCCGCCCGCGCCGCGTGTCAACATAACGTAACTCGCTCAATAAGGGACTACACTCTCATCGGTACTCAATGGTTCTGCTGAATAGGGCAGGTTGTTACGTTGCACCACGACGTAGCCGGCTGCCGCCCGCGCCGCGTGTCAACATAACGTAACTTGCTCAATAAGGGACTACACTCTCATCGGTACTCAATGGTTCTGCTGAATAGGGCAGGTTGTTACGTTGCACCACGACGTAGCCGGCTGCCGCCCGCGCCGCGTGTCAACATAACGTAACTCGCTCAATAAGGGACTACACTCTCATCGGTACTCAATGGTTCTGCTGAATAGGGCAGGTTGTTACGTTGCACCACGACGTAGCCGGCTGCCGCCCGCGCCGCGTGTCAACATAAGTAACTCGCTCAATAAGGGACTACACTCTCATCGGTACTCAATGGTTCTGCTGAATAGGGCAGGTTGTTACGTTGCACCACGACGTAGCCGGCTGCCGCCCGCGCCGCGTGTCAACATAAGTAACTCGCTCAATAAGGGACTACACTCTCATCGGTACTCAATGGTTCTGCTGAATAGGGCAGGTTGTTACGTTGCACCACGACGTAGCCGGCTGCCGCCCGCGCCGCGTGTCAACATAAGTAACTCGCTCAATAAGGGACTACACTCTCATCGGTACTCAATGGTTCTGCTGAATAGGGCAGGTTGTTACGTTGCACCACGACGTAGCCGGCTGCCGCCCGCGCCGCGTGTCAACATAAGTAACTCGCTCAATAAGGGACTACACTCTCATCGGTACTCAATGGTTCTGCTGAATAGGGCAGGTTGTTACGTTGCACCACGACGTAGCCGGCTGCCGCCCGCGCCGCGTGTCAACATAAGTAACTCGCTCAATAAGGGACTACACTCTCATCGGTACTCAATGGTTCTGCTGAATAGGGCAGGTTGTTACGTTGCACCACGACGTAGCCGGCTGCCGCCCGCGCCGCGTGTCAACATAAGTAACTCGCTCAATAAGGGACTACACTCTCATCGGTACTCAATGGTTCTGCTGAATAGGGCAGGTTGTTACGTTGCACCACGACGTAGCCGGCTGCCGCCCGCGCCGCGTGTCAACATAAGTAACTCGCTCAATAAGGGACTACACTCTCATCGGTACTCAATGGTTCTGCTGAATAGGGCAGGTTGTTACGTTGCACCACGACGTAGCCGGCTGCCGCCCGCGCCGCGTGTCAACATAAGTAACTCGCTCAATAAGGGACTACACTCTCATCGGTACTCAATGGTTCTGCTGAATAGGGCAGGTTGTTACGTTGCACCACGACGTAGCCGGCTGCCGCCCGCGCCGCGTGTCAACATAACGTAACTCGCTCAATAAGGGACTACACTGTTTTTATTTTCTTATCGAATGTGAACGAGAGTTGTTTGAAATAGAAAGTTCAACACAATGTCCGACAACGCAAACTATAGCATATAATGGCGAAAAGCAGTGTATTGAATAACTTCGTCAGCTGTACTAAGATTCTACGTAACAGAAACATTGAACACGTTTCGTGGCTGGTCGCACATCTACGGCACCATTATGTATATGTACACACTTAGCAACTTATCAAGTGATTTTCTCGTGCTGATTGTACTTGTATGTTGTTACAAACATTATTATGAAATAGTTGTTATCTCAAAGGGTCAAAGTGATTCTATGTTACTGCCCGTGACTGTACCAACCATATTTTGACTAATCATTATTGTTTTTGCCAACTCGGTGTTATTTAGGAATGTTTGGAAAATGTTGACTCTTCTGAACCATTCAACCTTCAAATAAACGGTTAACAGTTGTTTGCATATTAAAGTACAGTCGAGTTCATTAATATATTGGCCCTTTCAGGCTTCAAAAATATATGACCGTCAAAACAATCATAATATTGTGACAACTATAAGCATCATTAAATTTTGGTCAAGATTTAGATTCATTAATATGTGACTGGTTTTTCTCTGTAACATGTATACAGCCAAAAGCACATTATTATATGAACAACATTAAGATCATATTATCTGAACATTGTAGGATTCACAATTATGTATGCACACATGAATACAATAATATCTAAACAAGTAAATGTAATTCAAATTCAACCTTATTACTTTAGTCATAAAGATGATTTTAATAGCAATCTTAAAATTGCATGGTCAAGGAGTTTGCAACACTATTTATCACTGGCTAGATAGACGTTATGTTTTTCTAATAAAATTGGTTATTGAACTGTTCATGATCACATATTATTGCACAATGCACAGCATATATTATTGAACCGTTCACATGAGGACATATTTTTGATCTATAGGTTCTATAGAATTTATTGAGCTTTCCAACGCTCACAATATTTTGAATCCTTGACAGTGCCAATATATTAATGAACTCGACTGTACATAAAATAAACTGAATGTGTATACTGTGGCAAGTACACACACAAACGTAAGCAAAGATCTGGACCGAAGTGCCGGTGGTATTTGTGAGTGATAAGATGGAGCTGTAGGCAAGCCACTTGTGTATGATGCGAGACGTTGTGTTGTGCAGGGACCTGGCGGCGCGCAACTGCCTGGTGGGCGAGAACCACCTGGTGAAGGTGGCGGACTTCGGGCTGGCGCGGCTCATGCGCGACGACACGTACACGGCGCACGCGGGCGCCAAGTTCCCCATCAAGTGGACGGCGCCCGAGGGGCTCGCCTACAACACCTTCAGCACCAAGTCCGATGTATGGGCCTTCGGCATCCTGCTGTGGGAGATCGCTACCTACGGCCTGTCGCCCTACCCTGGCGTGGACCTGGCCGACGTCTACCACATGCTCGAGAAGGTACCCCCTTCACTCACTACAGCGTATTTATGATCGCACAACAACACATATTTACCAATAGTATTCAACATCATAAACAAAACGATCATCACATTGTTTGCGGCAATGACAATCAGAACTGATCGGTGTTTACACATTCTTCTTACGTAAACAAACAAATTAAACAATATAATCATTTCATAGTTTATTAAAATAATATTTGAAAAATAAAAAAAACAAACGAATCCGCGTCCCGTGCCCCAACAACTCCCATTAGTTTAACAAAGTGTGTTAGTTTCAAAACAACAAAGTACTATACGTTTTTGCATTTCATAGAATGGAAACTGCTTCGGTAGTTTAATAAACATGTTGCGTAACACGCTCCCATTGTGTCGGCGAGGAGGCGCGCGCCGGCACTCGGCGCCGGCGCGTCCCGCCCGCGGCGGCCCCTGCCCCCGGGCCCGCGGCCCCGGGGCCCGGCGGCTAGCAGTGCGTGGCGTCCGTGCACAAGTGCTTCTTGCAGAGCGTGCACTGCGGCCGGCTCACGGCGATACGCGAGAAGATCTCGGACGCCGACAGCTCCTTGCTGAGCTTGCTGCACATGGAGTACGACACCGTTTTCTTGGAGAAGTCCTTAGCGGGGACACAAGTGCGCGCACGCACCGGCCCGATCTCCTGCCCCGTCTCCACTGCAACACACGCTCACGTTATATATACACACACACGGCTCACAGGCTACAGGCGGACACTCACCTAGCTTGGCGGACTCGGACGTGATGACGATGCACAGGAACGCCATGCCGGGAATGTAGCAGTCGATGTTAGGGACCTGCGGAGAGGCGCGGGTTAGTGACGAGCGGCGCGGGCGCAAGGGGCTCAGAGGGAGGCACTCACCGTGATGTTGGCGTAGTCGGGGTGGTCGGGGTCCCAGCAGCCGGGGTGGTCGAACGACAGGCAGTTGTAACACTGGATGCCTTTCGTGGTTGGCGACACGAACTTCTTGGGCTTCATCTTTTTGTGCTTGCCTGGAAATTACGACACTCACTTTGAAGTTATTCTAACTCGAACAAAATACTGACTCCGCAGCTATTCCTGACGTTAAGTTAATTGATATTTTTGAAAATGCCCCCGTTTATAAATAAATCCATAAAATAACAATATCTAAAATAATAGGGTTTTTATGGCGGTAATTATTAGGTAAGATGTCTTACCAAGTACGGCGACGGAGAAAAGCAGGAAATATATGACGGTGTTCTTGAGTGCGATCATTTTGGCGTTGGCGTGCGGTTGCGACTGTGCCGAGGAAGTGGCGCGCGCCGCGTTTATACCCGCCGCCGACGAGCGCGCGCGGCACAGGGTGCTGCCGCGCGCGACCGGCGCGCAGGAGCCGCGGACCACGCGCCCGCCCGAAGCCTGACTAGTTTGGGAAATTACAACAAATTAATACTGAACATGAAGGTTACCGCCAGCCGGCGCGGCGGCAGGCCGCTACCTCGCCCTGTTTACTAAACAGCCGCGTCCGCAATTTACCTACTTTGTGCAAACTCCGCACATTAATGTAAACGGATGCTAGTATTTCCGCGACGGCATGTCGTCCAATGTTCTCACAATCGATATTTATGTAAACTAAGCCACGCCCTCACTGTTCTACTTAGGAACTATTAGTCAAGTTTGCAGGACGCTTCTCCGGCAGACGAATCATAGGACGTTCCTTGATCAACAGATCAAGGAACGTCCTATGATTCGTCTTAGCCTAAGTTTTCATTAAATAACCTTTATATATCGTAAATCAAAATATTATTATTATATGTGGGAAGGATATCGCATCCCGCTGTATATGATAGCGGTGACAAGAGCGAGACGTATTTGTTTATGTATATTTGTAAGCTAATTGTTTATATAATGAGTACACTAACAGTTATGCGCACGCACCTGTAGACCGCCCCCCCGGCCCCCACCCCGCCCCACCCCTCGCCCGCGCTTGTTACGCTACGCACTATCGTATGATTTATTGCCATTTAGTAGTCATATACTAATAGCGCACCTAGCGTACTTCTAGATTGAAGTCAAATCTCAAAAGAATGTCGTCCGTGGCAGAAGCATGGCGCAGATCGCCTGAGCGAGCGGCGGGTGAGTGCCACAAGTTGTATTCGCCCCTAACTCGATACGAGCGCTCGGTCTAGTTCTTAGTGTTTAATTACAAAGGGTCCTACTTTTACGTGCTTATTGAGGGCTGCTTGGCATTGTGAAATGAATCTTTTAAAGATTCTTGAATGCACACATTTCCTTTAAAATACATGATTTTCCTAGGAGTTGTGTGCAATTCCGAGATGATACTAGGAAATGTATAAAAACGAATGCTTCCTGTGAATGCCCTTTTTGCTTTTGTTGACAATTGACATGTTCACTGAGTTGAAGATAGGTTCCTATATATACTTACGTGTCAGTTTGTCTCCATACATCTTTTATACGATCTCTTCCGCCGTAACCAATTGCTATAATGATGTGTCTCGTGTAATATGTCGCATAACGCGCTGACATACGCGTAGTCAACAATATCGCCTGTACTATCTTTGGAAGGAAAATGAAGCTTACTTGTTGTTCAGTGGTCGGCACAGCGTATCGTCGTGACAACCAATCATCGCGAGAGTTCTTTGTTCCTTGCATCTGTATCTCCGCTGTACGTAGACGAATATAATACATTACTGATTGCTATTTAGGAAATGTATACATTTCTTGCGCATATTACGAAGTATATCATAGATTTCCTATCTATTTTTGGAATTGATTTTCTATGAATTATACACAATGACGGATTATATGCTTCAAGTGTAACGGGAAATAAAATTAGGCTGTTATTTCATCCTTCTTAGATATGAGGTGTTCCCAGGAACCAAAAGCGATAACATTGGACTTGCTTAGGAATAGAACGCCACGTCTTCTCGCCACTGATTATAACGCGTCTAATAGCACACACAATATCATCACAAACTATTTTTCATCCTGTGGATCTCCAGACAACTACATAAAATATATACGTTCATCGATACTAGCAAAAATGTGAGGCATTTTTTTAAATTCATACTAAACGTTAAAATACGAACTTAAAATGAACTGATGATATTATCGACAATTTATATACAAAGAGTATTAATTATTTCACATTACATTGATAAAATATTACAGTCGTACGTTGATCGCGGACTATATTAGCGTCTGAATAAGTAGGGTAAACACAAACGTGGCAAAGGTGCCTTGGCTGTGGAAACTTTGCAATGTTGCAAATAGAACAAAACATCATGCCTGTAATCCCCGAAGGGCTAGGCAGAGTTGTATGTTCAGTAAACCACGTTAAATGCTGATATAATAGGCCGGTCGCGAAAGAACAATAAATAGCAACAATAAGCTCCTACGTAATCCGAATCAAACGCACAGGTGTGCACTGCACCGCTAAGGTTATTTTTCACTTTATAGTGTTTTTTTTTAAACTCAGTTGTATTTTTTTATGTTAAAAAGTTGACTGCTTGTACTGTACTCGTTATTTATTTATTGTTTTGTAAATATGTCATCACGTTTGCGGGTTTGTGAAAACAATTTTTAGATCAAGATACCCTTTTCTGAAATATTAAGCTTTAAAGTGCTAATTTTTTTTAGAGTAAAGTGTGTGCCAGCTGATCGGTTAGTTTTGGAGAGGTGAAAAAAATATCGCAAGTAGTACATAAATAACGAACTTAAAAGGAAAACTACCTATCAAGTTCTTCTTAAGTTTTCGAGTCATCAGTCGACCAACTTATATTATTATTTTCAGTTGGAATGTGTAGGAGAACATTATTTTCAACTGTAATGTTAAGTTTGCTTTTGGGTAATTCATCACTTCTACGGAACCCTTCATTGTTTGTGCAGTAAAGTAAAAAAAATCAATAAAAAATAATGTTTTGGCGAACTTGTTCATAAAGATGTATTTTGAAATTTACCAAACTACACAAAATAACTGCCGCTTTAAATCAGTGTAAAATATTTATCAAATTTGACTATGGTCGCTTATTAAATACTGTTTCAAACGGCCGGCATGCCCTGTACTAAAATGAGCTCAATAAACTGTTCGAAGGGGCCGAATGGAAATTGTAATCATGTAGTTTGGAAAATGTGCCTAATGTAAAATGTGAATGTTGTTTAGTATGATTTTCCAAAATAATATAAATTTTAAATGTTTGTAAAGCGAGTGTTTATAAATTAAAACATTTGCGGAATAAGTTGTTTGTGAAATAAATGGCATACGAAACGTTGGTTGTAAACTAAAAAATTGTAATTGGTGTTTTAGTAAAACATTAGCGAACCTGGCGCGCTACATTAGAAACTAAGTATACGACTTGTCAAATGTGCAATATTCCAAAAAAACAAAATTGATTTGGAATTACTACTATAGTTTTAGTATTGTACCATTATTTAGCTTCGAGCTGCCTACTAAATGAATACAATTAAAAGTCCAACTATAAGTAATTATAGTTATGTACGAAGTGATACTAAACATGAATGTACTTTATGTTCGACATGTATTAGCGAATGTTGTTTATGTATGTACATACACGTATCAGTCCGCGGTTTCTGATCTGATTTCTGTTATTGTTTTTTTGTTCGATGCGGTATACCTGCTTGCCGTTTGGTCCCGTAAAATTTTAATTTAGTTTGGCTCGGTAGGTTTTATTTTGTAAGCATTTTGCCTACTCAACCTTTGTGAATGGTGTTCTAATAGCCTACTGTCACTGTTATTTACATGGCAGGGAGTGGTATTCGAATTTGTGTGGGGTGGGGACCACAACTAAGAGGTGAAATGGAAACCGTGACACGTGCGATGTAGATGAGACGAGGAGGCTGCTCGTGACGGCGGCCGACAGTATGTCGTGCGGTGGTGTACGGTGTCAGCATTGTTTATTGTTTACGAATACAGCTTTCTTTATATTAATATGCTATGTAGGCATTCTCAGTAGGGATTTTGTCATCCAATACAGTGGCTATATGTGCTCTCTATTGTTTGGACATTATTATGTTTATTATATTTATGAATATTTTACTTCTAACAAAAGAATAACGACATTTATAAGATTTTAGTGAGCCTATTGTTAAAACAAGATTACGCATCGGTGCATATGTAAACAGATATCACTTTCTACTGGCTAGTTCTTCAGTAAAGTGCGAGCGAGCTACAGAACGCGTGTCGTTGCAGGGTTACCGCATGGAGTGCCCGCCGGGGTGCCCGGGCGCCGTGTACGAGCTGATGCGGGGCTGCTGGCAGTGGAACGCGGCCGAGCGGCCCTCCTTCCGCGACATCCACCACGCGCTCGAGCACATGTTCCAGGACAACTCCATCACCGAGGGTAACTATCATTACTCATGTCACACCCCGAACGGTTAAGCAGAGGTTTATCTACGCTTTTTTTTCCGTGGTGGAAATTCCTCATGAATGTCCTCTGCCCTGGGGAGGCGAAGGGATCTGTCAAACTCTAACTGACTAAAAACCACCCCGTTGAGAGGGAACTCTCACACCTGCGCCGGGAGTCGCGGGAACATACGATGCTTCCGCTACCCCCGGGGGAGCGAGGTGTTTGACTCCCCACGCGACGTCTAGCGGCCTGGCCACCTGGCCACGAGCTGACCGCTCGCCGCGGCACCGCGACCTATATTTGCCGAGAGGATCGCGGCTTTAACAAATGTATGGGTGAGTAATAGAGTTGCCACGACTCAGACCGGTATGCGCAGCGGCGGCTGGACAGATACAATATTTTATTATATTGTCTTGATAAAGTCTGCCTGGATATTTTCTGTATCCTTTGTATAAATCACGGTATTCAACATACTACTCTGTCAAGAAAGTACCGGGAAAAGATCAATAATACACAAAATGTCTGTTATTCATCCAAATTTATTTTATCACCTTCAAAGTATGCTCCTTTAGAAACGATACACTTGCGCCAACGAATAATCCATACATCAAAACATTTTTTAAACGCTGCTTCCGGAATTGAGTTCAGTTCTCGCCGCGAATTCTCCTTTATGTCTTCTATCGATTGAAAACGGGTGCCACGAAGTGGTAATTTGGGTTTAGGAAAAAGAAAAAAGTCAGCAGGAGCCATATCTGGTGAATATGGTGGTTGCTGGATGGTATTTGTTGAGTGTTTGGTCAAAAATTCGTTCACAATGATAGCCTTGTGCGAAGGCGCATTGTCGTGGTGCAAAATCCAAGAATTTTCTTTCCACAAATCTGGCCTTTTTCGTCGAATTTGCTCTCTTAAACGCCGCATAACGCTCAAATAATATTCTTTATTTACCGTTAGACCTTCCGGTAAGAATTCAGAGTGCACAACACCGCGATAGTCAAAGAAAACAGTCAACATGACTTTGACTTTTGATCGACTTTGGCGTGGTTTTTTCGGTTTCGGTTCAGTTGGAAGGCGCCATTCCGAAGCTTGTTGACTAGTTTGCATGTCAAACTCGTAAACCCACGTCTCGTCACCAGTAACAATGCGTTTCATGAATGTTGGGTCCGAACTGACTCGTTCTAGCATGTCCTCAGCGACTTTCATGCGATTGAGTTTTTGGAGAAAATTCAGATCTTTTGGGACTAGCCGAGCAGCAACATGTTTCATACCCAAATGATTAGTTAAAATGGTACGGATCGACTCGTGAGATACATGTCAATACTACTGAGCAGTTGGTGGCATGGACAGCGCCCGCATGCTGACACCGGTAAGTCAAAAGTGGTGACCAAGCCGTAAGACGGGCGCGTGAAGAACGTACTATGTGCAGCCACCTCGGGTCCTGAGATGTGGGGGCTGGCTGCGAGTCAGGTGAAGCAGCTGTGCCTCCTCTCGAGCCATTTGATGAGCACTGGTCGGATCGCGGTTGGTTGTAGAGCCTGTCCCGCCAGTGCGCCACCAGGACCTCGGAATGCTGCGACCGAAGCTTCTCCATTTGTCGCGGCATCGCTTGCCCCGCGCCATCGCTTCCTCGTAACGCCGATACAGTAACTTTTTTCTATTTAAACTACCTAATTGATTAGCATTCGAGAATACTCCTGGAGCTGCTGAAGATTCAAAAACACCTTTTTTCATTATACAATTCCAGTCTCTTAGTATTGTATAATTGCATTGCACGCTTGTGAGTACTGTAGAAGGATGAAGACCTTCTACTGGGAGGCTCAGTGGTAGAGCGTGTAATTGGTGTGTATTGGATTTTTTCTATGCTATCAAAGCAAACACATGGGACGAGAAACACCTCGTATATTATCTCTTGATTATAACGAATACATCTGCCAAGCCCCGCGGCCTGAGGCGAACTCTCTTCTGTACAAAAAGCCTAACTATTCTAAATATAATTTAAAGGTTCGAATGCCGTCAGATTATTACCAGCCATGTTCAACATAAGGTTTTACTCAGGCTTTACCAGCCATGTTCAACCTAAGGTTTTATTTAGGCTCTACAGTACTATGTCATCATTCGCCTGCTTTATCCTAATTTATTTGTGGTCGGCGCAACATGCCTTTTTTCCATACCTCTCTATTAGTCTCGGTAGTTATCTCGGTAGTCACTCCCTTTTTAGCCATATCATCTTTCACACAATCCATCTATCGTTTCTTTGTTATCCCTCTACTTGTATAGCCATCCACATTCATACCTACTAACAACTTTCCTAACAACATTTTACTCATTCCTCCGCATAACATGCCCGTACCATGATAACCGATTTCCACACAACTTCAGTCACCGGTGTCACTTTCAGACTTCCTCTTTTATAGTCATTCCGTATTCTACCGATTCGCGTTACACCACACATCCCCCTTAGCATTCTTATCCCAGCTGCAGCTGTTCGTGAATACTATGTACCTACTATAAAGCTACCATTTCATGAGTACGTCTTACATTGACTTTAATGTGTCCTGGCGGCTGAAAGCATGTCATGCTCACCCTAATGTCTCGCTGATGGTGGCGCGTGTGTTGGATCATGTAGCTCCCTTCAAAACGGTTGTGCTGAATGGTGCTAATCCATGCGTCATGTTCGTGAACGGATGCCGTCAGGAGGGACTGGTCATCACTTAGCTGCCACGGCTCTTTTAAAATTTAATTTATTTTTTGTAATTCTTTTAGTTATGGACGCTTTTTTACGTTCTGCATCGTACTCACTTGTATATTTCAACATGAATGATGTAACCCAGTTTTTGTAACCATATTTTAATTTAGAATAGTGTCTATGAAGTTTCTTGCCCGTTCTTCTCCATAGGCACCATGGGCAACTAGATTCATCTCTCTAAGTGGCCGACCCCTTGACAATTCAAAAGTGCCTCTATTTGGTTTATTTGGAAAAATGCTTTGAGTTTGAGAATAATCGATAGCACTTTAGCGCCATCTTTTGGGTAATCTTGTGAATTTGTACATCACTTCCAATATAGGTATAGGTATTGTCGTCATGTTACAAATTCACAAGATTCTGAAGAAAAGAATCTGAAGTCTGATCATCAGATCAATACTGGATTCTGGAAGGATGGGAATGATTCGAATGCAGTTTTTATCATGATGGTGGTCAAGTTTATTGACGAGATCTACATTCAGGTCATCGTAACAATATACGTCCCTATAACCTGAGTGTAGTAAATATTAGGGACTGTAGAAGCATTGCCTTTACGTGTAATGGAAGAGGGTTTTTGAAACCGATATAGCGACCGCAACGTGTCGGTGACTTTTTGATTTACAGCCATGGCCTGTTTTCGCCAGCCAAGCCATGTGTCCATTTGCAGATCAAGATTCTTGACATCGGAGCTAAACGGGATGACTGAGTAGTTAAACACAGGTGCCGTTCTGCTCTTCTACCCCCCCATACTGTGATATGAGCGAGTAGAAGAGCTTAACTGTGTCATACAATGAAAGCCCGACAACTCTTGGAAAGGGGCGACCCATCATTATTGAACGCATCTTGTTAAACAGCACATCTGCACTGGAACTTTGGTTTAGGTTTAGGGGGTTTCAGTACATACGATAAGACAGTAGCGTCGTAATGGATCATCGTGTTGAACATGTGAGGAAACTAGGAAAGGATTAGAGGTGGGCCTCAACTCAAGCGAAGTATTATCGCCGACTATATTGCGATAAGTGGCTTGGCGGCAACACACGCAGACTGGATTAGGTGCAGGAACTTACGCGGCGGGAGGGGAGTTGAGGTATTAAAATCCCCTCAGCAATGTGATGTGCAGTAAGCGACGCAATAGACAAAGCCAAGGTCGCTTTCAGCTCTTTTGACACAAAGATACGTGTTCCGTTTACTTTACATTTATCTGCGATTCTTCTCGAAAGAGATAAAATAAGTTGTTCTAAATTTGAAATTCAAATCTTTTTTATATGCAATACACAGAGGTTGAGAAGCAGCTGCAGGAGGGCGGCGCGGCGTGCCCGGGCGGCACCCCGCTGATGTCGTTGAAGAAGGGCGCGGGCGCGGGCGGCGGCGCGGGGCCCGCGGGCGACGCGCGCGCCGTGCAGATGCGCCGCCCCACCAACCGGCGCGGCAAGCAGGCGCCCACACCGCCCAAGCGCACCAGGTCACCACCACTATGCTTTGCACCAACACCCCGTCACACTCTATGATAATGTTACCTTTAGCTTACATTCACGCATACTTCTTATATTTTAGTTGCTATGACGTGGAAACATGTCGAGGCGGTTGAAGGCCCCCGATATAATGCTCCATGATCACCTTTGCTGTTATATGAATACCTAATTTTGTGAAAAATGTATATTTCGGCTCGAGGGAAGTTTGATTGGATAATTGGTGAAGGAGACCGACTTCTTACGGGGTCCATGTTGTCCTGAAGGTTGTCATTCGCCATTATTTAAAAGAAAATCAATATTAAATACAAATAATTTAATAACAAACGTGAGTTAAAACTAATTACAAAAACCGACTTTAAATCTAAATTAATAAAATAATCAATTAATTGAATTACAAGCGAAAATCAAATTAGTTGATACAAATTAATTCTTAATCAAGATTTAATTCAATTTTAAAAGAACATTTACTAAAAATAATTTTAATATGAATAAATAATTTTATAGTAATAAAATAGTAGCAATAAAAAACATTAAATTGATTCAGGCGTGATCCGTGTCACGATTAGAGTTGTGGACGGGGCGCTCGCTAGAATCAGAATGTCCGCATCGCTCGGCGCTCCGTATTATAAAGGCCGACCCCTTCCACAACTCGCCTGATTCATTGAGTGGTACGATGATGTCATAGCGAGCTGCGTTACGTTTCACTTCGTAATAATTTGCTCACGCCGACACGGCCATTCTGCAAAGAGGTCGTCACTGACCTTATAATCCTTTAACACAAGAATAGACCTTGTCAGTCACTAACACACTATTAAGAGTAAGGAGGCCCCTGTCCTCAACAAACTCGTAATAATAACATTAGAAATTTGGAGGCCCCTGTCCTCAACAAACTCGTAATAATAACATTAGAAATTTGGAGGCCCCTGTCCTCAACAAACTCGTAATAATAACATTAGAAATTTGGAGGCCCCTGTCCTCAACAAACTCGTAATAATAACATTAGACATTTGGAGGCCCCTGTCCTCAACAATCTCGTAATAATAACATTAGACATTTGGAGGCCCCTGTCCTCAACAAATTTTGTCAGTCATGGTTTGGAGGCCCCTGTCCTCAACAACCACATATAAATCATCAATAAAATAATATGCAAGTAGTGTAAACGTAACTTGAATACCTTTATTAGAGTGCATTAATCCCTGTATCAGAATATTGGCCCATGCCCATGTCGTGGTTTGGTTCTGGATCGGTATTTGTGGAACAATCTTGTGGTAAGGAGGCTTCACCTACTGACGTTATAGATTCTTCCGCCGACATGGTATCCTGGTCGATGCATTCTCCAGGTTTTGGTGCTAAACGTAGCTGGTCATGAGCCACTTTCTTGGGTCTTCCCCTGCCTGTAATCTTTTTAAGTTGGTAACGATCGTTAGGTAAAACTTTCCAAACTTCATATGCATTCGGGAACTTTAGATCGAGTCCAATTTGACTTCTGGGGTTAGTTTTAAAAAGGACTATTTCTCCTTTTTGAAATCTTTTCACTTTAGCTTTACCTTTATCAAATCTTTCTTTGTCATTCTTTCCTCTTGTTTCAATTTTCTTTTGTACGTAGTTGTCAAGCTGGTTTCGATCTACTGTTCCTTCCTCTTCATTAATTAAAGATAGTAATTCGACAGGTACAGCACATTGCCTTCCAGTAAGTGCTTTAATTGGACTTATGTTTGTGGTCTTGTTCTTGGTACAATTTATTGCCAATTGGAGGGCATCCAAACCTTTTTTCCAGTCTTTAGTTTCATAATTACGGATGATAGTCAAACCATTTTTTACAATAGCCATTATGCGTTCAACTTGTCCGTTGGTGCGACTTACTCCGGGTGCAATAAAATGTTGATGAATACTATATTGTTTACAGAATTCTTCAAAGCCAGCTTTAAATGCAGTATCTTGATCGCTTATGATTTGTTTCGGGGATCCAAAGAAAGCTACGATATGTTTGAGAGCGTTGAGCATTGAACTTGCAGTCTTGTCTGTCGCATAAGTTAAAGTCACAAACTTTGTGTAAGCGTCAACAATAACGACGACATATTCGTGCTTATTGTTTCGTTTTGTAAGGTGGCCAGTTATATCAATATGGATGGTATCAAAAGGAATTGGTTTCTTCTCTATAGGATACATTTGTACCTGTTTAGCGCCTGAGGTTCCCTTACTTGTTTTGCAAATGACGCAGTTGTCGATGAATCGCCTCACTGTTGTGCTCATTTCAGGAAACCAGTAAGTTTCTCGAATTTTGGAGAGTGTTTTCTCCCACCCGAAATGTTTAAGTGCAGTGTGGTAGGCGTTTATAATGCTCCATTGATAGGACTTTGGAATGACCTTTTTCCACTTTTTGCATCCGGGCTCATCATCCTGGTATTGCCGTTCTAGAACAAGGTCGTGGAGGCGATAATCATTCAATTCCTCACCGTGCTCCAACCTTTTTATCAGATCGGCCAATTCCTTGTCACGTCTCTGTTCAATCTTGAGCCAAGTATCTATATTTTGGGTTAGATTAATACATACTACAGGGTTTCGGCTAAAGTAATCTGCATGCTTCATACGGTTTCCTTGGCGATATTCAATTTTAAAACTGTAGTGTTGCAAGAATGACCACCATCTGTGAATCCTTGGTAAAAGTTCATGTTTGTGAGACGATGACTTTATAGCGTTGCAGTCAGTGACAATGGTAAATGTTCTGCCATAAAGATATTGCCTAAAATGTTTAATGGCTCGGACTATAGCCAGTGTCTCAAGCTCGTAGCTGTGATAGTGACTTTCTGGTTCTGTAGTCCTCATGCTCATGTATGCCACAACATGTTGCCGGTCCTCTTTTATTAGAACGAGAACAGCTCCAAACCCCGAGCTACTTGCATCAGTATGGAGCTCGATCGCCAACCCTTCTTGGAATATGGTGAGAACTGGCGCTGATGTAAGTCTGCGAATGATATCAAACCTAACATTTTCACATTCTGGTGTCCATGTAAACTTAGCGTCCTTTTTGGTCAGGTTTTATACAAAGGAATCATGCGTTCTGAAAAAGATGGTATGAAGCGCCTGAAGTAGCCGGCTAGCCCACAGAACTGCCGGACTTGTTTTACATTCGTAGGTACTGGCGCTTTCTCTAGTGCTTCTACCTTTCTTGGACTTGGTCGAACAGTGCCATTAGAGATCAGGTTTCCAAGATATCCAATTGAAGTTTTGAAGAAAGAGCACTTCTTAGCGTTTAATGTAAATCCAGCTTTGGTTAATGCGTCCAAAACCTTGTCCAGTATCTGTAATCCTTCAGAGAACTTTTCACATTTAATAAGGACATCATCCATGTAAATTAGAATGTCTTCAAGCAAAGGTCGTAGTGCTGTCATTATAGCGCGTTGAAATACTGCTGGAGCATTCATCAATCCAAACGGCATTCTGATGTATTCATACAGGCCATCGGGAGTTATAAAAGCAGTCTTTGATATTGAAGCCTCATGAATAGGGATTTGATAGAAGCCCTGGGCCATATCGAGGCTAATAAAATAAGTAGCTCCCGATAGTCTGTCAATTTGGTCTGAAATAATGGGGAGTGGGAACTTGATTGGAATAGTGTTTTTGTTTAGTTCCCGGTAGTCAGTACACATTCTGTCTTCTCCGTTTTTCTTCTTTACAAGGATAACGGGGCTCGCATAATCTGAGGTACTTTCTCGTACGATCCCGTTAGCAATTAATTCGTCAATAATGGCTTTGACCTTTTGCCTCTCTATTGGAGCCATTCTGTAGGGCCTTCTTGATACTATTTTAGATGGATCTTTAAGTTGAATGTCCAAATTCCCAGTTGTAACTTTAGTTTTAGGAATCCCGGTAACAAAAGAAGCTTTGTATTTTTGTAATAAATATTTCAACTCACGTATTTCCTCTTCATTAGTCAAGTCGGTGTCCAGATTGCTTAAAGTGTCCTCAGTTGTTTGAATGATTGAAATAGGCGAGTTCCTCATCACTTTAGCGCTTTGTTCAGTAACCAGGACATTCAATCCAGTGCCCTTTACGATTTCAGCTCCAATCATAAGATCACATGGTGTTTCGTGATCTTCCACAATATGAAACGTAATTTCAACAAAAACACTGTTTATGTTGCAAGTCGTGTTGATTAGTTGGCAGGATAAAATTGGGACAGTTTTGCTTCCAATACCCTTTAACATCAAAGAACAATCTTCACGTTTACCTGGTAAGGTACAGCTTACCGATCT
Organism: Hyppa rectilinea; assembly: GCA_951799385.1. NCBI lineage: Eukaryota > Metazoa > Arthropoda > Insecta > Lepidoptera > Noctuidae > Hyppa > Hyppa rectilinea. Next base: position 32,921,866 of record OX637300.1, on the reverse strand, counting down.
TCTTATCAAGGAGCGAGCAGCCCCGCTATCATACAATGCTGTAAATGTACGGTTACCAATACAAACAGCCATTGGGGTAAGTATTTCTTCGTCATTTTCTTGTGCTAGATTGACTTTTTCAGTTTCGTCGTTCATCTTCTTAAAACACTTATCTTCAACGTGGCCAGTTTTGTTGCAATAATTGCATTTGAGCTTTGGGCGTTCCATTCGAATCGCAGACTCTTTAGAGGTGCTTTCGCTCAGTAATGGCTTTGGGTAGTTTACTTTATGACTTGCTTGGTTGCAATTTGCTTGAATATGCCCAGTCTTGCCACAGTTGAAACATACTATCGAGTCTTCTCTATTGTTCCTAAGCCTGGGCCGTTTGGCAGGCGGTTCGCCTTGACGTGGTTCTCGTGTCTTGATTGTAGCTGCAACAGAAATCAATTCGGGGACAGTTGTGCACTTACTAGACAATAATCGTAAGCGAAGATACTCATTATCCATGCAGCCAATCACGGCTTCCACAGCGTCAGTATCTTTATTGCCACTTACTACGCGTTTCCAAATCTGCCAGGCTTTGGTAATTGATTCTGCTGGATTCGACATATCAAATTTGAAGTTGCGCAACTTAAGAATGTCATTGGAGTAACGCGCTTCAGGTTCGAACGTTTGTATTAATGCTTCTCGCATCTCACTCCATACAGGTGATTTTACAAGCCAAGCATCACCAACAGTCTTGGCTCAACCTTGCAATAGACTAGCTATCTTAGTGCATACTTCGTAGTCAGCCAACTCCCAGTGTGATTTGGCTCGATCAACGTGCTCACACCAGTCTCGAATTGGAACATCACCATCTGGATTATAGGGTGCAATATAGATGTCGCATAATCTTGGTCTTCGCGTTGGAGTTACTGTCTTATTTATCAACCCTGCTAGAAACTCGTGATTAGTCTGCATATTGGCTTGCTGCTGTCGTGACAGGCTTTCCAGAATATTGGCCAACGTGGACAACATCTGATTTGAGCCAGAGCCATCTTTTCCTTCATCACTGAGGGCGGATGGGACGGACGATATGCCTCGTTCGATCCCACTTCTGATTTCGGCTCGAGGGAAGTTTGATTGGATAATTGGTGAAGGAGACCGACTTCTTACGGGGTCCATGTTGTCCTGAAGGTTGTCATTCGCCATTATTTAAAAGAAAATCAATATTAAATACAAATAATTTAATAACAAACGTGAGTTAAAACTAATTACAAAAACCGACTTTAAATCTAAATTAATAAAATAATCAATTAATTGAATTACAAGCGAAAATCAAATTAGTTGATACAAATTAATTCTTAATCAAGATTTAATTCAATTTTAAAAGAACATTTACTAAAAATAATTTTAATATGAATAAATAATTTTATAGTAATAAAATAGTAGCAATAAAAAACATTAAATTGATTCAGGCGTGATCCGTGTCACGATTAGAGTTGTGGACGGGGCGCTCGCTAGAATCAGAATGTCCGCATCGCTCGGCGCTCCGTATTATAAAGGCCGACCCCTTCCACAACTCGCCTGATTCATTGAGTGGTACGATGATGTCATAGCGAGCTGCGTTACGTTTCACTTCGTAATAATTTGCTCACGCCGACATATATCTTTGTAGAAATGCCTATTATTAATATTAATTAAGAGAAACAAATTTCTTAACAAATTATTTAAACTCAAACTCAAAGCATTTATTTCAAATAAACCAATTACAGGCACTTTTGAATTGTCAAGGGGTCGATCAGTCAGAAAGATGAAGCTAGTTGCCCATTCCAAAGCAGTAGGTACCTATGGAGAAGAATGGGTAGGAAACTCCATGGACACTCTCTTAAATCAAAATAATCAAAAAAAAATATTTAAGAGATTATTTTTATTATTTAGTTTGTCACGACAATAAAATGATGACAAAAAAATCAAAAATTTTAAACTTGTCTATTTGTTTATAAAAAAAATATTAAACAATGATGTAAAAAATGTATAACGTTACTGAATGCCAATGTTAGATACAAACAGCATTAAAATTACTTATATTTGTTGAAAAAGAAATATCATCACATTTCTCGGACTTCTCATTTTTTGTTAACTTTAAAACATAAGTACAAAATAATAAATTATATTAATTTAATTATATAGTGATCTTGTTAAGTAGAAATATATGTATTATATGTATAAGAAGGGAAGCCAAAGATTTTTAGACATATTATTCAAACTTTTATGCAGTCTGGAAAAACTTAACAGATTGGAAAAAAAAACACCTCAATTAACGATAGTATAACTAAAAAAAATGGGATTTATTCTTTCAAGTGTCCGGATGATACCATAATTTGTTAATTTTTTAAAATTAATATTTGTTCATAAATTTTATTTTATGACTCTAGCGGTTACCGCTAGAGTCAGTTTAGCCGTAGTGTTTTAGTTTTTTAAGACGTCATTCCGAATCGAATGAGCCGTCGTTCATAATTTCAGGAGCTTTATTTTTAATTATCACGTTTTAGAACTTGTTGACTAGCCAAGAGATGAAAGTAGATCATTCCTTCTTGGCCCGAACTCAAAGTGCAGATTACCTATAGACGATGTGGTAGCCACGGACCAAAAGCATTAACATTGAATTTACCTGAGAATTAAACGCGATATCTGCATGTCACTGATTAAATACGCACAAAATACGATACGCATATTATCACACGCATTTTTACATCCTGTACGTGTTTCTAAACTTTTAAATATTCTATTTTAAGTGATAATATAGGTGAAAACTGGGATGGATTTTGAATTTTCACAAACTTGTAACGACCGTCATCCATTTTTGCTCGTCTAAATTTACCTTGTCATTGAATTGCTAGTGATTGACATAAAAATTATCGACGATTTGTGCAAGGAGTATTTAATACTCCTTTATAGAAAAGACGCCAAATTTATGTTTTTATAATTATTATACTGATAATTATTATAAATACGCTGTTGGAGCTAGCCCGCATTCTATTTAACAAAGAACCCGTGCGAACTAATGTTTTTAACTTTTAAATATTGATTAATTAATTTTGATTACAGTTTGTGACCACAAATATTTAAATGGATTTAGAATAAATATTGTTTTTGATTTGAAAATTACTCAATATAAAAAATACTGATGAAACACTACATCGGTAATGATTTTTTTATTAAAAAAAATCGTAACATCGATAGTCCTAAAACTTAAAACTTCGTAACACTGCATCACTAAACCATAGACAATTTCGAGCGGTCATTGTTGTTTACATCCTTAGCAAATTTTGAAAGTCTGGAATATAGCTATACCACATAAAAGATAGCTTGATCTCTGCGACGTATATCAAACTGAGATTCCTAGGGTTGTCAGGATATAAAGTAATGTCAATAGAAATTATCGAAGTTTCTTACTATTATCGATGCTAATGTAACATATAATTGAGTTTAATTTAATTATTACAATTAAATTAATTAAATATTAAAATAAGTGAATATTTTAATATAAAATACATTTACTCTCTTAAAGGAGTACACTCCAAATCCATATCTGAATCAGTTTCGGAATCGCTAGAACAATCTTGTCTTGTTCGCAAATACTTATTATAAAATCGGACATGACGCTCCCAATATTCTTCTTTTCTGCGTTTGGTTACCACCTTGTTCAACTAGCATCTGCAACTCTGTCACATAATTTCTCCATGGGTAATAGCGGCCCGTCATTTTGGTTCTCTCGCTCAAATTATTCACGTAAGCCAGTGGCGTGCACAGAGATTTCAGACAGGGTATGCACAAAAAATACTTAATAAATAAATAAATCAAATAAAATCCGTTTATTTCGGGTTGTACCATATTAAAAAATCACAAATTACGACACACGAGATAAATACAAAACACAATATAAAAATAAATACAATGTTATCAAATTATAAATTATACAATGTCAAAATCAATATCACTTAAAAATAAAAATTAATCGGAATTTAATAATATAGAATACTTACATCTATATGTCACCGTTAGATTGTAAAGATCGTTAGATTACAATCTATCTAAGCGAGATTGTAAACTATCGATAGATTGTGAACCGTATCATTATGATTGCAATTTGACTCATTATTCTTCGCTATATTGTAATCTACCGAAGTGAAACCGTTAAATTACAATCTGAATAAAAATAATCTCATTTTTCCATATATTTTTCTATATAATCTAGTCGTTTCTGGCGTAGGTGGTCACAGTTTTAACCTAACCTAACCATTTTTTTAAACGTCCTACGTCGTTCACAATTTGACCGCTTCCCATCGATAGATTACAATCAAGCGAAAAATGATGCGTTAAATTGCAATCATAATGATACGGTTCACAATCTATCGATAGTTTACGATCTTACTAGATAGATTGTAATATAACGATGTTTACAATCTTACGGTGACATATATCTATATACACACATCAAAAGTGTCTAGGGATCAACATATATTTTTGCAATAACTTTTCTCTTGATTGATATTAATTTAAATTTTCTTTAAGGATTCATCAAATAAAGTGTTTTCGTTTGTCACAGTAACGATAAACCAAGTCACCTTTGCATTAATAAAGAAATTTGCCATTTTCCTAATAAAGGGATTTTTGACATTTGAACCACTAACATTAAAGTTCGAAAAAAAGACTGAAATAACAGTTTTCTTTAAAATTTTATTGGGTAACTTAAACAATTAATAATCCGTGTTTCTACCGCGAACACTAACAACACAAGAACATCGGTTTGGCATACTCAAAATGAGTTCATCCAAATCACGCTGTGGAATGGCCGCCCATGTTCGTTGCAACAACAAAAAAAGGTGTTATCAGTCGACTTTGGACACGTTACCGAAGCACTGGTACCGTGGCTGAGCGCCATGAAGGACGGTATCGCTGCACCACACGGAGACAAGACCGATACATTCAAATCTTAACTCGAAGAGCTCCAACAATAACCGCCATGATGTTAGCCGTGAGGCTTCATCACTCTTCAGGGAACTTAATTAGCGACCAAACAGTCAGAAACCGCTTGCATGAAGTGAACCTTCATTCCCGAAGACCGGCACGGGTACCACCTATAGCAATGCACAATCGTAGGATTCGATATCAATGGGCTCTTGAACACAGAAATTGGGCAGAAGAACAATGGCGTTTCGTGTGCTTTTCTGATGAGTCTCGTTTTGGTATGAGACCGGATACAAGACGTATACGACACTGGAGAACCCCTGGACGCCAACAGCGATTAAAATCCTGCCAGGAAGTCCATCCTTATAGTGGTGGAACCATCATGGTATGGGCGGGTATTTGGATCGGCGGAAGAACTGAGTTGATTTGGATCAGAGGCAACCTCAACGCTCAAATTTATGCTGAGACGATTGTATCTGACGTCATCGTTCCTCTACAAGTGCAAATCGGTCCCTTATTTCAGTTAATGCATGATAATGCACGACCGCACACCGCAAGAGTTGTAAGACAGACTCTCGCCGCAGCTAACATCAATGTCCTGCCCTGGCCTGCTCAGTCGCCAGACTTGAACCCGATTGAGCATGCATGGGATATGCTACAGAGAAGAGCTCTGCCGAATATGGAGGGTATCCAGTTGCAAGAAGACCTTTTTTTGTTGTTGCAACGAACATGGGCGGCCATTCCACAGCGTGATTTGGATGAACTCATTTTGAGTATGCCAAACCGATGTTCTTGTGTTGTTAGTGTTCGCGGTAGAAACACGGATTATTAATTGTTTAAGTTACCCAATAAAATTTTAAAGAAAACTGTTATTTCAGTCTTTTTTTCGAACTTTAATGTTAGTGGTTCAAATGTCAAAAATCCCTTTATTAGGAAAATGGCAAATTTCTTTATTAATGCAAAGGTGACTTGGTTTATCGTTACTGTGACAAACGAAAACACTTTATTTGATGAATCCTTAAAGAAAATTTAAATTAATATCAATCAAGAGAAAAGTTATTGCAAAAATATCTGTTGATCCCTAGACACTTTTGATGTGTGTATATAAAAGAAAGTCGGGTTTGTTCCCTCCATTATAACTCGAGATCTGCTGGACCAATTTTCATGGTTTTTGTTTCGTTGGATTTGTCTCCGCCCTGAATAGCAGAATACATTTTTAATTTTTTTTTTTTGGTAGGTAGGGTAGGTATGTAGGGTAGGTAGGTATTTAGGGTAGGTAGGTAGGTAGGGTGGGTAGGTAGGGTAGGTAGGTAGGGTAGGTTGGTAGGGTAGGTAGGGTAGGTAGGTAGGTAGGGTGGGTAGGTAGGGTAGGTGGGTAGGTTAGGTAGGTAGGGTAGGTAGGGTGGGTATGTAGGGTAGGTAGGGCAGGTAGGGTAGGTAGCTAGGTAGGTAGGGTAGGTAGGTAGGTAGGTAGGTAGGGTAGGTATCACAGTTAAGACAGGACAACGTCTGTCGGGTCAGCTAGTATACGAGGGTGCGTTTTTAAGTTCGCGGAATGGGTAAGTAGATAATAAGTGGGGATGTCGCTGAATTAGGTGCTAATTGAGCCACTCACTATTAGTATAAATACCGGGTTTTATTATAATTAGATCACTAGTCTTTGAGTTATCGTCAACCAAACAAGTCAATCGGGAAAAAATTGTGAAATATGGGGAAAATTGAGTTCCGTGCCGTTATAAAGTTCCTTACCAAGCAAGGAAAATCAGTTCAGAATATACTGGAAGAGATATCATCCGTTTACGGGGACTCTTGTCCAAGTAAAACTATGATTTACAAGTGGCATACTCTTTTGAAACAAGGCAGAGAGTCACTTGAAGACGACACACGGCAAGGAAGGCCGATCGAGGTGACCACTTCGGAAATTATTGAAAAAGTTGAAAAATTAATATCAAAAGATGCCAGCCTAAAGAATACACAGCTCGCAGAAATGGTTGGAGCATCAGATACAACCATTTTCAAAAATTTTCACGACCATCTTGGCATGACTAAAGTCAGCGCAAGATGGGTGCCGAGAATGCTCACGCCGTCTCAAAAGCAACAGCGCGTGGAGTGTTCTCGTGCATTTTTGGACCTCTGTATGGAAGACAAAGATGCGAGTATTGGCTCGAATTGTTACTGGTGATGAAACTTGGGTTCACCACTATGAACCTGAGTCCAAACAGGACTATGCAGTGGCACAAAAAAGGCACAACACCACCCAAAAAATTTAAGGTGGCACAATCGGCTGGGAAAATTATGGCGACAGTCTTTTGGGACTCAGAAGGAATCCTATTGCTTGATTATAAAGATAAAGGTGTCTCCATAACCGGAAATAACTACGCTTCAATTCTAGAAAAATTGAAGGAATCCGTTAAAGGGAAAATTGACTAAGGGTAGCCTTCTTCTGCACGACAACGCGCCTGTTCACAAGTGCCGAGTGGCGAGGGCTGCCCTGCAAAAGGTGGGCTTCGAAATGTTGCCACACCCACCCTATAGTGTGCGTCCACACTGAATGCGCGGTGACTGGAGCCTAGAAGGCGCGGCGAGCGGGGGCGTGCGGTGGCCACACTTAAGCGCGAGCTCTTGTAGCGGTTCGACGTATATCAGGTGTTGCAAACATGGACGAGGACCTGCTTTTTTTACTAGACAGTCCGATCCTGAGATGGGAGGTGTTGAACACTAGAGATGGTGTGCACGAAATTAATAAAAACAGAGGAATATCTGGTGAATTTCTTAACTTATATGATGAACTGAGATTATACCCTACAAAATTCTTTGAGTACTTATACGCGAATGCCCATGTCAACGTTTGACTACATACTAAGTAAAATAGCCCCTAAAATCACCAAAGAAGATACTAACTTTCGCAAAAGTATTAGACCTGAGGAGAAATTGTTCATAACTCTGAGGTAAGAATAAAACAAGATTTTACTAAGTTTTGTATAAATTTGTATGTAGACGCGCATACGCCGAGCGACAAGACCGAACTGGTTTGTTACCCCCGCCACCCGCGCATTGGGTCGCTCGCTGACTAGGCCCGTAGTGCGGCCAGAACGCGCGGACAGGAGCGTTTGAAACTACGCGCGCTGTGTCGCTCAGTCCCGTCGCACTAGGCTTCCGCCTTAGTCACTACAATATGGACGCAAAGGCGCGTTTCATATGTTTGATACTTCGCGCCCGTCGTCGCAACCGCGCTAGGCTCGCAGTGTGGACGCACACATAGTCTTGACCTGGCCCCCAGTGATTATTACCTATTTCCAAACTTAAAAAAGAACTTTGTGGGAAAATTTTTTTAAGTGATGAAGAAGTGAAGGAAGCAGTTTCGGCGTATTTTTTAGACAAAGACAAATCATTTTTTTTTAAGGGTATACATAAGTTAATTGAAAGATCCGAAAAATGTATTAGGGTAGCAGGTGAATATATTGAAAAGGAAAAATAAATTTGGATTTTTATTTCCACTCCTTACCCCCCATTCCGCGAACTTAAAAATGTCCCCTCGTAAATATAAAAGGGCAAATTTTGGATAAAAATAATAAATTAATAAAACAGCAAAAATCATGTCCTTGCTATATGACTACTGCAACTCTTCCTAATATTTGTAAATCAAATCGACGAACTTTTTCCTCAAAAGATAAGGTCGAAAACGCGGCCGATTTTAATTTATATAAACACACTTCGCCAGCACAGATCTCACGGGTATAATTTTCCATCTTTAAATTAATCTACACGACAGTCAAGAAAAAAAATATGACCATAAATATAACTTTGCAATTTATTACGTTACGAAAAATTCTGAACTAATACGAACCAATTAGAATGAATTCGTCGGTCTTTCGGATAATCCGACTAAAAAAGTCGACGTTCTACAATCAACAATTAACCGGTGCTTACGTATGCTCTGTTTGTAAAACTCCTACACGTGCCACATTTTCACGCACACAGTCACACTTGCTGTGCACTACACGAGATGCGTTTTATAAAGTGTAAGACGGTTTAAGCAAGGCGTAATTCTGTTTTTAGTCACGGGAGCGCTGCCTGCGTGGTTAGTTCCAAAAAAAAATAGATGGCACGAAAGCTAAATTACAATGTTATTTTAATTATAGTTTTTAATTATCATGTAGAGGGGCATGTATGTATGAATTTATGCGACTCCAGGGTATGCAATGCTTATATGCAGGTATAGCCAGCACGCCACTGACGTAAGCGAATCACAAACTCACTGCTTTGACTGTTCAAAACAGTTTTTTTTGTTCTCTTTTGCATTATGCCAACAAAAAAAACTAACAATAATAACAAAAGATAACAAAACTCAACAAATAGTAACAAAAACAAAGTAATGACAACGGAAAACACGTAGCGTATACAAGGCGTCGGCACTCGTACTGAAGAAAATGGAGGTTCATATCAAACTATTATATATATACTAAAACATCGATAGTTTATAATGTGTGGTCATGACGATTCATCGCCCATCACTTATTAGTTTGGCATGCCCATAAAGTATGACCTTGACAGGTACTGTCTGTACTATTATGAAATTCAGGACTTTATAGGCGTGATTTTACTGACAGCTGTCGCAGAGATCAAGCTGTATTTTATAAAGTATAATAACATCCCAAATAATTGACAGCAGTTGGTGCAATTGGATTATAAAAGTACTGCACTTACCTCTCGATTCAGCAAGCAATAATAATCTTCGCAATTTTAGTGCAATGTTATTCTCTAGAAGTCCAAGAACAACTCCTTCGGTTTCCAACACACACACACTGAATACACGTTCGTTCGTCAACTTTAGACATAAAAACACAAAACTAGATGTGATTTTTCATTCCAAAAATCAACTTGAAGGAATGGTTGTAGAGACTTAGTGCCAAAGTGACAAAAACTTGAGTTTTTTTTCGTTGGCCGGTTTTGGTTTTTGGGTCAAACTTAGTATGAACCGTGAATAACCTTCTTTTGCATAATAGTTTCCAAGGAAGGATTTTCGAAAATGTTGCCCCTTAATGGAAATGAAAGTTTACTTACATAGAAGTTTGTCATTTTTGCCGTGGGAAAATCCCATCTAGTGCATGGCTTGCTTCATAATATTTTGTTTAGTGTAACTTTATTGGCACACAGGATGTGATGTAGGTAACTTGATCAGAGAATCGATGAATAATATCGACGATATCGTACAATGAAATGGAATCGGTAGCTAGCTCGACCACGGCAGTGTCGCAACATGCGAAGGAATCGGCGTCTCATGGTATGGCCAGCTGTTAGGGTCGGATCGCAATGATATGCAGAATTTCGTATTTATCTGTTTTGTAGCATTTGTAATATAGGGTCTTATGTTGGATGTAATGTAATTTGAACCTTGTCGTGTATGGGCATTGAGTTTGTTCTTCGAAAATATATAAGAAAATAATTCAATTAGTTACTTGACATGGCGAATGGTGTAAGCGAGTGTAATGTTGCAGCTTGCTGTCCTCGTGCAGCTCGTTCCGCGAGTCGCAGTACGCGGCCGACGAGCACGGCGCCGACGACCAGCTGGCGTCGCTCAACGGTGAGTCGCACCCCACACGCCGCACACACCCGCACACACCGCACACGCCGCACACGCCCCACTGCCATGCCTTCCATGCAAGAGCAGCCATCTGTTTTGACGTCGTGTGCCAGTCCCGCACAGACCAGCGACGCCACTACGGTGCGAGGCTGCTCACACGGGGATTTTTTTTTATTAACTTACAATCTTAATGATGTATGTAATTATATGCATCAGTTTAAACTAGCGTTTTTTGTTTGCCGCTCGCTCAGGTATATAGCGATGGGTTCTCACCCGTTGTAAGTATACGACGCGTTTTGGATTGAAAGCGTATCCACTTTCCTATATATTTCTTTGTTGTGTCGTTAAATTCCTAAATTACTAGATACCTACATGATATATCACACGCTTCTATATAGATACAAGTAAAGCCAGCGGGCAGAGGCCACGGTGTCGCGAGCGCACGCGCCTCCCGCCGCCTTCGGTCTCGATTGCTGCAAGCTTACACATCTTTTTCCTTTTTTATTACTTCTTTGGATTAAATAAAACGTAGCTGTAACGGCTTACATTTAACGTAGGTCCCGGACTTGGAACAAGTCCACTGCTTCCTTCTCAACTTTATTATGCATGACAATGATGTTAAAAATCTCGGGTCACGCCCTTACATGAACGCCATGATTATAAATGTGAAAACAAAGCTCGCAACACACACCTCTATTCAAACAAACATTCAAACAAATGGTTTCAACACGAGTTAAGGAGGCATACATATATTCATAAGATTTGTTTTGTGGAACAAAATGACCTACTGTAGTCAACGAGTAAAAGCAAAATATTAAAAATGAAACGCGATTTTCTTTCTTTTTCCTGCGACTGTTTAGTCCATTGAAATGTTACATGAGCTTTGCACTTTTTATAGGACGCAATTTTTTATACGTCTACACGTGGTAAAATATGTAGCACAACTAAGAGAATAAAATAAGGTAGAAGTAACAGCTGACCCTACATATAATAGTAATTTGGTAAGTTCTATGGTAAGGAAAAGAGTTAGGAATGAATAAGTAAAGTTGTACGAATTTAACAAAAATTTTGTAAGAATATATTTACAGTAAAAAAAAATAAGTTAAACTTTTCGTTTCGACCGGATTCTCATGAGCATTGCCGAACCCGGTCAAGTTTGGAGCGCTGTAACAGCGTTGAAACAACGTTAAATGTCTGAAATTAAAAAAAATATGTATAGGGAAAAAAATTCCTCAAAAGATCATCTACAAAATTGGTCTCAGGTATTTTATTTTGTAAAATGTATAAAAAAAAGTTATAGAGCAAAAAAGTGAGCTTACTTTTTTGTTTATAAAATAAAAAAAAATCTTTTATTTTCAGGCATCGAGGGCCCATAGTGTGTTAGTATTAAGTAAAAATCTCATAAAACTATGTTAGTAGTAACGTTCAAGAATATAAAAACAAAAACGCAGAATACAATTTTTTGAGGAAGATTTATCAAGCCCCATGTCTGACGTGTAGCTTGATAAACCTATCCATAGTAGGCCCTTCTAACCTCTCTGAAAAGACCTTCAGAACGCTATTGCTGCTCCCCCTCACTCTGCGCATCAATGATGCCACTATTTTGCGCATGACCGCGCAATAATCGTCAGTGTGCGCATCAGCGAACATCCCTGACGCACTACAGTAACGCGGAAGCCTCAACAGCGCCCTGAAGGTATTATTATACTGAATACGCAGTGTGTTGTCTGCTTTTTGGGTATGATTGGCCCACAGACTGCTGGTAAAAGTGTTATTTTAACCGGTACTGAACAACCAGCAAACCTGCGAGCCAGCATGTTTCCCCTCACAGCCATTGCTCTGCGCTCCCTTTCCATATCAGAGTCATCTTTAAGATCCTCCGTAACAATATGGCCCAAATATTTAAATTGTGTTTACCCTCTGCAAAGGTGAACCGTTTAGTTCTACTGGAGGGACATTTGAAGGACTTTTATTTCTTCCTCTAAACACCAACAGCTCACTCTTTGTGGCATTATATTCTAGCCCATGCTGCTCAGCGTATCTTTCACATATAGTGAGCAATTTCCTAATTCCACCGATTGTGGGGCTCAGCAGCACCATATCGTCTGCGTAGCTTATGTTATTTAAACTTACTCCGTCTATATGGCATCCGACATGAGTGCTGCTGAGCTCCACAAGCAGGTTGTTTACATAAATATTAAATAGTCCCGGGGAAGTAAGACCTCCCTGCCTAACACCACATTTGAGTTTATATGGGTCCGACATTGCATTGGACCATTTCACAAAGTTCCTCTGCTTGTCATACCAGATAGATAAAATTGATACCAATGCTGTAGGCACTCCCGCTTCCCGAAGCTTCTCCCATAAAACCTTATATGAAACTAGGTCGAAAGCTTTGGAAAGGTCCAGGAAACAAGCATACACTGGTGTTTTTCTGTCCGTATAATATTTGTCAGTGTGCTTCAATGCAAGTATTGCACTCTCAGTAGACAGCCCAGCACGAAAACCAAACTGTGTGTCGTGTAGTTTTGTATATCTACTGAGGTGCGCGTCAAGCACACTGTCAAACACTGGCTATCACAGTTGCCAGTGAGATTAGCCTATAATTCCCTTTGTCTGCTATGTCTCCTGTCCGATTCTTTACAATTGGTACAACTAATGTATCCAGCATCTCCAGTGGTAGGAAAGAATGCCCTACACATAAATTTAAAAACATAGTCAATACTCTTGGCAAGTGCAACCCAGCATTTTGAAGATGCTCAATGCTGAGTCCATCATGACCTGGAGATTTTCCCCGTTTCATACATTTAATTACGGTTTTTATTTCTGAACACGTAAAGCGAAGGGGTATTCCTGATTGATGATAGGTCTCAGTATTGTTCACCCTCACCACAGAATCAAGAGGTGAGCTCACTATAAACTGTTCCTTGAATATATTAGCTATTTCAGGGTGGTCACTCTCACCCTCCACGCTAACTGGTAAGCTTGGAGAGATATTAAGCTTTTCAGTGCCTTTCCAGAAAGATGAAAAACATTTCTTCGAATGGAGAGAGGCCAATATATCTATTTCAATTTTTTCTTGGTTCTTAATGACCCATTTCAATGTTGATTTAAATACCTTCCGAGTTAACATCATATGCTCATATATATGCCCACTACTGGGCTCCCCATACCACATCCACAATTTAAGCTTAGACCTTGCTTGAGTGTGAAATTCTTTGACATGCTTGGTCCAGCCTTTTATACCTCTCCTTCTAACAATGCCTTTAGAGACTCTGTTTACACTAGCTGCTTCACTTAATATAGATACAAATGTTTTTATACATTGAATCCAACACTAATCTATGGTGAGGATTATCGCAAAAATTATCAGGACATTGTTTAAAATCCTCAGGCAAATCTAAGTTTCTTAATTTATCATTACACAGAGACGAGTAATCCTTTATTTCATCAGGACTCCTTTCACCCCATCGAACACCGTTAAGCGGTGCTTTAATTACACAAGTTGTTACTCTGATCACATTTACATCACATTCTATTTTTAAGCGAAAGTGAACTGACCAAAATGTATCATAAATAACCTCAATGTTTACAATTGTTTTCCCCGCCGCCTGTGTAACAATACAGTGGTCTAGCCAACGCTTACACCCGTGTGAGTCACTGATGAACGTGTAGGTTTGCGATAGTATGCCTAAATAGTGTAAGTCCGCACATAGTAATTCCTGCTCACTACAAAAACTAAGAAGTTCATTATAAAATGACTCACCCGGGTGCGCATTGAAATCTCCCAACACATACAACAATAGACATTATGTAAATAGTGGCAGATTTTCTAGACAGTCCGTCGGCTTAAATGTGTATATACATTTATGACCAAGAAGCACCTGCTGTTTACCACTACATTCACTGCACATATACGGTTACTGACACATTGTACCACACTCACGTAGTTAAATGCAGTTTTACGCCATAGTATGGCCAGCCCTCCGTAGGGTCTCCCTTTACACATGCCAGCTGAAGTGTCCACTGATGACTTTCCTGTGTAACTAAATTCCTGATCAACACTATCAAGAAATGCTAGATCATGTGGATATAACCACGTTTCTTGAAACAACACAATATCAGCTTTTTGCATAGTGAACGTACACAATTCACCGATCTTTTAATTCAATGTTTTTAAATTAGCGCGAAAACGGTCGCTGGTGTCATGGCGTCTGCTATGACGTCACTTCTATGTTTTTTCATCGTATACGATAGGAGATAAAAATAACATAACAGATAATATTTTTGATATTTTTTATTTAGACTTCGCAAGTGTATAAGTGGTGTGGTGTTCCCCAGTGTGATAATATCAAAAAAACCCCGAAAAGTTGTGATTTCATCCAGTAGCATTCAATGGATGTTACGGACGGTTCTTCACTCTTACGATGGACCCACATGAGAAATGCAATGGCATGTTGCAGCCTCCTTGTGATGCAACACAGCCATGGCATTCTACCAATATATGTAACTTCTTTTACGTCGTCTACTTTTAACGTCACTGTCCTGCATATAACATCGCGTGGACCTTGTGTTCTGGGAAGATTTTTAATTTAACTATACAAGACTAAGTACTAAGAAAAACCGATTTAAAATTAAATAACAGAAAGGTTCTAGAACAACACGTTCTCATGCATGGCCTAACGCTAACAGAAATTGAAAAAAACATTTTTCAGTAAACAAACCCAAATATACCATTTACATTTTAAAATATCTTTATACAATAACAACTTATACATACTTAAATTAAAAGACTATCTAACTAACTATATATACAAATAAATCCAAAAAAGACAAAAAGGACACTTAGGCGTCGAAGTACTCATCCGCATCGCTGTCATCAGGAAACGTGCCCAGAAGACTGGCAGCATTGCCACGTTGAATGGCAATGCTAATTCTTTGGCCAAAGAACAATCCAGCCCTCTGGTCACGCGAAGTGTCGACCAATCGGCGAGAAATTTCCTTAAAAAGGAGTTGCGCACTCGGGCCCTAGAGTTTCGACCCCAAACGGCTCAAATCTGTAGTTACACATCAGGTTACTGTATTTACGCCGCTTGAGGGTCTCAGTAGCGGCAGCATAGATGCATACATAGATTTCCATCGCGTTTTAACTGAACGTAGCTAATCCCGTCGTCCCCATAAGATGGCCTGGAGGATCTAAAACAAAGAAATCGATATGTAAGCATATTTTATAAAATAAAAACATCATTACAGCTGAACATACAAAGCTGTGCTTTTTAAAAGTGATTTTATTTTTTTACTATAGTTTAATACAAATAATAGTAAACAATACTTACATTGTAGTTTTAACATTTCTAAATTCTGCTGAACAAAAGCCAGCATTAAGAAATCAACTCTGGGCAAATTAGAGCTGTTTGCCTTGGTAAACCCTTGTTCCTTACTTAATAAGTAGTTAAACAAGTTGTAGAAAAAAAAACGAAGTAATATACAATTAGAAATACTTAATAAACAATTTTAAGCGCAAAGATCGTCGAAATTCGTACGAAATTTACGTGATAGAGACACTTGACAGTTCAACATAGACGTGACGTCATTGAACATGGTGGACTTGTGTATTTTGTAATTTTATTTTATCAAATAAATTAATAATCCCGTCGTGTAAATAAAAATAAATACTTTTTTCTAAACATACTAATTACATTTCAGTAAATGAACATATTATTTTAGTAATTCTTGCTAACCGTCATCATGCCTATTGTAACATTTCAATGGTCTAGTTTGAAACATTTTGACAGGTGATACTTATATAAGTTCAACATGAGACTTGCAATATTTTTATAGAAATAAAGCAATGTTCACAATAGACGAAAATTGTTTATAAACTCAACTCGATACTCACTATTGTATAACGCGCTAGCGGAAATTCGCGTTTACTGTATAAAAACCATAATATTCTACAAGAAATATGATTTGAAGATAAGGAAGTAATGGATCTTTTGTAATTTATATAAATAAACACTAGCTGTTGTTGCCCGGCGCCGCCCAGCTGAATTTTCAACGTTCACCAGGTACCCTGCCGCGACTATAATTGCCGACGAGGTATTATTTTTGAATTTTTAAATTATCGCTTTTCGTTTTGCGGAATTTTTAAATTTTACTCTTATTTTTAAATTTTGAAAGTTATTGTTGGACTTTTAATTGTATTTAGTAACATGACAGTTGGAGGGATACCAGGGTCTGAAAAATATGAGGTAGTGAGGTGAAACAAAGAATGAAAAATGAAATTAATTCACTACTGTCATGTCCATGCTATGTTCTGCGTGCGAGCCGCACTGTTGCGCATGTGCGCGGGCGCGGGCCCGCCCGGTAGCAGCGGCTAGTGCACTACTGTTGCTTTACAAGTACCTTGTAGCATCTTGGTCTTCTTCGATTCCTGGTATGTATGGTAGTATTTTATCTTATTACCCCCTTTTAGGTAATAACAGTAGACTCACACGAAATAAATGATTGTTATGGCATCCTAGTTACAAGTTGTATTTGTTTACATACGTTGATTGTGACAAGTGTTTGAGCATTAAGGAGTGCAACCAGACCGCGGTTGCTCGCAGGCGCATTTTGGTGGACGTTGACCAACCGCGTGTTAGTTACAGCTTATGCTAGTATCTCACTTGGCTTAGGATGTTTACCTAAAGGTATCGCTCTGGGCAATTGGTAATAGAGTAATACTGACGAACGAGTCGTGTGCAGGCGGCGGGGGGCGGGCGCGCGAGGCCTCTTCCGAGGGCTCTCTAGCGGAGGGCACGCCGGACACCGACGAGTCGGGTGGCGAGCCACGCCATCGCAACAAACGCCGCCATCACGCGCACCAGCACGAGGTCGCGCCCAAGGTAAGTGCTGCGCCAGCCGCGGCCTCGCCGCGCGAGCCAGTAGCTAACGCGAGTGGTCTGTTGCAGCAAGGAGTGCAGGTGGCAGCCCTGGAGGTGCAGAACGTGAAGCGCGCCATCAACCGCTACGGCACGCTGCCCAAGGGCGCGCGCATCGGCGCCTACCTGGAGTCCATGCGCCAGTCGGTGGGCGCGGGCCGCGAGCCGCGCGACGAGGCGCGCTCGCTGTCGCCGCGCACGGCGCGCGCGCTGCCGCACATGATCCGCTCCAACTCGTCCGGCGGCGTGACTGCACCCGCGCCGGCCTCGCCCCGCGCGCCCCGGGCCGCCCCCGCGCTGCGCTCGTTCGCCGATAGCCCCGCCAAGCCCCGGCCGCGCCTGGCCGAGCTCGAATTCCCGCCGCCGCCGCCCGAGCTGCCGCCGCCGCCCGAGGACGCGCAGCCGCCGCCGCCGCCGCCCGACTGCTGCCGCGACGCCGGCACCGACACGTCCGAGCGCCTCGCCGACCTGCCGCCGCCACCGCCGCCCGAGCGCGACGAGGACAAGCCCACCAAGAAAAACATGAAGGAAATGTTGGAGCTGAAGTTGGTCGCGGAGATCAAGGAGCGCGCCGACAAGAAGAAGCACCGCTTCAACGAGTCGTCGCCCGATGAGCTGGTAGTGGCGGACGTGAGTGCGCCCTTTGGCGACCGCGACCCTGTCACGCGCCTCGTGAGCGAACTCTCGGAGAGCCTCAACATGCGCCGGCCCGAGCCAGTGCGCCACGACGACGCCAAAGAGAGCGTGTCGCCCATCGACCTCAAGGCCAACCTGCGCAAGACACCCTACAGCAACAACGTCGACCAGAAAAGCATGGAGATCAAAAACACTGACTTTAAATCGCAACTTAAAAAGGTGGAAACCAATAAAAAGATGCTGCCTGCGCCCAAGGACTCGGAGGAATCGGGCCGCGCTATCATAGACTTCAAGTCTCGGCTGCGAAAAGTAGAGAGCGGTGCGCCAGCCACCAACGGCACCGGCAAGAAGGCGGAGCGCTCGCCCGAAGAGCCGCGCGACGACGGTGCGCTGGACGCCGCCGGCGACGATGACAAACGCCGCAGCACTGGCAGCATCAGCAGCCTCAAGAAGTTGTGGGAGAGCAAGGAGTCGGACGAGCGCCTCAGCCCCGCGGCGCGCGTGCGGCCCGACGACGACTCGCCCGAAGGAGCCCGCGCGCGCCGCCGCGACGACAAGCCGGCCGTGCCCAGCAAGCCGCCCGTCAAGGGCAAGCCGACCAAGCAGGGCATCTACGCGACGCCGCTGCAGCCCGGCGCCGACGACGCCGACGACGCCGACCTGCTGGCTGCGCTGCGCACCTCACTAGACTGGTGCACCAACGAGGTATGAGCTCCTACTACTGCACCCTACATCCTCCTATTATTATAGCATTATCAAAACCATACCTTACGACTTCAAAAAGGGGGAGCTTCTCGAATCGGTTGGTACATTTATTTATGTATGTTCACCGATTACCCCGAGGTTCTGTTCCCATTTCTGGGATACCTTCGATGCTCTGTTCAGTTTGGCTCAGTGGTTTTTATTTTATGAGGATTTTTTCCTTCTTCTTCCTTTCCTTCACCTATGTGAAAGATGATCTAACAACATACCGTCACGGGGTAGGTAACTAGGTACCACAGCTAAAAGTGGAAAGTAAAATCTTTTTTTTACTAAGTCTTTTTAATGAATCAATCTAAGTCACATTAGAATACACACATCCATTATGGGTAGGTTGCACACTTTTTGTAAGTATCTGATGCGTTTTTCTTGTGATTTTTTACCATTGTCCTTATTTTAGTGGTCTGAATGATTTCCAAAAGTTTGTCCATTTATTTGAATACCTGGATCTTATGTAATAAGAGAATGGTATATGTTTTGATAGAGTAATGCTAGTTAGTTGGGTACGTAGGTGCGGCGCGGGTGCGGAGCGGGCGGTGCGGGCGGCGCGGGCGGCGCGGGCGGCGGGCGCGGCTCGCTGTGGCGGCTGCAGTCGTCGGAGCGGCTGGCGCGGCTGGGCGCGGCGTGCGCGGCGGCGGCGGACGCGCGGCGCTGCTCGCCCGCGCTGCGCGTGTCGCTGCGCGCGGCGGCGGCGCGCCTCGAGGCGGAGGCGCGCGCGCTGGCCTCGCCCGCGCCGCCCACGCACCACCTCGCCGACGGCGTGGAGCGCGCGCTCAAGGACCTCGCCGACATCGTGCACAGGTATGCATCACTCACACTTTGATCCATACTCGTACCATTTATTACAACTTCTTAAGTCATTGACTGCCACGCAACAGACACTATAGAAAAACTATTGTTCGCGGCTCACCGGTGACCGCGTTGGCGCTCAACGTGTTAAACACTACCTACAATTTGAATACTTCAATATTAATGGAACTCTATAAAAAAATCTACCATTTTCATTTTTTAACCTTTTATGGAAAATTGACAACAATTCAAAAATGACATAACCTTCATACAAACTTACCTAATCTTTATTTTCGTATCCTACGTTCAAATATATTTTTATTTTTCTAAGAAAAAAATAAGAAAACACTATAATTCATAAAATATAGCATGATCTCTGCGACAGCTGTCAGTAAAATCACGCATAAGAAATCCTGCATTTCTTAGTAGTACAGATAACAGACAGTACCTGTCAATGTCATACTTTATGGACATTCCGACCTAATTAGTGATGGGTGATAAATCGTCGTGACCACACAGTATAAAATATCGATCATCATCATCATCATTCTCCTGCCCTTATCCCAATTTATTTGGGGTTGGCGCAACATGTCTTCTTCTTCCATACTTCTCTATTAGTCGTCATCTCGATAATATCGATATTTTAGTATAAATATAATAGTTTGATATGAACCTCCATTCTCCTCAGTACTAGTGCCAACGCCTTGTATATGCTACGTGTTGCTCATTACTTTGTTTTTGTTACTAATTGCTGTTAATTTCTTGAGTTTAGTTATCTTTTGTTATTATTGTTAGTTTTTTGTTGGCATAATGCAAAAGAGAACAAAGAAAACTATTTTGAACAGTCAAAGTCGTGAGTTTGTGATTCGCGTACGTAAACTCAAACTCAAAGTACTTATTTCAAATAAACCAATTACAGGCACTTTTGCATTGTCAAGAAGTCGGTCAGTCCGAGCGATGAAGCTAGTTGCCCATTCCAATGGAGTGTAGGTACTAGTATTTTACTGGTTCTGTTCTTGAAGGCGTACTCCTTTAAGAGAATAAATGTATTTTATATTAAAATATTCGTTTAATTTAGTTACGTAAAATTAAATTAAACCCAATTATATGTTACATTAGTATCGATAATAGTAAGAAACGTCGATAATTTCTACCGGCAATTTTTATATCCTGCCAACCCTAGAAATGTAGGTTTGATATACGTCGCAGCTATCTTTTATGGAGTATAGTGGTGGCATACGGTAGTGCCTTTAGCTGAGTATTTCAATATATTAGATGAAAACATGAATGTTAAACAAGATATATGTCAATGTCACATAATAATTTAAAATTTATTTAAGTTGCAATACTTGTTAACTAGCAAAATCGGGTTATTTCCAGTTGTCGGCACTGGTGACGCCACCACCACTGGTGACAACTGGGATTTTTTATGAAAAATATTCCCATTTGTTGCCAGTGGTGGCGTCACCAGTGGCGACAACTGGGAATGGCCATTCTTCTAGTTCCCAGTTGTCACCACTGGCGACAGATGGGAAATATAAATTGATACGCCTCCGGTGGGGGAGATGCTAGAGCTGCATTATATAGTGATGGGGTTTCATTTTTGTGTCACTAACGAAGTTAAATAGGTACATTTTATATTTTCTTAAATAAAACTTTTACACGTTACTTGGGAAGATATATATTTTTATAAATCACAATATTTGTATTAATTGAGATTAAAACTGCACAAGTACAGTTTCCAGTACTACAACTATTCGAATCGTATAATTATTTTACTTAAAACTATATTATTAGGTTCTTATCACAAACTAAATAGTAATGAATATGTACATAATTGCAATATATTTACAATCAGCCATAACTTCCGCGCTCCGATCCTGTCGATCAACCCCCTCCACTATGATAAGATAAGATAAGATAATATTTATTTGCATAAACATGTGTCATACATACAAGAAAATACGTGCATGCAAGATGGTAACAACATTATTAAGTACAAAGCATGTTTGCCACACGCTGTGACGTGCAAATGTCAAGAAATGTTATTAATAAAAACCTCTTAAAATAACAATAAATCAAGTAATTAAATAATAAAAGAGTAATAATATTCAAATTTAAATTAACAAAATCAACAAAATCTATGCTGTTTTCGGTTCGTAGACCAGTGACGTAACACTTACAAGTGCATTGCCAACAATGTCAGGGTCAACTGCGTCGTGCAGTTCTGGTGAAGTTTCGTTAGTTTATATAAAAAGACGTCACGGGACTATTCTGCTTCGCGCAGGTATCCAATATCATATAAAAAGGAAACATAAAAGTGGGTTAACTGTGTGGGAATGCATCTAACGAAAATACAAGTGTAAAGGAATTATAAAGATAAAAGTAAGTTTTAAGATAAAAGTAAATTATAAAGACAGTGGGTCATTGTTTAGAATGTTTGAGGCGTTAATTTTATAGAAACTGACGGCGATTGAAGAATATTAAGTATTATGTTAATATACGGGTAGGTAGTCGTTTTCTTAAGAACTACTCAGATTTTATTTATCAGAAAATACTGTTTACCATAGAAATATATTTGTTTATGAGTATAATATTAAGTAATTCCTATTTAAATACATCTAGCTCAATTGAAAAAGTAAAGTCAATTATTGTAAATAGTATGTTGATCTGTGATAAAAAAAAAGTAGAAGTAAAAATTAATGTAAATAATGCATTGATTAATCTGTGATAGACATCGCAGTAAATAAACAAGTAACATAGTACCTGTAGATCTAGAAAATTATAAACGTCAATTATTGTGATTAATATTTACAAGCCTGTTTTATAAAAATAACCTAAGAAAATAAATAGACATAATGCCATACGTTGATTAATCTGTGATAAGAACCTAATATATTATTAAGTTTTAAGTAAAATAATTATACGATCTGAAATAGTTGTAGTACTGGAAACTGTACTTGTGCAGTTTTAATCTCAATGAATACAAATATTGTGATTTATAAAAATATATCTTCTTCCCAAGTAACGTGTAAAAGTTTTATATAAGAAAATATAAAATGTACTTATTTAACTTCTTTAATGACACAAAAATGAAACCCCATCACTATATAATGCAGCTCTAGCATCGCCCCCACCGGAGGCGATTCAATTTATATTTCCCATCTGTCGCCACTGGTGACAACTGGGAACTAGAGGAATGGCCATTCCCAGTTGTCGCCACTGGTGATGGGAATATTTTTCAAAAAAATCTCAGTTGTCACCAGTGGCGACAACTGGGAATAACCCGCAAAATCAGTTAAAACTACTTTTGAGCAATCTATACAGTCAAAATAATTTTTGACCTTTTTGACGGATTACAGTAAAGCAAGATAATGTCGCCATTCCATCATAAGCTTGGCTTCATTTGAGACTTACGTTTATTTTCAGAAAACACCGAATTTCAAAGTTGAAATCATGAATAAAAGTACATAATTCCAAAAAACTGAAAAATTTGGGTGCCCTATTTTTGAATGTACTTTTATATAGATATCTTAATAATTCATGCATATTGGACAATTGGAAACGTTGTCGATTCGTCGACAACTTAGCGTATGATTTGTACCGACCGTATGTTCAGGACATCAAGAATATACTCATTCGTTTGGTGAATATGGTTATTTATTTCAGTTGCAAAATCAATTCAACAGCAGCTAGCAGACATTGTTCGAAACTTAAGACATAGACACACAGATACAGAGTGACGAAATGGGGGTCTAGTGTGTAGTAATCAGTACGCCCTTGGGAAATGCTCTTTTCAATTTGTCTTTTAAAAAGAAGGTCACTTTTAGTTAATTTTAAAGACATAAATTAAATTGTACAGATAAAAGTGAAGCGGCTGCCATATACCACAGAACACACGGGCCTTAGAACCGCAACGAGCGGGCTGCGCGGGCGGCGCGACTCCACCACAACGTGCTATGTCTGCAACAGTATCATGTAACCGATCTCAAACAAACGTAAGCACCTCGTAGCGACAGTAGTTGGTAAGTAAACATAGTCCCGTAGTGTTGTGGTGACCGACCGCGACGGCCTTCGCGGCGAGTCTCCGGGCTACTCCCGCAGCGCGTTGTTGACTAACCAAAGAGTATCCAGGACACCGGACTGGCGCGCCACGGACCCGCAGCCCATTGAGTTCCACTAGTTTGTTACGTGTTTATTTATCAGTGCCAAAATGTTGTTAGTAAGATATTGCGGCTCGTGGCGGCAGTCGCTCGGCGGTCGCCGCCTACTTTGTTAGTAAGATATTGCGGCTCGTGGCGGCAGTCGCTCGGCGGTGGCGGCAGTCGCTCGGCGGTCGCCGCCTACTTTCCTGATGTACGCGACATACCCCTTGACTTAGATGTATACACGCACTCACTTATGTACTCCTTCGTTTAACATTTAACTAATACTGTAAACAAGTAGCTACTATACACGTTAGAAGACTCGCTCGACTCGGACCAATGAGGATCTTGTTATGATTGAGGGTGAGCCGGGCGCGCGCGCACGTGCGCTCGAGCGCACTTGTAAGACTGTCTTTACTATTGGTTTGTATTGGGCCTATATTATATACTTTAATGTATACTAGTTGTGCGGCATGATTCGGCTATCACTATGTACCGTTCTTGCGCATATTCAATACTATATATTTTATTATAGTGCGAACAAATAAAGTTCTCAAACATTAACTATTTTAAGTTAGCGTACTGTGATACGGCTTATAAGTAATGTAATAATAATTATGCTCAATATTTTCTTTAATATTATTTGTATTAATCGAAATTGTAAGGTATTTTAATAAAATGATTATATATTACGATCGGTAATAATTGTATCGGTATCAAAAGATGAACATGATCGCTGTAGGTGCCGCGGCCAGAGCGCGACCCGCGGCGCCCGCTGGCCGCGGCTGCTGTGTCATGTGTATGCTAGTCTTTATTATGTAATACATGTACGTAAGTTATTATATAATACATGTACGTAAGTTCTATAAAATAGGTACAATCCTTCAAGCTACGAGTGTTTTAGTAATGAATGTATCATTAAGAATTTTGTATTATCTGCCGGAGGACAGCGGGCCTCCCCACGCCCCGCTAGTCCGCGCCCAGTCGCCTCACTCTGAGCACAGTTCAACGGCTCGCGACAAAGCAGCAACTCGCTACTAACTCATCGTTCTAAACGTATCGCCACTGCTCAGACGAGCGCTTCCAGCTGGCCAGGGTGCACTAGAGGTTGTTATCGAACGACGGTGTTGTCTCATAGCAAGTAGTGATCAGGTGCGTGTGCACCAGCGAGCGAGAGCAACTGCTGGTGCCTCAGATTTGATTAGTGGTCAGCAAACAGTAGGTACACGTTGCAATTTGTGATCATTTGCCACATGTAAAGTACTGGGGCTCGTTGACGCCGAGGCGCCAACCGCTCACAGTGCGCGTCTCGCTGGCGAAGCGTACGATGAACTGCGTCCAGAGTGCCTGGCACACTTAGTTATAAATATCGTTGATGTCCCTCGTGTATCCAGCACACATATAGTCGGGCCGGCAGCGGACGGCAATGACTACGTCATAAGCTTGAGCATGTATCCTTGCTCCCACAGGTTCGTCCCCGACTTAACTCCCTTCTATGATAAGTAATAGAATCCAAAGATACATAACAGATTGTAATGGAAATAAAATGATTTCTTTAAGAAAACAGTTTATAATTTGTCCCGACTCTCCCCCTCCCAGAAGACACAACACAACAACAAGAGAAGCCCCAGTAAGTAGTGGTGGGTTCCTAGAACACTAAGTAGGTACGTCGAGCCCTAAACGAACGTAAAATATCGTTTTGTTTCTGTCAATCGTTTGAAAAGATGATAAGGGCTAAACGAACTTATTAGTGATTTGTGCTGCACCCCACTAGCCACCAAGGGTAACAGCAGTGGTTGCCCAGAAGGAACGGCCCCAACTCGCGTGTCGGTCAGTAGCCCGAACGGGAGTACCTACTGCTTGATTTCAAATTTCGTATTTGAAATTGTAGTACTGTAATGATAGTTTATATAATTCTCGGCACTAGATGGCGTTGCTAGACTCGCCACTCGCAGGTTAAACAGACCAATGACTCGAAGAACAAGTGACGGTAGGAGTAAAATAATAAAAAGCGGGTAAGGATGGTTGAACGGACAGAAAAGACTAACCGATCGCTCGATCATTATTTGCATGATTTCTGTTCTGACATTATTATTCGGAAACTACTACAGAATAAGACAAGTATTGTCATTGGTGCATTGTGAGTTTGTGTGCGAGTGTTGGAAGTAATGGGGTAAGTGTTTTAAGTCTATTAACGAACCGAGAGGATAATTTATTGTAGATGATTGGCAAAGCTGACACTCCTCATTTTGTCCTCAGCTGGCCGGAACGCCCTTATGGTTCGGACATTAGCAACTTGGATTGAATCTCGGCTTCGATTGAGTTGCATAGTCTACTGCGAAACAGTGATCGACATATTCGCCACAGTTTGCAAGAAATTAGATTCCAACTGGAAGCAGTACTTTTTAATTAACTAAAATATCTTTGTTTTATTTTTGTTTTTTTTTATATTGTTGTTTTGTATGCTTTTTATTTTGTGTTCAGGTCATTCTTTTCCATATACCTATCTTGTTTAGTCATTAAGGTGTTAATGTTAATATTGTAGAACTGGAAACTAGTTTCGCACATAAAAAATTCTTTGTAAGTGCTTCACTTGTTTCAGTTTACTTGGAACCTTGGTCATCACAGTACATCGATGCTATGGAATTTCGGCAATTCGGACGTTGGATCTGATGTCTTCGGGGAATTAGCCATGGGGCAGATGACATTCGAAATGAAGCAGTGTTCCCGATTCGAACACAAGCAGGCACTATACTTACAGTTCGAGCGCTTTATTGAAGGAAAACATCGTCCAATTTTTATTCATTCGTATTATTTGACATCTAGTCATCCACCTACCGCCTACGTGGTGGATTTTAATTCAGTCGGCTGGAATGCGGATATACGAAAATGACGATATTTACGTCATTTTCCCCAGAAACCATCGCTGCATCCACGGCATCGCATTTGCTGTTTATAGACTGTATGGGGAACAGGCAAATACTCCGAAATATTTTATCTATTCGAATTTCACAATACCTAACAGCAAAATCACGAAATTCATTTTACCGAAAGTCGTAAATGCGAGATGTTTGTTTCCGATTTTCATATGTTCGAAGAATCAAATGCTCGATGGGTTCTAAAAAACGACATTCCGATTTTCAAAACATCAAATAATCTGCTAAAATTAGGATTCTGATTTTGATTCAATTAGTATAATATGTGATATTAGTGACAGAAACGAATCGCTGCAAAACCGACTCCTCGTAGTCTTGTCTAGCCCATACACTGCCATCAACACCGCTGTCGATGTGTTTTCTGTTCTATCTCACAGTGCCCTGCACACACATACGTGCTCAATACATTTGATCCATTCCAAGCCAGTGCCTTCAACACGTGTTAATTGTCCATACGTTGAATGCGTGTTGAAGGCACTCAGTAGGGATTTTGGCGACACGTATGCGTGTCAAAGGCACTGAGCTTAGAATAGCACCTGACAAAAAATAGTGGCTGGCCGGCTTAGCGCTGTCTCGCTTGACATCTCGTTAAATAAGCTCTGTGTTTACATTTAATTTAAAAATATCTAAACTCGTAATTTTGTGTTAAAAACCAGTAAAATATATGTATAAAGACCTAATTCGCCAGTGTAAACGTTATCAAAGTGACTAACTCAACAGTGACTGAAATAAGTAGTGTTAAAACTGCAACCGTAACCATTCGTAATAAACCACAAAAGTGACAATTAAAAGACACAATAACAGTGATACTATTACAATTAAGACAAACAATCAACCAAACTATATTTAAAGTGAACATATTAAGCATAAAAAATGCTCACATTATTATCTCAAACAAAGGTGTACCTACGACAAGTGGAAAAAAAAAATCCTGACACATTACTCAAACCAACCGTTTTGCAAAATTCAAATTTGTCATCCTTTAGTGTATGATACTTAATTTCAACTCAACATCCTAGCTTTGTAGTGGCTCGGTTGGTTAACCAGCTACCTGTGCCAGACGCTCGCTAGGCGTAGCAAGTTCAAACCTCGGACGCACAGTCGTTGACTTTTTGCGAGATTATTAAATTTCTTCATAAATAACTCTGCATTAGTTATTAATACTGCTAAAAGAGGACGCCCGAATAACAAAGCTACGTCACATAATTACGAATAAACATGGATACAGATAATATCACACTTCGTAAGCAAAACACTGGCTCCTTGACTGACATATCTGTCTTGACAAGTGACGATGAAAAAACAATATTTGACTCCACAATGATGAGCATACCGGACAGCCTACACGACTTAGTGACACCGACGCTGTTAACGACTTGAATGGCCAAATAAATGCACTGAAGATGCAACTTGCGAGTGCTCATCAGGAAATAGACGACCTCAATAGCGAAAACTATCGATTAAAATCGGATTTACAAAAAGCTCTAAAGACTGTCGAGACATGTAAAAAGATCTGCCTTACACCTGGCAGAAAAAGTAACACACCGTCTTCTAGTAAACAAAAATCCAAGCATGACAAGATTCCTCCGACATCTTCAATTAATAACTCACATTCTTCAATCAATTATTGCAAGGAAATAAAAGTCGACACCCTCAATAAAGAAACTCAAACTTCCGAGATGACTAATGACCATGACTCTTTCACATTGACGCAAAAACAAAACATTGCCGGCTCAATCAATAGTCTGGAAGGGATATTACAACCAAAGACACCACTGAACAACATTCTACATAATTCCAGTACATGCATCACAGATCCAATTAACAACGACGATCACAATAAAGTTGTCATGCTAAATAAAGAAACTCAAACTTCCGATCAGACTTATGACAATGCGTTGATAAAGAATAAAAAACGGACTTTAATATCTCACTTGAGTGATGTTGCTATTGAAAAAACATCAGGCGTACTTCCAAAACAAAAAAACAAACTGGCTATAATAAGCAGCGGTTGCACAAAAGGAACTCTGCCGTTAATTGAAGAAGTCTTTGCAGATAATTTTGAGTATTGTCATTATTTGCTGCCAAACGTCATCACAGAAGACGTATTGAGCACTATTGATCACAAATTAAAAGCCTTCTCTATTAACGACTATTGCTTAATTTTTATCGGAGAAAACGATTTGAAGAATGACGATTATATAGGAATTCTTGATAACTTAAGAAATTATCTGAAAAAGAATACCCACACCAATATCGTAGTATGCGCCTCGACGTACATATGTGGTGCATTAATACATAATTACAAAGTCGAACTCTTTAACAATCTCCTATATAGGGACATTAAAAATAACATATATGCATATTTCTTCGATAGTAATCGCACCCTATCACATGAAATGTTTTCCATCAATACTGGGAAGATAAACAAACACGGATGGAAAAACATCTTTGAACAAATAAGGTCCAACATAAATTATGACTACGAAGTATTCTACTCTCAAGACAATTTGACACACCCAAATAGCGGAAGTGAAGACCAACTACCTACTACAAATAACACGGTGACTTTAACTGATCCGAATGAATTGAGTGCAATGCAACAAACTTGTGACTTTTTTCGTAAGTAACAGTATGAAGGACTGTAGTTTTAATGACTTTAATAGAAGTCGTCAAAGTGATTCTACTTTACCTCATTTAACGAACATCAACACAAACAAAAACTCTGTATCATATACTATCTATCATCAAAATTTATGTGGGATTGTGAGGCAAAATAAACGGGTCAAGGACTTTAAACTGTTTTATTTCCGCACAAAAAAATGGTTAGCGTGACACCGTAAGTTTAGTCGTGAATCTCGTTATCGCCATTCCTCCTCTTTTTCCCTCGCACACATACTTCCCTTTCTTTCGTCCGCTGCGTTCCGTTTTAACAATTATTAAGTTGCGTTCATACTACATATAAGATTATAAGATAAATTCGATCCCACATTTATGTGGACTTAACAACAAGAAAGACGACCTAGAAATTTATTTGAATGATTTAAAACCAAAAGTAAATTGTATTTGTATAAGTGAACACTTTTTAAATGAAATCCAAATATCACAATTACAGATGACTAGTTATAAACTTGGTTCCTATAACACAAGAGTAAACAAAAAAAGAGGTGGTACATTAGTGCTAATAAACGATGACAGAGAAATAGAGGACATAGAAATTTGTAAAAAGCTCTATAAACAAGATTATTTTGAGGTATGTGGAATAAAAGTTTTAGAATTTAATACTAATATTGTCTGTTGCTATAGAACTCCGATGAATAATAATTTTGTTAGTTTTCTTAAAAGGCTGGAACAACTTTTGAAGCACTTCTTCAAAAAACAGTGTTTGATTTGTGGCGACTTCAATATTAATCTGATGAAAGATGACAAGTACCAAAAATCATTTTTATCATTGCTCACTTGCTACAATTTTAGATGCTTGGTTGACACTACAACATTCATTCGTAATGGGGCAGAGTCATGTATTGACAATATACTGACAAATCTAACAGATACTAATATTAACGCCATCCATATTGACCACAACGGATTATCAGATGGACATTTTTGACAGGCCTTTTTTGCACAATAAATGTAAACAAAGTAACAGAAGAAGAAAAAAAAAGTCGTTTTAAGTATATTAAAAAACGAATATATAATAAAAAAAATAAGGCGGAATTTAGGAAAAAGTTGGCAGAGATAGATTGGAATCTCGGAATAAATACATTTATAAGAAAATTTAATGAAGTACATGATAATTCTTTTAAAAAAAAGCAAATTATGATTGATCTTAATAAGTCTGAAAAAAGTTATTGGTTTAGCAAAGGAGTTAAAGTATCCAGCAAAGTCAAGCGCATTTTGTGCCTTATTGATAAAAAAAGATGTGATAAATCAATTTTAAAATATCGCGAAAATTACTTAAGGATATTTAGAAAGGTAGTAAGATGTGCAAAAAAGCTCGACACTAGGAAAAAGATTGATCAGGCACCTCAATCTAGTAAAGCCATGTGGAAAATAGTGAATAGTAGACGTAATTCTAATAAAAAACAAAACACTCATATTATACTACTTAAACAAGATAATAAGATATATGACAGCCCTATAGACGTAGCCAACATGTTATCTGACCAATTTGACAACAAAATTACATTAAAGTCTTCTGATCATAGCTTAGCTAAAAAATACTTAACCGACAATATGGCTAGAGTAGACGATAATATGTTGTTTGATAAAGTTACCCCAGTAGAAATCTTCAAAATGGTTAATAATATGTCCAATAAAAATTCTCATGGTCATGACGAAATACCCATAAGTATCATCAAGGATAACATTGACATATTAGCTGAGCCAATAGCTGACTTTTTAAACAAATGTATTGAGCAGTGTGTTTTCCCTGAGCAATACAAAATTGCTCGTATTTTGCCCATATTCAAAAAAGGCTCCAAATTAGATGCGAAAAACTATAGACCCATTTCGTTATTACCGGTATTCTCTAAAATATTTGAAAAGGTAATAAAAGATAGGCTTGTCAAACATTTGATTAAACACAATATCATTAGCTATCAACAGTTCGGGTATCAAAGAAGCATAGGAACCATTGATGCAATAGACTCACTAGTGGATGATGTGGTTAGCAAACTCAATAATAAAGAAAAAGTGGCAGGACTATTCCTAGATCTTAGCTCTGCCTTCGATACTGTTGAACATACAATTCTTTTAGACAAACTAGAACACTACGGGATAAGAGATAATGTCTTAAAGCTTTTCAGTTCTTATTTACAGAATAGATCACAGTATGTCGAAATTAAGTCAGTTGAAAGCGGACATAAAAAATTAACAAATCTAAGATTGTTAGAGTACTAAAAGGGGTTCCACAGGGCTCGGTCTTGGGTCCAATATTTTTTATAATATTTCTTAATGACTTAGCAAACTATATGTATAAGATAGTACCAGACATCAAAATGGTTATTTTTGCTGATGACACAAGTGCTGTTATGAACGACATCTCAGTAAGGGACTTAGAAAATAAAGTGAATCATGCACTGTCTGCTTTTGAACATTGGTTTTCCACTAACAATTTAAAACTCAATGTAGAGAAAACTAAATGTATGCTATTCAAATCAACCGTAAGGAATAATGATAGTATTAAAATTGCTTCATTGGGGAATAAAGTGGAAATTGTACATAACTTAAAATTTTTAGAGATACAAATTGATGCGCTCTTAAGCTGGAAACAAGAACTGGAAGCAATCACAAATACTCTCAGCAGTGCATGCTATGCCTTGAGAAGTTTAAGGGACGAACTGACCATTGCTCAATTACGAAATGTTTATTTTGCCTTAGTTGAGTCCAAGCTGAGGTACAGTATTAAACTATGGGGGAACAGTTATAAATACAATATGAATGCAGCCTTTGTTATGCAAAAAAGAGCCCTCAGAACTATTCTTCGCATAGAGCAGACTGAATCTTGTAGAGAGCATTTTGTGAGATTAAAAATTCTACCTGTACCTTGTCTTTATATTTTGGTTCTACTAAGTGGTTTTCAAAAAAACCTAGAGAAATACGAGACAAAGGAAGAAAGGGAAACAAGGGTGAAAACGCGCAGGAAAGATTTGCCTAATTACCTGCAGCCAAAATTAAATGTTGTCAAACATAGCTCTAAAGTACAATCTGTTCTTGACATGTTTTTTTTTTTTGATTAATTTGTATGTTGATTTCGTCTGGCTAGGCTAATTGTGTTGTTTTTATATTATTATTTTTTATATGACTAAATTCTTGACATTACTTATTTTATCTTTGACATTTTATGTATACTATTGATTGGAACTTTTATTTTTTTTATTTTATTTTATTGATTATTGTATTATTCCTGTATTCGACACAAATGTATTTTTGTTCAGAATAAATGAAATTATGAATTAATTATGAATTATGAATTAGCCGGTTAGCAAGAGGAAGCCGCCGTCGCAAAAATAGTGGCTGGCCGGCTTAGCCGGTTAGCAAGAGGAAGCCGCCGTCGCAAAAATAGTGGCTGGCCGGCTTAGCCGGTTAGCAAGAGGAAGCCGCCGTCGCAAAAATAGTGGCTGGCCGGCTTAGCCGGTTAGCAAGAGGAAGCCGCCGTCGCAAAAATAGTGGCTGGCCGGCTTAGCCGGTTAGCAAGAGGAAGCCGCCGTCGCAAAAATAGTGGCTGGCCGGCTTAGCCGGTTAGCAAGAGGAAGCCGCCGTCGCAAAAAAAAAAAACCACCAAGGGAGCGGTACAAAATTCAACATTACTGTATTAGAACAATGTAGGATGAAAGAGTTTGGCACTGGGGGCACCCCAACTCGGGCAGGTTAGGTTAGAGGGGATGGCAGGGTCCACCAAGAAGTAGCTAGGAGTACCGTCCACTACGCCTTAGTATTGTCAGTAAGTCCTGCTCATGTGCATGCTTGGTGCACGCATGGCTGTGCACTTATTATCATCATAGTCATTTTTGATTAGGACTTTTTAACCGACTTCAAAAAAGGAGGAGGTTATCAATTCGACGGTATGTTTTTTTATTTTGTGAGTGTGTTAACCTTACCTAACTTTAGTCTACACTATATTTTACAATTTAACAGTTTTTGGAGTCGGTGCCAAGCCCGCACTCACAAAATATTAACCAAAAAAAAAGTACAATAGCAGCAAAAAAACAAAACAAACTGAAAAAAAAATTACAACACAAAACAGAATCATCAACAGAAGACGAAGTTGTTTTTGTTAGGATAGTGGCGCGCTCTTGCGGACGAAATGTGAAACTCGAAAGTAATACAATTAGCTATGGGAAAATATTTTATTGGTCATATTAGATAGATACACTTGGCATGGCACCGACTCCAAAAACTGTTAAATTGTAAAATATAGTGTAGACTAAAGTTAGGTAAGGTTATTTAGGTTAATAATTCTTGATTATAGTTATTCAATTTAATATTATTTTTAAGTTTCAAATCAAATCAAATCAAATCAAATCATTTATTTGCTTGAATATGGGTAGTTACATGAGGTGGTACATACATTAAAAGTTCTGACCATATCCTACCTTAATAGGTGTGCAAATATCCATTATACTAAAATATACACATTATTTCGAGCATTTGATACAATTACTACATACATATTACATTTCATACATTACCTATTACATTTTGATACATTATTACTATTATTAATTATATTTTATTATACATACACATTATTAAACATTTATTGAATATTAATTACATTTATCATTCAAATAGTCATTCACTTTGTAATAGGCTTTATTGATCAAATAAAGCTTTAACCTATTTTTAAATGCCCTAAGATTCGTTGCTTCCTTAATATGACTAGGTAATTTATTATATATTTTAGGGCCCATACAGAATACACTTTTATCAAACATAGCCGTTCTATGGGGTATTGCTCGAAGTATACTGGCAAGTCTGGTACTTTTTAATGTTTCATATTTATTTATATTATTTCTAATGTCTAAAGCTAGTTCATAAATATACAATGATGCGAATGTCAATATTTTCAAATTTATAAAATGTGGTTTACAAGTATCAGTAGGTTTTAGTCCACAGATTGCCCGGATACACTTCTTTTGGGCTTTAAATACTGATTCTCTATCAGTGGCATTCCCCCAAAACATTATTCCATACCTCAGTGTTGAACCAACGTAAGCGTGGTAAGCAGATAATAGTGCATTTTGATTTACAACTTTACGAAGCATATAGATACCATATGAATACCTACTTAGTTTTAAACATACTTGTTCAACATGAGTCTTCCATGACATATCTGAGTCTATGTGTAGTCCAAGAAATTTTGTAGTATTAATTTTTTCTATATCTAGGTCTTCATAACGTATATTGAATGTATTTAATTTAGAATTTTTATTTTTGAAAGTCATTACAAATGTTTTATTTAGGTTTATTTTAAGTTCGTTTAAATTTAGCCAATTAACTATAGATAGTAGTGTATCGTTTATTTGATGTTCATGTGTAATTGGGTCTTCAGATACAACTATCACAGTACTATCGTCAGCATACAAAACCATGGACGATTTGATGCATTTGGGGAGGTCGTTAATATATATAATAAAGAGCAGAGGGCCTAAAATACTCCCTTGTGGTACACCTTTACATACTATTATTGGTGTCGATAAGTGCTTCTTTTCTACTTTTGTGGTATGTGAAATGCTAGATATTTCAGTTTGCTGTTCTCTGTTACTTAAATATGATTTAATGAGATCTCTAGCGTTTCCACGTACCCCATAAGCTTCTAATTTATTTAATAAGACTTCATGATCAACGCAGTCGAAGGCCTTTGTCATATCCATGTAAAGCGCTGAGACATGTTTTTTACTATCCATGCCTTTTAGTACCGTATTGAAGAAAGAGTAAAATGCGTTATTCATAGTTTTATTTTTCCTGAACCCCATTTGTTCCTCCGTAAGAATATTATTTTTTTCCAAATAACTATACAGATTATTATAGATGACTTTTTCGAAAATTTTTGATAATATAGGTATTAGAGATATTGGTCTATAACAATTCACATCTTCTCTATCTTGTTTTTTAAATACTGGAATGACAACGGATAATTTCAATCTATTTGGAAAGACCCCACCTTCAATACATTTATTAAAGATATGACACAATATTGGCGCTATTATTTCCGCCACTACCTTAATCACTCTAGTACATATTCCGTCATACCCCGCACTATTTGTATTTTTTAGGGATTTTATAATTTGAACGATGTCCTCAGGTTTTAGTGTTTATTAGGTTTTTGAAGTCGGTTTTTGTTTATGTATTTGCAATTAGTTTTTTAATATTGTACCACCTCATATTAAACATAATATTCCTCTCTGACGATCAAATTGTGTTTATTTGTCTTGCTATTCAGTTATACAAGGCGTTTTTAATTTGGAGTTCTAATTAATTGGTACTTTAATAACCGGAATTCGTAAATATTTTTGATGTTTCGAATTATTATTCAGTCGGAATTTTTGTTATTCGATCTATTGAAACTCTGTATTTTGAGTACTTTGATTCCTTAATAATTCAGCTTTACACTGGTATTTTTTCCTTTGCTGTAGCTGCAATAGATTGCTAGAAAATACACTTTGAATCAGTAATGGCATGGGGCGCTCGACGCGGTTCAATACCGATCGCGCGCGGTGACGTTCCAGCGGTATGACAGCTTGACAGCTGTCGCGCTGTAACGTTCAAGTGGTTAACAGTAATAATTATAAATTTTACGAATATTGAAATTAAGAATTATAAAAATAGGATGAAAGTTAAATCAGAGTTGGAGGAATTTCGAACTATTCGGAATTATGAAAATCGGTATTTTGAAATTCGTATTAGTGACTATCGGAATAAAGTTATGTTGTATACCCACCGGCATGCCCTGGGATCCAACACAAAACAAGCTTGTTGTTCGGTCACAGGTCGTTTAATATTGCCCGGCAGTTGTCGACCAGCCTTGACGCTACGACGTCGCAGCCGAGGGCCGAGAGCGCTGCCTGGCTATCCGAGAACATAAATAAGAGCTCGTGGATCCAATCGAAGATCCCTGTTGGTGCCACTACCCGGCAATCGGATTTCATACAATGTTGCGGTCCACTCGTAGTAAAGAAAGCGGTAATGAAATTCATATCCCATGGAGTTACGTAGGTTATGCCAAATGCATGCACATAAATGAAATTTGGCAAAGCATTGCACCCTTACAAGATACAAATAGACGTATAAGTTAGGCTCTAGAGTTCATATTTATTGTAAGTACTTGGGCCTAATAGGTATCCTTATTTTACTTTTAGGTAGGTAGGTACGTGTACGGAGGCTTATCATCCGAATAGTACCTGTTTTTTCAGATTCTATTTTCACAAACATTACACACAAATTCAAAGCTACGTGCGTAAGAAATTCAAATTACAAGCCGTCGTGAGACATAACAACTGTATTGAGATTGGGAAATAAATGACAAATACCTCCTATATTTTCTACTTTATTAAGAGAAATGGTTAAATACATCATAATAATTAATTTTAATATGTACTTAATACCTAATACACAAAAAAGTAATAATAACTTAATTAGTTAAGGTACAAAAACTGAAAACATTTATGCTATTGACCGCTTGGTTTTATATCAATCGCCGTGCCCCCATGCAGCGCCCAGTTCATAAAAGTACAAATAATAGAGTACCTACCTACGACGGCTTAGGTCGAGCAACCAAATAAAAAACAAAAAAGGAACATGGGTCATAAATACAAGTGAGGCGGCACGGCACGGCGACATTTGTCGATTTAGTCCTACGGGGGCGGTCAATAGATTTGAATGGTAAATTAGTCTCAATCAAAAGCTCAATCACTTAAATTCTTGGCATCCAAAGTCTGGTGATAAGAAATCATTTTTTTTTTGGCAACTCATCACGATATTATTGGCAAGTAAGTAAGTACTTAAATATCTTTCGTTTTGGTTTAAAACGAATTCAATCGATTATTATAATTTTTACACATTAAATATTAAACTAATTACGTTAGTTTTATAGTCATCTCTCTCAGAGAGAAACTAATGAGATGATGTAACTGTTCATGAATTTGCCTTTTCGGCAGATAATGAAGGAATTATTTATGAAAAAAGAAATCCGTCCCTGACCTATACCTACACAAAGATGATTTTTTTTTTCAATATCCTACGAGTTCTCTACAGAATTACAAAAATGTCCAACAGAATTACATAAATACCAAACATTATTTATTATTTCCGAGAGAGCGTGTCACTCCATTTAATATAGGTAGGTACCTAACATTGAACAAGGATGGCTACACGACAGATAGGTACTGTGTAGGTAATTGGTAATGTCATAGAAATATAAAAAAACAGGGTATTGCTGAACTGCGCTGCATTATAAAGTTATTGTAGGTAAATACATTACATTACCAGAGTTAATGTTACGTTTATAACTAAAGGGTGATAAGTTATTTTTCTAATGTGTCAATAAATGCAGTACCTGTAGGTATACGGTAGGTAGCTTTTTATTTTAGACAGAAACATGAAACCAGTTTTCAATACCTATTGTTTGCAAATCTTTATGAAATGTTGAAATGAGAGTATCTATGTAAATGGAATATAATTATTAAGTATGTCGAGTAATATATGTGAATGAATAGTGTGCGTTCGCGCAGCGGAATGTTGTTGAATTTAAAGATTTTAATTATGCAGATATTTAGTGTATGACGTCGTATAATTGTGTATGGTAAAAAAAAATTTGTGCATGCAGCCATTGTGGAGAAATTCACCAAAAACTGATCCCGCTGGGCGAACGTTGTCCTGGCGGAACTTTTTTTAATCCATAGACTTTAGAAGAAAAGAGATGTGTCCAATAATTAGTGTGTAATTGTGTATGTATGAATAAAATTAGTGCATGCATAAACTTCGGAGAAATTCAAGTTTCCGCTACGCGAACGTTTGGCCATTAGCTAGTTTTCATATAAAGCGCTTACATAGAGAGCTGTAGATTTTTACATACATTGTTTTGAATTTGTTTATATTTGTTTAAAAAACAGATTTAGAAAAAATCATAGGGCTTAAAAGATAAAAATATAAACGTAAAATACGCTTATTAGGTCTTAGTTCTTAAAGTATGCACTTTGGGGTCTAGATTTTCACGTTTATACAAACCTTGTAAGTATCTGCAACATGTTGCCAAGTATCAATGATGTTCCGTTAGTAATTAAAGAGTTATAGGACAATTTACCATGCATAGATCACTGTTTACAATGCAGTCAAATATCACGACGTTCTAAAGGAATTGCATGGTAAAATGTAAGCCAATAATTAGTGTATTCATTCAACTATTCACATGCAAAGTTTCATGTCATTAAATTCAGTAATTAAAGAAAAACAATTATAATACTGACGAAGCATCGAAAACTTACATAACCCGACCAAGTTCGGATAGCTACAAAAAAGCGGCCGTGCAATATATTTAGGTAACATCCCAAAATTTACAGTATAATACCGGTATTGAATTGGTATAGGCGATAACACAATTGTTGTTTCGATATAATTTATAGGTCATTTATTTTTGTACACCTACATTTTTAAATGTAAGAACGTTTAAGAACGTTTCTTAGATATATGGCACGGCCGCTTTTTTGTAGCTATCCGAACTTGGTCGGGTTATGTAGGTTTTCGATGCTTCGTCAGTATTATAATTGTTTTTCTTTAATGACTGAATTTAATGACATGAAATTTTGCATGTAAATAGTTGAATGAATACACTAATTATTGGCATACATTTTACCATGAAATTCCTTTAGAACGTCGTGATATTTGACTGCTTTGTAAACAGTGATCTATGCATGGTAAATTGTCCTATAACTCTTTAATTACTAACGGAACATCATTGATACTTGGCAACATGTTGCAGATACTTACAAGGTTTGTATAAACGTGAAAATCTAGACCCCAAAGTGCATACTTTAAGAACTAAGACCTAATAAGCGTATTTTACGTTTATATTTTTATCTTTTAAGCCCTATGATTTTTTCTAAATCTGTTTTTTAAACAAATATAAACAAATTCAAAACAATGTATGTAAAAATCTACAGCTCTCTATGTAAGCGCTTTATATGAAAACTAGCTAATGGCCAAACGTTCGCGTAGCGGAAACTTGAATTTCTCCGAAGTTTATGCATGCACTAATTTTATTCATACATACACAATTACACACTAATTATTGGACACATCTCTTTTCTTCTAAAGTCTATAGATTAAAAAAAGTTCCGCCAGGACAACGTTCGCCCAGCGGAATCAGTTTTTGGTGAATTTCTCCACAATGGCTGCGTGCACAATTTTTTTTTTACCATACACAATTATACGACGTCATACACTAAATATCTGCATAATTAAAATCTTTAAATTCAACAACATTCCGCTGCGCGAACGCACACGAATGAATAATGTTGAAGTCACTGCTTAATTTTCTTACTGGCCCAGCGCGCGCATGTCTTGGCGGCGCTCGTTGGCCGGCTGGTCTGGGTCGAACTCGTAGTATTCATAGGTCGCATCGTCGGGCTCCGAGTCGGAAGGCTCCGGGTCCTCGTGGATCAAGATATGCGGGGGTGTGAAGCCTATGTAGACGCGGCCCCCGGGCGAGACTTCGGGGCGCGGATTAGCAGGGCCGTAGCGCGGCCGCCGCTCGGCAGGGCGCCTGGAGCGCCGCTCGCCGGAGCTGCGACGATTCCCGCGGCCCCTGGCCGCTGGCTTCGAAGAGCTGTGATGTACATCATCAACTTTATCAACTTTTGTTGCTGATCGTACTTTTTTTTCAGTAAAGCCTACTTATCCTACCCGTGTAACCCCTACACACTCCCGCACCGCAATCACGTAACACACTTGCAAAGCTAAAGTGTAGATATTGAAGGAAGTTCCATATCTACTCAGCATCGGAAACATCGCAAGAAACGCGAATGAAGACCAATAGATAGCATTGTAAATGATTATTGCCACTGTATGTGTTACGTGATTTCGCAGAACTCCTAAATCGAACCACCCTGCACTTTTTATATGAAGGTTTATAATTTTTTAAATGAGCAAAGATAACACCAAAATGATGTCCAGCATGTTAGCTTCAAAACTGCAAGGTAAACTTTTAGGGTCGATTATGGCAGAAGTCGGTAGGTACCGGCCGGCAGGAGCGCGACGCCGCCGCGGCCTCCCCACACCACGCACCTAGTCTCATCTAGAACATTGGTATTGCTTTACCGCGGCACGCCTCGCTCCGCCGCGCCTACGCGGGCTTCAATTACTCTCCTAGGGGTAGGGCACATGTAGGGGTTTTGCAGCGATTCGTTTCTGTCACTAATATCCAATAAATTGAATCAAAATCCTAATTTTGGCAGTTTATTCGAAGTATTGGAAATCGAAATGTCGATTTTTGAGTTGGGAACCCATCGAGAATTTGATTCTTCGAACATATACGATGAAACCCATTGGAAAACGAAGAGAATATAACAAAAAGGAAAGGCAAATTGTTTACGGGCGAGGTGGGGAAGTTCACACACTCTTCCGACTTCGCCATTGTAGGTATGGGACGGTAACGCCGTCGAAAGCTTCGGAGCTTACACACGCATTCACAGCGTATTGTAGCTACACATGATAACCACAAGTAAAGCGCGCGTCGCTTCGTGATATTAAAATAGGTACTGTACATGCTAGTGCACTGAGGCTCGACTTAGGAGTCCGGATGGTACCTAAACATATTGTAAGATCAGTAATTTACTTCGATCTGGCTTCACTACGGAATCTCTGTTGATCCTATGCGCTGCATGGATAGATTGTAAAGTAGGCATTAATAAAACAACGGAGGGGGATTAAATATCGTTTATTAATTGGTTACAAACTTTATAAGCTAAGATGACGCAGCGCGCCCACCCTTAGGATAAGGAAGTATCCTTTAAATGCATTTATGTCGAGTAAAGCTCTCCTTGAGAGTTGTAGGTATCTACGTCTAATTCAAGGTATTTATGGAATGGTTTCAACGTAGCACAAAAGTATTCCAGAAACATCGGTAAGGTAGGTAGTTAGTATGACTACTCTGTCAAGAAACTACCGGGTAACGGTCAATAATACACAAAATGTTAACTACTTATTCATCCCAAGTTATTTTATCGCCTTCAAAGTATGCTCCTTCAGAAGCGATACACTTACGCCAGTAAATAATCCAATCATAACAAAATAATATCTATATCATCATAAGATAATTATATCGAATAATAATCTATATATATAAAAATCAATTGCTGTTCGTTAGTCTCGCTAAAACTCGAGAAC
This sequence comes from Hyppa rectilinea, assembly GCA_951799385.1. Taxonomy (NCBI): domain Eukaryota; kingdom Metazoa; phylum Arthropoda; class Insecta; order Lepidoptera; family Noctuidae; genus Hyppa; species Hyppa rectilinea. The sequence goes on along the minus strand of OX637300.1, from coordinate 32,880,276 downwards.
GGCTGGGCCGATTTAGCTGATTTTGGTGTTGAAATGTTTGTCGTAGTCCAGGGAAGGTTTAAAAGGTGAGAGGTAGGGTAGGTAGCTAGGTAGGGTAGGTAGGTAGGTAGGTAGGGTAGGGTAGGTAGGTAGGTAGGGTAGGGTAGGTAGGGTAGGTATCATCGTTAAGACAGGACAACGTCTGTTGGGTCAGCTAGTAATATAATAAAAATCTAATTATCACCTTTAGAAATCGAGTAGGGAACCCGCGTTATGTCATACTGTGTTATAAATAAAATTTAACTTTTACTAACCAGTGTCTTAAATGTAGGTAACGAAATGAATTATACTTATATCAAATTATAACTAATTATATCAAATTTCCACAATAGACTGTGCAAATTTACCACAGCCTATTGTGGAAATATTTAATATCAAAATACCCTTTATCGGTGAGCTGCGAGTCTCGACGAGCACCGGCCCCGGACGGCGTGCCGGCGGCAGAGCGAGCGCCGGAGACGCTGCCGGCGGCAGATCTGGTGCCGGCGGCGGCACGCTGCGCGTATGTGACGCTGCTAGGCGATATGCCGGCAGCACACTGCGCGTAAGTGATGTTGCCGGCGGCGCACTTTAAGAATCCGCCGCCGGAAGGCATGCCGGCAGCCGGCACGTCAGCGGGCGCGGCTGGGGGCTGCACGGCCAGCGTGGCGGGTCGCTCCAGCGCGGCCGCACTGGAGTAGTAAGGGCCGCGCGCGCGCATTTCGACGCGGCGCTGGGCAGCCGGCTGGTCCAGGTCCGGCCCGTAGGCGTTGTCGAGTGTCTCCGAATCCTCTTCCTCGTCGTCGGGCGACGGTGAGCTGTGGCATACAGCATCAGACTACTAGTTATACCCGTCCCGCGTCTCACAGGTAGATACTTTTAGGTAAGGTTAAAGATAAACATACGAGTACATACATAGGTTTAGGAGAATCTTTTTTACGAAGGTGGTAGGTATATTATTTAATAGTATACTTAGTAGGGGGAATGGGGCTCACCTCATAAACGTGATAAAAACGGTGCATTATATGTCTCGTGACCTTAACAGCGGGGAGCGGGACGTAATTGCAAATAATAATCCGGAAGAAAACAAATAAGTAGGTTCCACTTGCTAGGTATCTACTATACTTAAACTAGTTAGGTATTTAACTTACCTAATTGAAAAATATAGAAAAAAAAGCCTAGGTTTATTTTAGGAGCTTAACACGTTGAACGCCAACGCGGTCACCATGTGTCCGACAAACAATAGTTTTTCTATTGTGTCTGCTGCGTGGCAGTCAATGACTTAAAGACTAAAACCATATATTTTTTTTCATAATATGAAACTTAATACCTTTTTTAATGTTCCGATAGGGGTAACCATGGCTTATTATTTACAGAAAACTTTCCAGCTATTCTATTATAAATTATATCTCAAGAATTCTAAATCAACAAAAACATACTTATTATTTTTATTTCTTTTAAAATCTATTTCAATACAAATCAGCAGTGATAGCCTAGTGGTATGACCGTCGGACTGCAAAGTGATAGGTCTCGAGTTCGAACCCAAGGCACGCAACTTTGATTTTACGGATTCATTTGCGTATTGTATAATTATTATCACTTGCTTGAAACCGGCATGCTGCAAACTGGCATCATGAGAATGCTCATGATAGGATCAGAGTGCAATCGATGTCTTTGCCTTTTCTCGTATTTCCTTTCCTCTAAGGTCCATCGTTGGTACCACTAGAGAGTTTACAGTATCATCATCTTTGATGACTAGATACGGAAGTAATTTCTTTGTGGACAACTGTTGCGGGTTTGTATTGCAATTTGTTCGCTAGTTGTCGTCTTTTGTACTGTGTGAGCTTCGTGTTCTTGTTTGGGTTGTGTGGCATTCTGTCATCGGTATCCAGTATTCCAGTGCAGCTCGATGCCACTGGTTTGTCTGTTGCTGCTTTGGTCGTTATTTCCGAGATGCAACTGCATTGTGAGCTCTCTTTACTGTCTTCGACCCACTTAGATTTATAAACCCATGTGCACGGAAGCCTTGTAAGTAGATTCTCAAAGATTAGGTATCTCGTAGTAAGCGGGCCCACTTGTACTTAGGTAGTGTTTAGTACTTTTTATGTGTTGAGGTAGTATTAGAAGGATTTTAAATTAAATTAAAATCAAACGAATAAAAATTAGATTCAAATTAAAATCTAGGTTTAACAAAAAAGGTTTTTTCAGCGAGATATTGGCGATAACGCATATTCACCGTTTTAATGGCGCGGCCATGGGCTAAGGCCCCATAGCCGCGCTTACAGCTCTTGAAATATAAACCCAAGATTTATTTGATCTTTACAAATGTTCACAAATTGAAATCTGTGTTTTACAAAAACACTTCAGGACGTCTGCGATGCTTTTTCAGCGAAATATCGGCGATAATGTGTTTTTCAACGTTTCAATGGCGCTGCGCTGGCGTTTTAGTCTTACAGCGCCTAAAATATAAACCTAGGATTTTATTTACTTAATATTTTGTGAATTTAATCTGTTATTTAAGTACAGAGGCCAGCACATCAAGTTACCCCAATCTGTCAAATTTCTTTGATAGCATTTCAACTTTATTGCAAAGTCATAAGGTTCATATTCAATTACGAAAATTTGACAGGTAGGGATAGCTTGATGTGCTGGCGTCTGCACCTAAAAGGGGATGCCAGTTTTAGGCCCAGAGGAATTGGTTTCACAAAAAAAATATGCTATTTTTTTCCCATGTCTTCCACGTATTCATTATGTTATTCTCTGCAAGTCGGCACAATTTATTCAAAATATTAAATATTGAAACGACTAAACTTATTCAACTTGAATAAAAATTCAATACAAAATGTTGCCGTTACAAAAAAATGTTGACATGTAATCAATCGGAAAAATCAGTTATCATTGCTTTATTTATTATTGAACACCGTTCATTTTGTTCCGAGCAAAACGATACATAATATTATAAATCACAAAAAAACTAATAGATAATTATTGTTTCTTCTCTATCTTTGATGATTCTAGCGTAAACAAAAAAATCAAATACCGATCAACCTTTTTTGCATTTTTTATGGCAGTACTAACTTGTCCGCTAGCGGAAAACGTAAGTGTCAAATGTCTAAACCATTGTTTGTCTTATTAATCGATTGCGACATTGTGTATATTTTTTACGGTTTAAATTGTGACTACTTTTTACCCATGAATACTGAATCTGACGATACTCCTATACCTCGTGTGCGTTCGCGCAGCGGAATGTTGTTGAATTTAAAGATTTTAATTATGCAGATATAATTAGTGTATGACGTCGTAAAATTGTGTATGGTAAAAAAAAAATTGTGCACGCGGCCATTTTTTAAACCATACACTTTAGAAGAAAAGAGATGTGTCCAAAAATTAGTGTGTATTTGTGTATGTATGAATAAAATTAGTGCATGCATAAACTTCGGAGAAATTCAAGTTTCCGCTACGCGAACGTTTGGCCATTAGCCATTAGCTAGTTTTCATCGCTTACATAGAGAGCTGTAGATTTTTATATCCGTTGTTTTGAATTTGTTTATATTTGTTTAAAAAACAGATTTAGAAAAAATCGTAGGGTTTAAAAGATAAAAATATAAACGTAAAATACGCTTATTAGGTCTTAGTTCTTAAAGTATGCACTTTGGGGTCTAGATTTTCACGTTTATACAAACCTTGTAAGTGTCTGCAACATGTTGCCTAGTATCAATGATGTTCCGTTAGTAAGAGCTCTTAATTAAAGAGTTATAGGACAATTTACCATGACTGTTTACAAAGCAGTCAAATATCACGACGTTCTAAAGGAATTGCATGGTAAAATGTATGCCAATAATCAGTGTATTCATTCAACTATTCATATGCAAAAGGACAATGGGCACTTCTGGGCGGTCGGCGGCCATCAACTAATTTAGTGTCAAATGAAAGTACTGTTATTTAGGAACATCTTTTACTATGGGCGTTTCACTGTATTCCATTTAGGAAAAAAAATATTCGAATGTCAATATAACGTAATTGCATAAGGCAATATCGCATAATAATTATGTTATTATTATATTTAATGTTTTATACCCTAACTTCTAAACGTTTTATGACACGGTAACAAAGCCATCAACACAACAAAACTGGTTCGACTCGACTACCTACTCACGCGGAGGACCAATCAGCTTCGACTAAACGAAGCAAGCAAGCGGCGGGGTGACGGTGAGCGCGCGCGCTTCCTCCGTGCAGTCCTTCGGTTACGCTTGTATCGTTGTGTACTGTGCGATTCTTCATCGATTTATCTTGCTCGTCTATAAACTTTTTGACCTCGCGTTGCATACTGGACTTTGTTTACTCCTAACCTGATCACTTGGCTTTCGTTTTTGGACTTTGATTCTATTGTGAACTGGATTTTGTTGACTATGGCAGAATATCGACCAGTTTGTGTTTTGTGCAATCGGTCAGTGGTTAATAGAAGAAGATTCGAGATAACCCATGCATTTTTTGAGGAAAATGCCGCAATTGCTCAATATATTATTGAAGCTGTTGCTCCACAGCAAGTAAGTTCTTTTAACATTGTATCTATATAAATCATTGGTTTTGTTAGTTTCTAATACTTTGTAGAAAGAAGAATTCTTCTTCAACTTCCTATTTTAATTATACTACATATGTACATAAATTAACTATCGCCTCTGTACCACGGGGGTAGGTAGAGACAACGGACAATTGCTAGGATCCTTACTTACTTCTTTTGCTTCTTACATGTTCATGCATCTCGTTATACATGCTCGCTGCTTAAGAGTACTATGCACCTTGACCTTCGAAAAGGTGTCAGACTATTTCGGAACACATCACTGATAAGATCCGTGTATGCCCGTCTAGGGCGTCCCCTTCTAGCATTCCCAAATACTTCTGCGTCATATACCTTTTTAGTCAATCTTCTATCGTCCACTGTCTTTTCATGACCAAACCATCTATTACTACCTGTTTATTTATATATTATTATTAGTTATATTAATAAGAAGTTATTATTTCTTTTAGATTGAGTATAACGGCCTGGAATACGTTTGTCGACCATGCTGGCAGCGAGCTCAACGTGCTGTACAGCCTTATCCAAACCCTGCTCCGCACGAATGTGTACTTCAGATTGAAGAGTATTCTCGAGTGCCTAATAATGCAGCGTCTTGTATGTTTGAGAGATGCAGAAATATTACACGTCATCGGATTCCAGAAAATATACGGATATCACTTTTGCTGGACAACTTATATATACCAGAAGAAGCCAGAGTATGTGAAACACATTTAAGATCCAATGACTGGGATGAGATTATAGATAGTCCGAATCTAAGACATTTTATTCACATGATGAGTCTTATGAAAGCAGCTGTGTCAAGAAGAGCTATTTTAGATTTTGAAAATATTGAAAATATGGACACCAATGAAATATATATTCGATTGGGTCTTAGCCGAGAACAATTCACAGATATCTTGGAACAGACACCTTCCTTGACTAGTTTGCATTCCAAAACCGCTCTAGCAATATATTTAATGAAGTTGCGGAGCGGTGAATGCAACGAGAGACTAGCCACGCTCTTTCAAATGAGTAGAAGAACGCTGGAACGGCATTTAAAAAAAACAAGAGAATGTTTATATGCTGAGTTCGTGCCTAGTCACCTAGGGTTCGATCACGTCGACAGAAGAACGCTTATTGAACGCAACCTGTCCGTACCGAATGCTTTATTTGGAAATCCAAACTCAACATTAGAAGACAGAAAAGCAATTGTAATAATGGATGGCACATACATCTACATACAGAAGAGTTCGAATTATTCTTTTCAGAGGGAAACGTATAGCTTACATAAATACTCAAACCTTGTTAAACCATTTATTATTGTAAGCTGCGATGGTTATATTTTAGATGTTTGTGGACCATACGCGGCTACTGACTCAGATGCAACTATTTTACAAAGAATGATATATAATGACGAAGGTACATTTCATTGGTTTTTTCGTCAAGGTGATGTTTTTATATTAGATCGTGGGTTTAGAGACGCCCTTTCCGATTTGTCCCAATTTAATTATTCTGCTTACATGCCTGAAAGTATAGGACGCGGTGTAGATCAACTTACAACCGAACAAGCGAATAGGTCTAGATTGGTCACCATATGCCGCTGGGTGGTAGAAGTAATAAACGGTCGATTTAAGCGTGACTTTAAGTTGTTTCGCCAGGATTATTTTAATCGGGCTTTAAACCACATGTTCGAAGACTTTAAAATAGCAGCTGCATTAATTAACGCTTTCCAGGAGCCGATACACGATAGCGTACATGCAGCTACATTTATAGACATTATAAATGACCGCTTAAATCGACCCAATCACCTGGCGGACTACGTTGTTCGTAATAATATGAATAGACAAAGAGCAACGTTCCAAAGCATTACTAGTGACCACCTTATTTTTGACGATTTTCCAACTCTTTCAGAGGATGATCTTATTTTGTTTGCTCTCGGTACGTATCAGATCAAGGTAGCCCGCAGTTATTATGCTGAGCACAGGGCTTGTATAATATTGAAGTGTACCGAGAGCAACAAATAAGTCTTAGCGAATATATAGCAGAGCAAGACGTTTGGTTGTTACGCGTTCGAATACAGTCAAGGCACGTAAGATCTAGGACCTATTATTCATACATTATTATTGACCGACAAAGGAACGGAAGAGAAGCTATCGCCCATTACTATTGTTCGTGTCTGAGTGGTAGGCGCACGGTTGGATGCTGCGCACATGTTATGTGCGTAGTATGGTATATAGGCTGGGCAAGAAATCAACCCCAAGGGATTAGATTGCCAGCAGCAGAATTAAGTGTGATTTTAGAGCATGAGTAGGAGGAACTAGGCTAAACATGCTCTAAAATCACACTTAATTCCTTTTAAAGTTATGTCTTAATTATTTTTAAACATTTGGTCCTACAATACCTATACCTATTAATATAATAATTATGTAATAAATAATTAGATATAATAATAGTTTATTACACATAACTTTTTTTATAACAAAATAAAGGTTTAATGTAGATTACAATACATAGTATGGTAGTTGTGCTTACTAATAATACATTATGTGATTTATTACATAATAAATATCTTGGAGACTATCTAGATTTGTTGTTTCACTTTCTTTTTGTATTTTTGCATTGAATATAAGCCAGAATAATAAGTAAAACGATATAAAGGTTCAAACACAAAAATGTCTTTTATTCATTTTAGAAGTACACCACAGTAATAAGACTTGTCCACAATAATTGTAGGACTAAAGCACACCAATAAATGATAAAATCATTCTTGGCCGCGGACCGCCCACGCTCCATACAAAATTGCCCATTGTCCTTTCATGTCATTAAATTCAGTAATTAAAGAAAAACAATTATAATACTGACGAAGCATCGAAAACCTACATAACCCGACCAAGTTCGGATAGCTACAAAAAAGCGGCCGTGCAATATATTCAGGTAACATCCCAAAATTTACAGTATAATACCGGTATTGAATTGGTATAGGTGATAACACAATTGTTGTTTCGATATACTTAATTTATAGGTCATTTATTTTTGTACACCTAGCTTTTTAAATGTATTTGACTATGACAAAAAGTAGGTACTATTTACGTAGGTACTTGTATTTAAGTATGCTCAAGCGCATATTAGAGAAGTGTGCGTTCGCGCAGCGGAATGTTGTTGAATTTAAAGATTTGAATTATGCAGATATTTAGTGTATGACATCGTATAATTGTGTATGGTAAAAAAAATTTGTGCATGCAGCCATTGTGGAGAAATTCACCAAAAACTGATTCCGCTGGGCGAACGTTGTCCTGGCGGAACTTTTTTTAATCCATAGACTTTAGAAGAAAAGAGATGTGTCCAAAAATTAGTGTGTATTTGTGTGTAATTGTGTATGTATGAATAAAATTAGTGCATGCATAAACTTCGGAGAAATTCAAGTTTCCGCTACGCGAACGTTTGGCCATTAGCTAGTTTTCATATAAAGCGCTTACATAGAGAGCTGTAGATTTTTACATACGTTGATTTGAATTTGTTTATATTTGTTTAAAAAACTGATTTAGAAAAAATCGTAGGGCTTAAAAGATAAAAATATAAACGTAAAATACGCTTATTAGGTCTTAGTTCTTAAAGTATGCACTTTGGGGTCTAGATTTTCACGTTTATACAAACCTTGTAAGTGTCTGCAACATATTGCCAAGTATCAATGATGTTCCGTTACTAATTAAAGAGTTATAGGACAATTTACCATGAATAGATCACTGTTTACAAAGCAGTCAAATATCACGACGTTCTAAATGAATTCATGGTAAAATGTATGCCAATAATTAGTGTATTCATTCAACTATTCACATGCAAAATTTCATGTCATTAAATTCAGTAATTAAAGAAAAACAATTATAATACTGACGAAGCATCGAAAACCTACATAACTCGACCAAGTTCGGATGGCTACAAAAAAGCGGCCGTGCCATATATCTAAGAAACGTTCTTAACCTTCCAATATAGTATTTATTAATATGGTACAGTTGCGTACACAAGCGTTAGGAAAAAGTAAAACAATTGCATTTCTTGAATGAAAAATATTTTATTATCATTAATCAATCAATATTTTTATTATCAATTAAAAAATCGATTCAAGAAGTAGTTTTTTTTAAGTTATTAGATTGTTTGATCCACTAAAGTTGCAAAGGGGAACGCTCGTGCATGCCTAGTCCATTGGTTAAATAGTGTAATAAGCTACAATATGATAAATATTTACCTAAACAGTAGTAGGTACTTACATGTGGTAATTATTTAATTTCCCTAAGGGGTCTATAGTTAGAATCCTGATCCCTTACAATAGAAATTAGCTGTATGAATTTTATTTGTCTTAAGTAATATATCTAGATTATATCTCAAGTCTCAAGCGCATACTTAAATAAAGTACCTACGTAAATAGTACCTACTTTCTGTCATAGTCAAATACATTTAAAAAAGTAGGTGTACAAAAATAAATTACCTATAAATTATATCGATACAACAATAATTGTGTTATCGCTTATACCAATTCAATACCGGTATTATACTGAAAATTTTGGGATGTTACCTAAATATATTGCACGGCCGCTTTTTTGTAGCCATCCGAACGTGGTCGAGTTATGTAGGTTTTCGATGCTTCGTCAGTATTATAATTGTTTTTCTTTAATTACTGAATTTAATGACATGAAATTTTGCATGTGAATAGTTGAATGAATACACTAATTATTGGCATACATTTTACCATGCAATTCATTTAGAACGTCGTGATATTTGACTGCTTTGTAAACAGTGATCTATTCATGGTAAATTGTCCTATAACTCTTTAATTAGTAACGGAACATCATTGATACTTGGCAATATGTTGCAGACACTTACAAGGTTTGTATAAACGTGAAAATCTAGACCCCAAAGTGCATACTTTAAGAACTAAGACCTAATAAGCGTATTTTACGTTTATATTTTTATCTTTTAAGCCCTACGATTTTTTCTAAATCAGTTTTTTAAACAAATATAAACAAATTCAAATCAACGTATGTAAAAATCTACAGCTCTCTATGTAAGCGCTTTATATGAAAACTAGCTAATGGCCAAACGTTCGCGTAGCGGAAACTTGAATTTCTCCGAAGTTTATGCATGCACTAATTTTATTCATACATACACAATTACACACAAATACACACTAATTTTTGGACACATCTCTTTTCTTCTAAAGTCTATGGATTAAAAAAAGTTCCGCCAGGACAACGTTCGCCCAGCGGAATCAGTTTTTGGTGAATTTCTCCACAATGGCTGCATGCACAATTTTTTTTTACCATACACAATTATACGACGTCATACACTAAATATCTGCATAATTAAAATCTTTAAATTCAACAACATTCCGCTGCGCGAACGCACACATTAGAGAAGACTTGAGATATAATCTAGATACCTATATTATTTATGACAAATAAAATTCATACAGCTAATTTCTATTGAAGATTTCACGGATCAGGATTCTAACTATAGACCCCTTAGGGAAATTAAATAATTACCACATGTAAGTACTACTGTTTAGGTAAATATTTATCATATTGTAGCTTATTACACGATTTAACCAATTGACTAGGCATGCACGAGCGTTCCCCTTTGCAACTTTAGTGGATCAAACAATCTAATACTTAACTTAAAAAAACTGCTTCTTGAATCGATTTTTTAATTGATAATAAATTTATTCATTGATTAATGAGAGAAGAAGAAATGCAATTATTTTATTTTTTCCTAACGCTTGTGTACGCAACTGTAACATACCATATTAACGACGGTTGAAAGGCTAATTGGTCTAAGCGACAGTTTTTGCGATATTGAGTTACATACATATTCGGAATCAGCAAATTTTTCTCCGTCGTTTGAGTCAGGTTTAATTTTTTTCTTACTACTTTTTTGGCACTTAGCACCCACTGCAAATCAGGCCTCATTTCTAAGCTCATTGATCTATACGACACGAAACTAGACAAATTTGAGGACTCGATGACTTAAGCTATTTTGATTTTTTCGAACTTTTATAAGGTGTGTCGATTAAGGCATTTGGCTTTATCGCCATAGTTGTGGTTTTGTCATTTGGCCCATTTTGCATTTTGCTACATTAAAAAACCGTGTCGCTTGAACCATTTTGCATTAAGTTATACTAATTAAATATATCTTTTGGACATTGCTGAATTATGATGGCCTAAGCATCAATATTTACTATAATTAATAATAATATCTACTATAGTTTCATGCTGCAATCCCTCTAATGGGCATCTGCATCAAACTATATTCACTCTGGTACAGCACCATAATGTTTCTTATACTCATTAGGTATAATATTCAACTGTCAGTTGACTTGGCGCTAAATTAATTTTCTTTCGTATTATTTTATTCTAGGTCGATCCTTAAGTCAGTTTACTTTAAGCTATTGTACTTACGGTAGGCGTTTAAACCATTTTGCCTTTCTCAAAAAATAACTGAAATTGATTCATTTTGGGCTAACCAACATAAATTTTCTAAAATAATACACAATTTTCAACAGTAATAACTTAAAAAACTTCCTTACCTAATTAGGAATATACTTTATTAAATAAATAAACGTCTATCAAATAGTTTATTTTTAACCGACTTCAAAAAAAGGAGGAGGTTCTCAATTCGGTTGTATTTTTTATGAATTTTTTACCAAAAAATATAACTTTGATCCGTCCTCCTGCAAGTTTTACAAAATGTCGCTTAGATCAATTAGCCTTTCAACCGTCGTTAATAAATGTGTGCGTTACCCTAGCAAAATCATGTCGAAAATTGCCATTTAAATCTTATAGATAATTAGTTGCCCCATTTCTGTAATTGTTGCGCACATTTTTAAATTTGTTGCACTTATAGTTTTTTAACAAAAACATTTTCTGCTGGGTTAACGTTACTAACGTTACCGCAGCCAGACCTTTTTCTTTTTAATGGGAATATTGAAATAAATATTAGCTATATAATTAGTTGTCTAGACGAGGTAAATGTTGCACATTATTTTGTATTTGTTCTTCCTTCGGCTGCGAAGTTATTCAAGATCCTGCTGGAGTAACGTTTCTGGTTTTGCTGGATCTCTGAAACGGGTAAGCGGATTCTTATCATCTTTTGTACATGACTTCTTAGGAACTAGTTCTAATTAGTTGTGCAATAATAAAACCAATATAATGTACTGTTTAAAAGGTATTTAATTAAATATAAAAACCCTTCAATAGGTCCTACCACTCTGAATAAGAGCTCTACAGACTTACTTTAAGCGATATTCTGTAGATTTTTTTTTTTTTTTTTAAGGCTGGGAAATCATCCAATGACTGCTCCCGCTCTGGGTGGAGCGGAAGGGAGTGTCAGACTCTTACTGACTAAAACCCATCCATGTTCCTTCCGTAGCCCTTTATGTTCCGGGGTAGCGGTAACCCTTTCAGACAATCCCGCTTACCCGGCAGGCTTGGCCCTGAGGGGCCCCTTCATATGCTGACATCTCTTTGAGGCGCGCGTGGAACATATACGCGCCGTCCGGCACGGGTCTGGTGCTGATCGGACGGTGAGTCACCCATTACTCACCGTCCGCAGGCCCATATTCTGTAGCTTGTAACTGCCTTCAAATGTATGTGAAGTTTCATTAGTATACTATAAGTAATTAACGAATTATGATGATATTCAGTTCTCCACGTTCGCGGTTACGATGCGCGCGGAGTTATTTGGCCACCGAAAAGCCTGTATATGGATATTTAAACAGAATTTTATACCAATAATTAGTTGCTTACTTCAGTTTTATACCTGTAAAATTTCAGCATCGTACATACAATAATTAACGAGATAATAAAATAAAAGTCATTAGGATGTGTAACCCGACCAAGTTTAATGGTTACAAAAAAGCGACCGCGTAGAACATTAGGCTATCTTCTAAAATGTTTAGTATAATATACCCTATAAGTTCGGTACAGACGCGTACACTGTTAAATACATAACAATAATTTATAATATCCTGTACTATGAAAACATTATTATTATTATCTTTCGGCTACTTATTATTACATAGGCATCTCTTATGTGCATAATAGGGAATATGCAAGTAATTCAAAACTTTTTTATTTTCTAAATATACATTGTATTGGACCATAGAAATAATTTGCTGCATTTGTTTAATTTTTTAATGCATCATAATTATATTTAACAATTCACTATTTTATGTTGCATGTTTTTGTTGAAACTTAGAAACGACGTATGATGCCGGTAGTTAGTAAAATTATTCAATTAAGGACAAAAAATAAGATTTAAACAAAGCGTATCGAGGTTAGTGACGTCAAAGTAAAGCTTTGACTGTCACGAACGTTTGAAGTGTAGTAGAAAATTTTAGGAGTAAATATTTTTTTTGAGCGATATGCAGTACTTGAATTTAATATTAAATAATTTTCTTGAGTTTATAGTAACTACCTACTGTATTTTATTGCTTTAAGTGAAGAAAAAATTACATGCATATACCCTGTTGTACATACTTACCAAGAATCGTCGATGACACGTCCTTAGCGTCACCTCCCAAGTTCCAACGCGGGAGGGGTGGGGCGAAGGGGTACATCATTGAACGTCATTGCGTTCGTTCTCACTAGTGATTTATTGGTCAAAGACCTAGTCGAACAAGTGAGAACACAAAATAAAATACTCTCACTAGTTCGACGGTCGAACAAACGAGAAAAATAATTCTCACTAGTTCGACGATCGAACTAATGAATCGAACTAGTGGGAACGAACGGGTATTATTAGTAGACATAAGTCGGTAGTGTGAACTGAAAAATTTCATTCTAGTATATCTGTTATTATCTATCTGTGGTTGCTATTTTTAATTTATATTTTAAAAGAAAAAAAAATATTAACGAAGAAGTGCAAACTGGAATTATTCATTTAAAAAATAATGGCAAATACCATAAAAGCAAAATTGCTAAGTATTTGTAATTTTTATCTGTGATTATTTTTAAGTTCAATTAATATTTTATAGTTCAATTGCAATGATTATTTTACCTGTAAATAAAAATATTAAAAAAAAACATGTATTTTTTTAACACTTGTGTACACATCAGTACCTACTAAACTTGGTAACACTATCCTACATATTTAAGAAGATAGCCTAATGTTCTACGCGGTCGCTTTTTTGTAACCATTATACTTGGTCGGGTTACACATCCTAATGACTTTTATTTTATTATCTCGTTAATTATTGTATATACGATGCTGAAATTTTACATGTATAAAACTGAAGTAAGCAACTAATTATTGGTATAAAATTCTGTTTAAATATCCATAATTATACAGGCTTTTCGGTGGCCAAATAACTCCGCGCGCATCGTGACCGCGAACGTGGAGAACTGAATATCATCATAATTTGTTAATTACTTATAGTATACTAATGAAACTTCACATACATTTGAAGGCAGTTATAAGCTACAGAATATCGCTTAAAGTAAGTCTGTAGAGCTCTTATTCAGAGTGGTAGGACCTATTGAAGGGTTTTTATATATTTAATTAAATACCTTTTAAACAGTACATTATATTGGTTTTATTATTGCACAACTAATTAGAACTAGTTCCTAAGAAGTCATGTACAAAAGATGATAAGAATCCGCTTACCCGTTTCAGAGATCCAGCAAAACCAGAAACGTGAAACGTTACTCCAGCAGGATCTTGAATAACTTCGCAGCCGAAGGAAGAACAAATACAAAATAATGTGCAACATTTACCTCGTCTAGACAACTAATTATATAGCTAATATTTATTTCAATATTCCCATTAAAAAGAAAAAGGTCTGGCTGCGGTAACGTTAGTAACGTTACCCCAGCAGAAAATGTTTTTGTTAAATAACTATAAGTGCAACAAATTTAAAAATGTGCGCAACAATTACAGAAATGGGGCAACTAATCCACACTAATATTAATATTATAAATGCGAAAGTAACTCTGTCTGTCTGTCTGTTACCTTTTCACGCCTAAACCACCCAACCGATTTTGCTGAAATTTGGTATGTAGATAGTTTGCATTCATGAGAAGGACATAGGCATATTATTTTTTGGAAATTCAACCCTTAAAAGGGTTACAAGGGGTGGCAAAGTTTGTATGAGAAAAATATTTTTATTGCACATTTTTGCATAGGTAGGTAGGTAGGGTAGGTAGGGTAGGTAGAGTAGGTAGGGTAGGTACGGTAGGTAGGTAGAGTAGGTAGGTAGGGTAGGTAAGGTAGGTATCATAGTTAAGACAGGACAACGTCTGTCGGGTCAGCTAGTTATCTATAAGATTTAAATGGCAATTTTCGACATGATTTTGCTAGGGTAACGCACACCCCCCTTTGTGGTCTCTGCAACGCTTAGTTTTAAAGCGTTCAACGTTCACGTTCAAACCCTTATAACTTTGTAACCATAACTTTTAGAAATTGTTACAAAATCTTTTAGCCTTTTGAGGAAGAACATAATATCTTCTGGATCGTATGACTGGCTCATTGACTAGGTATCGCGTTACCTATAATAAATACTCATCCAATGGATTACTCCGCTTTCGGTAGAGAGTCACTCGGGTATCCGGAGCGAATAAAATCCATTGCTGAAACCGTGAAACTAGCAATTCAGATTTAAACTCGGGTTTTTGAAGAAAAATAATAAGTCAGTTTCAGTCCTACACTCTAGAAAACCTATTTTCGGAACCCACAAGAATAACCTCTAGTGCCACATTCCTAGATAAATAAACATCCTAATGGCGGCACCAACTCTTGCAATTTAAAGGTCCCACCACCTTGTTCGCGCCAGCATTACGCGACCACAAGTCGCCTGCGCCGCGTTTCGCAACACTAGCTTACCCCACCAGCGAGGCGCGCTCCCCCCCCTCTTGCTCCGCGACCGCCAAACACAACAAAAATGCACCCTAGCGCTCCCACCGATTTGATGTACCTATTGTCTACAATCTTAAACTCTACCAAATAATATTCTGCGCTAAACCAATAATAATGTGATGTAGTTATAGTAAAGCAAATATACGGTTCTAAATCTGTGTGTAAGTGGTTGAACCCACGCGTTAAAACACGTATATTTAGCACTCATCAAAGTAGCAATACCATTGAGTGAAGACACTGCCTTTATTATTTTATCAGGCACTTGAAGTTACAACTAAATTAGATAAATGAAGTAACTAAATATGTAGCAATTATTGACGCAATACATTTCGGAAAACTGTTGACTTTAATTAAACTAGGAGGTGACCAGCCAACCAAAAAATAATTTATTTCTAAATATATATCCTAGGTAGCAATTATTTATTATATGTAGCAATTTTCGAATCAACTCTCATAGACCAACGCCACAGACAACCAGCCATTCTGACGCACACAAATATATTGTACGCGTCACTGGCGAGACATGCAGAACATAACTCGAGTTTTAACACCATTAATATACAATGTTTCAACGCAAATAAAAATATTCTATTCCATTCCTTTAAATATATTTTTCTTAAACTTCAGTAATACTATTAGTTACTCTGAGGTATTACCTAACAATACCAAGAAATATGCATTCGCCGAGTATGTTTTAGGTACTTTTTTTTGGTAGTTCTTTGGTATAATTTAATTGGCTATGGTACACCCGCCATTTTGACTCCCACCATCATGAGTGGGACTTTTATACACGCCGCTGAATTTAATTAGGTAATATGTTAGGAATTATAGTTAATAAGGTATTTAAGTACCGAGGCCCGCACATCAAGCTATCCCTAACTGTCAAAGGAGATGGCAAAATGGCTGCCCCAAGCATGAGAAATCTCTCATTATCTCGTTAAATTTGAGTATTCATTCTTGAATTATTGAGTGTTTAATAATTAGCTAGAACTTTCGTGAACTGTTTAAATTTAAAAAAAGTATCATAATTGCTTTTTTGATTGACATGACAATGTCAAAGGGAATTATTACAGTACCTACTTGGGAGGAGTCATATCGCATTACCAGAATATGAAATCGAAACTGAACTTATATCGATTTTTGATAACAGATATTATGAAAACAAGTTATTTTCTGAAACTAAGAAGTGGCAATCACAGTATTGTCGGGAATCGATGGCGTTGAATTCGGTGTCATTTAAGTTCCTTTCGCAGGGTTCGGAATTGTTTTTATAGTGGCAATCGACTCTACTCAATTCCACTTAATTCTAATCAAAATCAAATAACTGAAAGCTTCGGAAAGGTTTCTTCGTTTGATCTTACTATCATATTTTGAATGAAAATATTAACTGAATAGTTGCCGATAAAAATGATTTTTTTTATCGATACGGTTCTTGTAGTTCAATCTATGAAAAAACAAACCTGATTTCAGACGTCGTTTGAACTCTCTGCCGTTAACTTTTTCGATGTGCTTTATCATTTTGGATTTTCATTGACCCCCGCTTGTTTATTCGACTTATTGGACGACCGGACCGACACGGACTTACAATCAATTCCTCAGCGATGCATAAACTGCAGTGTAGTCACGCAAACTGCGGCAGCATGTAAACTCTTCTCTACCTGCTGTTCTACTCGCTATTCTAGCTTAAAAATAGAGGTAAGTCATTAACAGCAACATTCTAGAACTAATAAATACAGCATCTAACAAATTCAAGTTGTTTAGCGTGTTTTTCGAAATATGTACATAATGAACGCAATGGCAATGGATCAGAAAGACTCATCTCGATTGTCACGAAACTAGACGTCCCTAGGACGTCCACTGACCAACGACTGGTTGCCTTAGATGTCATCATTTCAAATGTGTAGTTATTTTATGGTAAACAAGTTTGTTCTAGAAAGGGATGCCAACATTTGTCATCCTTGTTATGAATTGCTGAAATTCAGAGTGTGCGTTCGCGCAGCGGAATGTTGTTGAATTTAAAGATTTTAATTATGCAGATATTTAGTGTATGACGTCGTATAATTGTGTATGGTAAAAAAAAAATTGTGCATGCAGCCATTGTGGAGAAATTCACCAAAAACTGATTCCGCTGGGCGAACGTTGTCCTGGCGGAACTTTTTTTAATCCATAGACTTTAGAAGAAAAGAGATGTGTCCAAAAATTAGTGTGTATTTGTGTGTGATTGTGTATGTATGAATAAAATTAGTGCATGCATAAACTTCGGAGAAATTCAAGTTTCCGCTACGTGAACGTTTGGCCATTAGCTAGTTTTCGTATAAAGCGCTTACATAGAGAGCTGTAGATTTTTACATACGTTGCTTTGAATTTGCTTAAGTATATTTGTTTAAAAAACAGATTTAGAAAAAATCGTAGGGCTTAAAAGATAAAAATATAAACGTCAAATACGCTTATTAGGTCTTCTTCTATCCGTTGTTATGAAAAACTACTTCTTGAATCGATTTTTTAATTGATAATACAAATAGTGATTGATTAATGATAATAAAATATTTAGCATTCAAGAAATGAAATTGTTTTATTTTTTCCTAACGCTTGTGTACGCAACTGTACCATATTAATAAATACTATATTGGAAGGTTAAGAACGATTCTTAGATATATGGCACGGCCGCTTTTTTGTAGCTATCCGAACTTGGTCGGGTTATGTAGGTTTTCGATGCTTCGTCAGTATTATAATTGTTTTTCTTTAATTACTGAATTTAATGACATGAAATTTTGCATATGAATAGTTGAATGAATACACTAATTATTGGCATACATTTTACCATGCAATTCCTTTAGAACGTCGTGATATTTGACTGCTTTGTAAACAGTGATCTATTCATGGTAAATTGTCCTATAACTCTTTAATTACTAACGGAACATCATTGATACTAGGCAACATGTTGCAGACACTTACAAGGTTTGTATAAACGTGAAAATCTAGACCCCAAAGTGCATACTTTAAGAACTAAGACCTAATAAGCGTATTTTACGTTTATATTTTTATCTTTTAAGCCCTACGATTTTTTCTAAATCTGTTTTTTAAACAAATATAAACAAATTCAAAACAACGGATGTAAAAATCTACAGCTCTCTATGTAAGCGCTTTATATGAAAACTAGCCAATGGCCAAACGTTCGCGTAGCGGAAACTTGAATTTCTCCGAAGTTTATGCATGCACTAATTTTATTCATACATACACAATTACACATAAATACACACTAATTTTTGGACACATCTCTTTTCTTCTAAAGTCTATGGATTAAAAAAAGTTCCGCCAGGACAACGTTCGCCCAGCGGAATCAGTTTTTGGTGAATTTCTCCACAATGGCGAATGCACAATTTTTTTTTTACCATTCACAATTATACGACGTCATACACTAAATATCTGCATAATTAAAATCTTTAAATTCAACAACATTCCGCTGCGCGAACGCACACAGTTGCGTGTCGTTATGTGCGAGTACACTCGCGTACTCCACACTTGACTTGGACCTAAACTTTATAATAAAATTATAATACTCTTAGGCTGACGTTCGTGAAGGTGGTCTATATCTGGACTGACTCCTCTTTAGTTCATAATACGGTTTGCTCAGAATACGGTTGATTTGCACAACCGTAGGTACTAACAAGCAACACTATTTGGGTGCATGTTAAAGTCTTTACTTTAGGAGGCTTTCCTCCAGATAAGTCCAATAAATAAAGATCTCCTGATAGCTTAATTAAGTTACGGTTTAGCTGAGGTCAACAATGGTCTGAAGATAGTCACCCTAATATACCACGCACAACCGTGCCACTAAATGTACGGAAAAATATATTCATGTAAATGGGGTCATTTAATTGGTGTTTATATTTATTTATTGTGGACTTTCAGCCATAGTTGTTTACAGAAATCACAAATTACACAGAACGTCTTAGTCTGGTGTTGACACAGATCGAGCGCAACAATGCAGTATCTGAATAATCTGACATCATGCAACTAACAGCGACTGCTAATAAACATTTTAAACATAAATAATAAATTAAGTATAAAAAGAATGCTACAACAAAAGATAATATTATCACAGTGCTATAAACTTAAAGTCAGTTTGTGTGTTTGGCATCCTACAACAATTTAAAGTTACTATACGGAGCTGCAACAAGCGCTGCAAGCCGCATCCAGCTAATCCGCTAGTCCGTTAGTCGGCTCGGGCACTCCTTGGACGGTGGCTACGAGAGCGAGAGGCCGCACCTAGCTCACCGTTTATACTTCTTGTCGGTCTTGCGAGTACTGCGTGCAGTGTACGTGTTGGGGGTGAGGTCTTACCACGGCATGGGTGATGTCAGTGTGCAGTACATTCAAACAGAAACAGACTCAGATCTGTCTCCAGAGGAATTATGAACACGAGGCCGCTGAGTGGACATCAAATGTATAGGCATGGCGTGCGCGTGTGTTTGTCTCGTGCGCGTGCCGCGCGTGTGTATCGTGCGCGTGGCGCGCGTGTGTATCGTGCGCGTGGCGCGCGTGTGTATCGTGCGCGTGGCGCGCGTGTGTATCGTGCGCGTGGCGCGCTTGTGTGTCTCTCATGCGAGTGGCGCGCGTGTGCGTCTCGTGCGCGTGGCGGAGGCGCGCGCTTAGCGGTGATGCGCGTGTGACCGTGTGACATATATTCAGCGAGTAAGTTATTGTTACGTACTGCACAATAAAACCATTTGAGACCAAATAAATGCTCGACATGTAAGTCGCGAAGCCTAGTCGTTCTATAGTATAGTAGTTGCATAGAGCAAATACTTATATTTGCCACTACTGTACTGCTAATCACAAAAATTTACTACGCAAACAAAACAGTAGGCGAGATCAATTCAAATAAAATATTAGGTCATTTTTAGCTTAGTACATAAACTTAAATAGCTCTAGATTTATTCTATTATCATTTTAGTTCTTTCAAAACGTGTTGCAATAAATAAAAAATAAATTAAATTGCACAACGAAGACGCGAGCGTCACCATACTGCTTGCAGCAGGGCGGGCGGCGCCCGCGTCTTCCGCGTGGCGAGTGTTATGGGCGTGGTTGTAACGGTAGGTAGAGCTTACAGATTAAGGATGCTTTTTTAAGATCCTTTTTTCCACCACAGCGCGACTATGAGGAAATGCTGGCTATTGGTCATTGGTGTAATTTTCACAGTTTTCGGGGTGCTAAAGCCTAAAAAAATGAATGTCAAAACTCGATGATATAAATTCTAGAAAGATGATGTGTGACATTTGTGAGTGTTGTCCAATGTATGGGCGATGAACAACTAAGTTCTACTAAGCGCGGTCTGCAGGGGACGCAGGGATCGCATAGCCACCGGGCTCTCCGATCCACTCACCACCACTAATGAGATTTCGGTGTGACACGCGGTCTGTTTGGTCCGCGAGTGCTGAATGTGCAAGTTGTACGTGTGGGTCGTGTGGTGTGTCGTGTGACGAGTGGCGTGTTTGTCGCATGCCGCCTGTGTCGCGGTCGACGCGTCCTAGTGGACTAGTATAGCGGTTGCGGTCGCCAGCGACGGACGCCGTCAGTGCGAGTTCATCGCGCGACGCGAGCGCGCGTAGCTGCAAGCAATGTAAACCCAAAATAAACATAACAAACTGATAAAAAAAATAACATAAATCAAACTTATTCATGCAAATAATAAAACAACTGTACCATCACGGACTTTAAATTTTGAGCCACTTGTCACTCATACTTATTTTGCCCGTCAACGACCATACTATAGTGCAAATCGGGTGTTGTCGGTTATACTCGTACAGACGCCAGCACATCAAGCTATCCGTACCTGTAAAATTTTCTAAATTAAAAATGAACCTTATGTCTTTGCAATAAAGTTGAAATACTATCAAAGAAATTTGACAGATTGTGGTAACTTGATGTGCTGGCCTCTG
Organism: Hyppa rectilinea; assembly: GCA_951799385.1. Lineage (NCBI taxonomy): Eukaryota > Metazoa > Arthropoda > Insecta > Lepidoptera > Noctuidae > Hyppa > Hyppa rectilinea. Next base: position 32,858,856 of record OX637300.1, on the reverse strand, counting down.
TACATACGGAAAGACACGTCTTTTTTTTTTTTTTTTAAGGCTGGGAAATCATCCAATGACTGCTCCCGCTCTGGGTGGAGCGGAAGGGAGTGTCAGACTCTTACTGACTAAAACCCATCCATGTTCCTTCCGTAGCCCTTTATGTTCCGGGGTAGCGGTAACCCTTTCGGACAATCCCGCTTACCCGGCAGGCTTGGCCCTGGGGGGCAAAAACGTCTTGGATTTAGAATTAAAGGTCTAGCAACCGTAACCTAGCGTCAATATTGTTTTAGCGTAGCGATGGTAATGTTAGCACATGGTGGAATTATGATAGGTCATGGCGATCGAAAAAACTCTGACCATGTAGTGTCCAAGGTGACGGTCATTACAATATTATGTTATCTGTTCTAAATGCCGCCATCTTGGGAGAACTATTTCAAGCTAAAAAAAAAGTAGTCTACCTTTGAAAAATAATTTTATTTCGTTTTATCAATCAATACGACCAGTCCAACAACGGCTTAATAACGAGTGTACCTAATATTATGCTCCTTGGCATTCTATTACAGCTTGCAGTCGTAATTGCATGGAATTAACTAATCTAGCGCCAATATCAGTCCCTCGCATGTTTGCCCATATTTCTTGACAATGATGAACCAGATCTTCTTTTCTTCGTTTATTACGGTAGATTCAGATTAGGGGATTTAGCATGGCCGGCCATGAAATCACCGTCATATCAGGATGTGCATCAAACCAGGTGCAGGCAATCCTTGCTCGATGTATTGCATAATTATGTAGAAATTTTTTTTTGAAATTCTGGACTGGAACTTGCAGCCGTCATTTTCGCGTAATTAATAAAACCAAATTCCAGATTATCGTCTTTGATATCAACATTTCAACTGTCACTGTCTTCGGAGTTTTTCAGAAATACTTAACGATTATTTTTAATGAGATCTAATTCAAAGCCGGTCAGTATCAAACTACCTACAATACTTACAATAATACCTACAGTTAAAAACCTCTATGAAACAGACTATCGACGATTATTTGTAATAATTTGTCATCTTATATACAGTGAGGATGCAGTCGTTTTCAGTTCGTGTTTAATCGCGTAATCTCGTGAATCTATAAAACTTCAAAATTGAAAAGTTTGTAAGTGGCTCAACACTTAAAAGCCCTTGATTGTACGTCTACAGATAACAAGCTCGCGTTTGGTAGGTACGGGCAAACGCACGTCAGTAGTAACACTTGTCTACCACGAAATGAAGGCGCTATCAAATTGTATCCTGCGCGTGCGGCTGCCTGTACCGTACAAACCCGATCAAAGGCAAAACATCAATAGCGTAACTCGGAGCAGTGGCCCCGTAAGAACGTAAATTCAAAAGATTTTTTAATCGAAATAATTATTATCCTAAGAGTTACTCGCTAACATGTTGGAACAGGCACAATTAGGCACTTCGCGCACTAGACGGCCACGACCACGACAACTTTGGTCGCAGAAGCTACGGCTGCGTTGCGGCCACGACTACGGCGGCCATTTCTCGAGCTGCTGTAGTCGTTGTTCTAAGCTCGATCATTATAGACATAGAAATTGTGTGCCTTTACTTGATGTGAAAAGACGTCACTGGATACATCCTGTGTTGGAAATTCGCAACATAAATACTGTAATATGCTGACCGCGCCCGGGCTGCATTCGCGGCCGCAGATCTAGTGCGCGTGCGCTCATGGCAAACTATACGCAAGTTGGTCGCATCAACCAGTCGTACCGGCTCGTTGCGGCCGCTGGTCTTGGTCGTGGCCGTCCAGTGCGCGAGGTGCCTTAGTATCACCCATATGTATCAAAGTCTTAACACGAAGTGACTAATATGTGCAATGTCAAAATCATTTGTATTTACGATACGTTTTCGGTTGGGCCTTTCATTAACAAGTGTTCACTGCAGCTGTGCCCGGGCTGCGTGAGCCCAATACCTGTGTACGAGTCAGCGCTCTAGGCGTTGAGTCGCAATATTATGCGTCCCCGCTATTAAGGTGTTTACGATTTTCTAATGTCATTCTGCCTAGCCTTTCCTATGTTGGGGTCAGCTTCCAGTCTAACCGGATGCAGCTGAACACCAGTATTTTAAAATTCAACTTAACGAATTTACTCGTAAAGTTGAATTTTAAGATAGCGTTGTTTATGACCCCTTCATATGGGTTCGATTACACTACTGTTTGTTTGCCCAAGTGTAATGAAGAAAATAACTAAGTCGTTTCTGGCACGGGGGGAAAATCAGGGGTCTGTCAGACTCTTACTGACTAAAAACCACCCCGGGTATTCCCTCTCTCACCTGCGCCGGACGTCGCGGGAACCATAATACTTCCCCAACCCCCGGCTGCCCATTGTTAACCTAATCATTTTTTTTTGTAATAATAATTAACGTAATGTAACTATAGTAACCGTCATGAGAAGCTATAAATTTTGTAAACAAGTGTTCAGGAGTTCACAACATTTGGACCAACAAAAAAAATGAATTTGTTTAAGATTTAATAAATTATTGAGTAACAAATATTAATTAACATATATTATTTAAGAATAATTATTCGTCATTTCAGATGTTTCCATTTCTGTGTGAAACAAACTCGTACGCATTCGAAACTCGAATGACGCGTTTATTTCAAAATGGCGTCCCGATAGTTTACAATCCCTGCGACGGACGCGTTCCGGTACCAAGAAACACAAACGGTAGCGCTTTGCGTCGTTAAAATATGATCCGACTAAATTAAATAAGATAAGATAAGATAAGATAACTTTATTTGCTCAAACATGTGTGTACATACAATTAAAAGAAGAAAAATGCATGCAAGGTGTTTTAAGAAGTACATGGAGTTGTGCTAACATGTTTACCATATTTCCATGGTGTGCAAATATTAATACAAGTTTACAATCATTAATACGGACAAAGCTGACGTAAATATATAAATTATAATTATTAAAATGATTGATGAAATTGTCAAACTCATACAAAAATTGTCAAAATATTCAATAATCAGTCATTGATAATCAGAAAAAAAGAAACAAAAACCAATTAATGTCAGCAGTAAGTCAAAAATAATTAAAATACAAAATAAATTAGATTAAAAATTATTAAATACAATCATCATTATCAGGAAAAATATTACATTTCAGATATATATAAAGCATGTCAATATCATATAGATTCACTTAAAAATTCATTCACATCATAATATGCTTTACTAACTAAAAAAGATTTAAGTTTTCTCTTAAATGCTACTAAGCTTAGCTCTTTCCAGTCATTGGGGAGCTTATTGAAAATAATGGGAGCCATACAAAAAACACTCTTGCGCATAAGTGCAGTCCGAGCCGGATGTTGGCAGAGTTTACTGTTATCACGTCTATTTCTGGGAAACCGGTCTGCCATGCGGGGAAATAATTTCGGATTTGATTTAACAAATATCGCAATTTCGAAAATATAAATAGATGGTAAAGTCAAGATGTTGTGCCGTATGAAAAACGGCTTGCAGCTATCAGTCATTTTTAATTTAAATATTGATCTAAGGCACTTTTTTTGTGCTTTAAATGCGATATCCCTATCCGTAGATAGGCCCCAAAACATAATACCGTATCTGATAATGGACTCTGCTATGCCATAGTAGGCTGTAAATAGGTTGTTACTTTCATATAACCCGTCTATATTTCATGTCGATTGAATATGGTCAATTTATTATTATCTCGCAGTATAAAATGTTTACTTAGTAAAAGATGTTTGTTTACATAATTTATAGCTTCTCGTGGCGCGTACTTTAGTTCAGTTCCACGCAACTGGCTCGAATCATATTTGTATGATTATTTCATCAATAGTGCAGGCCAATGTATGTGTACTCAGTGTCATCCAGTGTTGGCTCATATACAAAAATATAGTCTACACGCGCCCGGGCTAATCAAGCAATGCGTCACTCAACCAGAAAACCGACGTATTGTTTAATATCTACTCGTAGCCCAGCGACAAGCAGTTCACAATGACATGCTTTTCATACGATTTGTATGGATTCGTCGCAGCAGTAGTCAACACCGCAAGAGGCGACAGCCACCTCGTTTGCGCCAAGCCTAAGGAAGGATTTTTAGAAATTCCCTAAAGGAGTGGAAAAGGCGATTTCCTTCGTCTCTAGAATGTTTCTCCTTAGGTAAGTTAATTTATAACTCGGCACTTATATCGACATCAATAAGTCATCAGGTTTGATATCATCCGTTGGTTAGGCCCCCCATTTGGTTTTGCTGATTCAGGGTATTATGAAAATTTTAAAACAATAATTTCCAAATATATCCAGCAATTCTGAAGTGACGAACTAGGAGCTCATTTATATTTATTATACTACTGTTATTACTTTTCATTATAACTTAGTTTTTTTAGTCTGGTTTTAGATGAATAATATTGATATTAATGTAGGTACTTATATCAACACTTTACGTCCAAGAATTCAAGTTGCCTAATACACGTGCGCGCAGGCCCTCGCGCTGCTATGCTGCTGCGGTTGCTAAAGGCATTGCGTTGCATGTTTGTCGCCACATGAAACTTATGTCTCTGCGGACTTGGAACATTCATAACATTTAATTATTCATTTTGCTTGTTTAAGACTTTCCAGAATTTGCCTTTGCTGAGGTTACTTTAACAAAGCAGTATTATGTTAGGTCCACAGCAGACACGATACTTTAGGCATCGGCGAGCAGCCATCTTGCATCTTCATTAAATGCTGCATTACAGTTTGGCGACTGCTGACTGATGCAAAAACTATAGGGTCTACTGTCGCCCTAAGCAAGCGGAAGACGATGCTTACCGGCGGGTGGTGTCCTCGTAGCCGACCCCGTGGATTACCTGCAACACGAAGCAAGCGAGTTAGCGCACGGCGTCGCGAGCGGCGCCGCTACTGGCGCGCCGCACGGGGCACGCGGCCGCGGTGCTCCTCGAGAGCCTGCCGCTGTCGGCACTATGGTGTTATAAATTGATTTGTGCTAACGTAGTTGCGTACCTGACCAGGTGGGCGCATATCTATTCTATCCCTTGGTTCACAAAGAACTAATTCACTTTGGTTCGTTGTATGACATAGTCACAGTGTCACTATGAAACAAACAAGTGCGGCGGACATAATGATTATGTAACTAAATTAGTATGTAGCTACACACAGTAGTAGGTACGTGTTTTATAGTGTAATATACGTATATTGTTAGGCTTCCAACAATCAACCACACGGACTACCGCTGGAAGCGCTGCTAACATATTAGACGGCAGGCTAAACTACATTTACTGTCCTAAATACTCACAAGGTATTATGTAGGTATACGTATTTCAATACTGGTAGCTATACTACAAGCAGAGCATAATGACAAGTGTGTGTCTACAATGACTGGTGTAATAGTGTGCGGCCACTCACACAGCTCGCTATCGCGCGTGACGAGCGCGTCACTGCCAGCGCAGCACCTGAAACGTGCGGCTCGTCAGCAGCGGCCAGTGCCCCGCAGCCCACCACTAGCGCCCCTGCGCCTGACTAGCATTGCTCAAATGATTCGTCAAAGGGTAACGTACCGACACGCTGCTACAACTGCAGCCGCTCTAGCTTACGTACAGTGGCGACCAGTCCATAGGCAACCTCACGACTTTATGAAGGGGCCCCTCAGGGCCAAGCCTGTCGGGTAAACGGGATTGTCCGAAAGGGTTACCGCTACCCCGGAACATAAAGGGCTACGGAAGGAACATGGATGGGTTTTAGTCAGTAAGAGTCTGACACTCCCTTCCGCTCCATTGGATGATGTCCCAACCTTAAAAAAAAAAGGCAACTTCACGAAGCAATAGCTTAACGTTTACATCGACTTAAGACCTTCTACTTTAAAAAAAAATTACACACGCATTATCATTGTCGTCACAAAGTGATTGTAATTCATAATAAATTTCAACATTGTAATCTGAGTCAAGATGCTCTAGCGGCTATGCGCGGCCGACAGAGGCATGAATCAAGGAGCTGTGATACAAACCTCAAGCAGCACTTTATTGATTTTTTTCAAGTTTAACTCGATTGGAAGTATAATAGTATAATAATTGTATAGAAATAAAATATTACAAATTGCGTAAAGTAAGAAAGGTAAGTAGATCAATATATTATTTATGTTATTAAAATATATCCTTTCCTTCTTATGTAATTTATTAATTGACTAAGTAAATAAATATACAAAAAAATCTTTGAAACGGTTGCAAGTAAACTTTTTTTATCTAAGTCGGAAATGACGTCACCGTTAGTTAATTTTATAATAAACCGGATAAATATTTTATTTTAGTTCAGCTAGACACCACTTTCCAACACCGAAAAGATAGATTAAAAATCATATAGATTGTTAAATAAATAAATACAAATCAATTATTATAGTTTGAAAGAAACAAAAAACAGCCTCTCCGTTATTAAGGTTCTATCTCCGACCTCAATGATCGTGAACCCGTTGGTTGGCCCAAGCAGCATCCAGCACATGGATATACGCGAATTTTAGAAACGCAACATCAAGAAAAGGTCGCCACTGTGACGCGTATTCTTACTGCAACAGAAATATTGCGTAGTGCGGCGACAGTTGGCGTGTGTCACCTGTGTAGTGGCGAGCCACCGCAGCACACACCCGGACACGCCAGGCACCGGCTGCAGCGTGCTCCAGTCCGTGTGCTAGTAGTGAGTACTTGTACCCACACGCTGCTAGAACAGTAGCCACACTAGGCTGCTGCTGGTGGAATGTGATGCGGCAATAGTTAGCGTACTTACATTAGCTATGGCGGAAGTCGGTTTTGGTGCGGCGAAGCGGCCGACAGCGGCGGCGGGGGCCTCGGAGGCATCGCCAGCACCGTTGCTGCTATCAAAATACACGTTAGTACACCGACTGGCCGCCAGACTAGCCGGCGGCAGGGCCAGCTACCAGCAGCTGCTGCTGAATAACAAAGAGTATGCAGCGCATAGCGCTCGGCAGACGCACCTCCTAGCTCGTGCCTCTCCCAGCAGCCCCCGTGGGCCGCAACAACTCGACTGTATATTGTACAATGCACCTGTGTCATGTCACGAAAATGTTTCATTGTGCTCGAGAACGTTTCAATGCCATTTCTATATTTTTGAAGGTGATAAAATGAAATTAAATGCCATTTCATCCAGCGGAGCCGTTCGTCATTGTAATGCTTTGACATAAAAATCGAATTGGAGATACTCCTTCCAGGTCCGACGTGTCTGAGGCGGAGGGTACATTTTGATGAGGTTTTTGATGTGTGGAAAATTTTCGCTACATTAGACAGGTTTCGTTGTTGTGGCTCACGGGGGCCAGCAAGATAGATACAAATCTTTCTAACGACTGAAAGCAGTTGCAAATCAAATAAAACATTGAGCAGTGAGATGCGCGCGCACACCGACCGCGTACTGTCCAGCAGTAGGCAACACCGGCTGCGTCGGCGAGGGCTGTAGGAGCTTTGTTACTGCAGTCGACGACTATCGACAGCCAAAGTATTTCGTTTTATTAAAGTATATTATGAACAACCGTACAAGATAGGAATCGCACTGACCTGTGCTCTATGTTTATTAACTCAATATGCTTCTTGTTAGTTTCCAGCATCTGTCGTGGAACAGACATAAGCGTTACTGGTTAGGTGCCACAGCGCAGTGAATAGGCTAGCTGCATTGGACTGTGCTCAGTCAGCGTATATGTTTAGTATGTTGCCAAAACTTGTGACTTATTCCATTAATTCGTAGGTATCATTGGATTTTCATGAACGCACATAAACATTGCTCCATGATGATTGTTTGTGTGACGTCACAACATTAGTAAACTCGCTGATTTCATATTCCAAACTGAATTAAACAAGCAGAATACATAATGCGCACAGTAATGATCGCTGGGTGCTGTGCCACAGCCCCACAGCCCACGGTGTATATATAGCTGGGTGCTGTGCCACAGCCCCACAGCCCACAGTGTATATATAGCTGGGTGCTGTGCCACAGCCCCACAGCCCACGGTGTATATATAGCTGGGTGCTGTGCCACAGCCCCACAGCTCAAGGTGTATATATAGCTGGGTGCTGTGCCACAGCCCCACAGCCCACGGTGTATATATAGCTGGGTGCTGTGCCACAGCCCCACAGCTCAAGGTGTATATATAGCTGGGTGCTGTGCCACAGCCCCACAGCCCACGGTGTATATATAGCTGGGTGCTGTGCCACAGCCCCACAGCCCACGGTGTATATATAGCTGGGTGCTGTGCCACAGCCCGACAGCCCACGGTGTATATATAGCTGGGTGCTGTGCCACAGCCCCACAGCCCACGGTGTATATATAGCTGGGTGCTGTGCCACAGCCCCACAGCCCACGGTGTATATATAGCTGGGTGCTGTGCCACAGCCCCACAGCCCACGGTGTATATATAGCTGGGTGCTGTGCCACAGCCCCACAGCTCAAGGTGTATATATAGCTGGGCGCTGTGCCACAGCCCCACAGCTCAAGGTGTATATATAGCTGGGCGCTGTGCCACAGCCCCTCAGCTCAAGGTGTATATATAGCTGGGCGCTGTGCCACAGCCCCACAGCTCAAGGTGTATATATAGCTGGGCGCTGTGCCACAGCCCCACAGCTCAAGGTGTATATATAGCTGGGTGCTGTGCAACAGCCCCACAGCTCAAGGTGTATATATAGCTGGGTGCTGTGCCACAGCCCCACAGCTCAAGGTGTATATATAGCTGGGTGCTGTGCCACAGCCCCACAGCTCAAGGTGTATATATAGCTGGGTGCTGTGCCACAGCCCCACAGCCCACGGTGTATATATAGCTGGGTGCTGTGCCACAGCCCCACAGCCCACGGTGTATATATAGCTGGGTGCTGTGCCACAGCCCCACAGCCCACGGTGTATATTTAGCTGGGTGCTGTGCCACAGCCCCACAGCTCAAGGTATATATATAGCTGGGTGCTGTGCCACAGCCCCACAGCCCACGGTGTATATATAGCTGGGTGCTGTGCCACAGCCCCACAGCCCACGGTGTATATATAGCTGGGTGCTGTGCCACAGCCCCACAGCTCAAGGTATATATATAGCTGGGTGCTGTGCCACAGCCCCACAGCCCACGGTGTATATATAGCTGGGTGCTGTGCCACAGCCCCACAGCCCACGGTGTATATATAGCTGGGTGCTGTGCCACAGCCCCACAGCTCAAGGTATATATATAGCTGGGTGCTGTGCCACAGCCCCACAGCCCACGGTGTATATATAGCTGGGTGCTGTGCCACAGCCCCACAGCCCACGGTGTATATATAGCTGGGTGCTGTGCCACAGCCCCACAGCCCACGGTGTATATATAGCTGGGTGCTGTGCCACAGCCCCACAGCCCACGGTGTATATATAGCTGGGTGCTGTGCCACAGCCCGACAGCCCACGGTGTATATATAGCTGGGTGCTGTGCCACAGCCCCACAGCCCACGGTGTATATATAGCTGGGTGCTGTGCCACAGCCCCACAGCTCAAGGTGTATATATAGCTGGGCGCTGTGCCACAGCCCCACAGCTCAAGGTGTATATATAGCTGAGTGCTGTGCCACAGCCCCACAGCCCACGGTGTATATATAGCTGGGTGCTGTGCCACAGCCCCACAGCCCACGGTGTATATATAGCTGGGTGCTGTGCCACAGCCCCACAGCCCACGGTGTATATATAGCTGGGTGCTGTGCCACAGCCCCACAGCTCAAGGTATATATATAGCTGGGTGCTGTGCCACAGCCCCACAGCCCACGGTGTATATATAGCTGGGTGCTGTGCCACAGCCCCACAGCCCACGGTGTATATATAGCTGGGTGCTGTGCCACAGCCCCACAGCCCACGGTGTATATATAGCTGGGTGCTGTGCCACAGCCCCACAGCTCAAGGTATATATATAGCTGGGTGCTGTGCCACAGCCCCACAGCCCACGGTGTATATATAGCTGGGTGCTGTGCCACAGCCCCACAGCCCACGGTGTATATATAGCTGGGTGCTGTGCCACAGCCCCACAGCTCAAGGTATATATATAGCTGGGTGCTGTGCCACAGCCCCACAGCCCACGGTGTATATATAGCTGGGTGCTGTGCCACAGCCCCACAGCCCACGGTGTATATATAGCTGGGTGCTGTGCCACAGCCCCACAGCCCACGGTGTATATATAGCTGGGTGCTGTGCCACAGCCCCACAGCTCAAGGTATATATATAGCTGGGTGCTGTGCCACAGCCCCACAGCCCACGGTGTATATATAGCTGGGTGCTGTGCCACAGCCCCACAGCCCACGGTGTATATATAGCTGGGTGCTGTGCCACAGCCCCACAGCCCACGGTGTATATATAGCTGGGTGCTGTGCCACAGCCCCACAGCTCAAGGTATATATATAGCTGGGTGCTGTGCCACAGCCCCACAGCCCACGGTGTATATATAGCTGGGTGCTGTGCCACAGCCCCACAGCCCACGGTGTATATATAGCTGGGTGCTGTGCCACAGCCCCACAGCCCACGGTGTATATATAGCTGGGTGCTGTGCCACAGCCCCACAGCTCACGGTGTAAAGGCTCTATTGTCTAAAAGACTATGCATTAATTTACCAAAAGCTTCGGATAAAACTTGCGAATGATATTATGGTAGAGATGGCATCGATGTCGGGCTGCAGACGTGCCGACGTCTGGCCGCGTATTGTGCGTACGGATGTAAGTAAATATAAATCAACGGAATCATAACGAGTTTATGTTATTTATTCAATTATTTTTTAACCAGTCTCCTATGATTATTCATTCACATGCTTTAATAGTATTTACAATATTATAACCCAATGTGAAATAACCGAAAAACAAGAGAACATGTTGCTATAGACTAACATATTGCTACAGATTACCTTGATTGGGTTCAGGAATAAACATTTGATTTGGTTTGGTAGGTAATTTTTAAAATGAATAGCACAACCAACTACAATGCTACTACGTAGACTGTTAGGTATAGTTGGCACCAAACCCCCGAGGGCTAACCTGATCTCTTCGTCAGAGCGGTCGAAGAAGCTGGGCGCCACTGCGAAGTTGTTGTTCTGGCGCAACAGCTTCTTGACACCGAAGTTCCTGGCGAGGAACTGCTCCATCTTGTCCGAGGGCCCGTCGATGGCCATCTGACTCGCAGTCACCTCCAACTCCTACAAGCACGTGTGTACCTCATGTAGACATTTGCATGTTTTTTTTTTAAACAGTTTTCAGGTTGCCTTTACCAGTGATAAGACAGTATATTTATTGAGTCGTTAACATTCATTATAAACGTTAAATTAATTTGGTTGATTGCAATGATTTTCTTTTGGTTTTATTTAATTTATATAGTATGTAGCATCATAGCATGTTCCACCCGCGCTGGGTAGTCCAGAGTGCGAATATATTTTAGAACTCTACAATTCTAACATACCTTATATTTGCGTAACTTAAACCGTTTGCGCAGCGCACGCAACGGAAGCTCTCAAAAAGGAATATTTTTTCCCGTTTTTGCAACATTTTTCATTTATGCTCCTCTCCTACTGGTCGTAGCGTGATGTTATAGCCTATAACCTTCCTCCATACAATAACTATCGAACAAAGATTTTTTTTAATTCCAACCAGTAGTTCTTGATATTAGCACGTTCAAACAAACAAACTCTTCAGCTTTATAAAATAGTATAGAAGAACAGCTCGGGAATAATATCTGATTTTATAATTCATCCCTTGAAATCTGTCGTCAAGATATTGAGTAATTTAGGTGTTCATTTGTGTATATCGAGGAAACACGACACTCTCTGCTCAGACAAGCGACGCCAAAATATAGGATGCCGCGTCGGCGGCGGTGAGTAGTCACGGTCGGCTTCCCTGCACACTGGCACGGCGCGTATACTCACGTGCAGCATGAAATCGAACAGTAAGCGTCCAAAGCCCATGCGCTGGCGGTCGCGCACGATGTAGAAGTCCAGCACGCATAGCGGCTCCACCTCGTGCACGGCCTGCTTGTCGTCGAACAAGAACAAGTGCTTGCGGCCCACTTTCAGCATCCCGATGATCTCGCCCTTCCCCCTGCACAAAAGTACACCACATTATTACTACAAAGATTGTTTTAAAATAAATGTAATGGCCGATGCCAATGATCACACTATTAAAACAATAAACGTCATCAATAAAAAAATAGGGTCCCGTTTTACCCTATGGAAACGGAACCTTAAAAAGAGTAAACAATATACATAATAGTTAAGAGTTACAGAAGGACATCAATTAAGAACCAAGTTCCTCTCGCTTTTCTTATTTCTAATGTCTATTACAAACACAAAGCACCCCGCTCGCCCTGCCACAGTAACATACCCACTCAGACATACCCTTGTGAACACACATACTATATTACAGACACACAAGCACCCCGCGTTACTTGCTTGTTTTGACAACGCAAACTACAACTTCACCACTGCGGCCTGTGGCAATGAAGCCTCAGGAAACCAAATCACAAGACTAAAATGATTTAACTCATATAATTATCACTGACCAGTAGTATTGCAAATATGGATATTTGTTTACACTGCTGATGTTTGTAGCCACAATCGTAAATAAACTAAAATCAAGAGCCTAATTGGATCTGACTACAGTGCATATGCTATTGTTTAAAAAAAAAACATATAATTAAGATGTAATAATAGTGTTGGTTCGGATTCTTAAGTGAGCGGTTCCATGCAGTGTTTCTGGTTCGAGAATGTGCTAAGACTCGTTTCCTTATTACTTGCTTTATTTGTTAACAATCTTCTAAGACTCGGACAATCTTCTAAGACTAGACACATAATAGATAATACATGAACCCCACAATAATAATATTACTTGTAGAGACATAATTAAAATCTTTCACACTTTAAATATAAAAAAGACTGCAGATTTGTGGGGTAATTCTGTAGAAGTTGCTTTAGTTGGTTAGTCTGTTATTGACATTCTAGCACCTTATTTAGCTCTTATCTTTAATAATTGTATCGACAGTGGGGAGTTTCCTGACCGAATGAAAAATAGTAAAGTAATACCTTTGTTTAAATCAGGTAGTACATCAGACCCCACTAACTATAGACCTATTTCAATACTACCTACCTTCAGTAAAATATTTGAGAAATTAATTCTAGAGCAATTACAAAGATTTTTTAACAAACAGTTAAAAAATCTTTGTAATTATGACACACCAAACAGTTCGGGTTTACAAGGGGTCGTTCAACTACCGATGCCGGTGTTGAACTTTTAGGACATATTTACAATGCATGGGAAGATAAATGCGACGCCTTGGGGATTTTTGTGATTTGTCTAAGGCCTTCGATTGCGTTCTCATGAAACATTAATCAGGAAACTCCGCCATAACGGGATCCGAAGCACCGCTCTGAATCTTCTTACTTCGTACTTGAGTAATAGAATTCAGAGCGTTGACGTTAATGGAAAAAGATCTCCCGGATCTATAGGAACAATGGGAGTCCCACAGGGCTCGATTCTTGGCCCTTTTTTGTTTCTTATTTATATTAACGATTTGCCTTACCTCATAAAAAAATAGTCATGATATAGTGTTATTTGCAGATGACACTTCACTTTTGTTTAAACTTAAACGTCAGCAGCTGGTTACTGACGATGTAAATAGCACGATCGCAACGGTAGTTCATTGGTTTAATGTTAATAACTTACTTCTTAATGAAAAAAAAAACAAATGTATTAAGTTTACGCTACCCCACGTTAGACAGGTGGAAACCAAAGTGTTGATAAAGGACGAAGAATTGAATCCTGAAGATACCACAGTATTCTTGGGCTTAACTTTGGATGCTAAGCTTCAGGGGGGCCACATATAGATAAATTGTCAAAAAAAGTAAGCTCCGCAGCATACGCTGTTAGAAAAATTCGTACTTTAGCTGACACAGAGACAGCCCGCTCAGTGTACTTTAGCTATTTTCATAGTGTAATGTCGTACGGTATTCTGTTGTGGGGAAATGCCGCCGATATTCAGACTATCTTTGTTTTGCAGAAAAGAGCTGTTCGAACTATTTATAAATTAAGTCCGAGACACTCTCTCAGAGAGAAATTTAAAGAAATAAATGTAATGATACAGTCATTAGTTCATTCATTACATTAAGTAATTCAAAGTTTATTTTTGAAAATCTTTTGTATGCCCATAAAAATATAAAATTGTTTAAAAAATATAGTGATATCCATGATAAGAATACTAGGAACAAACACAAATTTGTTGTACCCACTATAAGGCTCAAAAAAATAGGAGGCTCGTTCAGATGTCAATGTATACGCTTTTATAATAAATTCAAATCGTTCGTTAAACGGAAGTTGTGCCAGAATGCTTATTATACTGTCAAAGACTTTATTGAAGACCAAAGGGCTTGGGCTTGCTCCAATTGTTTACATATTGAATATTCTTTCTTTTTTTTATATCCTAAACTAATTGATTAGCATCTGAGATTACTCCTAGAGCTGCTGAAGATTCACAAAAACTTTTTGCATTATATAACTTCAATCTCTTACCATTGTATAATTGAGTTGAGCTGAATGGTGCTAATCCATGCGTCATGTTCATGAACGGGCGCCGTCAGTAGGGACTGGTCACCTCTTAGCTGCCACGGCTGTTTTAATATTTAAATTAATTTTGAATTGTTTTTTTTTTAATCTTGTAATTAAGTTCTGCATCATACTCACGTGTATATTTCAACATGAATGATGTAACCCAGTTTTTGTAAACATATTTTGATTTAAAAGAGTGTCCATGGAGTTTCTTGCCCGTTCTTCTGCATAGGTACCTACTGCTTTGGAATGGGCAACTAGCTTCATCTTTCTGACTGACCGACCCCTTGACAATTCAAAAGTGCCTGTAATTAGTTTATTTGAAATAAATGCTTTGAGTTTGATACAAACGGACAAATAATAGGAATAAATATATTAGCAGATTGTAAAACAAGTAAAGCAAAAAACAGGAATTATTTGCTTTAAGTGTGTTCACTTTTATATTTTGCTAAGACTCGTTTCCCTGCATTTTTGCTTTACTTGTTTTACAATCTGCTAAGATATCTATTCCTACTATTTGTCCGTTTGTTTTGTGGGGTTAATGTATTATCTACTATGTGTCTAGTAGTGTGTATTAAATATTCTGTATGAGTAATCTTACTTTAATGAATATGCATATTGGTATTTATTGCATTTTATAAAATAATCTTTTCAACTATGTTACATCAAGAACGGGTACATAATATTTGAACGACGAAATTAAAAAATGGGGTAAAATGCCAATGTTCAAAAGAAACACAATAGGTATCGAATTTTATCTAAATATGCAAAAGTTTTACACCTGAGCTTAAAATTTCTAAGATTAAAATGCTGAGTGATTAAAATATCGGATGATCACAAATTTTAATGTCGATAGTTATTATTCCGTGTATTCCCGTTCGTCCCCTCGACTTCGTCCCCCGAGGGGGACGAACGGGAGTTCGTTATTTATTTTCCCGATGGTCCCTCTAAATTTTTTGGGGGGACGAGTGGGAATAATCTATTAATTCTTTTTTTTAGGTCTACTGCTCCCACCAACTAATATAAGACTGGTGGTTTTAATTGGTACTTAATTAGGATACGTTTTATAATTCATAAAAAATAGAGAAGAATTTTGTAAAATAATGATTAAATCTAACGAAGTAACTAATTTAAAAGTAAACAACGAATAAACATATTTCTGCACAAATCTTTTTAGTGGACGAATGGCACTAATCGGGAACAAATTAAATATTATTTTTGTAAATTCCCGTTCGTCCCCCTCTGGGGACGAAGTCGAGGGGACGAACGGGAATACACGTATTATTCCCAAGTTCTAAATGTCAACATTTAATAAACAATCATTTCAGTTCATTATGGGTGTGTAATTTAAATTCTGTTATGAATAAATATATCTGAAAACATCATACTGTTATAACCTCATCTAGCCCAAATGACTCACCAACAATATGGGGGCTCTGGCCACGGTAATACTATCTATACAGTATTCCAACTTCATACCAACTGCAACGGACGAAACGCGAGTTATACCTACGCGCCCGATCTCGGCATGCGCTAGGCACGCGGACAGTCGCGACTGTGCCGCAGCGACGAACGGACGGTGTATTGTTCTTTTAACCATAACCGCACGATTTTTTCACCAAAAATACGTTCAAGTACATTATTTAATATGACGAGTAGGATATAATAATATTGTGCTGTTTTTGGTTGCATGATTTCGCCAATAACGCCTCCAGAGATAACGTTATTAGATTACTTAGAAACTCTGAAAGGGTCTTATCTTATAAAATAATTTTACTAACTAGTAGGTAGGTATATAATGTGTCTTTTTATGGTTAAGTATTTTCTTTTATCTCCCGAAAAAAAGACGTCTTAATTAATAAATAAAGTGAATAGATTGAAGGAAAGTGATTGACACGAGTGAAATTGGTAGTTATAGGCGATTCATGAGTCATGATACGGCAGGTACGCTTGTGTTAAACCCTCGGGGTATGTGTGTTTTGTTAGTTTGTTATATTTCAAAATAAAGACGTGGTATTTTATTACTTATAATAGTTGTTTATTGTTATGTGTGTATGAATAATACTAGAAAAATTTTGACCGTCTGTCTGTCACTAGATAGTTGAAATTTTCTCAGATTAAGTATTTCTGCTGCTGCTATAACAAATCTACCAATCAAAAAACACACAGTTTATTGAACACTTCCTATTCAATTCACAAAGTATTTTACTTGTTTATATAAAAAAGTATATTTACAATCACAAAACTAAATGGAAACACAAAGTAGGCAAATGTAATTAAAATGGAGGCGGGCAGCCCTATCGCATGTTTAGGTACCGCGCGGCTGTAGGCATTTAAATCAAAGATACGGTCGAGTTACAATACTGTATAGATATTATTACCGTGCTCTGGCGCTCGGCAGCCGCTGCCGGAACGCGCTCGCCTTGGCGCGTTAGGTAGGTAGTAATTACAGTTCATACTTACGAATGCATTCTGCGACACGTCGCGGGATGCCGACAGAGGTTACTTTACTATGCGTAAGTTGCATGCAAATAAGGTTACTTTACTATGCGTAAGTTGCATGCAAATATGAACTGTAATTACTGTTGATACATTTCAATGTTCTTTTACCGCATTGTAAAATGCCGCCCGGCCCGGCCCGATGCGAGCCGGTTGGTCTGAATCCTACCTTAGGGGCTGTCTCCACGAGCGAGAGAATCGCGGCGATAATATCGTCGTGCCACGTATTTCTATACACTTTCTATGAACGCGTCTCCACACGGCGATGTTATCGCGGGCGATGCGACGAGTGGCAATGTGCGCGCGCAGCGTCGTCGTATCGCCGCGGTATCGTCGCTACGCTACTGGTGGCGCGCCCGCCGCGCGCTCGCCGCAGAACGTGGCGCTCTCGCAGCAAGCGCGCGGCTGTCGCGCTGTCAAACGCAGCGTCTATTGAGCGTTATCACTCGCCAAACAAGGACATTTAAGTTGATGTTCCAGGGTAGCCCGCGAAATTCAAATTTTCTTAAGTTTTTTGCAGTTTGCAGGCCAGTGATAGGTTGTATGTTGATGAACATTTGATTCGCGGCTGTAAGACGTATGTAGTTACAGAATTATAATCATCAAAATCATTAATACAACCCTCCGAGCTCATAAAGGTTCCGGAATGACTTTGACTTTTTGTTGTACGGGTTGTAAACGGGTTGTATTAATGTTTGATGATTATAATTCTGTAACTACATACGTCTTACAGCCGCGAATCAAATGTTCATCAACATACAACCTATCACTGGCCTGCAAATTGCAAAAAACTTAAGAAAATTCGAATTTCGCGGGCTGGTTGGAGGATTCACCTTAAGGATCGACAAGCGTTTTAAACAATATAAGTACAATGTTTAACATTGGAAAGTTTATTCTTGAAGTGAGAGAGAGTGCTGCTGCTGCTGAGACCTGCCCTTGACGATGTTCAGTTGCCCGAGCATCGGAACAGAGAAATTAAACGGCTACGGTCCATTTTTCTCCCTTTCTTAATAACAATAAATGCATATTCACTAGCGTTCTTGCACAAGCACCCCAGAACACTACATCCATAATAAATAATTTATTTATTTACTGAGACACTACTTATTTCGTTCCCGTCTTGCACCTAACTGAACTCTTTCAACAAAACTATTGCACAACGCCTCGTCGCGGAAACACGGCGGTCGGTGATATCGTTACGAGTCGTCACGGGCACGCGGCGATTCCGTTACCAGTCGCGTCGATACGCTGGCGGAATAACGACCCAACGATAGAAGCGAGGATCCGTCGTGATTCTATCGCTCGTGGAGATGGCCCCGCAATGGTCACTTTTCTAACCTAGGACATTCGTAGTACAGACTATTGAGAGAACTTCAATATTTAGGTGTGCCGATGTCACTTTGGTAGATAATTAGATTTTAGATAAGTATATTGGACATAGGTTATCTAACTATTCGACAATATAAACTTACGTTATTTTAATTTTGGTTTTATGATCGATCGATTCTTAAGTTTTCAGTGTTTTAACATGATATTTTATCAGAAGGTATTTTAATATTCGACGTTCAAATATGTACCCCTGATATATTTTTAGGCAATGCTAAATAACTTCAATCTCTTAGTATTGTATAATTGCATAGCACGTTTGTGAGTAGGTACTATGTACCTACTGAAAAGAGCTACCATTTACTGAGTACGTCTTACATTGACTTGAATGTGCCCTGGCGGCTGAGAACGTTTATTCCCAGTCGCCCCCGCGGGGATTGCCACCGGAGGCAAATGGGAATAAAAATTCCCAGTCGCCACCGGTGGTGACTGGGAAGTCATTGCCCCTACTTCAGTTTCGCTATACATTGCTTTGTTTCTTGTGAAGAATAAATATCTATATATTTAAAAGAAACTCGGGTTTGTTCCCTCCATTATAACTCGAGATCTGCTGGACCAATTTTCATGGTTTTTGTTTCGTTGGATTTGTCTCCGCCCTGAATAGCAGAATACATTTTTAATTTATTTTTTTTCGATCAGCTTCTGATTTTCCTCCTATAGGGTAGGTAGGTAGGTAGGTAGGTAGGGTAGGTAGGGTGGATAGGTAGGGTAGGGTAGGTAGGTAGGTAGGTAGGGTAGGTAGGGTGGATAGGTAGGGTAGGGTAGGTAGGGTAGGTAGGTAGGTAGGTAGGGTAGGTAGGTAGGTAGGTAGGGTAGGTAGGTAGGTAGGGTAGGTAGGGTGGGTAGGTAGGGTAGGTAGGTAGGGTAGGTAGGTAGGTAGGTAGGGTAGGTAGGGTGGGTAGGTAGGGTAGGTAGGGTAGCTAGGGTAGGTAGGGTAGCTAGGGTAGGTAGGGTAGCTAGGGTAGCTAGGGTAGGTAGGGTAGGTAGGGTAGGTAGGGTAGGTAGCTAGGTAGGTAGGGTAGGTAGGCAGGTAGGTAGGGTAGGTATCACAGTTAAGACAGGACAACGTCTGTCGGGTCAGCTAGTATATCAACGGTATATCCGTTCATTCCCATTAGTTCGATTCATTAGTTCGATCGTCGAACTAGTGAGAATTTTTTTTCTCATCTGTTCGACCGTCGAACTAGTGAGAATTTTTTTTCTCATTTGTTCGACCGTCGAATTAATTAGATTTAAAAATAGTTCTACTACATTTAAATGTTTTACTAATTTCGTAATAAAAAAAAAACGCTCATTTGATTTTTGATTATTTATTATACATATAAACTAATTTTTGTTCTTTCTGGTTAAGCTTGTCGAGATAAGCAAGACAGAAAAATATTAGATTACGTTTAATATTTCATTATTACATTATTTTTTGATAGGTGAGGAAGCCAGCTTATAATTTATAAGTTTTTCAACTGTTTATTTGATCAAAGATATGCTATAGATGTACAAATAGTACACGAATATATATTTTTTTACGAACCAAGCGTTTTTTATTTTATTACGAAATTAGTAAAACATTTAAATGTAGTAGAACTATCTTTAAATCTAATTAATTCGACGGTCGAACAAATGAGAAAAAAATTCTCACTAGTTCGACGGTCGAACAGATGAGAAAAAAAATTCTCACTAGTTCGACGATCGAACTAATGAATCGAACTAATGGGAATGAACGAGTATATCTATACTAATATTATAAAGAGGTAAAATTTGTAAGTTTGTATGTAGGGGGTAATCTGCAGAACTAATGATCCAATTTCAAAAAAAAATTCACTGGTAGAAAGCTACATTATTCCTGAGTGCTATAGGCTATAAATTATATTTATATCATACATATTAGCCGAGCTATCGCAATTTTCGTCTAGCAAGTCGGAAAGAAATACCTCCGAAAACAGAATTATTTGCATGCGCTGCCTAAACAGTTACAGTATATCGCAATTTTCCGCGGACAAAGTCGCGGGCAGAAGCTAGTAATAAATAATAATAAGGAAATTTATTCCAAAAATCCATCTGTCTAATTGATGATAACATTGAAATAAAGTTTCCGACATAGACTTTGTGATTTTACCTTTTAAATCATGCGTACCTAAATGTTTAACGGAAATATTAAAATAATGTGTATATTATGTATAAACTCATTTTTATTAAAACACATAGCTTTGAGAGACGCTCGCTGCCAAGAGCAATATGTTGGCACGACGATTTGCGAAATGTTTAAATAAAGTGAAAATCAACCTGTATAAGGCATTCTGGCGGAACCTTTATACACGCAGCGTCAGTCCGCTGAGATACTGTACCTACAGCTCGCTGCAACTGTCAGTGGGTAGTCAATAGTCAAGCACGACGCGCTGCCGACCGAACGCATCGCTTTTATTTTATTTTTGATTTTGTGCACCCTTCGTTATGGCATCAAAATTAAATTGTAACAGCGCGAACTACGAACGTAATATAATTGAAAGCTAGTGGGATTATTGCAATTAAAAATTAATGTTCTTTTAAGATACTAAATTTTAAGTAGGTAACTATTAAAGCTAGGTTGTACTTGATTACCTGTGTTTAATTATATCTTTATTTAAGTACCTTACAATAAACGACTTCTAATAAATACACACATCAAAAGTGTCTAGGGATCAACATATATTTTTGCAATAACTTTTCTCTTGATTGATATTAATTTAAATTTTCTTTAAGGATTCATCAAATAAAGTGTTTTCGTTTGTCACAGTAACGATAAACCAAGTCACCTTTGCATTAATAAAGAAATTTGCCATTTTCCTAATAAAGGGATTTTTGACATTTGAACCACTAACATTAAAGTTCGAAAAAAAGACTGAAATAACAGTTTTCTTTAAAATTTTATTGGGTAACTTAAACAATTAATAATCCGTGTTTCTACCGCGAACACTAACAACACAAGAACATCGGTTTGGCATACTCAAAATGAGTTCATCCAAATCACGCTGTGGAATGGCCGCCCATGTTCGTTGCAACAACAAAAAAAGGTCTTCTTGCAACTGGATACCCTCCATATTCGGCAGAGCTCTTCTCTGTAGCATATCCCATGCATGCTCAATCGGGTTCAAGTCTGGCGACTGAGCAGGCCAGGGCAGGACATTGATGTTAGCTGCGGCGAGAGTCTGTCTTACAACTCTTGCGGTGTGCGGTCGTGCATTATCATGCATTAACTGAAATAAGGGACCGATTTGCACTTGTAGAGGAACGAATGAAGTGAACCTTCATTCCCGAAGACCGCTACGGGTACCACCTATAGCAATGCACAATCGTAGGATTCGATATCAATGGGCTCTTGAACACAGAAATTGGGCAGAAGAACAATGGCGTTTCGTGTGCTTTTCTGATGAGTCTCGTTTTGGTATGAGACCGGATACAAGACGTATACGACACTGGAGAACCCCTGGACGCCAACAGCGATTAAAATCCTGCCAGGAAGTCCATCCTTATAGTGGTGGAACCATCATGGTATGGGCGGGTATTTGGATCGGCGGAAGAACTGAGTTGATTTGGATCAGAGGCAACCTCAACGCTCAAATTTATGCTGAGACGATTGTATCTGACGTCATCGTTCCTCTACAAGTGCAAATCGGTCCCTTATTTCAGTTAATGCATGATAATGCACGACCGCACACCGCAAGAGTTGTAAGACAGACTCTCGCCGCAGCTAACATCAATGTCCTGCCCTGGCCTGCTCAGTCGCCAGACTTGAACCCGATTGAGCATGCATGGGATATGCTACAGAGAAGAGCTCTGCCGAATATGGAGGGTATCCAGTTGCAAGAAGACCTTTTTTTGTTGTTGCAACGAACATGGGCGGCCATTCCACAGCGTGATTTGGATGAACTCATTTTGAGTATGCCAAACCGATGTTCTTGTGTTGTTAGTGTTCGCGGTAGAAACACGGATTATTAATTGTTTAAGTTACCCAATAAAATTTTAAAGAAAACTGTTATTTCAGTCTTTTTTTCGAACTTTAATGTTAGTGGTTCAAATGTCAAAAATCCCTTTATTAGGAAAATGGCAAATTTCTTTATTAATGCAAAGGTGACTTGGTTTATCGTTACTGTGACAAACGAAAACACTTTATTTGATGAATCCTTAAAGAAAATTTAAATTAATATCAATCAAGAGAAAAGTTATTGCAAAAATATATGTTGATCCCTAGACACTTTTGATGTGTGTATGATCGTTGAAACCGAATACATTCGGCATTTCAATAGAATGGTTCTGCCGAATAGGCCAAATACCAAATATAAAACAAAATTCGGCACATCTCTAATAATAATCCGAAAAACTCAAAAGTTATCTTGCTTAAAAAGGTTTGTGAGTGTGACTTGAGTAAAATAAATTGGCGAGTCTACGTGTAAGTTCACTATTAAATATAGCATAGGTTTGCTAAAATGTCGCAACGGGGAGTAAATCAGAGTCTCCACTTGATCGACTCAAATCTGCCTAGCCTGTTCCCAACTCAATCTTCGGTCGGCTTCCGGTCTAACTAGATGCAGCTGAATATCACTGTTTTATATGGAGCGACTGCGTATCTGACCTCTACAACCTAGTGACTGGGTAATACGATACCCCTTCGCTTGATTGACTATTTACCTAAATACATACATAAGGTTTCACTTAGGCTCTACAGTACCTACTACTGTAGAGCCTAAGTGAAACCTTATGTTGAACATAGCTGGTAAATATCTGACAGCATTCGACCTTTGAAATATGAATATAATAGTTTGATAGGTTTCTATAAAAGAAATGGGAATTCTGACATTAGCCGCGGGGCTTGACAGATGTATTCGGTGCAAATTATTGGTTATCCGGTACCTTTGTGTTTGTATTTATAGCTTATGAAATCCCAACACAAGACACAAGCTCTACCACTGAGCCGCCTCAGGGAAGGTCCTCCGGCCTTCACAGTACGTTGTCTCGACATTATAGCGCCGTTTCATATAGATTTTACTTTTGACTTTTTAAATGTTCGCCTTTTATTTTGCGCTGGGGTTTTTTTAAATTTGAATAAAATATATTAATAAGACTATACATATAATAAAATTGTAGAAAAGTGGTGTCTGTACAATGGAAATATATAAAAAAAAGTAGCAGGGGTTGTTATTTTATCGATGCCGAACCCGAAATTGTAATTAATTTTTTTTTGTCTGTTTGTCTGTGTGCTTGTGCACGCTAATATAAGAAACGGCTTACTCGATTTAGATGCGGTTTTCATTATTATATTGTAGTAAGCTAACTTTTAGAGTTTATTTCATGTCAATCGGTTCATAAATAAAAAAAGTTATGTCAATTTAAAGAATCACGGCGAACATTTGTTAAGATATGCTGCCCGAAAAGTCACTATTCCACGCGGAGGAAGTCGCAGGCACAGCTAGTTTATAATATGGCGTAAATTCGAAATTTGGTATGGGTGTATTCATGATAAATGATTTACATAATCAGCCTATAATGTTCCCATTGCTGGGACACAAGCCTCCTCTCTAAGTGAGGGAGTGGTTCGCGGATAAATAGTTTGAAAGTTAACAAAAACCAAATGTCACAATGAATACCAGCAGATTGTGAGAGCCTTTTCTTGTAAGGCAGATAGATTACCGGATGAGTTGCTACTTCTCAGCCTGTGTACACCTGTGTGCTGCGGACGCGCTACTTACCGGCCGCGTCCGACCACACAGAAAAAAAATGTTGGGATCGTTTTACTCAGTAGTCACTATTATAATTCGTATTTATTTGATCATAATTAAAATTATAATAAATCGAACGTATCCTTCATGTGTAAACTGCCAGTAATTCATATTTAGGGTACCTCACCCCTAGAGCTCGCCCCAAATGTAAAGAACGGCCTGTATCTTCGAAACCTGCTTTCGGTGCAAAAGTTGATCAAGTTACGAAATTTTGCCCGCAGTTTCAAACGCGTGGTGTTCGGAAAACTTTTGAAACATTGAAAATCTCCCCCGGCTCTAGCAGAGTGCCCCATCCATGACCGTGTTAAGGCGTGATCTCTTCCTAAAAACATTATAATTCACAAACACTATTTTTTTTCGCATATTAGTTTAGTAGGAGAGCAAAGATAGAGAAGATAGGACGATTATGGCGCCCCTCTCCGCTAGGGGGCGGCGGCGGCGGCGGCGGCTTTTAGTTATACATTTTGCTACAATGTTTAGGGTCGCTCTTCTGTACACGTACCTATATTTTATTTTGGAGCAGTGCATAGCCGGCCGCGCAACCGTGCGGAACGGAATGGTCTAGAGCTAATGTTTTAATAGTGACCTATCCACGTATCGCATTCAAATATAACTTTGTTCGCTGAAAGTCCGCTTTTATTACCTGTGTGAAAAATTAAAAATGAATCGAAACTTAACATCAATTACCGAATAATATTTAAAAAAAACAAAGCACAATAAAATAAAAACGTCCTTGAGCTGGGTCGATGCCAAACAAAGTAGAATGTACTTGAGTTTGTTGGCCGTGACCGCGACGCACGCCAGCTCTCCAATCAGAGGCGTGACGGTGCTGTCACTAAGTTGTATTACATATGGCCGCACCGTGAGTAGGTACATACCGCAGCGTGACACTATAGGAAGGACAAGTGTGCGAAATATAGGTACGTGTGGGTAACTGTGTGGAAGCGATGACTGAGATAAATCGTATTAAAGTTGGGGAGTGGGGGCGTACTACGTCACAACTCAGTATAAAATCACACACAAGCACACATACGCTTACTCACGACGTCTGACGGTGAGAAACTTAATTTAATGGGGGGGCCTGGGGTTCTAAAATACACACATCAAAAGTGTCTAGGGATCAACATATATTTTTGCAATAACTTTTCTCTTGATTGATATTAATTTAAATTTTCTTTAAGGATTCATCAAATAAAGTGTTTTCGTTTGTCACAGTAACGATAAACCAAGTCACCTTTGCATTAATAAAGAAATTTGCCATTTTCCTAATAAAGGGATTTTTGATATTTGAACCACTAACATTAAAGTTCGAAAAAAAGACTGAAATAACAGTTTTCTTTAAAATTTTATTGGGTAACTTAAACAATTAATAATCCGTGTTTCTACCGCGAACACTAACAACACAAGAACATCGGTTTGGCATACTCAAAGTGATAGAAGCTGGTTCCCGGCAACGTACTGTGGCTTTAGCTCTGAATACAAGTCAGAGTGTTATCAGTCGACTTTGGACACGTTACCGAAGCACTGGTACCGTGGCTGAGCGCCATGAAGGACGGTATCGCTGCACCACACGGAGACAAGACCGATACATTCAAATCTTAACTCGAAGAGCTCCAACAATAACCGCCATGATGTTAGCCGTGAGGCTTCATCACTCTTCAGGGAACTTAATTAGCGACCAAACAGTCAGAAACCGCTTGCATGAAGTGAACCTTCATTCCCGAAGACCGCTACGGGTACCACCTATAGCAATGCACAATCGTAGGATTCGATATCAATGGGCTCTTGAACACAGAAATTGGGCAGAAGAACAATGGCGTTTCGTGTGCTTTTCTGATGAGTCTCGTTTTGGTATGAGACCGGATACAAGACGTATACGACACTGGAGAACCCCTGGACGCCAACAGCGATTAAAATCCTGCCAGGAAGTCCATCCTTATAGTGGTGGAACCATCATGGTATGGGCGGGTATTTGGATCGGCGGAAGAACTGAGTTGATTTGGATCAGAGGCAACCTCAACGCTCAAATTTATGCTGAGACGATTGTATCTGACGTCATCGTTCCTCTACAAGTGCAAATCGGTCCCTTATTTCAGTTAATGCATGATAATGCACGACCGCACACCGCAAGAGTTGTAAGACAGACTCTCGCCGCAGCTAACATCAATGTCCTGCCCTGGCCTGCTCAGTCGCCAGACTTGAACCCGATTGAGCATGCATGGGATATGCTACAGAGAAGAGCTCTGCCGAATATGGAGGGTATCCAGTTGCAAGAAGACCTTTTTTTGTTGTTGCAACGAACATGGGCGGCCATTCCACAGCGTGATTTGGATGAACTCATTTTGAGTATGCCAAACCGATGTTCTTGTGTTGTTAGTGTTCGCGGTAGAAACACGGATTATTAATTGTTTAAGTTACCCAATAAAATTTTAAAGAAAACTGTTATTTCAGTCTTTTTTTCGAACTTTAATGTTAGTGGTTCAAATGTCAAAAATCCCTTTATTAGGAAAATGGCAAATTTCTTTATTAATGCAAAGGTGACTTGGTTTATCGTTACTGTGACAAACGAAAACACTTTATTTGATGAATCCTTAAAGAAAATTTAAATTAATATCAATCAAGAGAAAAGTTATTGCAAAAATATATGTTGATCCCTAGACACTTTTGATGTGTGTACATGCCTAGGCTTAGTTTAGACTCCAGATCTGCAACAAATTACAAACTTTGCAAAATTTCTGTGTCTGACAGTAATTTATACTTACGTTGATATGTAATTTGTGGAGATAAATAAATACTTTTATTATTATTATTCATCATCAACATCTGCTTAGCCTTTTCTCAACTATGTAGGAGTCGGCTTCCAGTCTAACCGGATGCAGCTGAATACCTGACCTCCACAACCCAATAACTGGGCAATACGATACCCCTTGGTACGACTGGGTGTCAGATTTTCGGGCTTCTGACGATCCGTAAGGACTGTCAAAGATTCATAAATAACAGCCGGGATCAACGGTTTAACGTGCTTTCCGAGGCACGGAGCAGTCTCGGTATGTAAAGATGGTCACCCATCCACGGCCGACACTGGCAAGCGTAGTTTAACCTGATGGATCGACCTGTTCATTATTATTATTACAAAGGAGTGACGTCATGCCAATACAATGTGTCAACGAATTTTTTGATTAAGTGAAAAAAAGCAAAAAAATACAAAACATTTAAAAAAATAGTTATCATCCCTATTGCACACAGTGAGACAAAGAGCCCACGTAACATGGACAAGGGCAGGAAGACGACTGTTGCGAGCCCACGTAACATGGACAAGGGCAGGAAGACGACTGTTGCGAGCCCACGTAACATGGACAAGGGCAGGAAGACGACTGTTGCGAGCCCACGTAACATGGACAAGGGCAGGAAGACGACTGTTGCGAGCCCACGTAACATGGACAAGGGCAGGAAGAGGACTGTTGCGAGCCCTCGTAACATGGACAAGGGCAGGAAGACGACTGTTGCGAGCCCACGTAACATGGACAAAGACAGGAAGAAGACTAATGCGAGACCAAGTAACATGGACAAGGTCGAGCTATAAGCACAATATTTTGCGGGCGTTACATTTCGCATTACCCTTGATAACGAAGTTTTAGTCCAAAAATAATAGTCGTTGCCCTTTTTCTCAGAAACTTTTAACAAAAATAAATAAATGAAATAGCCTTTATTGATTCCTTACTTAACAAATGAAATATTGAAATAAGAATAAAGTAAAATATTAGTAGGTACTTATCATATAATATTAAATTGTAGTGTTAGTAATAGTTTTCTAAGTAAGGACCGCCGTAGGCGGTAAAAGCCTCCTCCAAACGTTTCCATGACCTTCTGACTTTCGCAAGTCTGCACCAAGTTTTGCCAGCTGTTTTTATTATTTCATCGTTCCACCTTTTGAATGGTCTTCCTCTTTTACGTATCTCATTGATCGGTGTCCAGTTTGTAGTGATCTGTGCTCACCTTTATGTCTCCAGTCTCTGAAGGTGACCGGCCCATTGCCATTTTTGTCTAAATATCTGTTTAATAACGTACATTTGGAAAAAATCAGAGTCTGTTAGAAAGGCATAGAACGCAGTTTCATGAGTATCAAGCGCAAAGACCGTGTGAAACACTCTCTAATAAGGAAGGGAACCAAGGCTTACAACGTTACGACGACGTTGAACAAAAAACAAATCCTTAATTTATTAGTAACAGATTACATGAGAGCCTTCCTTAGGTACTAGATTTTTACAAATTCTCTGGACCTCACACAAAAAATACCTGTATCGTATGAAAATGCCCCGGGGAATAGGTACGCACCTACGCATTCAAGTGACGTTTCGAATGTTATGAAGTTTTACACACTTGACCCAGTGTTATTTGCACGTCTTCGTTCTCCAAAACAAATCGTAGTGCATTGTTATTGGAGATCAGCGCACACACATGATGAATTTAACCTCAAAGAGATGTCGGCAATGAGGAAATGGAGGCCCGTTAGGGCCGAAGCCTGCCTTGTAAGCAGGATTGCCCGAAAGGATTACCGCTACCCCCGAACATCAATCTGACACTCCCTTCAGAGAGGAGTCATTTGATGATTTAATAATAATAATAATAATAAATTCTTTATTTAGGACAACATTAGATCCACTGTGTTAGTAAATTCCTTATAATTAATGTTAGTGACGTAATATTTAAAAACTTTTTCTCCGAGATCGCTTCATGTGGACGACGAACAAGCGAAGGGAACGTACTTCACTCGTTCATCACCCCCACAAATCGTCTCAGAATAGGAGAGTAGATGCTCTCCGCCACTGTCCTCAGAATACTGTTGTCACTGTCCCGCAGTCTTGCTATTAAGGACGAGATTTTTTTTCGCATGACCGCATAAAAGACGTCGGTTCGATTCAGCGCAAACATCTCAGATGCACTACAAAAACGGGGCAGTCCCAACAGCATTCTGAAAACATTATTATATTGGATGCGCAGGACCTCCAGCGATCTTTTGGTAAAGCTGACCCACAGGCTCCCCGTGTACATACCCTGACAATATGCTTTAAAAAGGGTTATTTTGACCTGATTAGTACAACGGGAAAACCTGCGCGCCAACATATTCCCTCTGACCGCCAGTGCCCTGCGCTCCCTCTCTATGTCCACATTGTCCTTAAGGTCGTCGGTAAGTATGTGCCCCAGGTACTTAAAATTATTTACTCGCCTTATGCTCAAGCCATTCAGAGTAAAACCTGGTGCATAGTCGAGGGTCTTACCAGCGGCCTTAAAAACCATGTATTCACTCTTTTTGACATTATATACGAGTCCGATTTCCCACCCTAAAAAAAAAAGCGCCGTCTAAATGAAAGTTGTGATGCAAGTGATGCTGATCGTTCTTGTTTTTTATGTTTTTGAGTTTGCCGGTACGCGGCGTGACTCACTGTTGACGACATTATCCTAACATTTATGCCTCCAAGTGTTTTCAAGCAAGGCTTTCGCTGATTTGTCTCACAGGTGTTTATTCGATGGCGTAAAGTTATTCACGCGACTGTACCTGCGCCCTGTAGTATGTACGCGTGCAATGTAACGCTAACTAAAGTTATTCACGCGACTGTACCTGCGCCCTGTAGTATGTGCGCGTGCAATGTAACGCTAACTAAAGTTATTCACGCGACTGTACCTGCGCCCTGTAGTATGTGCGCGTGCAATGTAACGCTAACTAAAGTTATTCACGCGACTGTACCTGCGCCCTGTAGTATGTGCGCGTGCAATGTAACGCTAACTAAAGTTATTCACGCGACTGTACCTGCGCCCTGTAGTATGTGCGCGTGCAATGTAACGCTAACTAAAGTTATTCACGCGACTGTACCTGCGCCCTGTAGTATGTGCGCGTGCAATGTAACGCTAACTAAAGTTATTCACGCGACTGTACCTGCGCCCTGTAGTATGTTCGCGTGCAATGTAACGCTAACTAAAGTTATTCACGCGACTGTACCTGCGCCCTGTAGTATGTGCGCGTGCAATGTAACGCTAACTAAAGTTATTCACGCGACTGTACCTGCGCCCTGTAGTATGTGCGCGTGCAATGTAACGCTAACTAAAGTTATTCACGCGACTGTACCTGCGCCCTGTAGTATGTGCGCGTGCAATGTAACGCTAACTAAAGTTATTCACGCGACTGTACCTGCGCCCTGTAGTATGTGCGCGTGCAATGTAACGCTAACTAAAGTTATTCACGCGACTGTACCTGCGCCCTGTAGTATGTGCGCGTGCAATGTAACGCTAACTAAAGTTATTCACGCGACTGTACCTGCGCCCTGTAGTATGTGCGCGTGCAATGTAACGCTAACTAAAGTTATTCACGCGACTGTACCTGCGCCCTGTAGTATGTGCGCGTGCAATGTAACGCTAACTAAAGTTATTCACGCGACTGTACCTGCGCCCTGTAGTATGTGCGCGTGCAATGTAACGCTAACTAAAGTTATTCACGCGACTGTACCTGCGCCCTGTAGTATGTGCGCGTGCAATGTAACGCTAACTAAAGTTATTCACGCGACTGTACCTGCGCCCTGTAGTATGTGCGCGTGCAATGTAACGCTAACTAAAGTTATTCACGCGACTGTACCTGCGCCCTGTAGTATGTGCGCGTGCAATGTAACGCTAACTAAAGTTATTCACGCGACTGTACCTGCGCCCAGTAGTATGTGCGCGTGCAATGTAACGCTAACTAAAGTTATTCACGCGACTGTACCTGCGCCCTGTAGTATGTGCGCGTGCAATGTAACGCTAACTAAAGTTATTCACGCGACTGTACCTGCGCCCTGTAGTATGTGCGCGTGCAATGTAACGCTAACTAAAGTTATTCACGCGACTGTACCTGCGCCCTGTAGTATGTGCGCGTGCAATGTAACGCTAACTAAAGTTATTCACGCGACTGTACCTGCGCCCTGTAGTATGTGCGCGTGCAATGTAACGCTAACTAAAGTTATTCACGCGACTGTACCTGCGCCCAGTAGTATGTGCGCGTGCAATGTAACGCTAACTAAAGTTATTCACGCGACTGTACCTGCGCCCTGTAGTATGTGCGCGTGCAATGTAACGCTAACTAAAGTTATTCACGCGACTGTACCTGCGCCCTGTAGTATGTGCGCGTGCAATGTAACGCTAACTAAAGTTATTCACGCGACTGTACCTGCGCCCTGTAGTATGTGCGCGTGCAATGTAACGCTAACTAAAGTTATTCACGCGACTGTACCTGCGCCCTGTAGTATGTGCGCGTGCAATGTAACGCTAACTAAAGTTATTCACGCGACTGTACCTGCGCCCTGTAGTATGTCCGCGTGCAATGTAACGCTAACTAAAGTTATTCACGCGACTGTACCTGCGCCCTGTAGTATGTGCGCGTGCAATGTAACGCTAACTAAAGTTATTCACGCGACTGTACCTGCGCCCTGTAGTATGTGCGCGTGCAATGTAACGCTAACTAAAGTTATTCACGCGACTGTACCTGCGCCCTGTAGTATGTGCGCGTGCAATGTAACGCTAACTAAAGTTATTCACGCGACTGTACCTGCGCCCTGTAGTATGTGCGCGTGCAATGTAACGCTAACTAAAGTTATTCACGCGACTGTACCTGCGCCCTGTAGTATGTGCGCGTGCAATGTAACGCTAACTAAAGTTATTCACGCGACTGTACCTGCGCCCTGTAGTATGTCCGCGTGCAATGTAACGCTAACTAAAGTTATTCACGCGACTGTACCTGCGCCCTGTAGTATATTCGCGTGCAATGTAACGCTAACTAAAGTTATTCACGCGACTGTACCTGCGCCCTGTAGTATGTTCGCACGCTAACTAAAGTTTCCTTTGTCTCAATGTAACGCTAACTAAAGTTTCCTTTGTCTCCATGTTAGAATTTAGGTCTTAATTAAACAGTCTTAAAAAAAAGGTTCTGTTTTCGACTTGTCAGCGCTAGTCTCAAACACTAATTCTGGGTGGTTTAGTTAAGTATTATGTACTAAATTTTTACATTACTTATATACCTATAAACATCCAATAATAAGTTTAATTTGACTTTCCTTGGGTAAGTACGCGGTAAAAATATAATAAAAGTAAAATAAACATAATATCAAAATCCTTATCCTTAGTATTGCCGATTTTGTTTGTTAGGTATGGCAAAACTCACAAAACTACGTATTGGAGTTTATTCATAAACTTTGCTAAGTATGATTAGCGACTGATGCACCATACATTTTTGACGTTTTAAAGCCTAATGGTCTCTTTAAGCATCGTTTAAAAAAACAGGGAAAAATATCAAAATAAAAACGTTATTCAAATGTTAGTTTTAGGTACTACCAGTATAGTCGCGGTTTAAACATGAATTAAAATACTACGCGTACATTCGCGGTTGAAACTAAACTACTACGCGTACATTCGCGGTTCTAGACAAAATCAAACTGGTTGCTAAGTAAATTAGGTAATAATTTATTATTTATAAAATACTATTTTAACATGTTGAAATAACTTCTCACACATTGATTGATTTATTATATATTAACTTTTAGAATGTTTGTAAATATGTGAGCACCATGTACTTTTGACATACTTAAGTTACCTACCATTACTATATGTGTTTTTCTTTTCACCTTTTGTGGTGTAGTGTTTTTATTCTGGGTGCATCGTCTTCACATATAATGTTATAATTCATGTATACAAAACATTGTAAAACATTTTAAAAGAGTAACGGTGGAGTTTCTTGCCCATTCTTCTCCACACGAAACTACCTTTTGGAAGGGGCGACTAGAATCAATTCTATTTCTTGTTCATTTTGACGTTCAAAAGTGCCTTACTTGTGCCTATTTGAAATAAACTTTGAGTTTGACTTTGAAACAGGTTAAAATTGATTATACATTTCTTCCTATTTTTGAATTTGTAATAATTTCGACCTCGCTTGGTTAATATTAGGGGACGCAGACGGTGACACGAAAAATCCGGATATCCGCACATTTTAAGTAAATTTCCCAATCCGGATTTGTAAATGAAATCCGAATTTTTAAAATAATAAGAAATAGTAAACTTTTTTTGTTCTTCTGGGCTTCTTTTTATTTGTACTTATTAATAATTTTACTGACGTATCGTACGGCGTACCTACTAACTAATAAATCAAACAAATGATTTAATCTTAATTACGTTTCAATGATTTAATAACTTTATACATGGTATTATCTACTGAGATCCACGGTTGACCTTGCATTACAATGAGTTTGGCTGACCGCTGGCACTACGGGCTTTCTGCCCTCAATCTCAAAAACGGTCAGGCGTATGAACATTTTTCAAACGAAATCTGTCGTAAATCTTATGCTCTACAATGTTTGTTATTCGTGTTAACATCATCAAAACTATAGAAACTGAGATGATCGCGTAAAACTGCGATGTGTGCATGCAATACAGCGGTTGTACACAGTAAGTACAGCCATGTATGAAGTTTGTACCAGGTGTAGGTACCTGCTAAAACGTGGAGAATAAAAACTATTTCCGAAGTCAGTTGGACTTCCGTATCTACAGTTACATGTTTACTTTATAGTTTCAGAAGGAGGATGTTTAGTGAGTATTGGCGCGGCTCTGTTGCACTGAGTCATCCTCGCCGACGCGACGCCCCGCGCGGCGGCCATGGACGCGCGGGGCCTGACCTTCGCTGTTTACTTAACTTGATACCAATATTATACACCGCACTTCACCTGCCACGACGCACCGCTGCGGGGCGAGCGCAGAATAATATCACATGGCCAGAGTCCTGGCCATAGGTTTAGTTGGGATTCATGTCTGCTTTGCTAATACAGGCGCAACCATTTTGTCACTGTCACATTCTGGCTTATGACTTTTCATTGTTGGGGAATAATGAGACTGACAGCTCTTAAACGTGCTTTAGATGTGCTGATCGTGTTCAGTTTCATTGTTGAAATGTACAGAACAGATAAAAGAGGTTAAAAGAACCTTGTGGGTGGCAGGCGCGCCGCACTTGTGAGCCGGTTATCTAAGAGCTCTTACACACGAGCGGCATGTTGCCAACGGCAGAGGTAACTGCAGCCGTCGACACGCGTCGGCGACATCCGTTGACGCGTCGACGGCAGCAGTCGACATTTCAACATTGAAGATCAGCGCCAGCCGTCGTCTGCTCTCTTAATATAGGAGTCAGTTGTAAAATGTATTCCGAAGAAGAAACACTGTTATTGCTTTTACTTCGTCGACGCCAACGCAAACGAATAATCAAAACACCTTTATTGTGGGTTCAAGAAATATTAATCAATAGAGATCAAGATGGGCATTTGTCACTCTCTATCCACTTTTACGAAGAAACGAGCAACAGTTTTTCAATTATTTTCGAATGTCCATTGCTTCTTTTATGAGCTAACGGCTATTTAAAAAAGTTCCATATCTCGCCAAGATACCATAATGCGGAACAGCATTTGCAGCTGAGAAAAGGCTCGCTATGGCATGGAGGTATATCAATTTAGTCAGTGGAACTCATTTTACAAATTTGCGACTCTTGAACTATTTGCAGTCGTCTGACAAAATGGCGGACGCGGCACGCTACAACTGCAAGTGTCGCTATAGGTCGACTGCTGCCGTCGATGCGTCGACGGTTGTCGCCGACACGTGTCGACGGATGCAGTTGCCTCTGCCGTTAGCAACATGCCGCTCGTGTGTAAGAGCTCTTATATCACTCAAAATGTACTTCATCGGCCAACCATCGCGCTCTTATTGCGACAACTACGAAGGACCGCGACAAAAAAATGAAGCGGCAAATCGAAACCTTAAAATATGTGTCCAATTTTTTAATAATACAGCTGAAGGACAGATAAAGGTACTCTAAGCATCATCCCTATTTAGTGAAATCTATGCGTATCGATGGAGTTGTTGATTGACCAAGTTGTAAACAACGCTATTTAAAATAAGTATGTGTTTATGTCATACAAATGATTGTTATCAATTAAGTAATATTGCGCCCGTAACGGTAACTCAATACATTTCGCGGCGTTTTATAGTTTTAGTTTAAATAAAAATAAGTAATAGGTATTTATGTTAAAATTAACTATTGCACACCATCTTTAATGGTAGAAAGAAAAGAGGCTGCCATAAATTTAAGATCATACCTTGTTAACCTACATTCTGGACTCTGGTACATAAATCCGTTTGTTCCCGTTGAGTTACACCATTTTGTGTCACACTGATACCCATTGGGAAAAACATTAGCGATTAGTAACACTCTAACTCGAAGCCACGCTTTTCTTTCCCTTTGATAATGTAACTCAACAGAACGCTGTGTCCCCGTTAAGCAACACCTTCGTGGGTAAAATCGTTGTTGAAATACATCTTGATTTCATACAACGATTATCCCACAATAACGAGCATCTCTTAAATGAATTAAACCTTTGATCATTAAATATGGTACATGCACTGACTGTAGTTATTATTTCTCTTAACTTCAGATACATTGCTATGATCCCAAGTTAAGTCACTAAAATATTAATCAGAAACAACGGCGGAACCACAACAATTCAGGTTCAACATTGATAGTCTTGTTATCTGCACTAAACCGGCCGGAAATCGAGTCCGTTGCTCACAAAGCTTATGATGCGGTTTTAATTGCACAGTATGTATAGGTAGGTACTAAATATTTAATTCAGCGGGTATCTTTATTTTGTAGGTAACTTCAAAATGTCATTTATTTAACTACCCTCTATCTGACATACTAATTCGAAAACAGGTACTGTTTTACCTAACACGTTCCCTGTCCAATGACTCCAAAAGAGTCACGTTGGTGACAAACTCGAACGCCTATGACTCTAGTTAGAGTCATACTCCAAAGATAAATGTAATCCTTTATATTTAATTGGACGTATGAGTTATGTAGATCTACAATTATTTATATTATACTTATAATTTGTGTTTTCGACATTAAAATCATTCTAAATTCAACTTATTAAAAAATGATTTTGGATATATTGGTTACTGGCAAAAGGTTTTATTTAATCTATAATTGAACAATAAAGTTCTGTAACTCTTTGGGACAATTTGTTCCCGATATGTAACCCTATTACGTACTATTACGATGCAGTGTAAATTGATCGGGAACAAAGCGTGGCTTCGAGTTAGAGTGTTACTAATCGCTTATTTTTTTCCCAATGGGTAACAGTGTGACACAAAATGGTGTAACCCAACGGGAACAAACGCATAAATCAAATTGAATTTGAATGAACTGCACTTTTTTATACATATTATTTGATTTCGTCGTATAATATCATATCCAGATGGAGAGACATTTTTATTTACTACCTACGTCACACTGTGAACTCAGCAAGAAGAAAGAAACTTGACTTTCCTTCAATATTCCTAGCGCAAATAATCCATTGATTGTGAATTTTAACATTCAGTCATCTTATTACCAGTCATTCATCATTAACTTTCATTCGCCTAAATTTTTATTGTAGGTACATTCATTCATTACCTTTCATCATTCATTAATTTATTATTTGAAACGCATTTAAGCAAAGGAATACTTATAATTAAAAAAAAAGTATTTTTGACTCTGAAAACGCAAGTCTTGCCGTTTTTCCAAATTTGTGTTAATAATTATTATAAATATTTACTTAGAATAATTAATTATTATTATGTAAAAAAAATATAAAGTAGGTGTGTTAATTATGCTCTCTAAAAAGTTTGATAATATTGAGATTATTATTTGTAATAAAATGTACTTAAAAGTCTTTACTTTATGTTAAATCAGTAACTCAATGAATTCACGTGACATTGGTGTCAGTCAGAAACATCAATTTAAGAACATTCCATTTGTTGACAAAACTTTAAGACTCGCAAGTGGGCAGTGATATCATCATCAGGGTGCACTGCAAATGTTTGCCGTCTGCTGCAGGCAGACAGCCACAGTTGAGCGTTATAATGTGCGTCTGTTCACAATTCACGAGCAGCACACAGATACAAGATGAAAACAAGTAATGCAAGAGCTTGTAGTCGCTAGATGCAGCGAGCATGACAGCTGTCTGTCGAGGTGGCTCAAACATTCCTTTATTAATATAAAACCATAGGCAGCATAAAAAAAGAAACAATACAATAGTGATAGATATCGCAAACAATAAAGAACAAGAAAATGCTTAAGTATTGTACGAGTAAGGAAGGGCAAACTGTCGCAGCGGCACACACAGGTCAAAGGAGATGGAAACCATTACATACAATCTTGGGCCCAAATGTAACCAGATGAAAATGGTGTGAATTAGTAGATTCAGACTTCCCAGTCCCTCACTGATAATTCTGTAAGTTTTGACAATCTGAGAGCAGAGTTATCAGAGGTTTAGTAAAATTATGATTATGGGTTATCTATAACTAACAGCTGAATCTGGAAGAGCAAAAGTTGCTCTTTAAACACTAATGTTTATTATATTTAGTGTAAAATGTTGCAACTCACACAGATATCTATATTTACAACAATATCGGTGCCTCAAGCCGTCGGTAAAATCCAAAAATAACAATTCCAAGTCAAACGTGTTACCGTTCTTCGGCGTCCAGAGTAAAAGCAAGGGTCGTACAAGGTAGGACGGGTATCCGTACAAACAAAGCAGTGATCGTTGAATATGAAAAATAATCGGGAAAGCACTTAAATTGCGTCGGAAAACACGCAGGGTACTATGGTACCCGAATTATCGGGTACCATAGTATCCCGCGGCGCTTGAGCGACTAGTGTCAATGTTAAATAGCTGTCATTCCGGTGACATAGATTAAAAATAAAAGACTGATTTAAATCGATATCAAATCGATGGCCAACATATTGGTTTTTCAGTAACTTATTGATATTGACTTTAATTATATGCATTATATTGTATATAAGTATATAAAGTGCATTTAATTACGTTGAGTTAATTACCTAGTAGAAAGGTTTTATGTTTGAAATAGTGTAATCGATTCCTCAAAATCGATTATCTCACGATAACAGTCTCTCATATTTACACGCTTCCATATTGAGAATTGAGGTGGTTTTTTCATATTCTAACATAAAAAATACGAATAATTTTTAGATCATATCTCATCTTATTACATTTGAGGATTTCCATCTCCTTTGCGCAATGCATGGCCAACATTGATACAAATGAAGATTCTGCGACCGAGAAAAGTAGGAACCTACATTACCATCCGGATATTTATAGAGCTAGGTATCTATTAGTGACTAGCAAAACGTTTGACACTTTTTAATCTACTACCTACATGTTTGAATAAGGTAGGGGTTGTTTAGTGGAATAATTTGTTACCTTCGATAACAGTTTAACT
Organism: Hyppa rectilinea; assembly: GCA_951799385.1. Classification (NCBI taxonomy): domain Eukaryota; kingdom Metazoa; phylum Arthropoda; class Insecta; order Lepidoptera; family Noctuidae; genus Hyppa; species Hyppa rectilinea. Next base: position 32,820,318 of record OX637300.1, on the reverse strand, counting down.
GACGTTTAATATTTATTTAGCGAATATTTGGATTATATAGTCCATCCCTTCAGGTAAATGTCTTTTTTTAGCAAATAACTAAAACGTTTATGTCTTACGAAGGTGTAGATATCGTTTTAAATACAAGCCAATTTTTATTAGTTCATATTTATTGTCATAGTAAAAAAATACATACTCAACCGCTCTCACCCGTTCTTCTTTTAATATTGAACAGGACATTTAACTAGCTATAATATTATACTAAGTTTAGCTGCGTCTACTTCTAGCGTTGCCTAAACGAAATTCAACAACATACTTTGAATAGGTACATTATATATTTATATAATGTATTCAAAATTACTTTTCGGGCAGTTCTCAGCATATCCACGGTAATATTATAGATAATATTACCGTGGCATATCATACCAATTAGCCGAAGAACCCTAGTGAGTTTTTATAAAATGGGTGTATGTGATGATCACGAGACTCGATTTCAATACACTGTGAACACCAATTACCGAATTATAACAATATTTATTTATTTATTTATCCGGCCACAGACAGGTCCACTTTGTTAGTTTATCTACTTTATTATATCAAACACAAGACCTATTACACTTTAATCTAAATAATAAAAAGAAGTGGCAAAAAGTTCCAACACAAAAAATAATTATATGCAGTAACTGGCTAGATACATCTATCAATTTCCCTTCGCAAGAAAGACAATGAATCTCTAGTAAAAACATTTTGTGGTATGTAGTAAAAGGTCAAAGTGATAGAAAACACGAGAATTAAGAAGTAGAACTGGAAGATTAAATTCATCAACTTATCATGTCTTTAGATCCTCGCATTACTGAGCTCAGAAAACTAACACAAATACAAGTAAAGCCCTGTCCTCACGATGTTATAATAGAACTTAAGGTCATGATTAAAATTTTCTTATCAATATGGTATTATTTAAGCTTCTTTTTTTATAAAGCACATATTAATTATTATTTTAGACTAACTACATAACGACAATATACAGGCGTCACTATACTTGGTGTAATGGCGACCTTTTCGGTAAATTTCACCAGTGGTCGGCGCAGAACTTAGCGCCCCTACTGCCGGCCCCCGCCTCGCGCCTAACTGGTGCTCATTGAGCCGTGATCTAGCCGACACTCACGCGGCACTGTTTGCATGCTTGAATTGTCGTCGCTGTCGGTTTACAAAACTATGTGTACAATAAATAACACAACAAGTTTTCGATATGAATATCTCGTGAGATTGCAAATATTAATTTTATTCTGGAACTGGTACTGTTTGGAGCACGTGTGACTGCATGTTAACAATAAGGATTTTCTTATTTCAATTAAATCTGGTTTCAATCTTTCAGTTTTTTTTTACATAGTATAGTTTTAAATAGTAAATAATTTCGCCTTCGGAAATAAAACTCTATAAGCATTATCAGCCTATAATATTCCCACGGGACCACAACGGGAGAGGGAGTGGGCCACCATCCACCACGCAGGCCCAGTGCGGGTTGGTATATAATGGCATCGTATTTTTGGTTCTATGACATGCCGGTTTCCCCACAAAGTTTTTCTTCAACGCTTTGAGAGAAGTGGTGCTGACATGAAACACAAAGTAAGAAACTCGTAATGCGGGCCGCTACCACTGGAGCACCACTGTTCCCAGTCTATTAGCAATTAGACTACAACAGTACCAAATTACTTTATTATTGTATGCTTGTTTAGAAAAGTGTGGCTCTCGCACAGCCTAGGAAAAAGCAGCAAGACTAAAGTGTTGTTAATTCACCAGCGTCGGCACTGCATGTGTTCTCCGTACTTCTCTAATAGTCGTCATCTTACTAGTCCCTCACCTTTGGCCATATCATCTTTCACACGATCCATCCACATTTGTTTGGTCTTCACTACTTCTATATTATCATTCATAAAAACTTTCTCCACTACAAGTTTCTCACTCCTCTCCATCACATGCCCGTACCACGACGACTGGTTTCCACAAATTTTCAGTCAGATTAAAGTAGGTACTAATAAAATTATTATTTCATATAAACTCAATAATGATTTATTTACTAAGTTTGACTGTCTAAAACAGTTGGGTTTTGGAACATACCTACAGTTAAAATTGCTTATGAAGTGACGTATATTCGGCTAAAATGAATAGGTAAAACAATAATTGTACTGGACACGAGCGGGGTACTTACTTGTTGCCCCTGTGGTCCTTCAAGAGGTAGATGGTGTGCTTGGGGTTGTTGCGCAGCTTTTCGGCCGACGTGATGACCTTGTTGAGGCCCTGCGAGGATGCCGACTCCTCGCCCAGCAGGTCGATGAGCTTGGCGATCTGCTCCTGCACAGACCTGTGACCGACAAAGACGTTACGTTAGTTATTTATTTTTACTTTTATTTACCTATTAGAACAGCTGTAGCTAGTTTGGCGGTTTAAGAGGTTCATGACGACGTCTAGTGTCAGTGGTTCGTCCAGCGCCATACATGAATGATGTTTAGCCTCAACAACTAACAAGCACGGGTGGTCGGAATGTGCCACTGTCAGCCATGTGCCGTGTATAAAGGCACCGAGTGCTGCAGCAGCCGTAAGCAGGCCAGTCGACCACTTCCTACGAGTTATCTAATAATTCAATATTTGATTACAGAAGAAAGACCGAAGTATCCGTCTTAGCAGCCTACTCGCAGCTCCAAGCGTTACATTCCAGCTTCCAGCCCACATACGACAAGACTTAGGTGTTAGCAGGGTACGTTGCAAGTACTTTGCTCAATGGACTAGCAAGTGCTGGCGCTGTCGAGGTCATGACCCATGGCGCCAAACAACATTAAGCCGTCGAGTCGACACTGTCTAACAAACGACAGACGAGTGTGCGTGCGTGTGTATTATTTGGTTGGTCTTAGGGCCTATGCACACCACGTTTTTTAAACGCGCCGTCGACGCGCGTTTGTAGCGATACAGACGCGATACGCACGCAAGTCAGACGCAGCCTGTAGACCTTTGCACACCTGACGCGCTTGTGTAGCGATACAGACGCGATGCAAACGCGCGTGTGTAGCAATACAGACGCGATGCAAACGCGCGTGTGTAGCGATACAGACGCGGGTGTGTAGCGATACAGACGCGATACAGACGCGCTCGATTGCTACTAGCGTAGATTCACACTTCCCTTTTCCTTGTTGCGGGGGAAAGGGAAGGCGCGCGCGCTAGCGCTCGTATCGGTGTCGCGCGTTTGAATCGATACAGACGCGCCGGTGCCGCGCGTTTGTATCGATACAGACGCGCCGGTGCCGCACTGCTCTGCAGGATAAAAACGCGCCGGCGACGCGCGTTCCCAAAACGCGCGTCGACGGCGCGTTCAAAAAACGTGGTGTGCATAGGCCCTTAGATTAAGAACACCAATGTACAAAACAAAAGTGTGTCGTGTCGATGCATCTGATTTAATCAACTTGGGTATCAACTTGCTACCAGTAGCCCCTTAGCGTATACAGCCCTGCTAACATACCATAACATTACGACATGCATTTATGATGCTATTTGTATCGAATATAATAAAAGATGGAACAGTATTGGACCATGTGTATGAAATCATTTGCCAGAATATAAGCCTTCAACTGGCGAGCCCAAAATGGTACCTCCGTCGGAAAAACCGAAGCGAGCGCTGCGGCGGCGAGCACTGCGCTAGGGGACTGCAGTGGTGTATCGATAAGTATACAGGTAAACTAGTGCATATTGATGGGGGAATCAATATAAACCCCGCATCGGCGCGCGCACTGTTGTCCGTTGCAACGACGCCCCCCGCCTTGGCGCGCGCCCTGCTGTCTGGTGCAATAAAATTGATTGTCTATCAACTACATAGCACGCTTGCGCGTTGATATTGCTCATGTAATGCACCAAGAATAGAGACAGCTTATTTTCAAAACGTACAAACATGTGTTCCCACTAACACACACTTCTGAATTTTTCCCCTAAAAAGGCAGCAGGAGGATGTCATGCACTGTCTTGATGCCGAGCCCGTTCCATGCACCAAACTGTGCACATTCCATGGGCACAGCATACGAGTTGCATTCCTACTATAACCTATTATTCGGTATATGCCTTAGAATTGAATTTTATTAATCTAATAAGATGAAAATATTTGAACTCATTAAAGCTATCTTTAACTCTACATAAGTATTTATCTCGGCAATGTGAAATGACAATTTTGTTCCTCTGTTATTATGTCCTCTATCTATAAATACAGGCGCGACACCATATTGAAAAAAAAAACAGCAGACGAAGACAAGGAAAATTGGTTTGAAGCCCTTTGGCACCGATGGTTTATAACCTGGATTCACATCGGCTTCTTATCCCGGTACTACGTCCCCGTGAGATAATTTGCAACATCCATGCCCCTGCGTGGAACCGCTGGCAGAAGCTAGTTAAATATCCTACTACTATTATAAAGGCGAAAGTTTGTAAGTATGGATGTATGGATGTTTGTTACTCTTTCACGTAAAAACTACTGTATAGATTTGGATGAAATTTGACACAGAGATGGTTTATATCCTGGATTAACACATAGGATATTTTTTATCCCGGTAGAACATTCCTGTGGGATAATTTCCGACCTCCACGCGAGCGAAGCCGCGGGCAGAAGCTAGTATTTAATATATTAAAAAACAAATATGTATAATCTTTTCATGAATTATTTATGTAGCCACGTTCTTATTGGCTCGTCTTTAATATAGGTACGGGACTCGTGGACCCTTCATTCTGTGCGTGTACCTAGTGCTTACAGGTGGTGGAGATCGATACGGCGTGTCTGGGGCGCGACGCGGCGGCGCGCTGCTCTCCCGCCCACGCTACAGACGCTACCAACTTACTAAGCGACATCAATACGCAATAGCACGCCCTTCGTGTATGAGGGCGGCACTAATTGCCCTTGCTCACTAATTACACAAAAATAATTTGTGCATTATGAATAAAGTCTCTAAACAGAAATTGCACAACAACAACATTTTGCAGGAAAAATGATCCTAGTTTGCATATATGTAAATAATATTTACTTTGCTTGTGTTGTTTAGATCATGTGGACTAACCTAAGGTAATGCTAAAACAATACATACCTACTATGATGTACATAATACATAGTTTTCTGTCCTATTACATACCATATGATAAACCACCAAACTTTTCATTATCCTAATTAAATAACAATATAGCCACATATTATGTGGGTTTATATATATCATCATAAGTAAATGACTCAAAAAAGTGGCAATCTTTTTTAAATATTCATACAATGCCTAAACTGGCCCATTAGGATATTGTATCAATGTTATTGTTAAACTATATCGACACAAAGTAATGCACATGTAAGATATTTTACTTCACAAAGTAGAGTCGGGTGCATGATATGTACAATTGTGGATGCACATGCACATTGCCTTGGAGTGCGTGAACATGGTCCAGCTGATGGCTCCCGAGCTGACGCACATACAAACAATGTGTGCATCCGACACACAATTTACACCAACCCGCCTACCTGATATAAAACTTTATGCTAGAAAGCATATGTCACGGTAATGTCTTTCTTTTGTTTTTAAGTTCAGTTGTGTGATGTGAAAATACTATTTGGGTGACAATTAACAAGGCTGCAAAATGATTATGGTGAAGATGGTAGGCAAATACAGAAATTAAAGGAAAGCATATGTGAGCTAAGGCAGTATTCCGTTAAGTTTTGATGATTTTTAAATGATTTATTAATTACTAACCTTTGTATGCAAGAAAAGGAATTTAATGCAAAACATTTGTCTATTTAACGTTAAGAGATAACCTAATTTATTTTCCCGAGCAACACCAGCAGCCGTGGTACACCAGTGTGTTGCGCCACACTGAGCTTGTGTACTGAACATCTACTTCTTGTGCTTTAATTAGGTAGTTTTACTGTGAAATCTAATAAATCAATAACTGCAAACTCATGTTTAATTGGGATAGCCTATTCTCAGCCAATTAGCAACCTATTATGAGACTTCACCTTAGACAAATGATTCCTTTGTAAAATTTTATTATAACAACATTATATAGGTATTTGGTATTTATTTTTCAAAATTGAAAGTTTCCTAGTTTAGCTAAACAGTAATCCAATGATTAACAGCAAAAAGAGCTATTTCACTTTGACATTGATCAATTCAAAATAACTCTTTTAGCATTTCATCTGGCTTGGGGCTCCTCCGTGGGGAACCTCAGCAAGGAGGTGTACTATAGTACATAATATTGAAGTGCAATACAGTGCAATCAATACCGCGCCCATTGTCCGCGGCGGAGCACTGCGACTGGCCCGCCCTGCGCCTCGCCGGTGCAACTATTACCTGTGATCCATGTTCTAACATGATGCATCTCGCGGCTCGCGCGGTCTCTGCTCGCAAGCCGTTCGACGGCGCTCTATGCGCACGTATATGGACACCAACCTTGACAAGGCGTGTCGGGGTTTTGATCACCTACATCGCCCTTACCTTTGTTTAGTCAGACAAGTTCCGGTGGTTATGAACGTAGGTAATACTGGATCAGTGGGTCGTCTTAGGGGCTGGGGTATTCTTACCTGGTTGTGCGTACATCGCCAGAGAAATTTTGCGGCAGCATCGTAGCCGTTATCTTCGTCACCCGTTCCAAGAATATGTCATTGACAGGCATGGTCCACTCCATGATGAACGAATAAATAATTTCACGAAACAAAAAGATTTCTAAATCACTTTCAAATCACAAATCGAATATAAAGTGGCCTCCTTGAAAATCGTTAACACGGACACGGAAATTTTGCGACCGTCTCCGAACGCGATATTCTCGAGACTGAATTGATTGAAGGCTTCTTGCTTGATGAAAGTAGTTAGAATTTATAAACCGTATTGTCATGCGCGAACTTGGACAGCTCAATAAATTGACTTTTAAAATCAGTTTGAATACAGGGATTTTAAGCCAAGTATTGTAGATGACAGCACCTTGGGACGTCAGAAGCCGAAAATCTGACAGCCAGTCTTACCACGGGGTATCGTATTGCCCAGTTAATGGGTTGTGGAGGTCAGATAGGCAGTCGCTCCGTGTAAAATACTGGTATTCCGCTGCATCTGACTGGAAGCCGACCCCAACAATGTTGGGAAAGGCTAGGCAGATTGATTGATTGATTTTTAAGGGGCTTTGTTTCATAGTTTCGGATTTGGAATCTTCTTCTTATTGTGTGGTTAATGACTAATTCCTTGTCAGAGTTGTTATGCTGCCCATGGGCGTCTGACTTAGCTTCACGTGCTTTGAGAAATATCTGTCAGACATGCTGGTTGGATGACATCAGAAAGTCAAAGGTAGAAAAAGAAAGTTGCGACATATGGATATATTCCGGAGCTAAATTAATAAAAGTTATTTATAAATAACATTTTATTACATTATACTAAATTAATAAGAAGTTATTTACACTTCGTAACTAGATGGCGCTACTGGTGTCATAGACGCAAAGGCAGGAACTTATAATAATATTAATAATATATAATTTATGTAATATGGTATCGTTTTAGCGCCTCTTGGTGGATGCCACCCAAAACTCGACGTAGCGTGAAATGAGGGGTTTGTATTAAAAAACATATAGTTTCCAAAAACTCTGTAGATGGCGTTGAGGTAACTACTGTTACGATCTTACAGCATTTAACCTATGGAGATGGTAAGCGGCGAATCATCGAACAACTTTTTCTGCCACTTTTTGCGGGGGGCGAGGAAAACACATACAGCACACTTCTTAAATTTGACAACCACACACAGAGACATGCTTCCTATTGCTACAAACGCTCACAAAGAAATTAAAGACACACAGTGAAAAAACACATAGGTACACATTGACAAATTTGTGCGTATCTATGCAATTGTCCTACGATAACAAACCCAAACTACTAGTGTTGCGGCACAAGGAATGAGTGGTATTTCATTTCATGAATGAACGAATAAAAAGTTCTGTTTTCTTTTCTTGGAAAAAATACGTTTAATGATTAGTGCCAGCGAAACTACGTAGGTAGCCACCAGTAATCACAAAACAAATTATAGTGCCATAGAAAAAGAACGATTGTATTTATTTTTACAGTCAATTTTTTTTTCTTATTTTTCAATAATATTGATTGCATATCATTCTGCATTTAGGGTCGGCAATTCGGAATTCATACCCCATTCTTTAAAACGGGCTTTCATTTATATACTTACACGTGTCAAAAATTTAGAAAGGGGACAATATCAATACATAGTATAAAACAAAGTCGCTTTCTTTGTCCCTATATCCCTATGTATGCTTAAATCTTTAAAACTACGCAACGGATTTTGATGTGGGTTTTTGTAATAGATAGAGTGATTCAAGAGGAAGGTTTATGTGTATAATTTGTCGGCATATTTTGCGGGTGAAGCCACGGGCGGAAGCTAGTAAATAATAGAATAAGACAATCAATTAGATATACTTTTATTATTTTGTTATGAATGACAGTTTTACACGTCGGTTTTATTGTTTTGCAGTCCGGTGTTGCAAAGCTAAATGATGTCAAAGTTAAAGTCACATCATTTATGTCAAATAGGCACAAGAAAGGCACTTTTGAACGTGCTCACATATTTACAAACATTCTAAAAGTTAATAATAATAAATCAATCAATGTGAGAGGTAAAGTTATTCCAAAATGTTAAAATATGTAGTATGGTACAACATTATAAATTATTTATTACCTAATTTACTAAGCAACCAGTTTGATTTTGTCTGGACACTAGATTGTCCTGTGGAGCAGGACCAGCATGTTTCCAAGCATCCTTATCCTTTATATAATCCTCTAATTTGTTATAAGCTTGTTTACAAAGTATACTTTTAATATGAGTTTAAAATTTTCTGTCATTTAATTGCAATACAATTCTGTTATTTTGTTTTTCCGTGTGTACTTCACGTAGGAACATTTGTTGATATTTAGTACCATTTTGTTATCGTTACACCATCGACTTAACGCGTCGATATCGCTTTGAAGAAGTTCAGTATCGTCACTAGACTCGAAACTCTAGAGAATTTGAGATCGTCCGCGTATGTACATATTACATTCCGAATATTTGAGGCAGTGCTGGCGATTGTACTACGTTTTTTTAACAGCGTACCTACGCGGTCCGCGGTGGATTATTAGATTTCGACGTCATATTTAGCTAATTATCTATTATAATTATTGTTTCTTTTTCAAAGCTACAAAAACTCACTACGAAACGAACAAACTATTATTCTTTTATTATCCTAAACATACAATGAAAATAATTTAAATCGACTTCCAAAGAACTTTTATAGTTATTTTTTTTTATTTCAAGCTGACTTGTCCTGATACATACACACAAAAACTGGTTACTGAACCTATTGACTGAAAAATCATTTAATTGGCAAATCATTCATTCGCGTTGTCCCAGCACTAAGAAAAAATACATTAGCGCTACCTACGTACTGGCACCAGTACGTAGGTAGCGCTAATGTATTTTTTCTATCGTTACGTCAATAACGATTACTTCGACATTGTACGTAATTAAAAATATTTAAAAATGTATAATTTATATTACAAGTGATAGGAAACACCATGGTTTCGAAAATTTGAAGTGGCAGATCGCTTTTTGCACGAGGATACTGCACAATTAACCATTTCTTAGGAGGACTTCCTTGCGACACAATACGATACATAATGGCGGCGGTTGGCGAATGAACTAGTTTTATAGAACGTGTATGGCCGTATGACCAATCGGTCATGGCAGAGGGGTACCTACGCTTAGCTATGCCATCTCCATAGGTTAATTAATGCTCTAAGGTTACGAGGTGTCATTTTAGTTGGTTTATTTAATTTTTTTCCTTGTTATTAGTTTTATTATTTATTTTCAAAATCTCATTCTGATGTGTTGTGACAGTGACATGATTTAAATTTAATTACTTATGTACGTTTCGTTTTAAGGTTCAAAATTACATCCAACTATATTTATTGGAAGTTTATTGGTTTATACACATAACATTTACAGGTTACCAGAAATATAATGATATTTACATTTAAAAGCTTAATATTCATAACAATATGTACAAAAATAATATGTATAAACAACTTGCATGTAATTTTGAGATCTGATGATCCAAGTGAACAGATGTGACGTTCCGTTCCTAGCAGTAACTTACTAAGTTCAACGCCATCATACGAGATTATTTATAATAGTCGACGAAAGCCTACTTCCTAACTCGGTCAACAAAGCAACAGGCCCGTCCGATAGTAGCCCGATACGTCAGAGTGGTCCACAATTGATGACAATCCACATCAAAACGAAATGTCTAAACAACTAAAGTGAACTTTGCATAGAAAAACAGATAAAAATTCAGATTCAACACGGAGAGGGCATCCCAGCTAGAGATCGCCAATTACGTAAAATGTTCTCGGCGTTCGGTGCAATCTGCTCTTAAAATTAATCCAGACACTATTTTTATATATCCTGATTAGGTAATAATCTACTCGGTTAAATTTTAGTCGTTTTAATCCCCTTAAGGGGTTATTGTACTCATTATAACGAGCAACTTTTACTATGGGACCGAACCTGAAATCGCGAAAAAAAAATCAGCTGTTCAGTACATTTATGTTCGCCTAACTCGTCAAAATGTACTGCACAGCAGATTTTTTTTTCGCGATTTCAGGTTCGTTCCCATAGTAAAAGTTGCTCGTTATAATGTGTACAATGACCCCTTAAGGGGATTAAAACGACTAAAATTTAACCGAGTATACATATAATAAAACAGTAAAAAAACTGTGTCTGTACATTGAATATATTAAAAAAATAATAATTGAGGGGGATTCAAAAACAGTAATGGAGCACGAATCCAAAAATAGTTATTTGTTATGCAAGGCTGCAAAGTTAATTTTTCGCGCGAGTACTTCTATTGAAACCTGAGTAAGCGAAGGATTCTAGGGTTGAACCATGAGCGAAGCGAGTGGTTCAAATATAGAATCCTGAGCGTAACGAAGGTTTCAAAGGTACGAGACGCAGAAAAGCTTTGCTGCCGAGCGCAACACACAATTTTTCACCTCACTACAGCGAGGAAACTGCTAGGTGCAAAAAAACAGGTGTTATATGTTGAGTTTTATTTTGTTCGAGCGTCTCAGATACATTGACTCATGTGAAGAAAATACAGATACATGGCAATGTATCTTATGAGTTACATAGAATATCTCCAAAATTAAATACCCTGTATTTTGTTCTATATCCTACTTGTCCTCTAAGGAGAATGAAAGAAAAAAACTAATTTCATACAAATAACTAACTAATTTAATTTAATACATATTTATTTTTGCCAAGCAAAGGATTAAATAACATATTATATTAGTATTTATTTTATTTAAAAAAATTAACTTAAATTACTACACAATTGGGTATTTGACAGGGTAGTATTTTTATGGCATATTCAAATGTGACGTCACAGATTTTTTTAATCAAATGGAATACTTATTAACATTAATTCCAATTTTACAATTATATGTTCGCAAAATATTTAATTTCTGTACTGTGATGGAAGTTTTTAAGGTAAGCGGTATTATTTAATATTTTATTTTAGACCGTGTCATGCATTTTCAGTGGACTGGCAGTATAGAAAATTGTTAAATAAAAAGGTTCGAATTATAAAAACTCTTTTCACGCTAGAGAGCAAAAAGCGATTTTCGGCTCAGATTTCGAATGACAAACAGACTCTTTCCGAGCCTGTGAGGTGAAAAATAATTTGTCTATTTGTTTGTACACGCTAATCTTCGGAACTACTGGACGGATTGGAATGTTTTTTTTTTGGTGTATAGGTATTAAGTCTGGGCAACATATAGGCTATAATTTATCTTGGAAACTTGAACACCTGATGCACAACCGCAACAGACCAGCTAAACTATAAGAGATACAAAAATGATACCATAGCAAAAATTGTTCCACGTGATGAGCATTTTCTGTTGAGAGAATAAATTTGAAGATCTGGAACACCTGATGTGGAACTCCAAGAGCCCAGCTACACTATAACATTATATAGGAATGACGTCTTAGCAAAAGTTGTTCAGCCTGATGAGCACTCTCTGTTGACGTATAAAAATTGAAGATCTGGAACACCTGTTGTGGAACTCCAAGAGCCTAGCTACACCATAACACATATAGGAATGACGTCTTAGCAAAAGTTGTTCGATATGATGCGCATTTCCTGTTGACTTATAAAAATCGAAGATCTGGAACACCTGTTGTGGAACTCCAAGAGCCTAGCTACAACATAACACATATAGGAATGACGTCTAAGCAAAAGTTGTTCAATCTGATGGGCATTTCCTATTGACTTATAAAAATCGAAGATCAGAAACATCTGATGTGGAAATCAAAGCTATCACTAATTTTACTGTGTAATTATAAAATAACATAAACTGGGAGTACCTGCACGCGGTGAAGGCGGTAACAGTTTAGGACTGATTTTCAATGACGATGGTACCTATATCATTAAAAATTTGACTCTACTGGCCAAATCTCCTATTTTTTTTTATTTTATCCTATGAATATGCCTTCGGATTTTTATTGATCAGGTATCTTCACAATAAAAATATGACCATGCCTAGAAAGAGGTCAAATCTTTCCCAATGTTCCAAGAGAGCTAAAAGATTGAGGATCATAAGATCCCAAGAATCTACCGAAGAGCGTCAGGAGAGACTTGATGCTGTTCGAGAACATTAGGCTGCAACTCGCTCCGTGGAAACCTCTTCGGGTCGCGAAGCACGCCTGCGTTCTCAGCGTATTCATTAGGTCTCTAGAGACCAGTGAAGAATATGATGCGCGACTGACCGCTGATCGTGAACGTCATGTATTGTCTCGCGAGTCAGAGACGTTCACGGAAAGAGAATTGTGCTTGAGTTCCAACCATATATCTTCTAGGTCTCTAGAGACAAGTGGGGAATATAATAATAATAGCAGTACCAAATACACACAACCTACAAAACACCATAGCAGAAAAGCTGTCAAAATATACAGACTTAAAAATAGAAATAAGCCGAATGTGGCGATTAAGCAGCGTTGCCCCATTAGTACTCTCAACCACGGGTGTCATTCCCAAACAACTGCACCAATCTTTAAACACGCTAGGCTTGTCCCCTTCCACCTACCAAACTCTACAGAAAGCTGCTATTCTGAACACTTGCAGAATTGTCCGAAAATTCCTTCAGAACGACAACGATGCACGTATATCACACTCACAAACATCATCCACAACACAAACTCTAAACATATTATCATCACAACATAATACGTTATCACCTATCACTTAGTTTAGTATTTTTTTAGGGTAGCACTTGGCTTTGGCCCGTGTTATCCTATAAAACCGGCATCAGTGCCGAGATACAAAAATGTATACCAACAAAATAATAATAATAATAATACTCATTTATTTCAAACAACAAGGTCCATATGTGTTAGTAAATCTGTACTTAATAACTATGTTAGTAGCAGAAATTTGGTGACTCAATTACATAATTATTCATTCTAATAAAAATTTACACTTACATACATTCAAATTTGTTATTATATTTAAGTCAGCACTCTGATGTGATGACTTAGAATAGGGCAGTCAAATTTGTCCGCAATAACCGCCAAAATGCTATTGCTGCTAGCACGAACTCTGCTCAGTAAGGAGGCGACTTTTTTGCGCTAAATAGCTGCGAATCCGTCCGTACGAGCCTCCATAAACATGGCAGATGCGCTGCAGAAGCGAGGGAGGCGCAATAGCATTCGGAAAGCATTGTTATATTGGACGCGCAAGGCGTTGAGGGCTTTTTGAGAATATGTTGTCCACAAGCTGCTGCCATAGAAATTTTGACAATAGGCCTTAAACAATGTTATTTTAACTTGCTCTGAACAAGACGCAAATCTTCTGAACAACATATTGGCTCTGACCGTCAACGCCCTGCGCTCCCTATCAATATCTGCGTCATCCCTTATATGGGCACTCACCAAGTGACCCAAATATTTAAATTGACTCACTCTTTTAAGAGTGACACCATTCAACATCACAGGGGGTACAGAGTCGGGCCCAAGATTGCCTTTTGAAAACATCATAAATTCACTCTTGGTTACATTGTATCGCAAGCCATGGCTCAAAGCGTAGGTTTCACACAACTGTAACAACTTTCTAAGCGCACTGACAGATGGCGCCAACAGGACCATGTCATCGGCATAACTCAAATTGTTGATAAAGACACCGTCAATAGAGCAGCCGACTTGCATGCTGGTGAGGCCACCTATCAGCTCATCAACATATAAGTTGAAAAGTTTAGGAGAGGTTATTCCCCCCTGCCTTACTCCACACTTCAATCCGTATGCATCCGATAGTTCCCCTGCCCATTTAACAGAGTTTATCTGATTGTCATACCAATATTCAAAAACAGAACATATCTCTTGTGGTAAACTAGTACTCCTAAGCTTCTTCCATAGCACAATACATCATAAGCCACCATGTCGAACGCCCTGGACAGATCCAGGAAACACGCGTACACTGGAGTGTTTCTATCGTTATAATACCTTACCGTGTGCTTTAGAGTCAAGGTGGCACTCTCTGTAGAAAGACCTTTTCGAAAACCAAATTGTCCGTCATGTAGATTTAAGTGCTTATTCAGAAAGCTGTCCATCAAACGATCCAGAATCTTTGCAATAATTGTGGCCAGCGATATTGGTCTGTAATTGCCCTAATCCGAAATATCTCCGGTTTTGTTTTTAATTATTGGCACGACAATAGTCTTCATCAGAACTAACGGCAGGTAAGAATGAGAAACACACAGAGAGAAGAACATGGCGAGAACTCGCGGTAGATGTGATCCTGCATACTGCAGGTGTTCAATACTAAGACCATCATGGCCTGGTGATTTACCTCTACTCATGTTATTAATTGTGTTTCTCACCTCCTTAGCAGTAAACCTAACCTTACACGACATACCAACCTGCCCCGTCTCAGCACTGAACACCTGCGGGCTACATGTACTTAAAGGTGAATCAACTTGAAAGTTGTCTCTAAATAAGTTCGCAATATCTTTAGGTTCCGTTAATCCTGCAATGTTCGCAGGGAGACCAGGTTTCAAATTAAGCTTGCTTGTGCTTTTCCAGAATTGAGAAAAGTTTTTGGTGGATCTATAGCTAGCTATAATATCCATTTTTATCTGATCTTGATTTTTCATACACCATTTTAATTTTGCCTTGAACTTTCTCCTACTTTCACACAATACATGTCGTCATAAAAAGTGCCACTACTTGGCCTCCCATACCAAATCTAAACCTGTAACCTGTACCTGGCCTCCCTGTGAGCAGCGCTCACATGTTTATTCCACCCTGAGACATTACATGAATTGGGCTTATGTGTATTCTTTTTACGTTCTTAACATAATTTTTTTTTTTTAATCTTTATTAATTAATGGAGGTTTGTTCATATTTGAACATGTCACCCCCGTAAGAATAAACATAAAAATATACACATCACAATAGTAAACTTAACTAAATAACTTAACTAAACTTAACAAATCATACAGTGGATAAACTTAAGGTGATCTATTCTTAATACCTATACGTGTAAGCTTATAGAGCAATTTGGCCTCCTCTGAAAGAGGAAAGGACAAAATGCTATTACACCATCCAACATTAAAGGGGGATTTCAAGTTTTGAAGTACAAAATATCTAAATGCTTCGTTACGAACACATTCCATCAAAATGTGATATACGTCCTCTATAACATCACATTCCGTACAATTCGAAGAGTTGACTTTTCCCATCAGGAATCCAAACTTATTTAATGGAATGTGTCCTGAGCGAAGTCTAAAACTCGTCACAATGTCATACCTTCCCATATTGCATTTTTCAAACCAAAGGGCTCGAGGCAGAGCTGGTTGCAAAGTTCTGTACCAAATTCCCTTGGTAAGTGATCTTTTGTTCTTAACATAATCTTGCAGATTCTTTCAAAATATTTATAATGTTACTATACATGTCATTAATTATGTCTTTATGCGTCACGTCACAACACAATTTATCAGCACACAAACAAAAATCTAATGGGAAATCTATGTCCTTAAGTTTCTTGTTACAGAATTCATAATAGTCCTCTATCTGTGATTTTGTTCGTTCACCCCATACAACTTTGTTATTTATAACATCCCTACTCTCAGGAATAGATTTCAAGCGGTTACCAAAATGAAAACGATGACGCGGTACCAAAATGAAAACGCTGACAAATGGACTGTATGTTTTGGTGGTTATTGGAATGAAATAAAACTAAAGCTCAGTGTGATAAAAGATTTAAATGGGAAAAATATTAAAAAATAACATAAATTGCGACCCCGTTGTCGCTGGCATAAGCAACAGGGTCCGCGTACGAAGTCGCGGGCAGAAGCTAGTTTATAAATAAATTAGGTAATAATTTATAATTTGTACCATATTATTATACTAGCTGACCCGACAGACGTTGTCCTGTCTTAACTATGATACCTACCCTACCTACCTACCTACCTACCTGCCTACCTACCTACCCTACCTACCTACCCTACCTACCTACCCTACCTACCCACCCTACCTACCCTACCTACCTACCTACCTACCTACCCTACCTACCTACCTACCTACCCTACCTACCCTACCTACCTACCTACCCTACCTACCTACCTACCTACCTACCCTACCTACCTACCTACCCTACCCTACCTACCTACCTACCCTACCAAAAAAAAAAAAAAAAAGAATTAAAAATGTATTCTGCTATTCAGGGCGGAGACAAATCCAACGAAACAAAAACCATGAAAATTGGTCCAGCAGATCTCGAGTTATAATGGAGGGAACAAACCCGACTTTCTTTTATATATATAGATTATATTGGAATAACTTCTCACACATTGGTTAATTTATTATTATTACCTTTTAGAACGTTTGTAAATATGTGAGCACCATGTACAGACATAATTAAGTTTAGATACTTGCCATTGCTACATGTGTTTTTCTTTTCACCTTTTGAGGTGTATTGTTTTTATTCTGGGTGCATCGTCTTCACATATAATGTTATAATTTCATGTATAGTAAAGAGTAACGGTGGAGTTTCTTGTCCATTCTTCTCCACACGAAACTACCTTTTGGAAGGGTCGACTAGAATCAATTCTATTTCTTGTTTATTTTTGGCGTTCAAAAGTGCCTTTCTTGTGCCTATTTGAAATAAATGATTTGACTTTGACTTTGATTATTAAGCAAAGTGAAGGTATAAAATGAGTTTAGCAAAGTTAAAGTTAGTTACATTCGATGTCACAAATACTCAGCTAAAGTTCCAGGTAGTATTACGCCATCATAACCCAAGAGCATGGGTTCAAAAGCTCTTACGATGAAGTCGAGGCTAAGATCAAAATAAGTTTCAAGCAAATGTGGGAAGAGCATCCAAATTTCGGAAATAAATCGATAGGCTGGGAGGACTGGTGGTGCCGAGTTGTCACTATGACGCTGAAAGACTATCACCCGAGCAATGCGAACTTTGACCTGATTTCTCGCACAATTACCGAAGAATTTAAAACTGACAGATGTTGGCAATGTGCCGACGGAGGAATCAAATCAATCTGATAGATCACTTTAAGGCTCTGGGTGGCTTAACTTTCCTTTAGTGACCGTTGATTTGGAAGTTCATAGTTCATATTTCTTTGTAGATAGTACTCATAAATAGTAAGCAAGCACACAATTTTCAAGCTCCGGAAATTCACGGTTTACGAGATATAATTTTTCTAAGTTTCCATATATGGGCCAAAACAACAGTATCTAATCAGGGTGAATGCGGAATGCAAATTAATTTTGGAAATATCGTTGAAGTTTTTGATTTTTCGTCGATGAAAAGAGAAAAGCTGTCTTCCAAAATTGGGGAACCTGAAGGTGTAGTAAACTTTTTTCTAAAATTTTGATTTGTGGAGCTATTGCATTAAATTTTTCTAGGGTCAACTGTCTGTCGGTAATGTCAGAAAGGTAAATTTCACACTTTGATGCGTTAAGGTCCAAGCCAATAGATTTGAATTGTTCTTTCAGGAGTTGTAAATCTTTCAAAACCGTGTCTACGTCACCTCCTAGCGTTCCATCATTCAAATACCACACGTTAAATTTCAAATTTAGTTTTTGGATAATTGGATGAATAGCCAAACTTAAAAAGGACAGGCCCGAGAGGGTCACCTTGTGGGCAGCCAACTGCAGATTCCAAAACATTTTCTTAGTATAATACTTTTCAATTCATTTATTTAAAAGTATCAAAGACTCAATTTGTTAGTAACAATATTCCCTAACGACTTTGTTAGTGACTTATTCTACACAACACAGCAAGGTATGTGAACCCCTGCTACAAACCCAACACCGAGACAGAAAGCTTGCAGCAGCGGTTCACACACAAACAATCCAGTCTGCTCGCGACACACCGCAGAATAATGTTGGGGCTGGCCCGCACCCGGCGCACCAGGGAGGCGCATCTTTTACGCATCATTGCGTAGAAGCAATCGATGCGAGCTTCAGCAAACATCCCTGATGCGCAACAGAAGCGGAGCAGCCGGCATCAACACCCGGAACGCATTATTATATTGAACACGAAGAGCGCTGTACGATTTCTGAGTGTAATCTACCCACAGGCTGCACGTGTAAAATAAAGTGCAATATGCACGAAATAAGATTTTTTTACTTTTGTAGAACAACGTGCAAACCTGCGAGCGATCATATTGGCTCTAACCGACAGCGCTCTTCTCTCCCGTTCAATATCAGCATCGTCCTTGAGGTCAGCAGTCAAAATATGCCCCAGATACTTCACCTGATTTTGACGGTATTGCAATATAATCAAAAGTATTTATGATATGAAAAAAAAACATGTTAAACAAAAACGATTCGATATGATTAAAAAATTATTACTTCTTTTTTGAATAACAACACACAAGAATGATAACAAATCCATTGTATCTTTTTTTTAATAATGCTTTTTATTTTTTTCTTCTTTATAATGGGATGGTACAGGGGAGTAGCCCTCCTTCCACTCTCCTGGTAATAAGGTTGCTATGCCAATCATATCCCATACACTAATCACGTTAACAATAAACGAAATATAAGTAGATATCACTACATAGTATAAAACAAACTCGCTATTTTTGTCTGTTTGTTTGTCTGTATGCTTAAATCTTTAAAACTACGCAACGGATTTTGATGCGGTTTTTTTTAATAGATAGAGTGATTCAAGAGGAAGGTTTATATGTATAATTTGTCGACAAATTTTGCGGGCAAAGCCGCGGGCGGAAGCTAGTTATATATAAAAAGCATCAACAAATGTATTGTTTAGCAATATAATATGGTTTATTGTTTTGGTTGTAGGGCATATTGCCAAATAATAATCTTTTAAATAAATAATAAATAAATAACTAAAATAAAAATAAATATTAAAAAGAGTTTTGTTTATAGCAAACAGGGCAAAATATACATTTGTAATGTTTCCGTAATTAGAAGAAAATCATGAAATGTTCACACGCAAATTTAAGAATATTATATCGTTAAAAGTAAGTACTAGGAACTTTTATAACCCGTAGCCGAAACCGGGAACATTACTAAGAGTTTGTAACTGAGCCATTGCGGTCATCATGATTATGAATACAAATGTGTCTTCTGCGATGTCGATCTTCAGTGTGTCGCACAAGCGTGCATTCGAACTGTGCTGAGTCGCAGTACAGTTTTGTCGCATAAGCGTCAATCGCACATTCATTTGTAGAGCTCACGTAGTACTCTCTTCATAATCAATATGAAGATGTACCAATGCAAGAGCGCACATTGTAAAGATTGAACTTTCATACCAAACTATCGGCCTATAATTGCAACTTTGTTCAAAATTTTGCAACTTTTATTTCCCGAACTCCTCTTTTTTTTGTCGCTCGGAGTCTCTGTTCAACGATTTACTGAATTACTGAAAATTAGTCTAGAATAGAATAAAAGAAAATCGATATTTTGATTGGTACAGAATGTTGGTCAGTGTTTATTTTATTTTAAAATACATTTCATCTGTCAAATAATTTATTTGAAATAGAAGATACACACATGTTTATATTTTTATAGTTTATACATTCGATCATAACTATGCTGGGGTCGGCTTCCCGTCTAACCGGATATAACCAGTATGTTATATGGAGCGACTGCCTATAATGCGGTTAACTAAACACCCAGGTGTCACCATTGCGATGACACGGCGGTGGTAGCGGCGATCGGCAGAGGCGGCGACCCCTCGCGTCCAGCCCTGGTTCAATCCAATTTTCATTCAAGCGACAGGGAGTGGAAGGCAGTCACTTCCTTCTCCGGAGCAGTTATGCTAGCGAAGGAGGTGGCGAGAGTTGAGGGACAGAGCCTCACGACTCGGCCGCCGCGGAAGATACTCCGGGCGTCGTCGATCAGGACTGGATGTGCCGAACGTGCGTTCGTATTCCACGCGCGCCTCAAGGATATGTCAGCATTAGGGAAGGAATATGGATGGCTTTTAGGCATAACTAAGACAAAGGAAAAAAAGGTAGGTTTTTCGAAAAACTCTAAACCTTTACTCTTTTATTGTTGGTGTACCTCCGCTCTGCCAGCCGCCGACCAATAGTGTGCAATGGCGGTCCATCCAGGGCAATCTAATTGTGATAACTCTCAACTATTCGTCCAAATTACTGAGTGTAACAGACTATGTTAATCTACATTAAATACCGAAAGTGATAAATGCATTGTAAAAAAAGAATCCAATTTAAGAGTATTATTGCTCACTAATTTGAGTATAATTGCTTTCATATACAAGGGGGACGAATGTAGTCCTGGATTTTTATATGGAACTGTTTATGACAAACAGTCCCACAATACATTATCTTCGTGTAAATCTAACGGTTTAGGCAGCGCACGCTAAGATAGCTCTCAGAGGGCAGGAATTTTGCCGACTTTCTTGATAAATACTTGTCATTATATTATGGTCAAATCACACAAAAATTCCAACAATTATTGTTTTGGGTGCTATTTGCGTTGAAAAAGATCCCAATAATATTTTTATGTCATATATCTTCCATGTACAGACAGCGATCCGTTACATTTTTATTATAATTAAGTATACACGGTTAAATTGAAGTCGTTTAATTAGGGATCATTGTACTCATTATAACGAGTAACTTTTACTATGGGACGGACCCGCGAAATCGCGGCAAAAATATCAGCTGTGCTGTACATTAGGCGAACATAAATGTACTGAATAGCTGGTTTATTTTTCGCGATTTCCGGTTTACCTCCGTGCCTCGGAAAGCACGTTAAGCCGTTGATCCCAGCTGTCATTTGTGCAACTTTGACAGTCGTTACGGGTAGTCAAAAGCCCGAAAATCTGACAGCCAGTCTTACCAAGGGGTATCGTATTGCCCAGTTACTGGGTTGTGGAGGTCAGATAGGCAGTCGCTCCATGTAAAATACTGGTATTTAGTTGCATCTGGGTAGACTGGAAGCCGACCCCAACATAGTTGGGAAAAGGCAGATGATACATCATACAGTATCGTAATGCCTCTTGAACGTCAGCTACGGTTCCGTGGATGGAGTGAGTGAACGGCGGAAGATTGCCACCCACGAAGAAAAAAAAATGTAATCATTTCCTCTTAGCTGGCAAATTGATAAATTGGTACTCAATTCTCGAAGACCAAAATAATCAGCAGCCAATATAAAAGTGATGGTCACCTGATCGTATGAACATGAACAAGGAAATTATACTTTCAATAACTTCCTCTCAGCTAAAACTTTACTGATGATAGCTGATATAATATAACTGTGGATAAATGTATAATATGTCGTCTGGCTGTGTCTCGGTGGCAACACCATCAGCTGATACTTTACAAGATATAACGCAGGAATTGTGACGGAACATCTATTGTCTATTTAAATGCATCGACTGACGAGGTTTGACTCAACTTACTGCTAGCTGATTTTCTAAATTAATTACCGCAGTATCTTAACAATCAGCTGACAATTTTTTATCTGAGAGGAAATTACGTCAATTATTCAACGTTACTATTCCCTAATAAGTAGGTATATATTTATTTAACTTAATACATAAGCTAGATAAAACTAAACACATCTATAACTGACCACTTAACGGTGCTATTAACTATATCCCATACATATCAAGCTGCATCAAATAACAAAACTACAACTATAACTAATTTTGAAAAGGAGTGCCATTTGCCAGTGCTCATTTCAATGCCTAGTGAGTACAGACTCTTTTCAACACATACAACGACCCAAATACCTTTGCTGACAGGTTAATAGATGTGATAAGAACAGCTATCCTTCTTAACACTAGAATTAAATTAGTCACCAGCTCCAAACGTACATTAAGGCCCTGGATATCTGCAGGCCCTTAGATGTATCAGGCTTAGAAATAGAATGCAGTTGCAGGCGAGAAAGGATCCATGTAAAATTATAATAAGAGTAACCTATAAGAGATTTCCGTACGTTTTGCTCCAACCATCCAGCAGAAGTGGACTGCATACTCATGGCTCTTAATTTGGGAAGTGCATCCGGATGGGATGCTATACCTATAGGTTTCCTTAAATTAATTATTCCCCTTATAAGTCAACTGGCCGATCTGTGTTTCGAATCGGGTATATTTCCGAAAACATTGAAACGTTCCATCGTTACGCCCGTGCACAAGGGGGGAGACACGAGTGGTGTCAACACTTACCGACCCATATCTATCTTACCTGCAATTTCAAAAATTATAGAAAAAACTATTAATTATGAGACTTATTAGCTACTTGAATAAATACAACATACTTTCTGGTTCGCAATATGGATTTAGACAAGGACGCTCAACACAGGACGCTGTTACAGCACTGACGACTGAAATTGTAGATAGGGTAGACAAAGGATATAAATGTTTGACAATATTCCTAGATCTAAAGAAAGTTTTTGACACTGTTTCGGTTCCCATCCTTGTGGAAAGGCTTGAAGCGATGGGTATAAGAAGTACAACTCTGTGTCTTTTTAACAGCTATCTCCGAGTTCGGACTCAACAAGTTAAAATAGAAAACCTTTACAGTGAAGAAGTAATTTTCTTACAAAATACACAAAAAGGCGTAACATTAATAATAGTAATATATATATATATAACGCTAACGCTTCGGATATTATTATTATTATTACCATTACACATGTTTATTTTATTTTATTTTATCTGTAATTATAACTGTAGTAATTTAATCTAAATAACAGATGGATGCCAAAGTGGAAATCTAACAACGAAAAAGAAAACAAAAATCGAATTTGGAATTATTGATCGTAGTTTGCCATAAACAAATCACCCATACCCGATGCTTTGCTATCGATGTATGTCCTTCTATTCTTTGCTATCGATGTATGTCCTTCTATTCTTTGCTATCGATGTATGTCCTTCTATTCTTTGCTATCGATGTATGTCCTTCTATTCTTTGCTATCGATGTATGTCCTTATATTCTTCACACTTTGTTCCCCTTCTTTTCTAGTTCTCCCACAAATAGTCTTGTACAAGCACCCCAGAACACTAAACAACACTAAACACTAAACAAATTATTTATTATTCGTATTTCACTATTGTGTGGCACCTAACTGAACTCTTTCAACAAAACAATTGCACAACGCCTCGTCGCGGAAACAGCGATTCCGTTACGAGTCGTCACGGGCACGCGGCGATTTCGTTACCAGTCGCGACGATATGCTGGCGGAATATTCGCTCGTTCGTGGAGACGACCCGACGATAGAAGCGTGGATCCGTCGCGATTCTCTCGCTCGTGGAGATAGCCCCGAAGTGTTTATAAAAATGTGGCTAATATTTCAGTATATTTTGTTGAAATAAATCGCAGCAGAAGGTAGGCACCAGTGCGAAGGTAGCTATTGATTCAATAGTTGTTACGACACTACGTCGAGTTAGATCAATGTTCAACAAGAGTCAGGTGACGGTAGCTGATAGGTAAGTGCATGTTAGAGAGGATCAGGGGCTGGACTGATGAGTGGTGGCAAAACCGTTGATTATCTGAATTAGTTAATAAAACGCGTTTTGATCACGTGACACCATTTAATGCAACTAACAGATTACAACATAAAGCAAGCGTGATATTAAATCCAAACATCAAAGGTACCTTAACAAGTAAACCTTAACAAGTAAAAATAGAACAGAGAGTGCGACTGAAACCGAAGTGCTCGTGAGGACCAGCCACGGTACAGCTGCAGAAGGTGCAGCTTCTCTCCAGGGTAGCCAATCTCAACGCATGTAGATGATATGTGAGGTGGACGTAGGAGCTCCAAGCGAGCGCTTCAGTCGCGGTCTGGCCCACACACGACCCGTTGGAAATAAAGTGATGCTTACAATCAAAATGATTTCGTTTGCAACACATGGTGGTCGCTAGAGCGCACCGCCACGCGCCCGTGGGGACACGTGGACTACGACACGGCACGCACTTGCTTCCCTGGGCGTGCTCTGACTGTATACATCACTAAATTCTAAAACACATCAAGTTTAGTGCCGTTGCAAAATATCATTAATTACAGAGAATGTTAACAGTGCTCATCCTACTTTAATTGCAACCGTTGGTTATTGAACGTTCAGTGCCGAATCCTTTTTCCACTTAAGATTTGGGTAGACATCAGCATACGGAAGTTAATTTTGCATCGAGCCAGGTATTATGAGGTTGTTTTTCTACCTAAGTGTTAAGAAGAAGTGCATCACATCGGCCATCATCAGTATAAACACATCAAGTTGTGCACAATTAAAGTAGGATATTACAGTTAAATAATGATCTATAATTAACACTATTACGTCGCGTAGGTAAGTATCTAAAACAAGGCTGTCACAATATACAACAACTGGTTAACGTTCACATAGTAATGTCTGCCGACGCTGATCATTTACGTATAATACATCTACCGCAGACAGATGGAACATTTGTTAGAATCTTACAGAACCTTAGAGCAAAGGAATCCAATTAGGATCCCATAAAGTAATACCTATCATTGTACCTAGGTAGAAAATCATCATATAGAATACATTATTATTATTATTTTGCTAAACATTGTAATAAAATATAATTATTATAATAAACGTAACAATAATTAACATGATTAACCTATTTTACGCGTAGCAACATGTCTGCCGTAAATTACGCGATAGAAATTCTGCGTTTCTGAATAAAAATGCAAATTACGCGGGTGTTCCGTATTACGATGTTATGGCCTGATGTGATGAAGGTCATTTAAAAACCATTGGCCATGTCTAACGCTTAATTGTCAGCAGCTGTGTCGCCACGTCACGCGTCAGGACGACGCACAAGAAGTTCGTTGCTAACCCGGCGGAGCAGGGCACGAGATCCTGTGACACGTGGACAGTCACTTACAAGAAGTTCGTTGCTAACCCGGCAGAGCAGGGCACGAGATCCTGTGACACGTGGACAGTCACTTACAAGAAGTTCGTTGCTAACCCGGCAGAGCAGGGCACGAGATCCTGTGACACGTGGACAGTCACTTACAAGAAGTTCGTTGCTAACCCGGCAGAGCAGGGCACGAGATCCTGTGACACGTGGACAGTCACTTACAAGAAGTTCGTTGCTAACCCGGCAGAGCAGGGCACGAGATCCTGTGACACGTGGACAGTCACTTACAAGAAGTTCGTTGCTAACCCGGCAGAGCAGGGCACGAGATCCTGTGACACGTGGACAGTCACTTACAAGAAGTTCGTTGCTAACCCGGCAGAGCAGGGCACGAGATCCTGTGACACGTGGACAGTCACTTACAAGAAGTTCGTTGCTAACCCGGCAGAGCAGGGCACGAGATCCTGTGACACGTGGACAGTCACTTACAAGAAGTTCGTTGCTAACCCGGCAGAGCAGGGCACGAGATCCTGTGACACGTGGACAGTCACTTACAAGAAGTTCGTTGCTAACCCGGCAGAGCAGGGCACGAGATCCTGTGACACGTGGACAGTCACTTACAAGAAGTTCGTTGCTAACCCGGCAGAGCAGGGCACGAGATCCTGTGACACGTGGACAGTCACTTACAAGAAGTTCGTTGCTAACCCGGCAGAGCAGGGCACGAGATCCTGTGACACGTGGACAGTCACTTACAAGTTGTTGTACATCGTGACGTTTTTTCGCTCGAGATTAGGCCTTCAGCAACCGACGTGGTGCTCGTCGGCGCCTCACCGGCTACCACTTATGCAACCAAGTCTTTGAAAATATTATAATTATAGTATAATATATGTATTTCGTAAATGCTAATAGAAACGACGTCAAAATGTCTTATAGAGTAAGTAGTATACAAAGAGAAGAACCCATGGGTGACGCCCAGCCGTCGTGCAACCAGTGCGTGCGCCCTGCAGACGAGCCAGGCGCCGCACACTACTCGAGAACGTTTCCGACAGAGAGGACTATGCGCTGGGGGATGAATTAACATCTCCGCCGACGTAACGCCTCATCCTACAGCTTCCTAACCCTCAGGAGAGTACTCCGCAGCCACATGCGATGCACGCGGGCTGCCTGGTGCCGAGCGCGGCGCGGCGACTGTCGACTGCCGACAGGGGCTGCTGTACGTGACTAGTTCGGTGACTGGCTGATGTGTTCCGTACGACACACTAGCTGATGCGATCAACACGGACAGAAACATATTCGAGAACGATGTAAATTACATTAATATTAACATTATAAGTTAGAATGAAAGACACGCTAACCATTAGGGGCACATCAAGAGGTGAGCGCCACGGGCGACGGGTGCGCGGCCGGGAGCGGCAGGGAAAGGGATGCTGCGGCCACTTGCGCATAGCTCCCGTTACCACAGACACCCCGGAATTGAGACGGACCATCTTCATTTGCCTAGCGGTTGACTGACTAACTGGGTCAGCTTCCAGTCGGAGCAGGCAGCAGCTGGATACCAGTATTTAATATGGAGGACTGCCTATCTGACCTCTACAACTCAGTCACTGGGCAATACGATAAATCTACGAAAAGAAATGGACCCAATATTCGCTCAAGCCAGTGGTAAGCCGTCCCGTCGCACGCGTCACCTTGCACGCGAACCGCCGAACATCGCGGTGCTTGCCGCTACTATTATCATTAGTAAAGGTAAACTTTGATAATACTAATGAATACTGCAAGATTACACACGATTTAATACATATCTTGTATAGATTTGGACGAGAAGCTGATGCCGAGCACGTGTCCTGACGGAGTACAAGGTGCTAGCAAACGAGCGCCACGTCCCGCGACGCCACCAGGGCGCTGCGCCCGCCGCGCCATGCAGGTGTGCAGGCGGGTCCCGAGACACACGACTAATATACTAAATAAACACTCCTTCACTATCATTAAAATATTATGCGTTTGGTCACATATTTGGTTACGTTCCATTACAGCGCTTTTATCTATTGTATAAAACTATAGACGAAATAGAATAACCTGCTAAAAATAATTAATTAAATCCATGCGTCCTACATACTTTATCGTAATACAACAATTTGATTAAAACGAACCTATTATAAAACTGTACTTGGTCGCGGCGGATCGCGTGTCGCGTCGAGTGCTGCTCGAGTGTTAGCTGCATTGGCAAACGATTGAGACGTCGTTAACGATTGGCACATTTATTTAATGAATAATTTAAGTTATTATAGCATTAAATAGGTATACGACATCAAAAATACCTATAGTTTCGTCCTACTTACATTTAAAGCACTAAAAGGATTATTACGATTCCCAATTGTTAGCCCAACACATTGGCTCGCAAATGGGTAAATAGGAAAGAATCCATGGTAAATATTTTTGTGATAAAATACTCTAATACGTAGCTAAGCATATTATGAAAGTAATACACATTGCGTCTTATTTATGACGTCGAAACAAATTATCATTTAGATATTTCGGAATTAGCCTAATCTTATATAAGTAAGTGACTACTGTATTAAATAATTTATGTCGTTAACATCACAGTAAAATAAGGATAAATTATCTGGCGACAATAATTCTATACGGTACTTACTTAACACCTACTGTAAACTGCACATAATATCATGAAGCTATCGTGTACGCACTAGTACCTACGGCGACGTGTGCGCGGGCGCCGCAGACGACGTGCCTACAGGAGAGAGGCGCCGCACACGACGTGCCTACAGGAGAGAGGCGCCGCACACGACGTGCCTACAGGAGAGAGGCGCCGCACACGACGTGCCTACAGGAGAGAGGCGCCGCACAGGAGATACGACTTCTACCAGCAACTTGACCTAGACGCCTTGTGTGCGATTCTTTCTGCGAATTGATTTGTTCGTTTGCATTGAAGTGTGTAGAGGCGGCTACACCTTTATATTGATATGTATACAAATAAATGAGTGCCCTGTGACTGTTTCTTGCGCGAAACCTTACAGTAGTTACAGTCGATGTAATTGCCACAGAAGATGCAAGAGATACCTATTATTATTTGAACTAAAATATACAGTTCATAAAGTTTTATTAAAATATATAGTTGTTTTAAGCTTGGACCCGGGAGCTTGGTCGAAGTGAAGTCAGTGGGCACACGGAGAGGGAGAGGGAGGGCGCGGGGCGCAAGACCGCTCGCTTGCAGGGCTCGCGAGCGCCGATCGGCAGTCGGGGTTGTAATTGCGTAACACACCCATGATGGCAATTTATCGCAATGCCTGTCATTTTGGCAGTGCAGCTCAGTCACGTTCCTGGCATTATATACTTAGGCCAGCAGGCGAATGTTTCACACCTGTGTGCCGTGGATCAACAATCTGCGCACTGGATCTGTGTTACGCAATGGGAGTGCGCGCCTTCTGCAAGCGACAAAGCCGCTCTGCTTAAGCAAACTACACACATTCATGTAAGTAGATAGACACGGATGCGATTTTTTGCCTACACTACGGTGCACCGTCCTACTAAATAACTATCATTCCGCTTAAGAATCCGATCTTGAAACACTCAGTACGCAACCTTTACCGATGCGTTCGAAAGAGCCGACTATTAGCAACTGACGATATCCCAACTCTTGTACGAAAGCATTACTTGCATGCTTCTTACTACAACCAGATGCGCAACCTTTACCGTGACACTCCTAATGAACCAACGAAGCAACTGACGAGAACCCATCGCTGTCCACAGCACGTGGCGCTGACACTCGATACGCAGCCATTACCAAAGCGTTCGAAGTGGGCCAGCACTGCAACTGACTGCTGCCATCTCTGGCGATGGTGCACCGCTACCGAACTGACTATTACAATAAACTTGTGCCTCAAACTGTTCTATAACTATTAGTCGTATAGGGTACATAGTAATCGTATACATTAATATAATTATTTGGCTACTATTTTTGGTTGTGATGCGACAACTACCCGTAACACAGTCACCGCGCCCCTCCACTCAAACGCCTGACACGCGCGTCTAGTGGAGCGACACTCGGGCGCCGCGCAGACGAGATGGCTGCGGGCGCGCCGCACCGCCGGGGGCGAGGCGACCTACCGGCGTGCAGCTGTCCCTGACTAACCGTACGGTAAGTTGACCTTTCATCTAAAATATACCACAGTCCTGTATCCAGGACGTAAACAAGTAATATATGTACTAGTATTACACTACTAAAAACACTCATTTAAATCTACCATACATATTTTATATAAATACTTAATCAGTTCAAATACAATGAGATTAATAGTTCCTACGGCTGAGTCTGCCGACACAGTGCCTTTGGACTTCCGAGCCTTTATTACACCATGCTTACATGTATATGAAAATTTTAAAGGTTACACCCCATAGGTTACAAACTTTAAGTTTTAACCTCCAAAAAGCACCAAATGTTTGATTGGAAAATGTAATCGTCTAACCGAACGACACGTTTTGACCGTTGCTCTCCGTCCGCCGAAAGGAGCACAGTGTATTAAAGCTTCAAGTGTCCAAGACGTCGGGCGGCACCGGACTCTCACACAACACTAACATGTCTTACCTCACTATGAGTTACTATAAGCTCGTTACTTGATTAAAGTTACATTTCGGTTTTAAGTGTGGGGTGTCACATTATGCAGGATGTATGAAAATAGTGGAATACATTGTGGTGTGCCTGATCTACATAGGGAGCGGTCCGGAGAGCGCAAGTCGCGAGGAGACGACGCGCTCGCGCATACCTGCGCTGTGTCCTGGGTACAGCACTATATCAACATTTATACTAGACAGCTCAATTGACAAAATTTGTATTGAAACAAGATATACTCCTACAGAATTAGGTTGACCGTTTCAGAAGAAATTGAGTGAACAACGTTGAAACCGTAAGTCGGCAGAAAACTTGACAAATACCTTTCATATACCCCAATACGCCTGTAACTGTGTATACACAACCGCAATCTTTAACTATGTATTTACTTAAGTCTACTTGCCTCTGCGTGGGGCACACAGAGCGGTGAGCAGGCGCACAGCCTCGGGAACCGCGTCCGGTGCGCCGCATTCCTACCATAATAGCAATAAATTCGTAAGCGCGAGAGCGGCGCGTGCCGGGCGCCGGTTCCGCCAGAGCTGTGGCTGTAGTCGAGCAAGGTCTGGTAACTCTCAGACGGGAGTCCGAGAGAGCATGTCGGATCATTTGTTGTGTCGATGCCGAAGGTGTCGGCCATGTCAGCGGTGACGTGTGTAATGAAGAGGGCCGGATCCGCCCTTCAGTCTTATGGTGGGGTTTTGTTCTGGGAACACGTCGTCTTAGGGAGCATGGCCATCACAATGGCCGTTGAGGCGCTTCGCAACTGCTCACAGTCTAGGCCGCTCAAGCGAGATGTTTCACTTTGGTGTCACATTGCTTCGATGGCTTGTTAGCGTCGGATGTGTGTTATAATGAGAAAGTCATCACCAATAATCTATATCAAGATACTCGTTTTAACAATATATAAGTAATCGTCTGCGGATTGTACTGTATGTAGAGATAGAATCGTGAAGAAGCAGATCAGCGAAACCTTCGCTGGCAGTGAAAGTACGGCTGAAGGGAGGTTCATGAGGAAAGAACAGCTCGGAGGAGGATCATGGCTTATGAAGGCTTTAAATTATTGGAGGCCAATCCTGACGAGGAGTCTCTTTTGTTATAGAGAAAGTATTAAAGACTCGTTATATTTTACTTTACAAAGACTTACAGTGGGTGTGGTGACTTACAGTGGTCACCAACAAACAATAAACGTTACCAGCTGCGAGTCTTTGTGAAGTCGGACTAGCGTCGAAATATCTTGGAATTCAATTGAAGTTTAACTGGATGTTTCAAATTATGTTGATAGGTACTACTTCATCATACCACAACATTGATTTAAACAAACTCATCGAAGTTCAAGTTCTACGTTACTTGTGAGCTAATGAGACTGGCCATAGAGCCAACAGAGGAAGCCTGCTCAAATACCATTATGTAGACAATGAGACCAACTCGTTGTCGACAAGAGAATTCTGCCGGGACTGTGTCCATCTCTTATTACAAATGAAGTCATAACGCTGTACTTAATTGCCGCCGATCAGTATAAGCGACGGCGCCGGCGTTCAGATCCCCGACGCAGGCCGGCAGGTCCCCGCGCGGCGCGGAGCGGCCCGTCGGTCCGGGGTCGCGTCCGTGGCGCTCGGCGTCTAGCCGGCGAGCGACTCCTCGTGCGCGGCCGAGGTGCTCGGGCTGTAGTCGTACATCGCGGCCATCGGGTTCTCGATGACGTTGACCACTGCCGAGCTGAGCTTGGTCTGCTTGCGGCGGAAGAGGAAGTCCGCGAGGCTGGCGGCGCGGCGCGGGCCCGTGCCCTCCAGCAGAGCCTCGATCTCGCCGCTGCTGCGCGACTCAACCACACCGTGCTTGACGTCGCTCAGCGAAAAGTTCTTCTTCGTCTCGCAGATGTGGAAGGTCTGGTCGAAGTCGGTGGAATACGCCTTGGAGTTGATGAGCGAGGAGAGCGTGGGCATGCCGGTCTGGTCGGCCAGCGACAGCGGGCGCTCCAGCCGGCGCCGCACGCGCTCCCGCACGGCCCCCGCGATGCTCTCGCGGGACGACGCGCCGTCGTGCCGCAGCTTTGGGCTCACTGAACCGTTGGTCTCTGGAAAATTATTATGATTAATTAATGCGTTAATCTCTGCGACAACCATTCGGATTTAAAAATCTTTTTGCATTTGATAGCCCGATTCTTGAGAAAGTATAAAGGCCATTTAACATCATGCTATGATCCATGGGGGCCGAGTAAAAAGCAAAAGTCTGAGAGAACCCTAAGCGATAACGAAGTAGGTGTGCCGGCGGGCGACAACTTGACCCGGGAGATGTCGCGGGTACAATCTAATATATTATAAAACATATGACACACATAGATAAAAGAACAGCATAAAAATAAAGTCCTGTACAAGGCCCGAAGACTGAACAGTTCTTTGTATTTGAATATTTAAATACAGGGGCAGTCAGGAAATGTCAAAGCTAGGTGTGCGCGGGTGGCCGCCATTGTCCATGTCACGGGGAAGCAACGCAGTAGACGTTTCGGCTCAGGTGATGAATATGTTTGTGTGTCTTGTTTTCTGCTGTGATTTGTGAGAAAAAGAGGATGCAGTTATATTGTCCGTTTAGAAAAATCTGCGTGTTTTATGCAAAAGTGCAACCAGATCACGGTCACCATCTTTAAGATGTGGACGCTCATAATTCAGCAATTGAAAAAATCCGGGCAATTGTCATACTTGGCATTATTGACAAAATGATAAGATTATGCTATGAATGCCAGTAGTCTGTTTTTCTATGGAGGTGGTGTGTACCTCTGGGGATGGAGGCGCGGGGCGAGGGCCCGCCGTCCTCATCCGTGTGGCCCTCTGACAGCGTCTCGAGCGTCCGGTGCTCGGCGCGCGCGCATTCCTGCACTACCTCGTGGCTCGTGCCCGACGTCGACGGTTGCGGGTTCTGAAATAACGATAAAATATCAGATTCACTTAAACAATAATAATTTTCAGATCAAGGCGGAAAACATAGCCTGACCTCGTTTTTTTTTGTGAAATGCGAACGCTATTTTTGAAAATCATCAAGTGGACGCCACCCGCTCTGAGTGGAGCGGAAGGGAGTGTTAGACTTTTACTGACTAAAATCTATCCATGTTCTTTCCTTAGCCCTTTATGTTCCGGCGTAACGGTAACCCTTTCGGACAATCCCCGCTTACCCACCCGGCAGGCTTCCGCTCTAACGGGCCTCTTTAAATGCTGACATCTGTTTGAGGCGCGCGTGGAACCCGTATGCACCGTCGCCGACAGCCGGGCTTATCCTCCCGCCTGATGATGTGCAGGAACCTCCCGAAACATCCTTGTTTGGTGAGGACCTGCGTCAGGCCGTAGGTGAGGGCGCCGTGTCGTGTCTCTAGCCACTCCTCAAAGAGGGGTCTATCCGCCACTATCGTGGCGTGCCCTACGCTGGGTTGCAGCAGTCGCTGTTTCCAGGTCGCCATGAGATCGCGCCGGAGGTCCGCCCACTCCGCCACAATTTGCCGCGGAAACGGAGTTTCCCCCCGACTCAGTACCTCCGCGCGCCACTCGTACAGGTGCGCGAGGGAGCTCACGGCCTGGTCACGACTTCGGTGTAAGGGGTCGCGCGGCGCGGCGAGCGGCCCCGTGGCTCCGCTCACGATGCCGCTGAGAGCGTCGTCTCGTGGCATGCTTCATACATTTTGGTATATTTATTTTTACAGAGCGGCAAGGACGTGGGCGTCTCACGTATAGATACAGAGTTACTAATTGTGAATAAATAAGAAAATGTCTGCCTACGTCGTAGATGTCCTGTGCTCCGGGCGAGGCGGTCTCGCCGACGCCCTCGAGGAAAAAGGTGATCATGTTGCCCTTGCCCTTGACGTCGATGGTGCCGCGGCAGAGCAGCCGGTAGCCGCGCATCGACAGGATGTCATGCACCTCCTCCGTCACCTGCCAACACACCCTCTACATCAGCCGCCCGACGCTTGCCGCTCTAATTACAACTCACATTCGACATAATTGAGTTCAATGTCGCGCGCATGCATCGAATAGAGTGGAGCTCGCAAAGTGACGGATATTATCAACATTGTCACACCACATCAAAATCGCGGCAAAACACGAATTTTATTAATTTCTTTTATGCGACGCCGGTTAATTACATCTCTTGCAAATGCAATAGGTATTAAGCGCCGCCGTGGAACACATCGCATTTGAGTAAATAAACGAGTAATCCCGCTTGGGGTGCACACCTGGATATGGTCGAGGAGTCCGGTGGAGTCCATGCGCGAGGCCACGTTGACGGCGTTGCCCCAGATGTCGTACTGCGGCTTGCGCGCTCCGATCACGCCGGCCACCACCGGTCCGATGTTGATGCCTGTCGGGCCACACAAAACTTGTTCCTCACTTGCTTCACTATGTTGTAGCGCAACAGTCGCAAGAGCACGGCGTGCAACTTAAAGAGCGGAGAATTCGCGTTGGAGACAATTCGCCGAGTCTTACTCCAGCCCGTCCCAGCTGGACAGCGCGGTACATCAGAGGAGCGCTAGCGGAGTGGAGGTGCTAGTTCACGACGCAGGATGCACCACGCTGCTCGCGCTGCTCAGACAGGGCTCCTCTTACCGATTCGGATACGGAAGCTGTTGAAGGAGTGCTCGTTGACATACTGCAGCTGCTCGCGCAGGCGCAGCGCGTAGTCAGCCATCGCGGTCACGTGGCGGAAGCCGCGCAGGTCGCGGGTGGCAGCCGTTAGGCCTGAAAATATATTTTACACATGAGTACGTGCCTTTGAAAATTGTATTTTTATCGACAAACTGTCCGCTACGTACCAGAGGCCGCCATGTAGGTGGCGCCAGTGCTCTTGATCTTCTCGATGTACTTAAACTGGTCCTCGGCGAGGATCTCGTCGAAGTCAGCGATGATCTCGTTGAGCAGGCGCAGGCACTCGACGCCCTCATTGTTGCCCTCCAGCTCCACGTAGAACTCGGAGAAGTTGGGGATGGACGCGAACATCACACACACCGACTCGCATTGCTCGTGGTACAGCTCCTGCCACACAATACAATACACACATTGGATACTACACATCAGAAGGGCCTAGGGATCACGTACTTTATAGCGTATTGCCGCAATTGGGGATTATAATTTTAACTTCTGTGGATCGTTATTGATTATTTTTTAGTGAATTTCATAATTTAAATAAAGAATTTTCCTTAGATTTACATTTAAAATATGTAGCAAATTAACTGTCAATCAGGATTACTATAAAAGCGTATAATAGCATTTTTTTTAAACCATAACAATTCCTGAATTTTCAAAGAAAATTGCATCGATGTGGAGCAACGCCATCGTATGACACGAGAACAGCTGATGATAAAAACCGTCGGCATATTGCAATACTTGGAGCGTATGCTGCTTCTGGACACGCTCTCGTATCAGGATCTTACATCAAATCTCGCAGACGGTACATCCAAGAACTTTTTTTTACAAAATAAACAACAGACTGCCAAAAAAACAGTACAAAGTGAAAAAGGGTTTTGATTTTGGAAGTCGGTGTCTATAGTTTTCTACTTTCGTTCGATTATCAAACCTAACCCACAAACTATTCAAGCGAAGATAATACAATTTATATAGGTAGGACCCCGAAAGTACACTATCAAAAAAATTGGTTAATAATTGACGGAGAACCTTCTCCTTTTTCGAAGTCGGTTAAAAAACTGCCTGACGGAATCAAACCATGGCCGTCATGTTGTTGGCTACAAGACTCCACAGCTCTTCAAGCTTCCTCGTTTACAAGAAGTGGGCCTGCGTTAAAAATGCCCCAGAGAGTTCTAGCTATAGCCCCCCGCCATCGTAGGGCCTGTTTACAATGGGCTTGCGAACACAAAAACTGGGAGGAAGAAGACTGACGTTGTGTTTGCATTTTCGATTAATCTCGTTTCGGTATGAGGCCGCGTACAAGACGCACTCGAGTTTTGACGTCAAGAACGTTTGAAATTTTGTAAGGAACTTCATTCATATAACCGATCTCATTTGGATCAGGGGCTCAGATTTATGCGGAAAGGATTATTTAAGACATGATCATCCCTTTGCGAAGTCGGTTGGGTGATTTGTTTCGACTGGCGAGTGTTTAGGATACCTTTGACCGAAGTTAAGTAGCATCACCCTGTGGGCCTTGAGTGGCGTCACCCTGTGCCCCTGTGGGTTTTGAGTGGCGTTACCTTGTGCCCCCGTGGGCCTTGAGTGGCGTTACCCTGTGCCCCTGTGGGCCTTGAGTGGCGTTACCTTGTGCCCCCGTGGGCCTTGAGTGGCGTTACCCTGTGCCCCTGTGGGCCTTGAGTGGCGTTACCTTGTGCCCCCGTGGGCCTTGAGTGGCTTTACCCTGTGTCCCTGTGGGCCTTGAGTGGCGTTACCTTGTGCCCCCGTGGGCCTTGAGTGGCGTTACCCTATGCCCCTGTGGGTTTTGAGTGGCGTTACCTTGTGCCCCCGTGGGCCTTGAGTGGCGTTACCCTGTGCCCCTGTGGGCCTTGAGTGGCGTTACCTTGTGCCCCCGTGGGCCTTGAGTGGCGTTACCCTGTGCCCCTGTGGGCCTTGAGTGGCGTTACCTTGTGCCCCGTGGGCCTTGAGTGGCGTTACCCTGTGCCCCTGTGGGCCTTGAGTGGCGTTACCTTGTGCCCCGTGGGCCTTGAGTGGCGTTACCCTGTGCCCCTGTGGGTTTTGAGTGGCGTTACCTAGTGCCCCTGTGGGCCTTGAGTGGCATCACTCTGTGCCATTGAGGACCTAAGCTACCTGAGAAGGATTCAGCAAGTGAAGCATTGTCGTAAACTCCCTGAAGCCGTGTACTCACATCGATGTTCTTGTCGCTGCACAAGAAGTGCTGCGCTACGTGCTCAGGCAGGATGTTGGCCAGCAGCTTGCGGTTGTAAGCCTCCAGGTGCTCCATCTCCTCCTTCTCATCTGCGACACAACAAACATCTTGGACAGCAATTCCCTTATAATTTATTTAATTATTAATCTTTGTGCACAATAAAGGTACACATCCACACCTACACGGTACACGGGCACAAATCCAAAGTCTGTCAATTCTGGATGGAACAACTGACCAGACATTTTGAATCACAACAAGGTATGCCTTTCTTCTGAACTGAACTGAGGAGGCAAGTTTTAAAACGCAAGGTACGTCTTTCTGAAGCCGATGAAGCTTTTATCATCGCGTGTCTTGTCAGATAGTTCTGGAGTTACTTCGATATGCTGCTATGTTCTTGAGAACCGACATCGATTGAATGAATCATGTAAATAGTTATTATTGGCAAACTGTCCATAGAAATATTTTTGCTCCTGACTGCGCCTAAGGATCATTTGATTACCATTGGCCTGCAGTTTCCAGATGAAGTCCAGCCGGTAGGTGCTCTCCGTCTGATGGGAGTGCAGCAGCAGTGCCACCGTGGCGCCCACGGCAATCACGATGTTAGTCCACTGCTGATTCCAGTCCAGGCTGCAGCGGTGTCTACGCGGGACAGCACACCAATTTATAGTTAACAAGCCATGTGCCAGATGGAATTTCCCATTGGCAAAAATAACGGACTTCCATACAAACACTCTCATCCCCTGTTTAAACCTTCAAGGGACAAATTTCCTAAGTTATATAAGGAAATCAGGACTTGTGTGCTAATTTCGGAAATACAAAAGGAGTACCTAGGTTGGAACAGGAAGGACTCGATAGTTTTGAGTCAACATGACTAATAGAGTAAGATCCCAGGGCCACCAGACGTCACGAATTTTCTGACAAAGGAAATGTGGACGATGGAGTAGTGTTAGTATGTACTAAGAACGCGTGCCTACCCGCTAGCTTGCTTAGACGGCCAATTTTCAGGTATCAGGTAATCAAGGTACATAAAAACATTACCTACTTAACTCACGTAAATTCTCCAAGCTGATTTTTACATATGTTTTAAGAAATCAAGTTGCCAATACTCCCAGACACTTTTCGTCGGCCAAATTGCTTTGCGGACTTTTTCGGACGGATTAAAAAAATATTGAAGTTTTTACGAGTTTATCAAACCAGCTTGCGGGATAAAATTCTAGAATTATACGTATATTAACGTATATTGTAGTCAAATGAGCATTTTTTTACTAGTTAATTTTTAATTATTTACCTGGTTTTTAATTTTTTGCTGTTTATTTTTTAATATTAATAATTAATTGAATTATCAAACTATAAGAAAGTGACAGAGAGAAGTCAATATATCCTAATACATGACTCACTCAGTCTCATGCGCGTTGATAATGCCCTCGCGCTCCTACGCACAGTGGCATTAAAATTGACTTTAGTGGATGATTGGCCCCTTGGATCGGTTTGTCTTTTTGTAAAAGGTTTCAAAATAATTGTCTGGTGGCGATATATAAAAATGGAGCATCAGAATTTACGTGAAGTTAAGTCATCATTTTGGGACCTTTAAAGCGTCTGCAAAGCAATTCGGCCGACGGAAAGTGTCTGGGAGTATTGGTGACTTATTTTTAAGGATATTGAAATGTATGTATGAAATGAAAATGAATGAAATATTGCCTAAAACATACGTAAAAATCAGCTTGGAGAATTTACGTGAGTTAAGCAATGTTTTTATGTACCTTGATTACCTGATACCTGAAAATTGGTCGTCTAAGCAAGCTAGCGGGTAGGCACGCGTTCTTAGTATACATACTAACACTACTCAATCGTCCACATTTCCTTTGTCAGAAAATACGTGACGTCTGTAGGCCGTGGGATCTTGGACTAAAACTCAAACTGAAAGCATTTATTACATTAAGCACAGCTAAGAATTGTCAGACATAACACACAATTTAGAATTGTCAGAGTCGGTCAGTTAGTCTAGTCAGAAAATGAAGCTAGAATGTAGTTCGTTTCAAAACGTAGATTTCTATGGAGAAGATTGGGCAAGAAACTCCTTGGATACTCTTTCAATCAAGATATTTATAAATTACAACAACTAAAGGCACAGACTTAAAATCGTATTTGAGAATAAGGTAAAAATGATATATGAGTAATGTGAGAATAACGCAAAAAACACAATAATATAAAACATTAAAAAAAAAAAACATAGATAAGCCCTGGCAGTTAAAAGAAGATCAGTCACAACTAGTGATGTACGCTTGGGAATGTTACCACGCCCGGGAATATTCCCAGTGGAAAAATACCCAAAATATTTCCAAGTTCCCGGCAATGTTTCCCAAAATTCAAAAGAGGATATTTATTACTTTAA
Organism: Hyppa rectilinea; assembly: GCA_951799385.1. NCBI lineage: Eukaryota > Metazoa > Arthropoda > Insecta > Lepidoptera > Noctuidae > Hyppa > Hyppa rectilinea. The sequence continues at coordinate 32,781,064 of OX637300.1, read as the reverse complement.
ACTATGAGTTAACATTTTTTTTTTTAATGGTATGGTCTACTTCTATCAAACCTTTGCGAGTTGTGACTTGTCGCGACTTCTGTTGTAGAATTTATTATTAGCTCATAATTTGAAGCTTAAGAACGAGACTGTTGGTAGTTATTCTGCTAATATCTGATCTTACGGCGAGATAGTACTGCAGTAGAAGACGGATCTTTAGGTGCAGCAGAGCATTCAGAGCTTTACATACCCAGTCAATATAGACAATTAAATGCAAGGTTCTGATGAAGAGTTTGATTTAGGCTTCAGATCAGCGATAGAAATATGGAAGATGATTTTCAATGTGACAGTTTCATTCAAAATGACAATCCGAAAATGTTCACTGTTGCATTGGAGGACGTCTCCAAGGTTCTGGACTGTAAAGCGGTAGGCGTCAACATCAATGGCGAGTAAATCAATCATCTTCGCTTGCTGAAGATATAGTAGTCATCACTGAGACTACGGAGCAATCCAGTACGATGCTCGATAAACTCAATAGCTCCCTTGTAATTGAATATGATTGAATAGCGTTCAATAATATTAATCATTTGTATGTCAATATTGGCAAAACATTGTGCACTACCTAATATTTAAGATCTTTGTATATAATTACCTATGTTTGACACATAAATTATTCTATTCCCACGAAAGAGTGAGTCTTAAACTGAACATGGACAATGACAAGACGGCAGAACGGAGACAATGTACTCGAAGTTGTGGACGAGTATGTTGGCCTCGGACAAACTGCTGATGTGTTGCCAGTGATGATCTATGATACTGGAACGTGCTCGGTCGCAATAGGCCTTATCAGAAGGCTGAAATTGATCCAAGGCTCAGCATTATGCTGAGGGTTGTCGTTATGCGCGGATGTGACGCATATGTCCCCACAACTTGATGTTTGTAGCTTGTTTTTTTTTTACTGCATCATGTTCGCCGCTAATAAACGTATTTTATTTCTTCTTCTTTCTTTCTAAAGGGTAATAGAAAGGGCTATGATTGGAGTTTTCTTACGTGAAAGGTAGATATAGCCCGAATAATATCTAAACTCAAGTGCAGGGCCAGGCAAGGCAGGGCACAAAGCACGCAGAACAGATGGCCGATGGGCCGAAAGGTTTTGCTATGGCGACCGAGTACCCGAAGATATATTGTACAAGTCAAATCATTTATTTCAAATAGGCACAAGAGGCACTTTTGAACGTCAAAATGACCAAGAAATAGAATTGATTCTAGTCGCCCCTTCCAAAAGATAGTTTCGTATGGAGAAGAATATGAAATAACTCTACTGTTACTCTTTTGAAATGTTTTGTATACATGAATTTTAAAATTATAATATATGAGATAACGATGCACCCCGAATTAAAAATAATATACCACAAAAGGAGATAAGCATAATACATATAACAATGGCATGTAAAATTAATGATGTCATAAATGGTGCTCACATTTATGACATCATTCTAAAATCACATCGTTTACAAACATTCTAAAAGTTAAAAGTAATAAATTAATCAATGTGTTAGCGTCAAGCTAATCATAGCGTTAGCAAGCCTCACAAAATGGACCGATGACCTAATAAAGGCCGCAGGAATCCGCTGGATACGAGAAGCAAGGGCCCTGTCCAAGTGACGGTGCTTGGGGGAAGCCTATGTCCGACAACAGTGGACGTCTTTCAAGTCAAATGATGCTTTTATTATTTTGATGATGCTTATGACTTTGCACACTTGACTTTATAACCTACCTTTTTTTGCTTTTGTTTTCGGGGGGAAACGTTCGGGCTATGAGGATAATACCGACCTAAAATATCGCCTTATTATTATGGGGAAAAATATTGCCAACAATCCTAATTATTTGTAATAGTTATCTCTCTAAAGAATTTGATTGGAAATATTGTCAATAATAAACTGGGTTTTGTCCGGGGAATATTCCCAAGGATTGACTTGACACTGTATTCACTTATGTATAGAAGTATGCAAATCATTCACAATTCAGTTGGTCTAAAACAAAAGATATGACTATTTCAACATAATTCTCTGTTTTGGGAAATTGCCGGCAATGTTCCCGGTAATATTACCACCATTTGGGAACCTTTCCGGGCGCGGAACGTGAGGTGACTTCACAAGACACAACTGACAGCGCGCCCGTACACGATCATGACGCGCGGATGAGCACCATTCAGCTCAACCATTTTGAAGAGAACATGGCCAGTAAGGCACTTACTGGTAGTCGTAGGAGTGCTGCTGGTGGACAAGGTACTGGTGCGTGGTGACGGCCACGTACGCGGCGGCCGTCACCGTCAGCAGCGCCAGCTTCACCACGGTGATGAGGATCTGGTGCACCGCGCACAGGAACATGGCCAGGAGCGTCAGCTGCAGGTAATGCTGCCAAACACACAGTAACATACAAAGTTCATACCAATAGAAAATTGGTTAATCTGTATGTGTCCAAGTATTTCCACCTGAGCAAGGAACGCGAAAGAAGCTAGGGAAACTCAGCAAAAATAGGGATTGAGCTGTTTGCTCTGCTAGCTTCTTCTAGCCTTTAAAAAATTAGAGTGTTTGGAACATAAAAAGGTAAATTTTCACTAAATGTGTGTTTTGTGAAAAAAGTGAAAATACTAAAGTTGTTGATCTTTTTACGAGTATTACCTATAACTTTGCCATTTAACAACTTTTTTCCATAGGACTTGTAGTTTTGCCAGAATTCGAGATAACCCTTAAAAACACACCCCCATCCACTTTGCTCAGATCATCCGTAAATTATTTTTCCTTTAATTTTTGTTATATTCTCTTCCTTTTCCAATAGGTTCCATCCTACTATTTTTTTTTTTGCTTTCAAAAATTATCGACCCTGGTCTACTATATTAAAAAGTGCTTCAATTGATTCTGCTCGTCATACTGAGCAAACTAATTTCAGGTTTTTGGCATTTAACGTTACACGTTGTACAAGTCCTTCCAAATACCACTTCAGATCCAACGCTACATGGCGCTCACATTCACACACACTCTGACCAACATCCTGTGGTCTTTGAAAGACACTTCAGCTACACTCCTTCTTTCACTCAACCAAGCTTATTGTTTTGGTGTATGACGTATACAAATGATACCGTTTTTCTATTTACAGAATCAACAATTTCATTTTAACGCCATGTTGCCACGCATGTGCCTGCGGTGGACCTACCTGAAAATCGGAAACGGTAGAGGAAGAGGAGAACTCATGGTGTTCTGATAATTCTGTACTCGTAGCCAAGTACTAAACTGGTACCATTTAGATTACCATCGATTTGCTAAACAGAAAGTATCAGCGTTGTGCCAAGACAGCAGGTGAGTATCGTGCTGCGTGACCTCCATAGGGTTATGGGGAAGTTCATGGGTGTCCCGGAAGTGGGACCTGCGATATTTTCTCGCTTAAGTTGCCAGTTGTACTAGTTTTTGTATGTGTGAGTGTGTGTGTTTTACCTCATTCATGTCATAAGGGCAGTAGTGGAAGTCAGCCAGCTGTGCGAGCGTCACGTTGCCGCCGAGCTGGCCCGCCCGGGTGAACACGCCCTCCACCTGCGGACGTGGCACGGTCAGACACGGACATTAGATAACTGCAACATCTCTATTGTTTTAAACATTTCTGTAAACAGTTTCTACTGTCATTCCAGTTTCTATTAGAATGGTATTTCAATAGACATTTGCATTTTAATAATATATATTCGTCTAGCTGCAGCCCGCAGCGAAACCCACGAGATCCCTATTTATTTTCTAAAACGAATAAACCTAAATTATTCGTCTTAACACCAGCCATCTCCTAGTGACAGTCCCGAAGTCAGTCCAGTCATTTCGGAAATTTGCCGGAACTAACAGACACACAAGAATTAAAAAAAAATATTGTTATATACTTTCTTATGCAATTAGTACGAAGCCACTTAAATGGCATAATATGTATTGAGTGAATGAGTATACCTGTTTAGAACTCACAAAGTTCAATTAACCTTATATGGTGGCAGTTCTATTCCAATCGTTTGCTTTTAAATTGCGTTTAACGGTTAGTTAGTCGAGGTTCGTGAATATATTAAAAGGCAGGACGATGACACTGACCATGACGAGCTGGATCTGCATGATGAAGGCGATGACCACGACGAAGGACAGCATCTGCGACAGCGTGCGGTTGTTGTGCACGCGCTGCGACACGCGGCGCACGCGCTCGCTGGCGTGCTGCATACACACGGGCGTGTTAAGATATGCACACTCGGTACTCATCAATAACGCATCGTGTTAACACTCACCTCAAGGTCCAGGCAGACCACCAGGTACGTGCAAGCCGTGATGATGAGCCCGGCCACGACGATGCTCACGATGCCCAGCAGCGACCTGTACACAGCACACGCCAGCTTTCAATAATGGAACAATACTAACTAGTCTCAGTAGTTATTGCTGATAGTTCTCCTACAAATTTCAGTAAACAGACTTGTTTGACAGACTCTAAAACATAATGCGTGTGATCGTGTGGAAGGAATCGGTTCATTGGTTCAGAACACTGCACTCGACGAGCAGAGCCTTTATAAACCTAAACGTTTTACAACTTATTTAAATTATTTCAAGTACAATAATAACAAGCTTCCCTTTTCAAAAAGATAGCGGTAGATTACTACACACTGGAGAATAAGAGCTATTTCAGTAACATAACTTGATTCTAAAGTAAATTGTGCTCGTCATTGCAAATTTTTCCCATCCATAAACAAATTGGAGTTTTTTTGAAGCTTGAAATGCGTATCGGCATCCTTTAGGAGTAAGTACGCGATGTGAGTTGTGTGGGGTACTGCACTTACAGGTTGTAGGCGATGGTCTGGATGGCGGCGCCGGCGAGGTAGATTCCCAGTGTGCAGATGAAGTACACCTTCATCATGCGGTCCCGCTCGGCAGTATACTGCAAACAACGCGGGCTCATATGAGTGTGCGCGAACAAGTGACAGCGTCACAGCGTGACTCCACACTCCAGTAGGGGCGTCGCGATATATTAAGAGGACTTGCCTAACGGCAGCTGGAATCTTCAATAGACGACTTAATGTCACCGGCAAGAAGCCTTTGTTTGTTTGTGTTTCTAATTCTGCAACAGAATTTTTTGCACGAAAATTGAAGAAGAAAAAGTGCTTTCTTATCGTTCAAATGACATGAAATTGTTTATTCTTTATATTAAGACATCCGAATCACTTTTTTTTTATATCTATATGTATAAGCTGGGTTGGCGACATGGTGTTTGTTGAGACGCCCGTTAGCGCCCGAGAGCGGCAGTTAGAGCGGGGGCACTCGATGCGCTGCAGCGCCGCACCAGAGTGACGTCGGAGTGGCACCGCTCAGTTGTTTATGCGTCACAAGGAAGAGCAAAAGCTCGCTCCTTTCGATTTTTTCTTAGTATTTTGCATATTGTGATTGCTGACAACGCTGGTGGTGCGCCGGCGGCGTGTCTGCGACATAACAACGTCACGGCGCCGCGCCACTCGTGTGCTCCCGCTCTTAACGAGGAGTGCGGGAGGTCAGCCGGCCGCACGGTCGAGCGCGAGGCCCCGCGTCACTCAACACACATCAGTCAGCTGCTGCACGCCCTTACGCACGGCTGCGCTTGCGCGTTTGCCTTTGAACCGAACCGTTTAGTAATCATCATCATCATCTTTCCATTATACTTATTATACAGTATAATAGTGGAATTGTATTTATTGCAGTTTATAGTTTGTACTCAGGAGGTTTACATTATTGTGTAGGTACTTCTAATGTAACATCAAGTCAGTTAATGTCAGTATGGCGGACACAGTAAAGTTTCTAGGAGTACATGTTGATTGTTATTTAAATTGGAAACCAGAACTTGAAAGCTTAAATAACTCCATCAGCTCGGCATGTTATGTACTGAGAAGCCTGCGAAATGATGTGGACATTACACACTTAAAAAAAGTCTACTACGCGTTAATCGAGTCAAGGTTACGATACAGCATCTTATGCTGGGGAGGTAGCTACGATTACAATATACAGAGAGCAAATTTGTGTTACAAAAAAGGGCCATCCGCACCATGGTTTGCATCCGTCAGCAAGAATCTTGTAAGAGACACTTTGTGGATTTGAATATTCTCACTGTACCTTCCTTATACGTATTGGTGCTCCTAACACATTTTTCTAAATATATACATAACTTTGAGACTGAAGAAGAAAGAAAGATTAGAGAGAGTACGAGAAGAAAGATTTTAAAAGCATAAATATTCCTAAACTCAACATAGTCGCACACGGTACCGGTCACATGTCAGTGAAAATGTTCAATAAACTCCCCGATGATATAAAATTATCTCTTTACAAACGGGACTTCAAAACTAAATTGAAGCGTTACCTACTGGAAGGCTGCTATTATTCAATTAATGACATTTGTTCATGATCAACAGTCACCCGAAAGATCAACTAAACAAATTGTATTTTTGTTCAAAGTTGCCCATAACGTAACTAGATGGCGTTGGCGTCAAATTATAAGTCGCTATGGTTTCGTTACAACGATTTGGTTGGGGTCTCGAGAATTTAACAAATAAATGATTTAGCTACATACTAGCTATAGAGCAGTATACAGTTTGGTTGTTTTATTTATATCCTCAACCCTACTAGTATACACACACAGGTCAAATTTAAGTACTGAGTACCAAGCAAGGTGTTCGGTATTTAACATTGGTCCATCGACCCGGATTACTTCCGGACTTTTTGAGTTCACCACGGGTACTCGCAGTGGATCGCTGCGGCTAGAGTACCTGGATCCGCGCATCAGCAGCGACAGCATCGTCCAGATTAGAAGACGGAGTCAGCAGCAGCGGCGGAAAGTGATGCTATAGAGGGCGCCACTTACATCCAGTTCAAACGTGAGGTGACTGTGAACGTCACCCTCGGAGTTCAACGTGTCGTCATAAGAGCGACGTCACACCCAGTTCAACGTGACATCAGAAGACTGACGTCACATCAATAGTTCAACGTTTCGCCACCAGGGGGCGCTACATGTTCAACAAATCATCGTGTTGTGTGAGTGCAGTGAAAATTGTGAGTACATTTTACTATATAAAAAAAGCAGTTAGTGACAAGCAATTTTGAACTTTACGTATTCGGAGATTTTAACTTAGAAGTTTTTTCAAGAATTTTGGACTTGGAATATTTCACGTTTAGTTATTGAAGACTTGTATTAATTTGTGCATGTTAGTTTAGAACTTAGAATAGTTTCTTAAAAAACGACGGAACGGGGAACCTATGCCCGATTTAAGACGCCCGAAGATTTTGCCCGGTATAATAAGTTGTTATAAAACACTTGTAAAATTCTAAGCGACTTATTGGAACTTGTATTTTATTTCAAATTTGTTTTGTTTTAATTTATTTAACTAATTGTTTCTAATATGGAGGGATTACTTAACGTATTAAGGGGCTGTCAAAGTGTTATTATTAAAGGATAATGTGCAAAAGCTGCACTATTTAAAAAGTCAATTAACTGGTGAAGCTGAGCAATTGTTAAGAAATACTCTAATAACTGATGCGAATTACAGTCAGTGCTGGGATCTGTTAAACAAGCGATACAGTAATAAAAGGTATCTCGCAAACTGTATTTTGAAACGGCTATTTAGTATTAAACGTACGCAAGTTGATTCTGCAAATGCATTCTTAAATTTGCTTCAACTGTTTAGGCAGTAACCATACTGTGCATAACTGCAAAAAGAATACTAGTTGCAGAGTTTGCCAGAAGCGTCACCATTCTCTGCTACATTTAGACAATAAAGGTCAAGATCCTGAAGCAAAATCTGCTACTGATAGTGCTAGCCCTTCAACTAGTACTCAGATAGTGTCTTGCTTGTCCACAGGGAGGGTAGCAAAGCCAAGGCAGGTTTTATTAGCCACTGCGCTAATAAAAGCCTCGTCAAAGACGGGTGAATATCAGACGGTCCGAGCCTTGCTCGATCAAGGTTCTCAGGCTTGTTTTATAACAGAGGCTATAGTGCAGTATCTCAACCTCAAAAAGATCCCAATTCAAGGGTTTGTGTCAGGATTAGGAGATAATCGGTCAACGAGAACAAGGTACATGGTACAATTAATAATTAAATCTCGTGTTGACTCTAACTTTAAGATTACATTGAGAGCTTATGTGTTAAATAAGATCACTTCATACCTTCCTGAGCGAAGTCTTAACTCAGACACTTTCGACTGGTTAAATATTAACCACCTATGTTTAGCAGATCCAGAGTTCAACACACCCAACAAAATTGATGTTCTGTTGGGTGCTGACGTGTACAGCAGCATCATTCAAGAAGGTTTAATGAAAAGTCCTTCTGGTACCCTAATCGCTCAGTGCACTACATTAGGGTGGATTCTGTCGGGCGCAATTGGCCCTGAAGGCACGGCTTGTGCTAATAACAAATTAAAAAACATAAATGTAATGCATTGCAAGGTGGAGGATATTTTAAGGAGATTTTGGGAAGTAGAAGAAATGTGCACTAATAAAAAGATATTTACACCAGAAGAAAGGAAATGCGAAGAGTTTTATAGTGAGACCACCAGAAGAGATAGCAATGGTAGGTACGTAGTAAGGTTACCTTTTCGAGAAGAAGGTCCTCCTGGTAATTCGGGAAATTCACGTGGCATAGCTAAATTAAGGTTTCACGCATTAGAACGAAGATTAATAAAGAACAAAGAATTAAAGGAGAAGTACAAAGAAGTAATAAATGAGTATTTACAGTTAGGACATATGCAGCCCGTGAAAGAGATTGATAATAACAAGGAAGAAGCAGTGTATTTGCCACACCACGCTGTCATTAGGAATGACAAGACCACTACTAAAGTCCGTGTTGTTTTTAACGCCTCTGAAAAAAACAGCAAAGGAGTGTCACTTAATGATACGCTCATGGTCGGTCCGTCACTGCAGGCTGATTTACGGCACACTGTTTTAAGATGGAGAATTCATCCGATAGGACTGGTGGCGGATATTATTAAAATGTACCGCCAGGTAAGAGTAGCAGAAGAAGATGTCATGTTCCAAAGGATACTCTGGCGTGACAGCCCAGACCAAGAAATTCAAGACTACGAACTTGTGACCGTAACTTTCGGAACAGCTTCTGCGCCGTATCAAGCAGTCAAAACCTTAAGACAAATCGCAATTGATGAAGGCAATAAATATCCAATTGCTGCAGAGAAGGTTTTAAATTGCTTCTACATGGATGATCTTATAACAGGATGCAATAATGTAAAAGAAGGCTTAGAGATTTATAATCAAATGATAGCATTATTAGAAACGGGTGGATTCATACTGCAGAAATGGAACAGCAACAGTCAGGAAATACTGAAACGAATAGAAAAAAATGAACAAAATAAAGGAACACGCAGATCAAAATAGTACAATTGATAAAAATAAGGACAACACTATAGATCAATACAATGAATTAGAAGCAGCTTTAGAATGTTGTATAAGGCAAACACAAAGAGAAACATTTACGACAGAATATTTAGAATTACAGGACAAGGACTATGTACAACTAAAATCTAGTAAACTAAACTCACTCTGTCCATATCTTGATGAGAAGGGCATAATCAGAGTTCGAGGTAGACTTGAGAAGGCTCCATTAAGTGAACTGATAAAGCACCCAATAGTCCTACCAAACTCGTGTCATCTGACAAAGCTCATAGTGGCAGATGCTCATTTAAAAACTCTGCACGGAGGTCCTCAGCTAATGACGAATTATTTGAGAACAGCTTATTGGGTGTTAGGAGTCCGAAATTTGGTTAAACAGGCAGTGCGTAAATGTGTAACATGTGCTAAACAGCGTGCCAGCATCAAGAACCAGATGATGGGTTCTCTTCCATCTGTGAGGTGTTCTCCAGCGCGACCGTTTTTGCATAGCGGTGTTGACTATGCTGGCCCCATAAATATTAGGACAACGAAGGGTCGCGGACACCGTTCGTACAAAGGCTATATATGTTTATTTGTGTGTATGGCAACCCGTGCTCTTCATTTGGAAGTCGTCAGTGACATGAGGACACAAGCCTTTTTAGCAGCCTTCAGACGTTTCGTATCTAGACGAGGTCATTGTGCCAAAATATGGAGCGATAATGGTACAACGTTTATAGGTGCATCCAGAGAATTGCAACAATTAACTTCTATTCAGGCATCAATAGCAGAAGAAGTCGAGGCCAACGGTACTGAGTGGCACTTTATTCCCCCACATAGTCCCAATTTCGGCGGACTTTGGGAAGCAGGGGTAAAGTCCACAAAGTTCCACCTTAAACGCGTCATTGGTGATGCTACCTTGACGTACGAGGAAATGAGTACACTCCTCAACCAAGTTGAAGCTTGTTTGAACTCGCGTCCCATGAGTGTCATTAACGTTTCTGATCCTGGTGAACTGTTACCTTTAACTCCTGGACATTTCCTTATCGGAGAGCCGATAATTAGTGTACCAGACGCTAAATATGAGAACACAAATATCAGTTATTTGTCGAGGTGGCAATTCATTCAAAGGATGGTACAGTCATTTTGGAAGCGCTGGTCCCAAGAATATTTGTCCAACCTTATGAACCGGTACAAATGGTCTTCAAGGGTTCCTGAGCCAAAAATTGGAGACATCGTTTTAATTAAAGAAGACGATTTGCCGCCAAGTCGTTGGTTGTTAGGTCGTGTAATAGAGAAGCATCCCGGTGATGATGGTATCACCCGTGTAGTCACATTACGCACTAAAACCTCTAATATTAAGAGGCCAACATCCAAAGTTTGTATTTTACCAGTTGTAGATCAATGAATTTTTTATTATGATTAAGATATGTTTAGATGCATTCGCTCTACGAAAACTATTGTATGTGTACCCCTACAACGTTTTTAAAGAGAAAAACTTTTTCTTTTCTTTTTCACTACTTATAATGTAGTTAGTTTAAGTTTTCCCGTGTAACTTTTATCTTGTTAAAATGTTTTCAATTTTAGATCGAACTATAAGATCAAATGGTTTGTTACATATTCGGATCTCACGTAGTTCAAAAAGGACATTCCGTCAGTAATGTCCTTGGTGGGCGGTATGTTCATGATCAACAGTCACCCGAAAGATCAACTAAACAAATTGTATTTTTGTTCAAAGTTGCCCATAACGTAACTAGATGGCGTTGGCGTCAAATTATAAGTCGCTATGGTTTCGTTACAACGATTTGGTTGGGGTCTCGAGAATTTAACAAATAAATGATTTAGCTACATACTAGCTATAGAGCAGTATACAGCTTGGTTGTTTTATTTATATCCTCAACCCTACTAGTATACACACACAGGTCAAATTTAAGTACTGAGTACCAAGCAATGTGTTCGGTAGTTAACAACATTTAAATTGTAAACATATCTACATATTATACTTAAGACATTTATCAGGTTTATTATTGCTGCTACTATTGGTATATATTTTTTTAATTATTAATTACATTCATGCCATATAAGTAAGTAATTGACATTGAACATCTGACATGGCTATATTATTTTTTTTTTGTGACATTGATAATCTGTTTATTTAAATGACATTTATTTATTATCATTACTCTCCCTCATAGTAATTAAGTGGCATGTAATTTTTGTATGTATTTTTTTTAATTGTAAAACCTTTAATATTCGACACAATGTAAAAATTGTTATGAATAAATGAATAAAATAAATAAAATAAATGTGTTTCCTAATTAATATGGAGCCTACTGAATAAATTATACGACTTGGTTTTACATTTTATATTTAATCTGACAACTTGTTGCGGTAGAAGGAGGAGGACAGAGGGCGTGTCGAGACTCGCATTTCTTGACATGTTATGTTTTGATGGCATTTCTTTTCTTTTTGTTTATACTTCTCCTTTTCTTCTTTGCTGGTACTATTGTCTGTGTGCCAGCTACATTCTTTTTTTATTTGAAACCCAAACCCTGTCTCTGTGGGCTTTGTTTAGAGGATCATTGTAAAAGTAACTTTGTAACATAACAGGAGTGCCCTAACATAACGCGCAGAATAGCTTATGATACGATAGACGCGATGGTTTCGGTGGTTGCTACGTTTCCTAAACCAATTGAATACGATCTTTCCTACAAACTGTATCCTGTTTCACCCTCAAAGGGGTTGATTTTTAAAAACTATTTTGTGACTTTCCTTTTTTTGACTGTTAAGTAACTAATTTTCGATGTACCATCATCAAATCATATACGACGTACCATTAATCCATGTACCAATTTTCGAGTTAACCGAGACACGCAGTAACATCCCTTTAATTGACTACCCTTTTTCGCACCCTTAGAAGTAGATTTTCGATAAAGCTTGACACCTACACGTTATTCTTCATTTTTGGTTTTAGATATATTTAAATACTGAGTTTCGAGTTAATCAGACCGCGCATTAAAATTTCCTTACATCATTGACACCCCCCAATGCCCAGATGCATGTAGGGTTTTTTTAGATAAACAAATGATGGCAAACTTTATAATTAACTGAGATAAGAAGTGTCTTGATTCAAGTTGATTAAATCAAGGAATAAGATTATCATGCTAAGTTTCATCCCCTATTTTAACCTCTTAGAGGTTGAATTGAAAAAAAAATCCTTCCTTATTCCTTGTTTACATTATAAAAGAAATCTGTGTGCAAAGTTTCAACTTCTTAAGTGCAAGGGTTTGGGCTGGGCGTTGATGAGTAGTCAGTCAGACGTTTAGGAGTTTTCTTTTCACTACATAGTATAAAACAATGTCGCTTTCTCTGTTCATATATCCCTATGTATGCTTAAATCTTCAAAACTACGCAACGGATTTTGATGCGGGTTTTTTTTAATAGATAGAGTGATTGAAGAGGAAGGTTTATTGTATAATTTGTCGACATATTATGCGGGCGCAGCCGCGGGCGGAAGCTATTCTATACTAATATTATAAAGAGGTAAAATTTGTAAGTTTGTATGTAGGGGGTAATCTTCGGAACTAATGATCCAATTTCAAAAATTTTTTCACTGATAGAAAGCTACATTATTCCTGAATGCTATAGGGTATACATTATATTTATATCATACATATTAGCCGAGCTATCGCAATTTTCGTCTAGCAAGTCGGAAAGAAATACCTCCGAAAACAGAATTATTTGCATGCGCTGCCTAAACAGTTATTTAAAATTGAAAGCAATGTATGGCAACCCGGTTCGCCTTAATTATTTCTACAAAAAAGTCCGCGACACCATATTCCTATCTTTTGTATTTCAACATTTATACTTCGTTTTATGTTTTAAAAAAGTATTTTCTCGACTTACTTCTAATGTTAAAACAAGCATTTTCCGCGGACGAAGTCGCGGGCACAAGCTAGTTATTTATATAGATGAAACAGATTATAATGCTCCTTATGAAATTTGCATATCTAGGAACCGAGACTGAATTTGCGGTATGTTTTAGTATTTTGTTGCTTCATAGGCTAAACACTAATTGTGTCCAAAGTTTAATGCTGAGTTTACTATAGGTGCCTATCTTAGAATTTTGATACTCGCGACTCGCGAGACAGTGGGTGAGTCAGTCACGAAGTTAAGGAACTTTGGCTGGCAATAGTTCTTTTACAAGTTCAAATTGAATGTAATTTGAAAAAAGGCCTAGTTATGTTATATTTTGTTAGTTACTGGTTTAATTTAGCCCATTACCATAGAAGGACATTTTTGACACCCCTGTCGAGAGAAAGGGGTGTCAAAAATATCCTGAATGTCCAGCTGTGCCTTTTTTTGCTTGACTTGGAGTAGTATTGAAGATGACGGCTCTGGTTCTCCAGAGAAGAAATCCATATGAAATAAGACTATGAAAATAGCTACAGTAACCAACGATAGCGGTAGCTACCCACATCAGTTATCAGTCGATTTTTTCAATCGCATAGGCAGTTGTACTAAGTCTTCCTGGTTTTTTTTATGTTTGGGTGCCATTGTAATAGAGCCTCAATAGTTTTCCAAGAAAACTTCACACACTAAAAGTCAACACATTATAGTTCGTATGTATTGGTACGTTAGCAGCCGCGACGTGGCAGGTGCGCCGCGGTTACCTGCCTGCGCTGAACTCTGCCGAGTAGGTACTCTGATCTGCCGAGTAGGTACCTGCCTACGCTGAACTCTGCCGAGTAGGTACTCTGATCTAACACGGCTGTCAATCAAAAGTCGTTGTAATTATACGAGCACGTCTCAGAAGATTTAAGTAGATTCGTACGTAAGTCGCAGCATTTTCCGCCGCACCAATAATAATGTCATTGACGAACCAAACCACTTCTACAAAAGCCCGTTGCAGGATAAAGTTCTGTTATTTATTTGGCAAAGTGGCGCGAAGTGGCGCGCAGTTTGCGAAGCGGTGGCTTTTATAAAATATTCCACCCGCAGCGAGGAATAAATTGCAATCTCGTCTCGTCGTGTAAGGTTTCAGGTGTATCATGCTCTGCGCCCGCCGCGCCGCCGCCGCCGCCAGCCAGCGACAGACGCTTCACTGTGCCGAGCTGTGTGTGCCGTGCACGTTGTGTTACTAACACGAGCCATCAGGTATACGGATTTTTAATAAATACAACCAATTATAATAATGTCTAAAAGCGGATTAATTCATCTGGATCTGCTGACGGTCTGGTCTTCTCTTATTAATGAGTGTTCAGCGTGAAATGAAGCGAGTGCATTTTGTATCCTTTGTAACATGAGTTACTTCTGGGCGTTATGTCGAGAGTGGAGCGCCTGTGAACGCTGCGACAGCATGTAATAATATGACATGTTGGCACGAGCTGGCGCCTGCGCCGCCAAGCGCGCAATCCGCCGGCGGATATTCGCGCGCGATGGAAGTTTATAAATTGAATTGTATTCAATAGTGCGGGCTTTTAACAAAACTTTACACGACTGCTGCAGACAGCGGCGTATCGTGTAGGGAGACTCACGGAGGGAGGGGCAAGGGGAGGGTGTTATCCAAATTGTAACACTGTGCCACAAGGTGTAAGAAATGTGTGATTGTCTGTTGATATACCTAATTATTTATTTGTTTACCCTCTCTTCCTTCTTCGTGTGTAACGTCGGTGCGTTACGCCTGACTATACACTACACACTAGTAGACGCACAATTTTGCACAAAGTTTTTTCGTGCAGAATTGTGCGTCACACGATTGTAACAATTGCTTTCTATCGGTCCTGTCAAGTGTCAACGTTTGCACTGGATCAAAAATCGCATTTAAAAGACTTAGGAGCTAACAGATTGTACAAACATTACACAGCGGCTGTAATTCCCGAAGGCTCCGTGTAGGTACCTATAGGACACCCACATTGCGCCAGTTATGTCTGAGTCCCATGTATTAGGGAGCGAGCCTATTTCCATCAACTGGCCACAAATTCAGACTCCGGGCTTCTTGAGCAATTCCTGTTAGAAAAACCAACAATAACACAGTGCCCCACCCAGAAGTCGAAGCCAGGACCAAATGTTCAGCAGTAACATTACCTACATTTTAAGCGTCGTTTTTTGGGATTAAAGACTGAGGACTTAGGGTAACATGAAGCCGCCTTGGTGCGCGCTTATTTGCTAGATTGTTCTCAGATATCTGCAACTTAGGATGCCGAGGTAAGTTGGTTCCTTTGGTGCTGGCTGCAAAAGCTACCGTAGGATTGGTTGGGACCGTAAAGCGGAAGACCGGAAGTATCTACTTTATGGTGGTGGCTTATCTATCCCACTATCAAAAAATGGATCTGTGTCAGTCGTTCCGGGTAGTCAAAAGCCCGAAAGTCTGACAGCCAGTCTTACCAAGCGGTATCATATAACCCAGTTACTTACTGGGTTGTGGAGGACAGATAGGCAGTCGATCCATGTACAATACTGGTATTAAGCTGCATCCGGTTAGGCTGGAAGCCAACCCCAACATCAGCTCAATAGCACCGCGTGTGCTATCCCTCCCCTAACTCGCGTGCTGCCCACTAGTCTACCACCCATACGCCTACGTACGGTCCTGTCCAGGACTCGGAATGCGATCCCCGACACTATTAAGTTATTAAACTCCGGCAGTGAATCGTTCCGTGTGGCAGTTCATCTGCTAACAAAAGTTTGTCATTCCGTGTCCATTCCATTCCATAGATAGATATAAATAAGTCAGGGCCTCAGGCGCTTCGATATATTATGTCAGTTTATTTAAATTTTTAGGGTATTTTTAATTAAAAGTCTTCCTTCAATTCACTCCTTATTTCGATAACATTACATAAAATCACGCCTACATTCCCCGACGGTTAGGCAAAGGCGTCGATACCTATAGTATACCCACATTTCGCCATGATAAAGTGAGTGAACTAGAAGATGGATAAAATGATGATTTTTGGAGCGCGATGAGCTCTGCGCTCCGCGGTACGTACCTTCTGCTCCAGCTTGGTGTCGCGGAAAGAGAGCGTGCACGGGCGGCAGTGCTCGGCGCGCAGCCGGTCCGTGGAGCGCGCGTCGATGGCCTTCATCAGGTACTCGTTGACCTCATCCTCTGGTTTCTTGTTCTCGCTGCCGGCGTCTACTCCAATCCTGTGGGTAAGGATAGAACTATAGGAGGGTAAGAAGGCTTGGTACCAAACATTTACTAATGGTTCACAAATATTACGTTCAGACTACAATCTGGACATATTCCGATATAGCTATCCAGGAATAGCTTTGCCTATTTAGTGTCATTTCTTATATCTTTGCTCCCAACAGTTCCGAACGTGACATGGCAGAAGATATCGCTGATAATTTATCGGAATGTTTCCAGAAGGAAGTCAAAATCAACTCATTTATTCCAAACAGGCTGGTGGAAGGCACTCTTAAACATCAAAATGAACTAAATTCAAATAACAATTGAATTTAGTTTCTAATAGTTCTAGAATCGTATTTATCAATTTATTTAAAAAGGGTTCATGGGCTCTCTTGCCCGTTCTTCTCGATAGGTACCTACTGCTTTGGAATGCTTTGGAAAGCTTCATCTTCCATGATGGACCAACCTCTTGACAATTCAAAAGTGCCTCTAATTGGTTTATTTTAAATAAATGCTTCGAGTTTGAGTTTTGAGAATTCTATGTGGCTTGGTAATTGCGTTAGCTCGCTAATAATCTTGTGTACATGTTACCCGAAATGCACGAAAGCTAAAATGACGAACGAAGAACGACGGAAATGTTTGAAATATCGTCCGAGCGTAAACTTAGGAAATGTGTAAAATATTGTTCCAAAGATTCTTTAATGCTCACATTCCCTGTGAAATGTATCTATGTATTTCCTAGGTATTGTTTGCAATTCCGAAATGATAGGAAATATAAAAAAAGTAATGCTTTCTGTGACTAAATGAATTAAAACACGTTTGTAAACTGAAATCAGAATTTTTATTGAGGCTCTCGTTCACATTAGCTGTAACTATCTCATCGTAAAATATAAAATATTCTAAGGGCTTATTACTAATTAAACTTCAAATACCAACTGTCTATTCCTTTTTAAGGCCCTAACACAAAAAACTAGCTGGTCGGATGACCCGATACTCTCCCCTCGCTTTGCTATCTCCGCTGTACTTACTAACATCACGAATATTTTCCGAATGCTATTTAGGAAATGTATAGATTTCCTAGGAAAACTGCATATTACAAAATCATAGATTTCTTATCGATTATAGGAATTGTACACATTTCCTAGGTATACAATGCCGGATATCACACTATTCCGTTAATATATCATAATTATACAATTTGTAGTCTTTAAAAAAGTTTTGTAGCAATTTCTACAATTATAGACTCGGTACCTGAAACACTTATTATATTCTGATATTGCGATATAACCGAACTCCACGCGGACGAAGCGGCGGGCAAAAGCTACTCGTGTGTCGTATAAATGTCCGTTTTTTTTATTGCGTTGACTGTGAATATTGATTTGTTTAGAACTCTCGTGGTAAGATATAAATTTCAACTTGACACCTCTACGCGTTCCTGAGAAAAAGGGTGTTGACAGATAGATACATATGATCCTATAATCAACAACGGACAACGAAGTGATCCTATAATCTTATATAGGTGAAGAAAACATCTCAGTTTTAGACAACACGTTAACCCTTTTGTATTTATCTTTATAAGAATGTATATTGTAGTGGGACTAGTGGACAGGCGGTTGGCGGGAGAAGCATACTTACTTGGAGGAGTGCTTGCCGTGCTGCGAGCCGTGGCCCATGACGCGCATCTCCTTGGACACGTTGCCGTTCAGCGAGAACGAGTGCTGCGGCTTCTTGTCCTGCACACAACACATCACCGTTACATGGCTTCTAGAATACTATATTTACAACTCATTCATTAGAACATTTAATCACTATGAGCACAGTAAGACTGGAGAAAATAAAAGTTGTTTGGTGTATATGTTACTGTAGAAGCCCAAACTGCGGTAATCTTGATTTACCAAGTCTCACCGGTAAAATTAAAATTAAAAAGTCCAATTTGTTATTTAATAATCTCTAATTTCGGACTTGTACCGGTATTCAGTCGGTAAATCCTAAGTTTTGCCGGTAAATGTCTGAAATCAAAGATTGAAATCTTCCATATCAGACATTTAAAATAAAACTAATCTTATAAAAATCGTGTCTACTTGTGTCTCGCTCCACATTTACCGCAGTTCGGGCTTTTACTGTACACATTAGTGACGTGTTCTGGAAATGGCTAGTCTATTCTGTAGAAATCGTAACGTGAGATATTTGGGAAGTGAGTTTGAAGTATCCCTGGCCTCTGGTGGAAAGTAAGTTCACTACGCCTAAGATACCCTTTTGGCCACAAACATTGATAACAAAAATCAGATTGATGTAGCTTATTTTGACTATCAAAAAGCTTTTGATCGGGTCGACAATGATATAATTTTGAGTAAAATGGCAATGGCAGGTTTTTCAGAGCCACTACTGAAATTTTTTGCGAACTATCTCTTTGACCGTAGGTAGTACGTCACGTATAAGAACGCTAAATCTGAAAACTATGCAGTTACATCCGGCATAAGGCAGGGACCCAACCTCGGTCCATTATTCTTTCTTGTGGTAATTAATGACCTACCAACTTACGTTAAGCACGCTAAAGTGTTGATGTTTGCAGATGATGTTAAAATTGCTCTTCCAATAGCTAATGATAATGATGCAGCCACACTACAACAAGACATTGATAACATACAGACCTGGAGCACTATAAACAATCCCAACTTAAACATCAATAAATGCGCTATCATGTCATATTCAAAAGCCAAACAACCCATCCATACAGCTACACTTTAAACAATGTCATCCTCAAACGCGTTTCCACTGTACGTGATCTCGGCACACACTTTGATCCGCACCTCACCTTTAATAGCCACATAATTCAGACCTGCAGCAAATCCCGTATAAACCTCGGTTATGTCTTACGACAGGCAAAAATTTTCGACAACCGACAGGCTAATTACCATATTGTATAATTATTTTATCCGTAGCTTATTAGAGAGCAATAGCGTTATCTGGAACCCACATGAAAAAGTTTACACCCTTCTTGTTGAACAAGTTCAGAAGAGCTTTGTTCGCTACCTGTACTTTAAACTATACGGTTATTACCCATATATGTACCCGACGCCATTTATACTAGGGATGGTTACGTACCAAAGTCTAGAGGTTAGGAGAAATCTTTCGCTTGTAAAATACTTCGTTCTACTAATTCGTGGTTCCCTCTTTAATTCTTTCCTGCTGCAACACATCTGCATAAATGTTCCGCTACCCATTAGGCATTCACTTCGCCCTCGCCAACGTCCTCTATTTTCAATACCTCAAGCCAGTACTGTGACCCTCAAGACCAGTCCTCTTTACTTAGCCCTTACCTTAATTAATAATATTTTGCATTTTGACGATTCACTTGATGTGTTTACTAGCACCGAACTGACTTTTCTTAAGACTGTGAACCTTTACTTCGTGTCTATTGCCACTCCCAGTACTATTATTTCTTGATTGCACAAATTATTATTTACGTACCTAGTTTGTTATTTTTAAGAATTCTGTTTGTAACTACCTATCCATTGCTTTTCTATATACAAATGTTAGTCTATATATATGAGCGCAACATAACGTTATTCATTCTTATAATATTATAATATCTATAAGTCATTAAATTAGATTCTTTAAAAGGGAAAGCAAGGCGGGGAAGGGGGGGTGTGCTAGGGATAGGGATGATAACTATTTTTTTTATGTTTTGTGTTTTTTTTTGCTTTTATCACATAATCAAAAAAATTGTCGATACATTGTGTAAATGTGGCATGACGTCACTCCTTTGTAGATTTTATACTGAGTTGTGACTTTTTTTATTAATATGATAAAGCAAAAAATAGGTGCCTAATATTTTTTTATAATCTGGCTGACCGACTAAATAGTTCCTTTATGTTTACCTTGTCATCATGCCTATTAAGTCTCAGAAGCTGTAATATCTACTTATTACTTCTTACTTTCTGTTAATGGTGTGTCATGAGTACTCTTTTTGTTAGATCAAATATCTACCAAAAGAGTACTCATGACGTTTTCTGGAAGAAACTCTTTCCTAATTTAAAAGTTGACGCATTGACGTAATTGCATTTGTTACAAGGTTAACAAAACTTTTGAGCTGTGAAATATAATAAAAATTGGTTCAATGAAATAAAATGGCGTGTTTACTCCTACAACTAAGGAAAGAAACATTATTTGTCCATGAAGATGACATGAATATTAGTGTTATATCAAGAGAACTTATATATATACACACATCAAAAGTGTCTAGGGATCAACATATATTTTTGCAATAACTTTTCTCTTGATTGATATTAATTTAAATTTTCTTTAAGGATTCATCAAATAAAGTGTTTTCGTTTGTCACAGTAACGATAAACCAAGTCACCTTTGCATTAATAAAGAAATTTGCCATTTTCCTAATAAAGGGATTTTTGACATTTGAACCACTAACATTAAAGTTCGAAAAAAAGACTGAAATAACAGTTTTCTTTAAAATTTTATTGGGTAACTTAAACAATTAATAATCCGTGTTTCTACCGCGAACACTAACAACACAAGAACATCGGTTTGGCATACTCAAAATGAGTTCATCCAAATCACGCTGTGGAATGGCCGCCCATGTTCGTTGCAACAACAAAAAAAGGTCTTCTTGCAACTGGATACCCTCCATATTCGGCAGAGCTCTTCTCTGTAGCATATCCCATGCATGCTAAATCGGGTTCAAGTCTGGCGACTGAGCAGGCCAGGGCAGGACATTGATGTTAGCTGCGGCGAGAGTCTGTCTTACAACTCTTGCGGTGTGCGGTCGTGCATTATCATGCATTAACTGAAATAAGGGACCGATTTGCACTTGTAGAGGAACGATGACGTCAGATACAATCGTCTCAGCATAAATTTGAGCGTTGAGGTTGCCTCTGATCCAAATCAACTCAGTTCTTCCGCCGATCCAAATACCCGCCCATACCATGATGGTTCCACCACTATAAGGATGGACTTCCTGGCAGGATTTTAATCGCTGTTGGCGTCCAGGGGTTCTCCAGTGTCGTATACGTCTTGTATCCGGTCTCATACCAAAACGAGACTCATCAGAAAAGCACACGAAACGCCATTGTTCTTCTGCCCAATTTCTGTGTTCAAGAGCCCATTGATATCGAATCCTACGATTGTGCATTGCTATAGGTGGTACCCGTAGCGGTCTTCGGGAATGAAGGTTCACTTCATTCGTTCCTCTACAAGTGCAAATCGGTCCCTTATTTCAGTTAATGCATGATAATGCACGACCGCACACCGCAAGAGTTGTAAGACAGACTCTCGCCGCAGCTAACATCAATGTCCTGCCCTGGCCTGCTCAGTCGCCAGACTTGAACCCGATTGAGCATGCATGGGATATGCTACAGAAAAGAGCTCTGCCGAATATGGAGGGTATCCAGTTGCAAGAAGACCTTTTTTTGTTGTTGCAACGAACATGGGCGGCCATTCCACAGCGTGATTTGGATGAACTCATTTTGAGTATGCCAAACCGATGTTCTTGTGTTGTTAGTGTTCGCGGTAGAAACACGGATTATTAATTGTTTAAGTTACCCAATAAAATTTTAAAGAAAACTGTTATTTCAGTCTTTTTTTCGAACTTTAATGTTAGTGGTTCAAATGTCAAAAATCCCTTTATTAGGAAAATGGCAAATTTCTTTATTAATGCAACGGTGACTTGGTTTATCGTTACTGTGACAAACGAAAACACTTTATTTGATGAATCCTTAAAGAAAATTTAAATTAATATCAATCAAGAGAAAAGTTATTGCAAAAATATATGTTGATCCCTAGACACTTTTGATGTGTGTATTATGTCGATTGACCGTGAGATTCTGGCGTCATGGCAAAGAAGGACACATAACTGATCATCATCCTGAATTGTTTTATTCAGGAGCAATCAAGTACTTGGCAAAGTTCGACATTACGAAGAGCTCGGCTTCTTTGCATGATGTGAGTCCCCGGACGGTATGAGCGTTTCTTTGATATGGTTCTAGGGGAAAACTGCCCAAATTGCAGAAAATTTTGCGCGAATTTAATATTATTTTGATTGGCCGTATGGTATAAGTCTAATATTCAGTGGTCCGCTCGGTCAACAGACAGATATGAACTTGATTGAACGTCTGTGGGTCATCATCAGGACCAGGCCCAAGCCAAACGGCGCATTCTTATTCCACGCGAAGACATGTCAGCATAAAGGAAGGGGCCCGTTAGGGCCGAAGCCTGCCCAGCCAGCGGAATTGTCCATAAGGGTTACCTTTACCCTAGTACATAAAGGGCTAAGGAACAACTTCCGCTCCACCTAAAGCGGGAGGAGTCATTTGATGATTTCACACCCTCAAAAAAAAGGGGGGTTACCATTTTCAGACAGCGACGGTACACCCAAACACCGAAATTAAATGATAAGAATTACTTGCGAGGTGTGCGTCGGTTGTATGGTTTAGGATTCTTTGAATAGTGTCACTGTTGTAATGAATAACAAATGGAGCGCGATTGTGTACTGACCACGCGGCTAGTGTCGTCGGGCACAATGAGGAAGGTCTCAATGTTGTGGTCCTTCAGGTAGGCGTTGCGTAGGCCTCCGTAGCCAGGCTCCACCTTGTAGTCCTCCCCCAGGCAGCGTAAGGTCTCCTTCGTAATGTGCACGCGTCTGTCGAAAGATATAATTGTGTGTTTTGTACTGGAACATTACATCATAGCAACAAGCCCGTATCCACTGAGCCCGACCGGGGAATCTAATCCAAGTGCGCATGCTCAGCGGTGGCGCTGGCAAACATTAGACCAACGAGGCAGTCGCATACGCAGGTGACGTTAAAGAAACACATCGGTGTTGAACACATCATATTATGCCTGCGATAGACCTGAAGAACAGGTGATCGTCTTGAACATTTGTGATCCGGACGAGTTTAAGACAAATGTTAGGTGTGAATGGGGATGGCTATAAGGATAACATCAGGAGTCTGATTTTGGTGCAATATTTTGATATAAAAGAGTTCTATCTACTATGCTTTGGAATGGACAACCATCTTCACCTTTCTAACTAGCGACGCTTCGACAGTTGAAAAGTGCCTGTAACGAATTAAATTTAATTAAAAGCCTTGAGCTTGAGTTTGCTACTCACCCAGCAACGCCGCCGCTCTCCATGTAGTTCGCGAGCGTGACGTCATTGGACCACACGTCGAACTGCCACTTGCGCAGGCCCAGCACCACGCAGTGTACGCGGCCGGTGTGGATGCCCACGCGCATGTTCACGTTCACGGCCATCACTTCGCGCACCAGTCTACACAAGCACATGAGTCAGGTGATGAGCACCGTGAAGGATTACATCAAAATATTCTGCTGAACAGTATAGTGTATAGCAACATTAGTGGACTATCATGTTATTTTACTGAGCGTTGTTCCACCAGCGGGGTTAATGCATAACACACATACAGTGGAAGTCGATGGCAATGCTTCTCATTTTATCATGAGTTACATTAATTGCGTTATTTACGTTGTAACGTAGCAATTTTTTTCAAAGCTAGCAAATTTCTTGAGAAGGATATTCCTGAGCCGTTCATTACCAGGAATGTACTTCAAAACCCTCGGGTTATGACTGAATCTGTTACACAACTAGGTTGTTCATCACTCATTATTTTCATCTTCAAAGATGTTTCTGTAGATGTCGTTTGGAGTCTTTCGTGTGGCTCCATGGCGCATACTCACGCAATAGCATCGATCATGTCCAGGCCCATCTCGACGCAGCACTTGGCGTGGTCGTCGCGCGCTTCCGGCAGGCCGGACACGCAGTAGTAGCAGTCGCCCAGCAGCTTGATGCGCAGGCAATGGTGCTCGGCGGCCAGCCGGTCGAACCTGAACCAAGGATCAGTTCAAGGATCTGGTGGATACCAACCACATATGAAGCTGTGCACTGGTTGCTTTCTACCTATATAGAAAACCATTTATCGTGTGCGGACCCAAGTAGGCTGCTGCAACCACAATCTAGCATGATGGGGGAATAGATCCTACCGACGTCCAGTGTGACCGAACCAAGTCTTATATATTGGAGTGTCCAAAGTGTCCATACACCTGCGCTTCTGGCGCCGCGATTGTCGTGCCCATCTATTGGGCAAACTCACTTAACATAATAAATATTATACATTTTATTGACCATTCATGTGATCAGAAAGATTAAGTATATTAACACTTTGAGGGACAGTGAACGCCTATAGACGTAATAACAATAAAACTTCTATTGTGTCTCGTTCACTGTCCTTCAATGGGCTAATTATCTAGTAAATTAAGGGGCTAATATTTTGGAAGGCGGTTGCAAAAAACGAAAACACAAAACCAAAGCGACCGACTTCCGAAATTAAAGTGATTTAGTTGTTATATGTGCCTAGTGCCTACCCCACAGTGTTATATGTGCCTAGTGCCTACCCCACAGTGTTATATGTGCCTAGTGCCTACCCCACAGTGTTATATGTGCCTAGTGCCTACCCCACAGTGTTATATGTGCCTAGTGCCTACCCCACAGTGTTATATGTGCCTAGTGCCTACCCCACAGTGTTATATGTGCCTAGTGCCTACCCCAGTGTTATATGTGCCTAGTGCCTACCCCACAGTGTTATATGTGCCTAGTGCCTACCCCACAGTGTTATATGTGCCTAGTGCCTACCCCACAGTGTTATATGTGCCTAGTGCCTACCCCACAGTGTTATATGTGCCTAGTGCCTACCCCACAGTGCCCACCTTCTGTTACCACTGCTTACTATATTATCAACAGTGACAGGAAGTTATGGTCATATAACAGGAAGTAAACATCATCAAGATGAAAAATTTGATTAAATACTTATTATTAAAGGTAACTCACTAACTACCTAAGTAAATTTAATAAATTGTATCGTACCACCACCTTTTTAAAATGGGTCCACAATTGACGAACATATCGATGAATATAAATTTAGAAAATACACAGAGACGAGCATAGAACCTGCTTCTTTTTGGAAGTCGTTTAATCAAGAATCCATATCGGTATACCTGCGGCTGTAGGCACCGTAGCAGAATATACTAATGTATGCACCGCGGCGTCGGCCACGGGCGCACGGCGGTACGTAATCTAAGTTGTATGCTATGAGCCTATCACAGCTGCTATTATTGACACTATCAGGTATATAAGTACATGCTGGTCTTGCTCCACAGGACAATCTAGTGTCTAGAAAAATTCAAACTGGTTGCTGGGTACCTTACCTTAAATTAGGTTATCATTTATAATTTGTATCATACTATTTTAATAAAAATTAAATTAAATTAACGTTTATTTCAGACAAAAAATATACAGTCCATAGCACATAAAAGAACAAAACAATACAGGAGACACACAAAAAACAATACAACACGGAACAAAAAATTACATACATAAGCGGGGGGGAACAGTCCGCCGCTCAGAGCGCTGTATGCAAGTGCATCCAGTGACGTAGCAGCGGAGAGTCCCACCTGTCCGCGAACACGCCTAGAATGCTGTTGCGGCTAGACCTCACACGATTCAGCAGCGACGCACACTGTTTCCTTATCAGGGCATGAAAACCAGTAGTGCGCACTTCTGCAAACATCCCTGAAGCACTGCAAAATCGTGGTAGTAATATGTTTCTTATAGTTGTTTTGTTATTTCATAATACTGAGAACATATTTTATAATTTTGTAGTACCTACCTGGTATTAATGTATTTAGGTACTTCAAACTAATTTGCATGCCCTAAACAGGCAAAATATGGATTGTGCATAAACCACCAATTTTAACAACTTGCAAAACCTGTATTTTCTGCAAATAAATTATTCTTATTCTTATTCATATTAAAACTAGATAATATACTATTTTAACTTTTCTTCTTTCTTATTAGTAACGTTTAGAATGTTTGTAAATATGTGAGCACCATGTACTTATGACATAATTAAGTTTACCTGCCACATATTTGTTTTTTTTTTCACTTTTTGTGGTGTATTGTTTTTATTCTGGGTGCATCGTCTTCACATATAATGTTATAATTCATGAATACCAAACATTGTAAAACATTTTAAAAGAGTAACGGTGGAGTTTCTTGCCTATTCTTCTCTACACAAAACTACCTTTTGGAAGGGGCCACTAGAATCAATTATCTTTCTTGTTCATTTTTGACGTTCAAAAGTGCCATTCTTGTGCCTATTTGAAATAAATGATATGACTTGGACTTTAAGAAAAAATGTTGACGGTAAACTGTTGGTTTAAGATATAACATAATAATGTCGTGACCCTATATGACGTATGATCAGCGATTAGCAAAGCAAAAACAAGTATAAAGGACACTTATCAAACTTCTTTCCACACGCTCCGTGTTACATAATAGCAAGAAAAAGATTATGTGAGCTGCATTCTCATTAATAACCCCGTCAATTGCCTTTCTGCGCCTATGGACGGCTTCTTCAGACGTGCTCATTGTTGACAGCTTCGTTAGGTGTGCTAGACAACCGTGCTCGTTGTTGACAGCTTCGTTAGGTGTGCTAGACAACCGTGCTCGTTGTTGACAGCTTCGTTAGGTGTGCTAGACAACCGTGCTCGTTGTTGACAGCTTCATTAGGTGTGCTAGACAACCGTGCTCATTGTTGACAGCTTCGTTAGGTGTGCTAGACAAACGTGCTCGTTGTTGACAGCTTCGTTAGGTGTGCTAGACAACCGTGCTCGTTGTTGACAGCTTCGTTAGGTGTGCTAGACAACCGTGCTCATTGTTGACAGCTTCGTTAGGTATGCTAGACAACCGTGCTCGTTGTTGACAGCTTCGTTAGGTGTGCTAGACAAACGTGCTCGTTGTTGACAGCTTCGTTAGGTGTGCTAGACAACCGTGCTCATTGTTGACAGCTTCGTTAGGTGTGCTAGACAAACGTGCTCGTTGTTGACAGCTTCGTTAGGTGTGCTAGACAACCGTGCTCGTTGTTGACAGCTTCGTTAGGTGTGATAGACAACCGTGCTCGTTGTTTACAGCTTCGTTAGGTGTGCTAGACAACCGTGCTCGTTGTTGACAGCTTCGTTAGGTGTGCTAGACAACCGTGCTCGTTGTTGACAGCTTCGTTAGGTGTGCTAGACAACCGTGCTCGTTGTTGACAGCTTCGTTAGGTGTGCTAGACAACCGTGCTCGTTGTTGACAGCTTCGTTAGGTGTGCTAGACAACCGTGCTCGTTGTTGACAGCTTCGTTAGGTGTGCTAGACAACCGTGCTCGTTGTTGACAGCTTCGTTAGGTGTGCTAGACAACCGTGCTCATTGTTGACAGCTTCGTTAGGTGTGCTAGACAAACGTGCTCATTGTTGACAGCTTCGTTAGGTGTGCTAGACAAACGTGCTCGTTGTTGACAGCTTCGTTAGGTGTGCTAGACAACCGTGCTCGTTGTTGACAGCTTCGTTAGGTGTGATAGACAACCGTGCTCGTTGTTTACAGCTTCGTTAGGTGTGCTAGACAAACGTGCTCGTTGTTGACAGCTTCGTTAGGTGTGCTAGACAACCGTGCTCGTTGTTGACAGCTTCGTTAGGTGTGCTAGACAACCGTGCTCGTTGTTGACAGCTTCGTTAGGTGTGCTAGACAACCGTGCTCGTTGTTGACAGCTTCGTTAGGTGTGCTAGACAACCGTGCTCGTTGTTGACAGCTTCGTTAGGTGTGCTAGACAACCGTGCTCGTTGTTGACAGCTTCGTTAGGAGTGCTAGACAAACGTGCTCATTATTGCAATGAATATTGTGAAGTTGGTTTTATTATCTACTTATACATTTCCTTTAAAACATCTCTCCTTTGCGTACAAAATTTCGGTACTTAGTTATTTTACCGATTTAATCAAAGTTAATACATAAATCACGGAGTGTATGACCCACATCGGCAGTTCAGCTTTGTATAAGCTTAATGGCGCGTGAATCGTTGATGCCCCACCTTCTGTCCATTGCTAACAATGTCAGTAGGTACGCACACACGCACTCACGTTTACTAATATCGGCAATGTCAGGAGGACTTAGGCTGCGAACACGAAGTCAGCAGGCGCGGAGCGGAGCGGTGGCAGCGGCGCGCCGTACGAGCAATGCGCGCAAGTCGAGCGTTGCCCGCGCGTCAGCATTGACGTAGTGTTGTGCATTTTATTATTTGCTTTTTAACGACTTTTTTGCTTTTTTTAAACTAACCTTACGAAGAAATTTGTATCAAAAAGATGTTGTCGTGACTAGACATTTCGTTCACAAACAAAGATCATACTAATTTCTCGTATCTCAACAATACGCCGCTCTAGCGCCGTGCGGTCAGCCCGCAGGCTTCGAGTCCGGCTATAGCGTTCCGCACCGCCACCGCCGCTGTCCCGCTGCCGCTGACTTCGTGGCCGAGGCCTTAGAGACCCATCACAAGTATCGAATGTTGAACGAAAATCTTCCATCATGATGTGAAATTACATCAACACAATTATCATAGCTATAGACAGAAATAGAATAGCCGTGAAAATAAGGACCTTTGCAGCACAGTCTTAGTAATACGTAGTTTACTTCACATAATAAAAACATAACGAAAAGTAACTACGTAACTACTGCTCGCATCATGTAATACATTATTTGTTAGAGTAAGCCGATACTGATACAATTATCTACAATTTTGTCCGAAAGATAAAAAACCGTCGTAAAAATGTTGATATTCCTGGATAGGTCTGCGTTCGCAATAAAATACGTAAAGTAGATCGCATTTATTCGGAGTATTGGAGCATTTGACGTCTTCCGTCATGTCTTGAGATACGGATGTGAAGATGTGGACGGACGTAAGGCTCGGTTAAGTTGAAATTGTGCCTCACATTTGAGTAATTTTGCAAGCGACTATCTCTACTAATATAAGCACTAAAGGCGGTCTGTTTGCACAACGAGCAGTGATATAGAGCATCAAATAAACCGGTATGCGCATCTGTCGTCACTCGGGGCTCGTAAATCCACGCTCTGGCACCTTATTGCACCTTTTACGGTGCACCGCCACTGCTGTGCTCTGCTGTGAACTAATGAACTCGGTCAGGGAGACATCTCCCCGAGGAGGGAAGAGAGCTGACCTCGACTACTGGACAGTTTTACTCGAATTGGAAGACATATCCTGTCATTCCAGTTTAAAACCATTTTAATAATAATACAAATTATTATCTGAAGTACTACTACAGTTAACATTTCAGTTGTATTTCCTACTGACACTTATAAACATCGCGATCTTTTAGAAATAAAATAAATAAATATTTGGTGTCTGTCAGACTCTTACTGGGACCACCCAGTAGATTGGGAAGTGGGGGCTGAAGTCCCATCGGCTGTCGAACACCAACCCCTTCATAGTAGACTCGACAGTGGTTCGAATCCCCCGTGTGATCCGGGTGGCGATACCCGGTGGCGGCAGTCCGGAACCCAAATTAAGATTTAGGTAAGGAATTTGAAAAAATAAGGTTTCGGTGGGCCTTTGGTTTATGGATACGAAAGCCTTGAGATGGCCTATATGCTATAGGTATTAGCGGCCAAACTATTATAATACTTTCAGCATAGGTACCTAAGCTGCTACGTTTTTAGAATTGGTCTCAACAGCCTCAATAGTAACAGTCAGGACTGCTGACGCGGGAGCAAGTGACGTACAGTTGACCGTGTGCTTCGTGTGCTTCGTGTGCTTCGGATCTGCGTCCATAACATTAGAACCAAGACTTCGTTTAACAGGTAAGCTCGTTTGACTCTCAATTTTATTTCAGCTCTCGGGTACCCCTAATGATGTTTCTACATCTCGGCAGGCAGGTGGCACGCGTCCTGTGGCGGCGCGTGCGCCACGCGTACGACGCCACTGTCGAACTGACGCTATCCGTAGGAGGTAATAACATTACGGCCCGGAATAGTCCTTCAATAATGGGCCCCAGTGTTTTGTCACACGTTTCTGACAAACCCCAAACAACGGCCTATTCATCAAACCAGCCCGTCAGCAATAAAACTCGCGGATCCGGGCCGGACGCCACCGCGCTGCCCGTTTGATGGATGGGCCAATCGACGCCACTTTATCATTGGCCAAATGATAAATACTGATATTTTGGACGCTCTTATTTACAATGAAGAAATATTGTGGCCAGTTGTCAATTGATTCAAATCAATGCGAATACAATCAAGTTGCATAATAGAAAGCGAGAAGGAAATAATTGATCTTTGTTAATCTCAGTCCTGATGGAACGACAGTAATGGGTCGTGCATATAGGAACTCGTTCGTGCGTTTCTTTTGAGGAGCAGAATACAAATCATTTACAATTTGTTGGATGTTGTCTATCATGGTAATTAATAAAAATCGAATCGATTAATTTGGACGACTGAGCAATTTAATGCGCTCAAATGCCAAAAAATGCGACAAAAGGGGTAAAATATTTTGTGACGGAAATCACTGCACTATTAGATAAGTAAACTGATTTCTCGTTTCTGTTCGTTTGTTCTAGAAAATCCGTGAAACTAGTAAGTTTTAAAATTGAGAGAAAACGAGCCATAACAAATGCGATGGAAAGTACAGAAATATTTAACAAAACAGTTTGCCGCGAAAACTGAATAGACCCAGAAAGCTGAACGGATGCGTTCGCACCTTCAAACAAAAGCGTTGTTTTCTATGGATAAAATCTGAAGAGAGCCAGCTGAATTAGTGTGGTCCTATACACTGCAATCTGCCAACCACTTGGAATCAGAAATGGAAACGATGGAACTCGGTACTGCGTCGACATTATATTTATATCAAGTCGACAGACATATTTATATCAAGTCAACAGTCGGGCTCCCGCCTACCGTACCGTGCTGTGTCGCCTCGCCTTACCGCATCCAATTAATCCCTGGATACAAAACAAAGTGATTAACTCGCGCCTATTATCCGGAGGGCCCGCAATTTGTAATCCTAGCAGTGGCGTCGAGTGGCGGCTCCCAACACCCGCGGCCGGGGCTTCGCACCTGAGTAAGTCGGAGGTTTAGGGCGAACATTCAGGGGTTTAGGGCGCTCCCGGCACTGACGCTGTTCGAAGAAGCATAGGTACGTGACTAAGTAAATGACGGGAGGAAGAAAGATTACAGCTGTGATTCCGAGCAGAAGTTTATTTTAAGAAAGAAAACTGTAACTCTCCTTTTCACCAAGAAATCTGTGTGCGATGCAAATCTTCGTGTTGTAGGTGTTCGCACGAGACCTACTTCTGGTCTCCGCACGAGACCTACTGGAATAGGCACCTATTTGTGAGGCACACAGATAAATACTCCCTGGCTCTACATCATGTCATAAGTGTTCAACATCATGGGCAAACAAGCTCAGGTGAGATTGCAAATGGCGCCGAGATCTATGAGGCGAATGGAGTTAAATAATGATTAATTAATCATTGTTGCTTCAAGCTAATTAACGAATAATTGTGTACAAATCACAATCTGTTTGAGACTAATTTTGTGAGTACAAATCCATAGTTAGTTGAGCAAGATAAGTGTGTGTGTGTGTGTGTGTGTGTGTGTGTGTGTGTGTGTGTGTGTGTGTGTGTGTGTGTGTGTGTGTGTGTGTGTGTGTGTCAGCAGCGGGAACATTATAGGGTGTATCCCAGGAATGGCAGTGAGAATACTATAGGATGACTCCCAGCAGCGGGAACATTATAGGGTGTATCCCAGGAATGGCAGTGAGAATACTATAGGATGACTCCCAGCAGCGGGCACATTATAGGGTGTATCCCAGGAATGGCAGTGAGAATACTATAGGATGACTCCCAGCAGCGGGAACATTATAGGGTGTATCCCAGGAATGGCAGTGAGAATACTATAGGATGACTCCCAGCAGCGGGAACATTATAGGATGTATCCCAGGAATGGCAGTGAGAATACTATAGGATGACTCCCAGCAGCGGGAACATTATAGGGTGTATCCCAGGAATGGCAGTGAGAATACTATAGGATGACTCCCAGCAGCGGGAACATTATAGGGTGTATCCCAGGAATGGCAGTGAGAATACTATAGGATGACTCCCAGCAGCGGGAACATTATAGGGTGTATCCCAGGAATGGCAGTGAGAATACTATAGGATGACTCCCAGCAGCGGGAACATCTTAGGCTAATTATGAACTGAGAAACATAAGAAACACATGACAACTGATTGCAGATATGAAAAACCACCATAACAGAAGTAAGTTTTTGCGAAATAAATTATAAGTAAAATCCAGTATGCCTAAGAGTGTTCGGGCTTGTTGCGTGTCGCCCCCGCGGCGCTGCAGGCGCTGCAGGCCATGCAAAGAGTGACATACGATAGAAGTAGGTTCTAATAGAGTTTCATACTATCGTTAGCAGCCGATGACTTGCTGTGTTCGGTTATTGAACTGTACTTCTAGAAACGTGATCCGCCTGTATTTAGTAGCTGTTCACTTAGTTGGGGTACAATAATCTGTCAGAAAGTAATCATAATGTGGAAACATATCTACCAGCTTACTTCTTTAAGAAACATAATACGTTCATGGTAACATCAGTGCAAACAATATGTGAGTGCGCAACCAAATAAATCAGGTGAAAGTCAGCTGCATGTCAAAGGCGAGACTGACCTGGCGAACAGCTCGTTGAGCAGGCGCACCAGCTCCTCGGCGGTGCATTGGTCCGACAGGGAGGTGAAGCCGCAGATATCCGCGAACAGGATGCTGCAACAAACACACACGTCAACTCACACATATGGAACACGACACAACTCGCCTGCCAGCCTGCCGGCCTGCCGGCCTGCCGGCCTGCAGGACGGTTTACTGGCGCGATAACCTTTACAATCAGTACAGATGCCGCTCGCAAGAATCGCAACCAGAGTATAACAAGTACGAAGGTATTGTTGATATCGAGACATTTGACGAACAACTTCATATTAAAGAACAAGCCACAATCCCGTACCTGACGCTGGTCGCGGCTAGATCGACCGAATCAAAACGTTACAAGTACGTCGCTGGTTCATGGAACCCACAGAGGTTGCCGGCGGTGCCATCTAGTGTAGTCTTTAGTAGCGAGCATGGTGTGCAGGAAACAGTTACAATAGTTGTAGCAAGATTAGTGAATCTTAAACTTTCATTTCCATTTCTTGTCGAGGAGATTTTCGGCTTTAGGGCTGGATGCGTTTATATAAAACGTTAAAAAGGTCGAGGTTTTTTTAGAACGGGTTGCATGTCGCATCCCTATGCATCCGTTGGTCCTCGGCGACCAGCTCGGTCCGTGCTGGAACATGCGCAGATTCACCACAAAGCTGCAATTTGCCTCAAATTCGAAACTCATTCCGAATTAAACCCTACTTTTGCTCGCGGCACTATAATAGCGCGGTTAAGCTTCATGAGTACGGAATAGATTGTTCAACAAAGTGGTCGTTGACCGAAGGATTAGTGAACTCATCGCGCTCGGCCTGGTCTATAAGTGACTTGTGCGATGGGTTGTGGCTCGCCACGGGCTCAGCGCGGCTCCTGTTCGTCATTGCATGTGGCAGACGGGGGATGCCGTAAATGCCGCATTCGTGCAGTTCTCGACGCACCGATCATTGACGACCATTGGTGACCATTTCCATTTCTTTTGATACATATATTTCTATGTATGATATTCACCGCAGTGAGTACCTACGCAACCGCGGCGTTTTCTTATTTTATAAATCGGAGCGTGTTTCGCCAAGTGTTGTTTATTTATTGAAACGTTATATAATTTCTCTTTGATTCAACCCCGAATCTCTAAGTGGTCCGGCTTTCTAATGAAATATGCATTTGAAGGCGGCTCCGACTGAGGGGCCGAGACATTGGACCGAAACTCCTTTTTATTGCGCTTATAAGTGCCGTGATGAATATAAGACTGCCTTTTCGCTTTTTATAAAAAAAAAAACATTATCTTTATGAAAAAGATATTAAAAATGTGTCATTGATTTGTTCTAAACACAAGCACCAGCAAGGGCATGATGTGATGCTCCAGCACTGTGACCTGTGCTGTGGGAGACGTGCTCGCTGAGCTCAATGTACACATTATGCATTGATTGCGGCGACATTTTATCTCGAATATGCTCGAACAATAATTATGTGCGACGTTAGAACTGGATGTACAATGTTCTAATGCGTCACGTTTCGTAATTAAACATGAATGTACCCTGTAATGGGAGTAATGTACCTCAGATTCGGTTACTTTATTTATTTTTCTCTCTATTTAATTACACAAAGGTCGCTCGGGAAATGTTTGTATGCGGGCACTTGTGCTCCGAGCTCACGGTACAACTAAATGAACATTGTGGAGTATAAATTAGCACTGCAGCTCGTAATGGAATGTATCAAACACAATTTAAATTGTTCCTGATAAATAAATAAATAAATAATTAGTCTCATTTTACATCAGCTCTGGATTAAGTAGTTAATTTTGAACTAGGAAATAGTTATGGTAATCCTTTACAAGTACCCATTAGATACACGAGAGTTAGCTACTTGAAGAAGGTTCACGGTTCATTTACATTAATTACATTTTAACTAAAGTAGTTACGCTTGGGTTGGCGTCTAGCCCACCCAAAAATATAAATATACTGTTAGTGGCATTATTTCTAAAATTGAACTAAAACTTGCTGCATACTGGAATGCTTAAATGTAATAAGCCGACGGTAGATGGCGCGGCAAGCGGCGGTAATTGCGTTGCTGTAATCCGTGTGCACATCTCCTTGTACAATGCAAGTATAACGAGGCACCTCGCGTCCTATAGGATGCTAGCTACGAGCTGCTTATTGTGTAGCGCGTGTGCTACTAGTGAATAGTTTACACTAATTGACCGCCCCTGCGTCCGGCGCACTGGAATCGTTCCACGGAGTACGTTGTGTAGGTGCTACAGCTTATGCCGAGTGCCCGCTTATTATGAATTCAGTCATATGAATGTTGATGTACACCTGCATTAGGTAAGTCGCAAGTTTTGTTCAAGTAGCAAGTTGTGTCCAAACCTCAGC
Source organism: Hyppa rectilinea (assembly GCA_951799385.1). NCBI lineage: Eukaryota > Metazoa > Arthropoda > Insecta > Lepidoptera > Noctuidae > Hyppa > Hyppa rectilinea. The sequence goes on along the minus strand of OX637300.1, from coordinate 32,745,588 downwards.
ACAATAGAGTCAGCTTTTCGTTATGAAGTGTCACGTGTAGACGTGAAGTTGTTGTCCACTGATGGTAATGACGACTAGATAGCTACCTAATTATTGAAATGTCTATCAACCTTAAATGGAACATGATAGCGCCTGTGTTTGGTGCCGTCCGATGGACACAAATTCAAATTAATTTATTTGACCAAATATGATACAATACCTGGTCTTAAATTAATAAATGGTCTCATCACATTCTGCCTCGTAGGGCGCGCAAATATTAGGTACACACTAAAAAGTAATGAATAAACAAGTACGAATAAATTTTACAATATAAGGCAAATCTGTTTAAGTATTGTTCAATGTCAAACTATCAAAGAGGGAATTCAAAGTCTCAAAGATAAGAATTAAATTTACATTCAAAAAGTTATTTAAATTATAGCCGCAAATTTTTTCACAGCAAATTTTTAAGTTCCTTTTTAAATCCATTTAAAAACTGTTTGATTTGGTTTGGTCTTTTATTAAAAACTTGCGGGGCTATACAGATTATATTATGCTCTTCCTCATTAATGCTGTTATTGCTCTACGTCCGCGTAACATATCTTTTTTAACTATATCTGATAAGCTGGGAAACAGATATAAATTGAGCTTGACAAATAAGGCAGTTTCATAGATATACGGAGACGGTAGTGTTAAAATGTAGTATTCTTTGAAAAATTATTCTCAACCGTCCGTTGTTTGTTGTCTGAGCATAACGCTTTAGCGCTTTAAAAGCTGTTTCTCTATTTGTAGAGTTACCCCGGAATATTATACCATATGTTAGTACAGATGCTACAAGACCATGGTAAGCTGTTAGTAGTGCATCTGTGTTAACTGTTGCGGCCAGTTTGTACAATACATAGGATCAACTACTAATTTTCTTACACAGCATTTCAATATGAACCTTCCAATTGAGCTGCCTGAATGATCAACCCTAGAAATTTTGCACTGTGTACATCCTGAATTTTGTTATTCCGGTATTGATCCTCCATTTTTGAAGTAAGTTTTTAATGGCCTAAGTGCATTATTTGTGTTTCACGAAGATTATTTTTTAAATTTTTATTATCAAGCCAAGAGATATAATTGAAGTTACCGCGTTATTGACATCCGCTTCATATGATTCAGGTTTATCAAATGCTATCATTACCATACTATCGTCAACAAAGAGTGTTATCGGGAAGTCTATAGCCTTGCGCAGGTCGTTAATATAAATTAGGAACAGTGGAGGACCCAATACACTGCCTTGTGGTACACCAAAATTTATTGTGCGTTCCCTAAATAGCTATGTTATTTCTATTTGTTATAGCGGTAAGTTGTTTTCTTTTGAAAGGTAACAGCTTAATAAGTCCTGAAAGTTACCTCTTATGCCATAGGACTCAAGTTTGTTTCTTAAGATAGTGTAGTCATCGCAGTCAAAGCCTGTGTCATATCAGCATACAGCACAGACAGGTGTCTTATGACTAATATTGATAATATTAGTCATTAATTTATTTAATAACCCATAAATAGTAAGTTAATAGTCATAAAGTTTATAGTCATTTTCTTCTGGAATCCTTTTTGTCTTCTCTTATCGTAAAATCTTTTATTTTTCTAAGTATGAGTAAAGCTCATTATAAATAGTAGGACAACATTAATATGTTTTGACATTCCACATTGCAACTAATGTGTGTTATTATGTTAAAAGTTCTACAAAGTTTATTGATCTCAATTGGACAGAGTACATTATACCAGAAGGTAGATAGAGAGTTATATGAATTACCGAATATTTATAAAATCGAACACAAGCTACCTCTAACTCCTGTCGACTGGTGATATGTCCAAAACTTATTTTTTCATAACTTAATAAGTTTTATTTTATACTTAAATAAATAGTAGATTGTTATACAAGGGGCTAAAATGGTCCATTATATACTAGGTGTTTTATTTCCGAGGTTTAGCGAGGAAGTAAATAAAAACCGATTAATAATGGGTATTTAGCGCTGTGTATAACACAATCTGCTAGTTACACTGTTCTTTGCATTACGATTGCGAGAAAATAAAATAATCCGATACAACAAAATAGTTTATTTTATTCATGTAAGTATTCATGTAAAATGTAGACCATAATTCGTACAGTTCTGGATATTTAACGTTTTAATTTAATTTTTAGCCAGCAACTGACTTCTCTCCACTGTGTAGATGAATGTTGAGATGTCTGTAGGGTTAATTCAAACTCAAGTATTTATTGCAAATAAACCAATTACAGGCACTTTTGAATTATCAAGGGGTCGATCAGTCAGGCAGATGAAGCTAGTTGCCCATTCCAAAGCAGGAGGTCCCTATGTCCCTGAGAGATTTTTTTAAAGAAATTGGTATTCTTACGGTAGCGTCACAATTTATTTTCGCCAACATTTTATATATTAGACAAAATATACACTTATATACCAAAAACAGTGATATTCACAACATCAATACTAGAAATAAGGATAAACTACGTGCTCTCTTTCATCGGCTTCAAAAGGTTCATAACTCATTTGTGGGGCTTAGTATAACCTTTTATAACAAGCTGCCCTCTTCTTTGCTAGACTTGCCTTTTAATACGTTTAAAACTAAAGTAAAATCTATCCTTTGTTCAAAGGCTTACTATACTACCAACGACTACTTAAACGATAAGAATAGTTGGTCGCTGTGATTAACACAAGACAATGTTTATGTTCTTTCTCCAGAATTAGCTTCATAAAATTATTTTTATTATGTATTCTATTCATTGTGTTTTGGTTGTTTATTTTTTATTATCTATTTATTGTTGACATAATCTACTCATTACAATGTTTTTTTTATTGAGTTGTATTGCAAAATGTGGTTAGCTAGAGACCTCGACAGTTGATCATATTTATTTATCCTGATCTTAGTTAGTACTCATTAGCCATTAATTGATTGATTTTACTTCGATGGTCCTAATTTATCATTTGTAACTTCGAGTTACAGCTGTATGGACATAGTACAGCATTGCACACATGCAAGCGGGCACGCACTTTTACCTGTAGGCTATTTTATTTTATTTTTTTATTTACGCTTGAGTACAGTCAGTTTTAATGTTTTAATTGGTATATTGGCGTGTGCTAGCTGACATGTGTGGCAAATTATTGATTTTAATGTGATGTGTTTCGTAATGTTAATTACTTCTCATACGATAAATGTGTAGAGTCAAGTTCTTCCAACTAAACAGACAGCTGTGCTGCTGGGGAGTTTGTTGCGCCACTTCTTCTTCCCAGCTAAAGTGGTGAAGGGTGGGCGCTTTTGGGGGACTGTCTTATGTAACTTTGACCTTCAAAAAGTGCTGATCTTCAGCCTAATTTGAATAAATGACTTTTGATTTTGATTTTGATTATGGAGAAGAACGGGCAAGAAACTCCATGGACACTCTTTTAAACAAAATATGGTTACAAAATATTGGTTACATTGTTCATATTCATATTATACATGTCAGAATAATGCAGACGTAATAATGTGGGAGATACATGTAGTTATCGTGGGAGATAGATACCTACACGTATTGCCTGGTGATGCCTGGTAGCCGGTGAAGGTAGGTGAATGCGCCTTCCGTAGGCGAATCCACGCATTTTTCTGCTCTCCACTTCCTAAGCTTTTTGTAAGTATTTAAAGAAATACTCTGTGACCTTGATGGCACAGGGAACAGATTGCAAAATTATTATGTGGATTAGTAGAAATTTATACTACTTATTATCTGAAACACTTCTTTTTAGACTGGAAGCCGACCCCAATTTAGTTGGGAAAAGGCTAGGCAGATGGCAGATATATTGTGTTTTAACCTTCATGGTTTTAACCGAACTCCACGCGGACGAAGTTGCGGGCAAAAACCTAGTAAATAGAGTAAAATTGTCATGTCACGAGACCGCGTGACACGTCATCGCGCTCCGCACAGGTTTAGCTTAGGTTTTCAATAAACTTCCAGTTCATCGAGGTTAACCGATATATGGTCGCAATAGAAGGGCAATCACGCAAGCAAGGGTCACCGGGTTACATTACTGACCAACCGTATCATACGAGTAAGAGTCTGGCGGCGAACACGATTGTGATGAATTAGTCGTTGTAAGCACTTAGCGGCGGCGTTCACTTGCTCAACGACTCAATGGCGCTCATAACTCATACGTGACACGTAAAAGTTGTTTTGACTGGAGCTGTTGTAATTTTTTTAAAAAGGCAATTAACAATTACAATGGCGATCAGGTCATTTAGTTTAAGTAGGTTTTTATTTTTATTATTATAGTTTATACTATTATATTCTGAGAATGTGATAATGTTGTAGGGTAACTTGGACAGTAGATTTGTTGACCATTTTCTATTTTTGTTAAGTACCAGGCATTCGTTGTCAGAGCCACACTGTCATCCTTTATGTAATAACACTGTTATTTGGAAACATTTTAAAATCGCTGATTTCTAAAAGAGTAAATGTGAAGATTTTTGCCAGGCATTTTCCTTAGGAAACGACCAATTGGAAGCGTGCATCTGGCTCCTGACGTCCTGGAAGTGCCCATGTAGGTTAATGTGAAATAAAATATTTTGACTGACGATCAGCCTGAATATAGAGCAACCCCCGACTTGCCCGAGTAAGGAGTATACAGCGTTCAATCAACTCAGCTTATCACATTCCCCTGCTGGACATGGCTCTCCCAGGGTGCGCCAGAACACACTGTTCCCTCTTCGCATCTAGCCTGCTCCAACCTTACGAAGGTCGTCGGTCCATCTGGCTGTGGGTTGTGCTACGTGACGCTTGCTGATATGCGGGGTCCACTTCAGGCCTCGTCTGCTCCCCCAACCAGCGATCCTTCGCCAAACTCGGCCAGCCCACTGCCACTTCAGTTAGCAAACTGAAGCTGAATATCTGATTTCAATCTTCAAAAAATCTCCGAGATAGCCCGTTCCATGTTTATTAGCGTAATGGAAAAAGATTTCGTGTGACATTGAGTGACGTCACGCTTCGAACGACTTTTATACGCGGTATTGAATATTTTGTCGTTGAGCAAGACAAGGTAGGCCCGCCACCCACGTCTCTTTAAATATTTTGTCGTTGAGCAAGACAAGGTAGGCCCGCCACCCACGTCTCTTTAAATATTTTGTCGTTGAGCAAGACAAGGTAGGCCCGCCACCCACGTCGCTTTAAATATTTTGTCGTTGAGCAAGACAAGGTAGGCCCGCCACCCACGTCTCTTTAAATATTTTGTCGTTGAGCAAGACAAGGTAGGCCCGCCACCCACGTCTCTTTAAATATGATGTGAAAAGTAAATGATGTATTATGTAACTTTTGCAGGTAAAAGGTTTACGGATTGCATCTCTTATTGTGGTAGCCAACACTTTGAACAATGTTGCTAAGTTATTATGTATCTTATATACATTATGATGAAAAGGGAGGTAGTGCATTTGACTAAAGAACATGTTTTCTTTGTCTGAACATGGATTGTGTGAGGAATGGTAAGAAAGAAAAAGGAGTGAAAGATAGCGGAACGGTTGGCAGGGGCGAATTTAAGAAAGCGACGTGTTGCGCCGACCCCAAGTGGCATGGGAGGAGCGCGGGAAGACGATGATGGTGACATCCATTTGTTTAACTGCATGTAGAAGATATAACAATTGCTTGATAATAACCGAGCAGTGAATGTCGGGCCAAACCGACACCGCGCGCCGTCTGTGTAGTATACATGCTACACCGCCGTAGCGCCGTAGAGCCACAGCATCGTAGCACCACAGCGACGTAGCATCGTAGCTACGTAGCACCGTAGCATCGTAGCTACGTAGCACCGTAGCATCGTAGGCTTACGCTGTTGTCGCTACTAAGAGTATATTCATATTATCATTACTGACAGCTGGCGCGGATGCTAAGAGAAGCCAGATCTAATGGAAAAATCGTTAACATTAAAAAGTTCATTAAAATCAAGCAAAATGTTCTAACCCGAGGACAAATAATAGGGTAGAAAACAAGTTAAATACGAATTTATTTCTATTCATACATTGAAATATCCCTATAATTGTCATAAATTTGCTGCCAGCATATGAAATAAACAGCAAATAACTGTACAACGGAACATTTTCCTCACACAAGTATCGCGAAACTCACCAAATGTTAACTGTGAACTTTCAACTGTTAACTACTTAAAGAAAGTTGGCGTACGTTGAATGTAGCAGCGTGAGGTCACACGCGTTCCCGCCATTCAGAATAATAAACAATAATATGTCAACGAAGAGACTACTTTTTAAGTTAAGTTCCTGCCACGAATAGGAGAGAAACAGAAATGGAGTGGATGGAATCTGTGTACTTGCGAGTACAAATATAAGCATTGTGTGTGTAAGGAAGTGCTACGAAGGTCTAAGAAACATAGTTCCGTGATTAATAACAGATACTAATATGACCGTTGCGAGTGAAGATTACCGTTGTTGAAAATGTCAGTTATGCTGGAGGTTTCGACACCGAGCCAGAAGTATATTTGATTTTGCCTTGAACGCGATATCTGCTTGTCACTAATCAAAACCGTTCTTAATTGCAAACATATTTACGAATTGATCTTGTGGATTACCACAAAACTATTATTATAGATGTCTGCAGGTAATTAGGAAGCTAAACAGACGACAATCACCCACAGAACTGTTAGTGGCCGGACGACAGTCTTCATGTAACAGATAGCCCACAGACGAACAGTGCGATATTATACTGTAATTTGGGAGCATACGGCAGGTTCATACAGTTTTCGCCGTGTGAACAATGGGATCTTGTCGCGAGATCCCAACACTTTACCGTTGCTGGTACAAACTACGGCCAAACCTAAGAACCTATCCTCAGTTGAAGATACATCACTATGATGGACAGTATTGCTCGCTCTATGTTTGTATCACGTCTCACAACCACGGTAAAGTGGAAACTATCCAAAAGTAGTGGAGGAGGAATGAAACGTATATAACAACGGTAGCAATGAACTAAATCTATTATCTCTATTTACAGCACGTAACACTTAGTTTGCTCATACTGTGGTCAGTGCGGAACTTAATGTTCTTTTGAGATGAACATCATTAAAATTTGCTCAATAGAATGTCTGTTACGAACGTCAAATTCCTTTAACTAATAACGTCCTTTCATTTGAATCGGATATGGATAAATATTTATTTGTCATGTGAATTTCTAAATGTAATTATTGCTTAGATAGATACGTTGATCGCTGCAGCACGGTGGATATACCTAGCAGTTATCTTTAGTACTTAACTGACCCATCAAACAAATAGCTGTCAACGTGTTATTGGAACGCATACGTTGTCTTTTTCATACAAATACCTTTCTGGAGTAAGCGACACCTCCCATCGACAGATAGCGTGTCTCGTTAAGATTCCTCTATGTCGGGATGTTAAAACCAGAGATAAATGGGTTATTGTGGTTTTGCATCAAAATTGGTGACAGATACGTCATTGGGTATGGCCGTCAGTCAGGACAGGGGCTACTCCGATAGGCCGCAGTGCGAGTGTGGCGCCACATCCGATAGGCCGCAGTGCGAGTGTGGCGCCACATCCGATAGGCCGCAGTGCGAGTGTGGTGCCACATCCGATAGGCCGCAGTGCGAGTGTGGCGCCACATCGCAATCGATGCCTCACGTCTTGTCGTGCAACCACACCTGCCCTATGACAGACCTTTGCGAAGCCAACAGTAACGTTGTCGAAGTGGCACAATTCTGGTCGAAGTTTATTTAAGACTTACAAATGGGAACATACGCAGGTAGAACCGAAGTACTTTAGGCTAAGTATCGCACAGGAGTCAACGGCCACTTATACATGTGGCACATATTATACGTTTCTAGCTAGTTAGTTAGATTAAAGTTACGACAAAAAAGTTAAACATATAGAATGTGTTGAAAATGTTTCACAGGAACGTGACACAAAGCGTGTTTCAGTGAATCGCAAACAAATCGTGTGCGCGCTGAGTTTGGTATGTGAAGTACTTAATGAAGTTAGCGACTCGGCGATAACTTGTAACGAGCAAGAAACGCGAGAAAACATTCATTACAATGTTGACTGATGCGTTGAACATGTGTTGTCAAAGTACAGTTGGGCCAGAAAGCCTTTTATACAGTTAAAGACTATATTGAGTCCAAAAAGCTTGGGATTGAGCCGCTCCAAGTGTTAACATATTAAATGTAATTTTTTTTTTAGATGTATACATCTGTGACATTATATGCACAATGACATAAATATTTACTTCTCAACTATAATATTGTTACTTTCTTAATTATTGTTAATTTGAGGACATTCGCAATAACAGCTCGTGGATAAGTAATAACAGCCGCACAGGTGGATCCAGCAGGTTAAGCTACGCTTGCCGGGGTTGGCCGTGGACAGGCGACCACCTTTACATACCGAGACTCCTTCGTGCCACGTTCGTCCCGGCTGTCATTTGTGCATCTTTGACAGTCATTTCGGGTCGTCAGAAGCTCAAAAATCTGACAGCCAGTCTTACCAAGAGGTATCGTATTACCCAGTTACTGAGTTGTGGAGGTCAGATAGGCATTCGCTCCATGTAAAACACTAGTATTCAGCTGCATCCGGTTAGACTGGAAGCCACGTCAATTTCGTGAGGACATTCACCTAAGTATGTGGGTTATATTAATTTAGTGGGTTATATTATTTTTCCTTTCTTTTTTCTCAGTTACTTATCATGATAATCTGGCTATTTGAGTACTTTAAGCGGCCTATCCAATGTTCTTTCTTTGGTATTTTACGTCTAATCGTTGAGCTCCTTAAGTTTTGAGTTGAGCTGCACTATTTATGACAAGTGCGTGCACTGACTGGACAGGCCCACTCAATCTGTTTGGTGCTTTCCTCAAAAGACTATTTCTGACACCAACCTCTTTACATGATCTGACTAAGTTTATGTCTTTATAAAAAATAAGATGTCAAGGCGCCGTGAATCGGCCTGGGGACGGTGAGTAATGGGTGACTCACCGTCCGATCAGCACCAGACCCGTGTCGTACGGCGCGTATATGTTCCACGCGCGCCTCAAAGAGATGTCAGCATATGAAGGGGCCCCTCAGGGCCAAGCCTGCCGGGTAAGCGGGATTGTCCGAAAGGGTTACCGCTACCCCGGAACATAAAGGGCTACGGAAGGAACATGGATGGGTTTTGGTCAGTAAGAGTCTGACACTCCCTTCCGCTCCACCCAGAGCGGGAGCAGTCATAGGATGATTTCCCAGCCTTAAAAAAAAAAAAAATGGCGCCGTGAATAGACTACGATGTTTAATCTTAATTCAATCGACTAATGATTTTATTTTAATAAAGCCTTAATGAACTAAAAAGGCAAATAATGAAGTTTTATTTTTATTTTATCACATAGGAACAACAAACAGCTACATTATGGAATATTACAACATAATAACATAAATAACTTAAATAATAATGTAGCCCACAACGCTGTTGTGGGCTACATTATGTGTATGTTTCTACATACTCAAGAATTTTTAAAAACACTTGTAAAGCAGCTAAAGCCAAATACATTAGTAACAAGGTTAAATCAGCTGAAAATAAAATAAAGACGGTTTGGAAAATTATCAATAACGAAACGAACAGGAGCAAAAGACATAGTTCTGATTACGTACTGGAGACGTCATGTGGTTCCATTTGTGATAGCAAACAAGTAGCTCAAGAATTTGTAAATTTGTTTACCAGTATTCCCCTAAAAACTACTGAAACTCTAAATTCCTCGCCTTCCCTCTCTTTTGATTTATTAAAGGCAAACGTTTCAGCCTGCCTAATTGAATTCAACTTTAAGCATGTTAACCCCATAATAGTACTTAAAACTTTTAAACAAATTAAAATCAAATTGACCGAAGATCTTTGGGGAATGTCCAGTAAAGTCTGTACCTCGATCATTGAGACGATAGCACCTTATTTAGCCTTCATATTTAATTTATGTGTGGATCAAGGCATCTTCCCGGATTTAATGAAATACAGTAAGGTAATACCACTTTTCAAATCCGGGGACAGTAAAGACACCAATAATTATAGACCCGTATCCGTGTTGCCGGTTTTCAGCAAGATCTTTGAAAAGATAATGCTTAATCAAATGCTTAATCATTTTAACACGAATAAAATACTTAACGATCAACAGTATGGTTTCACCAAAGGACGTTGTACAACTGACGCTGGTGTGACCTTATTAAAACACATTTTCAATGCGTGGGAAGAGGCTCAAGACGCCATCGGAATCTTTTGTGACCTCTCCAAGGCATTTGATTGCGTTGATCACGAAACCTTGCTGTTGAAGCTAGAGCATTACGGACTTGGAAAACTTGCGCTTAGTTTGGTAAAATCTTATTTAAACGATAGACAACAGCAAGTTCAAATAAAAGGTGTCAATTCACTCGGTTTAAAAGTAAAAATGGGTGTGCCACAAGGTTCTATATTGGGTCCTTTCCTCTTTTTAGTATACATAAATGATCTTCTCCATTTACTAAAAAATCAACCACAAATGGTGTTATTTGCTGATGACACTTCTTTAATTTTTAAGATAGATAGACGTGCAAAAAATTTTGACGACGTAAATAACGCCCTACTGCAGGTCCAAAATTGGTTCACTGCAAATAATTTAGTATTAAATGGAAAAAAAACGAAGTGCATTAGATTTTCTTTACCAAATGTAAAAAGTAGTGATTGTGAGATAGTATTGAATCAAGAGAAACTTGAATTTGTCGATAAAACTGTTTTCCTGGGGATCACGCTCGACTCAAGGCTACAATGGGGTCCTCATTTAACATCTCTTGCAGGACGGCTAAGTTCTGCAGCATATGCTGTCAGAAAGATCCGTCAGTATACTGATGTAGATACCGCGAGGCTAGTCTATTTTAGTTATTTTCATAGTATTATGTCTTACGGTATTTTACTTTGGGGACGAGCTGCAGACATCGAGTCTATTTTTATTCTGCAGAAAAGAGCTATCAGAGCCATTTATAATCTTCGTAGGCGCGATTCTCTAAGGGAACGGTTTAAGGTTATTAACATCATGACTGTACCTTGTCAATATATCTATGAAAACATCATGTACGCACGGAAAAATCTGCATCTTTTTAGTAAAAGAGGTGAAAGACACAACTATTTCACTGGAAATAGGGACCAATTAGTTCAACCAGGTTTCAGGCTGGCTAAAGTAGATTCATCTTTCATGGGGTACTGTTTAAAATGTTACAATAAAATACCTCCCCACATTCTTGAACTTAATGAAACAAAATTTAAAACTTGTATAAAACGCACACTATGCAGCCAAGCGTATTATAAATTGGGAGATTACATTGCTGATAAAAATGCTTGGGTCAATGCTAGTCCAGCTCCACAAGGGCGCATCAACTAATTTATTAGACTACTGAAAACTGTTGGAGCTGCGGAAGATCAACAACAACAAAAAAACATCTTTGCATTGTATAAATTCAATCTCTTAATATTGTATAACTGCTTAGCACATATGTGAGTACTATGTACCTACTATAAAGCGACCAATCTATGGGTGCGTCTTTCATTGACTTGAATATGCCCTGGCGGCTGAGGGTATGCCATGCTCACTTTAATGTCTCGCTGATGGTGGCGTTTATTTAGCTCCCTTCAAAATGGTTGAGCTGAATGGTGCTAATATATGCGTCATGTTCGTGAACGGGCGCTGTCAGTAGAGACTGGTCATCTCTTAGCGGCTAAGGCTTGTTTTAATTTAATTATTGATTAGGTTTTACATATTTTATATCTGATGCTTTTAACGTTCTGCATCGTTCTCACATGTATAATATTAATATGAACTATGTAACAAATATTTTGTAACCATATTTTGTTTAAAAGAGTGTCCATGGAGTTTCTTGCCCGTTCTTCTCCATAGGTACCTACTCCTTTGGAATGGGCAACTAGCTTCATTTCTCGGACTGACCGACACCTTGACAATTCAAAAGTGCCTGTAATTGGTTTATTTGAAATAAATACTTTGAGTTTGAGTTTGAGTTTGTTCACAGATTACAATACTGAGTAAACCTTAAATTGCTAGGAAAAGCTGTTCATGCATGACAGAAAACATTTTTTTTTAACATTACAAATACAAAAACAAAAAAAGAAAATAAAATAAAGTATTATTCCTAATAATGTTGAAGTTACTAAACTACATACTTAACATTAATCTAAGAGCTTAAGTGTCTCATACAAAAGGCTGCGAAACTTCTGCATGGAGCATGTAAATATATCTATGAGTTCGAGTTCTTTATTGTATAGGTAACTAGCTGACCCGACAGACGTTGTCCTGTCTTAACTATGATACCTACCCTACCTACCCTACCTACCCTACCTACCCTACCTACCCTACCTACCCTACCTACCCTACCTACCCTACCTACCCTACCTACCCTACCTACCCTACCTACCCTACCTACCCTACCTACCCTACCTACCCTACCTACCCTACCTACCCTACCTACCCTACCTACCCTACCTACCCTACCTACCCTACCTACCCTACCTACCCTACCTACCCTACCTACCCTACCTACCCTACCTACCCTACCTACCCTACCTACCCTACCTACCCTACCTACCCTACCTACCCTACCTACCCTACCTACCCTACCTACCCTACCTACCCTACCTACCCTACCTACCCTACCTACCCTACCTACCCTACCTACCCTACCTACCCTACCTACCCTACCTACCCTACCTACCCTACCTACCCTACCTACCCTACCTACCCTACCTACCCTACCTACCCTACCTACCCTACCTACCCTACCTACCCTACCTACCCTACCTACCCTACCTACCCTACCTACCCTACCTACCCTACCTACCCTACCTACCCTACCTACCCAACCTACCCTACCTACCCTACCTACCCTAGCAAAAATGTGCAATAAAAATATTTTTCTCATACAAACTTTGCCACCCCTTGTAACCCTTTTAGGGGTTGAATTTCCAAAAAATAATATGCCTATGTCCTTCTCATGAATGCAAACTATCTACATACCAAACAGCAAAATCGGTTGGGTGGTTTAGTCGTGAAAAGGTAACAGACAGACAGACAGACAGAGTTACTTTCGCGTTTATAATATTAGTGTGGATGCTGCCATTCGCCGAATTGGTGAACGTTCACCAGTATTTGATCGGCAGGTACCTATTGCAAATAGTGTACCTGCACGCCCCTGGCGTCTTTGAACAGTTCTAGGGACAACATAACAGTACATTATTCAGGTCGATACAGTCAAATTTGCCATTTACAATATTATACAAGGTCATTGCTTCTAATTGTTTGCGTCTGGAACTGAGCGTCAGAAGTTTGTTTTTATCGAGCAATTGGTCATAAGGCAAATACATTCTGTGACATCTGTAATACATTACACGAAGGAATTTGCGTTGTACATTCTCTAGCATATCTATCTATATTTTTTTTATAATACGGGTTCCAGATGGGCACCGCGTATTCAAGCTGTGAGCGGACTAGAGTTTTATATAGGCAGAGGTACGAAGAGGTCCGTTTAAAGTCGTGGGTTGATCGCATTATAAACCCATACATCTTGTATGCTTTATTGATGATTTGTTCTATGTGTAAATCCAAGCAGAGTTTAGCATCAAGCAATACACCCAGGTCACGTACCGAGTCAGCTTTATTCAGAGAGATGCTACATAAGGAGTACGCAAACCTAATAATGTTTTTATTTTTGGTAAAGTTTTTATGTTTACTTTAGTTTTATTAGTTCAATAGAAGCTTGTATTTTATAATATCCTGTTTCATTCATTTTGCCGTGGTCTTAGTAAGTTATTATTGTTACCACTCTATAACCTGATATGTTGCGACAACGTCAAATAAATTGGAAGAAATTCAGGAGAATGATGACGTCGCTGTTGGTCTATGATAAATGCGAGAATCGCAAGCTTTAATTGAATTACTGAAATCCAATATCAAGTCTATAGTGTCGCCAGCGGTCCGTGGGAGCAGTGTCAGTGGCAGTGAGCCACATCGTTAGACAGGGCAATTTGGGAGTCGGTCTCTTTGATTAGCCGCCTCGTCCAACAAACCGGTCACTACGAAGCACGGCGTTCCTAGGTCTCACGTAATGGCAGTCAATCACTGCGCCCACTCTTTGTTGAACGTCGCATTCAAATCGACGTAATTGGTTCGTGTCGAATAGAAGCGAGCTTCTCAAGTCCTTTGAGTCGCGCGGCTTTTATACTACTCGGCTTTAAGTAGCCAGACGGGCTGACGAGTGGCAACAGAACTAGGAACGTTTGATAAACTACAAAAGTCCTTTAAAGGCTACATTCTTTACTAGTCTATAGTGATTGCCACAATCGCCAAACTGATGGGGGAGCTACGCGTAAGCAAGTACCTGTTAAGTATTAAGTAAGTAGTTTATAGTCAAAGTTATAGCAAAGTTATAGCAAAGTTATAGCAAAGTTATAGCAAAGTTATAGCAAAGTTATAGCAAAGCAGACTTTGAGGAAAACTGTTCGTTTCAATTATTTTGAATTGAAACAACATTCGGGATAAAGTGAATTCTTGGCACAATATAGTTTCTCCTTGTGCACACCCAGTTAAAATTGTGACTTCGACTACATTGCGATGTAACGCTTTGACCTTTAGACTGGTTCCGCTGCACTATTGATGGGGTTTTAAATTTCGCAACAACATTACAGGAATGCCCACGCGCATTGGCTTATGATATGGAAGACCCATAGGTTTCAGTGAATAAAGAAATTCAACAGGGTAGTTAAACAGCGTCATCTGTGCGGACCACCGAGTTTATTGAAGTGCACACCGTTCCTTCCCGCTAAGATAGTGTATCGTTCATTGCCGCTGCTTGGTGTTTGTCGGGGTTGGTATGGTCCGTCCACACAACTGCAACCATTGACTTATATGAGCAATATCTGGATTCATTTTGGATATTAATTCGTGTTCCTTGAATACATCTATGCACAATTCACCAGTGATGGTTACCATGCCGTGTTTTGTCGGGACGTCACCGATGCCGAGTTCAAAAAGGAAATTTGATGATCTACCAGCGGACTCTGTTCTTCTTTAGTGAACCCGCCTATTTTCAAGAGCTTGAGGATATAAAGTGGATCCCTGAGACACGACATAACTTCTTGACTAAGTTTATCGGTCAAATATCTGTTAACAGTGAATTAGGTACAGTAAGTGGTATTGGTTGAAGCGCCCATTCACCACCAGCTTTATATTAGTTCGATAACAACACAACGCTATTATGTATAAAATGAATATTACTGCTGATAATGTAACGTTACAAAAAAAATGTATATGAATCGCACGGGGGCTGCAGCTATTGCATTTATTACTTTTCGAATACATCCGTTTAGTAGCACGCCCACTGACAGAGTCCACCAAATTAATTTCTTTTATAACATCCAATTTAAATTAATCTATCATTTTGTGAGCTCGGAAGCTGCCAGTTATTTTATAACCAACCAACTAGGTTCCACATAAGGCTTCACCGGGCTGAACACACAGTAATGAAGACCCGTGATTACCGATTGTTACCATTATTGAAAGTATGTCGTGTGCCCTGAATAAATAAATAAACGCTGGCGCGTTTTAAAACGCTACTAACATCATCTTTTGGTAGGGATTGGAACATGATTGCCATTTTAATGTATAATATTTTATTATATTTTAATTCGGTTGGTTCGGTTGAATAATTGCTTTTTATTTAATAACTACTTTGTAGTTTCAAAATTGTTGTCATAAGAGCGATTTAAAAATTGAATCCTTAAAAATTACACCCTTGTTGATTTTTAGGTATTTACCTAGCTCCTATTTACCACATTCCACCAAACTGGAGAGGTGGTTTTTGTAAAACCACGAAACAGGTGTTTACATTTTAGCTGACGGCTAATTTTCGATTCGTATTAGTAGGTATATTTATCTCTTGTGTTATTTTATAATACAAACGTTCAACCCCAATTGTATTCCTTTAGGGGTTGAATTTTTAAAAATCCGTTCGTTGTGTTTGTTGTCTTAAATTTTTAAGTCTTCTAAAAATGTAAGTGCTCATGCGTTACGTACCTCACGTTCTCATAGCGCTGGATGTAGATCTTGTGGAACTGCTCCTGGCGTGGCTGGTTGGCAATGTCGGCCTTCATCTCCATGGCCACGTGGCGCGGCAGCACCGACAGCAGCAGGCGCTCCTGACGACAGGCGACGTGTTAGGAGGAGCCATGTAGTAAGTATATGAGGTCAATGTAACACAAGGCTAAATATGTGCAATACATTTTGACGAGTTAAATAAACATTAATGTACTGAACAGCAAATTTGTTTGGTTCCATAGTAAAAGTTGCTCGTTAGAATGAGTATAAGGACCCCTTAAGAGTTTTAAAACGACTTCAATTTCGAATTTTCAAATTCAAATTCATGTTCGTGAATCGTGATATCCTTATACAAAAATGCCATAAAGGATGTTCAGTTTTTCGCGAATTTGAAATTTTTCCTGAAGATTATCCAGTTTTACTTTCTACAAAAACCTTATTCGAACTAGGTACTTATTACGAACAGAATTTATTGATCTGTAATAAAATTGGGTGCTCGTGGCTTAGTTATAACAGCCGCACGGATCGATCTATCAGGTTAAGCTACGCTTCCCGGGGTTGGTCCGTGGATGGGTGACCATCTTTATGTATCAAGACTCCTCCGCAAGGCACGTTAAGCCCAGCAGTCATTCGTGGATCTTTGACAGTCGTTACGAGTAGTCAGAAGCCTGATAGCCAGTCTTACCAAGGCCTATGGTATTGCCCAGTTACCAAGGGGTATGGTATTACCCAGTTAGGACTGCCTATCTGACCTCCACAACCCGAACCGCAGGGAGGGGCAAGTAAGATCAATTCTCTATTCTTGTTTATGTTGACGTTGAAAAGTGACTTTGATTTTGTTTGGCTTTGTGCACCAGTTTCGATCAAAAGGTCCCAAGCTAAGCAACGTAATGCTTGTGACATGGTAACGAGATGGCTTATAAACTACTTATATACATTTTTTTTGTAAATACACACATATTATAGATAGAAAAACACCGGAGGAACCTAAATATAATGGAGGAAATCTACCTTCAATGACTTTAAGTAATCCTTTAAAACGCATGAATAATTTAATTAAAACTGCAAATGTAAAGTGTGTTCCGGTACAGCTGCACCGCTCAACGCACAACACTGGTAGCGCGCGCTCATTACATAATATATTTCGTCGAGTGGAATGAATCCGTCACATGCGGCTTGGCTTACAATATCATGCATGGCCTAAAAAATCCATAGCAAAAATCGAAGACATGTGGGATCTAGCAACCCGCACTGGACCCGCGTGGTGGGTGACACCTCACAGAGTGTATCTCAGCAGAGCTAGAGCTGATGGCGCCCACAAGAGTTCCTCTCTAATCGCCATTCTTGTACCACGGTCGCGTCGCTTCAGTTTTACTTCAGAGGAGCAAACGTTTTCTTCGCTATATATTAAAATCTTCCTACATATTTTCTTTCTTATTAAATTGGCTTTTGTAAGAATATAATTAGCTTTAGGTACGTTCCTGTTTCTTTTTTGTATCGCGGCTAACATGGATACAAGAATTTTGATTAAATTTTCTTTTTCATCTGTTATAGATATTATCCTGTTTTTGTACGAAACAGGTAATATATTGTACAGACAGCGGACGGCAGGGATATTGAGGGTTAGGGAGCGATCAACAACAAAGCGGCGCCACGCGCAGCCTGTCAGGAGCAGACGTCTTATCGAAATAGACAAAATACTACATTAGATACAAATATTATTATCATGTTATATTGTTCTAACTCATGCACCTAGTCTGGTGCTACACCGCGTGGAGTAGATACCTTAGAGCATTCTGCAAAGGAAATAACGAATTGCTCAGGACTGCACTAGTTGTGAATTTGCTGAGAGCTTATTTGCACCGGAGCTCTCGGACGGCCAACAGCTCCCACAATGAATCACTGCTTCCTCTGGCGGTTATTTTTAACCAAATCCGAAAAAGGAGGAAGTTCTATGTTCGACCGTATATATGTTCAACGATTTCTCCGACAATTGTGAACCGATTTTTTCTTTCGAGGTGATCCCATATAAATATTTTTCACTTAGCTTGATTAGTTTTTGTGTTAGCTTCGATAATCCATATCCTTAGAAAATGTTTTAGTACTTCAGGTCACTGTAGTTTACATAGTATTTAAGTTAAGTTATGGATAGGAATTGATGTGGGGACTGTGTAGATACACAACTACTGTGGCACCACCAGAACCAGTGGAAAATAATTTTAATTTCGGAAGTTGGGGGCAAATAACGATTAGTACACTTACTTATTACCTGATGTAACTCTTTACTTATGTGTCATGTATTGTGTACATGTCTTTTGTTGGAAATCCTAAATAATTAAATAAAATACAAAACCATACAGGCTGACTTCCGTAATTAAAATAATTATTCACTGTGTATTTTTCGGAAGTCGCTTGTTTTTTTTTGGTAAAAAAGATTTTATTATAAATAAAGAAATAAATTGCTTATGTAGAGAGGCCATCAAGGCCTTCGTTCAATAATTGATCGAAGATCAAGGCACATCAAGTTACCACAATCTGTCAAATTTCTTTGATAGTATTTCAACTTCATTGCAAAGACATAAGGTTCATTTCTAATTGAGAACATTTGGCAGTTAGGGATAGCTTGATGTGCTGGCGTCTGTACCTTAACTACTTTTCAATTTAAAATATCATTGTAATCTTATCCACACTAATAATATTATAAATGCGAAAGTAACTCTGTCTTTCTGTCTGTCTGTCTGTCTGTTACCTTTTCACGCCTAAACCACCCAACCGATTTTGCTGAAATTTGGTATGTAGATAGTTTGCGTTCATGAGAAGGACATAGGCATATTATTTTTTGGAAATTCAACCCCTAAAAGGGTTACAAGGGGTGGCAAAGTTTGTATGAGAAAATATTTTTATTGCACATTTTTGCATAGGTAGGGTAGGTAGGGTAGGTAGGGTAGGTAGGGTAGGTAGGGTAGGTAGGGTAGGTAGGGTAGGTAGGGTAGGTAGGGTAGGTAGGGTAGGTAGGGTAGGTAGGGTAGGTAGGGTAGGTAGGGTAGGTAGGGTAGGTAGGGTAGGTAGGGTAGGTAGGGTAGGTAGGGTAGGTAGGGTAGGTAGGGTAGGTAGGGTAGGTAGGGTAGGTAGGGTAGGTAGGGTAGGTAGGGTAGGTAGGGTAGGTAGGGTAGGTAGGGTAGGTAGGGTAGGTAGGGTAGGTAGGGTAGGTAGGGTAGGTAGGGTAGGTAGGGTAGGTAGGGTAGGTAGGGTAGGTAGGGTAGGTAGGGTAGGTAGGGTAGGTAGGGTAGGTAGGGTAGGTAGGGTAGGTAGGGTAGGTAGGGTAGGTAGGGTAGGTAGGGTAGGTAGGGTAGGTAGGGTAGGTAGGGTAGGTAGGGTAGGTAGGGTAGGTAGGGTAGGTAGGGTAGGTAGGGTAGGTAGGGTAGGTAGGGTAGGTAGGGTAGGTAGGGTAGGTAGGGTAGGTAGGGTAGGTAGGGTAGGTAGGGTAGGTAGGGTAGGTAGGGTAGGTAGGGTAGGTAGGGTAGGTAGGGTAGGTAGGGTAGGTAGGGTAGGTAGGGTAGGTAGGGTAGGTAGGGTAGGTAGGGTAGGTAGGGTAGGTAGGGTAGGTAGGGTAGGTAGGGTAGGTAGGGTAGGTAGGGTAGGTAGGGTAGGTAGGGTAGGTAGGGTAGGTAGGGTAGGTAGGGTAGGTAGGGTAGGTAGGGTAGGTAGGGTAGGTAGGGTAGGTAGGGTAGGTAGGGTAGGTAGGGTAGGTAGGGTAGGTAGGGTAGGTAGGGTAGGTAGGGTAGGTAGGGTAGGTAGGGTAGGTAGGGTAGGTAGGGTAGGTAGGGTAGGTAGGGTAGGTAGGGTAGGTAGGGTAGGTATCATAGTTAAGACAGGACAACGTCTGTCGGGTCAGCTAGTTACCTATACAATAAAGAACTCGAACTCATAGATATATTTACATGCTCCATGCAGAAGTTTCGCAGCCTTTTGTATGAGACACTTAAGCTCTTAGATTAATGTTAAGTATGTAGTTTAGTAACTTCAACATTATTAGGAATAATACTTTATTTTATTTTCTTTTTTTGTTTTTTTATAACCTACCCTACCTACCCTACCTACCCTACCTACCCTACCTACCCTACCTACCCTACCTACCCTACCTACCCTACCTACCCTACCTACCCTACCTACCCTACCTACCCTACCTACCCTACCTACCCTACCTACCCTACCTACCCTACCTACCCTACCTACCCTACCTACCCTACCTACCCTACCTACCCTACCTACCCTACCTGGTAGGTAGGGTAGGTAGGGTAGGTAGGGTAGGTAGGTATCATAGTTAAGACAGGACAACGTCTGTCGGGTCAGCTAGTCTAAAATAAATTATGCATGTTCAACACGTTTTAAACGCAAATTAGGTAGGTATTAGGGATTTCAATCAAATTTACCAGCGGACTAAACGCACGTTAATCCAGACTTAAAATTATTTACCCATGTGAATTTGTGAAACCATATTTGGTGGTTGAAAATGTCCGATTCTTATTATACTTACTAAATAACACCTACCAGTCCTACCACAGATTATAATTAGAACATTTCCTAAAATTAATAATTGTAATTTCAAATTAATTGAATGCCGACACCTTGGACGCCCGCGCCGCGGGTATTTGGGCACTTCGGACACAGAGTGATTAATGTGTGCTCTAACATCGACAAGTTCGCTTAGTTCGGCGCTAACATAATATACCTGAGAATTGGTGCTGTTGGAGTACGTAAATTAACAGCCAACGGTAAATGTACTAATTTATTTTTCTATTTGAGTAAAGTTATTATCATTATCACAATTGAATTGAGCCTTTGACGAGAGAACCGAAGGATCGAGCGGGCGGGCTCCAGGCGGGCGGCAGGGCGCAGCACACAGCGCGGGAGTAAGCTCCGTAATGCTATCAGGAAAGCCTGCATTAATGTCCCGTATAAATAATTCGGCGTTCGCTATCTAGCATGAATATTAAATGCTAGCTGTGCCCTGCGGTTCACTCTCCTAGCTTGGTTCCCTCCCAAGCGTCGTGGCGTGATGTTGACTACCCCATAACCTTTCACAAGAACTGGGCTATCAAAAGTAAAGTTTTAGAGTTAGAATAGCTGACCCGATAGACGTTGTCCTACCTTAACTATGTAGGTAGGTGGGGTAGGTAGGGTAGGTTACTCTACCTACCATACCAGGTAGGTAGGTAAGGTAGTTAGGAAGGGTAGGTACTAGGGTGGCTATACCTTACCTACCCTACCTACCCTGCCTACCCATATAGATATTTTTTGTATGTATAATCAGTTATTTTATTGCCTTATAAGTGTATTCGAAATATTCCTAACCTAATATAACCGAAACCGTGATTTGATGGTTAAATTGGTTAAATGATTTTACAATAAACATTAACAATATCTATTTCATCTATATGTATATGTCGTAGGATAATTTGATACTTCGAATCTTCGCGGAAATCCTAGGGGTTTTGCGAAAACGCGGATAATTAGACATAGGCGAAAAATTATCAAATCTTACTGGACAAAGTCAGGATTTTTGCGAAAATACTCGTTATTATAGCAATATTGCGAAACGAAACGCTGACTGTTATGAAATAAGAACGCTGATTGGTCGGTCAGCGCGTTCAATAAGAGATCGTCTCTGATTGGTTGACGTCTTAATCATCGGCAAACTAGGAACCAATTAGAAGTCAGCCAGCAAAATTGTAGCCAATCAGTGTTGAGCACATCAAATCTTACTATAGTAACGAGTATTTTCGCAAAAATCCTGACTTTGTCCAGTAAGATTTGAAAATTTTTCGCCTATGTCTAATTATCCGCGTTTTCGCAAAACCCCTAGGATTTCCGCGAAGATTCGAAGTATCAAATTATCCTACGCCATATACAAATAAATAAAATTCATGTGTCATTTTCATATTTCATGAACAAAAACAAAAAAAGGGGTGCTGGTAACTGAATGAGTACTTAATTCTTGCTCATCAGTCTGAATTCAGCTTCAGCAAATTGGTGGTAATTGTGCACTTACGTTAAATTATCCCTTTCAAGGAAAAAAACATCAAAAATTTTCCATTAACATGTTATCGAGGGCGGGCTATGCGAGCACAGTCGTCGAATTTAATTAATTTCCGAATATACTCTAGTCAAATTGACTACACTTCGCTTCATGGCAGCCATACATATTTGTTATATAGTGTTGGGCACTGGGCACGGTTTGGACCCCCCACAAGCTTCACTCTAAACTCTCGTGGTCTGTCACAGCAGCCCATCTCATTTACATGCCACACTACAGCTAACATCCGATTCCAATTTGTCCCTATAATATTTTAATTTTAATTATAATAGATAAGGAGGACAAGGCTTATTAAGGTTTATTTCCAATTAATTACCGTGTACGTCGTGACATGGAGTGTATCCTTTGTTGAGTTTATGCACTACGTGTTACGACGTGTATGACGTCACGATGCCCCGGACCGGCTCCAAGTTGTTATGGATGCTTCAGCCAGTTTGGATAGAGTATGAGCAAGCTTTACCAACGTGAACGTCACTGCCTCGATAAACACCTCTTACACAACAGATGTAACATAATATGGTGATTATTTTAACATTAGACCTCACTGATTTACCTAATAAAAATACATAAATCATAATTTACAGAATAATATATGTATTATGATTTAAACTAAGAAAGAGATAAAACACACAAAATTCTTCATCAAAAATGTAAAATTTAATTGAGAAAGATTTCTGAAACTATTACATAAGGTCCAGCGTTTAAAAATGTGTCGGCAAAGGCGTGAGCCCACTGTAACATTACCATCGACTGCAATGTGGTACCACCAGACCGCAGTGCCAGGTCACTTTTATTAAAACTGTTTCCCTAAACAGAGTGTACCTATACAAAAGAAATATTATTATTTTGTGATGAAATTAGAAAGGATCTAGGCCATTTGTTCTTTAACTGTAACTACGGTAAGTATGCGTGCTTGTTCTGTCAGTAGGTTTCTGACGAAAACTGTCGATAGCTGTACCCGGCCCGGTTTCGCACGGGTAGCACTAAATACTTATTGACGGCGCACCTGCCCAACTTACCTACTTACCTACCTGCTTTAGACGTTACGAAGGTAATTTTTAAGATAAATTAGTGAAAAAATATGTTCTTTTAGTAAAATACTCCTACCTACTAGTGCCACATGCCTTCGTATATAATATTACACTGACTGATGTTATACCAAGAAAAAAAAAATATGCTGGATTCTGATCACTGCAAAAACAAGAAAGTGGCTCAAAAGAAGAATTACTGTTTACCGAAAACTACAAGTAGTGTAGATGCGTTTCAAGTGAAGCTATTGAATCAATTAGCAGTTGTGTCTGAACATGATCATCTTAATCATCTTTATCTTGTTTATCTTTATATATGTATTATGATTTACTTTGAACAATTTGATTGGAACTTTATTCTATCGTATTGGAAGATTATCTCGGTCAGCAGTAACGCATCTTACGAGTGCTTGAGGTACCATCGATAACGATAAAAGTAGACCGCGATCGACGAACACGAATACCTGATGAGCTGTACACTCCCGCAGCTTAAGCGTACAGTAACAGTCACATAGTAATTCGAAATAAAATGAATTTAAATAACTCTAAATACGCAATTTTCATAACTGTCAGAGTAAACTATAGCTATTAAACATTTTAAAAAATATTACGATCCACAGATGTTACTTAGGAATGTCAAATAGGATACTACGTAGATATCCAATAGTATAATTATAAAGTTACTGTACGCATCGTGGTTGAGGTAAACTCTATTGTGGAAGTGTTTTGTCAGTTAACAAATGTTTCGCATACTATATTGCCAAAATCGAAGAAGCCCGTTTTGACATTTGTCATCGCGACCGACGTAGCTAGTGAAGTAACTATACGACTCGGTACTCGATACTCACGATAAATCGATTCAAGTTTGTATGAGTATTTGATCGATTTGATTATGTATTGCAAAGTAGATTTAAGTTCTGATTAGAAAATTAAACTTAAACTTTAATTTTGTAGGTATTTTGAAATGATACAGTGATACGAAAGGTTAATTTCGCGTGGACGCTAAGTCATGTGCCGCTTGGTCAGAGACAAGCCATTCTATAGAAACCAGTATCGCCAATTCAAAGTTTTATTTACGGCTTTGAGCGCCAAGCTCATCCTTTTCAGTAAAGATCACTAGATAATCTATACATATAAAAGAAAGTCGGGTTTGTTCCCTCCATTATAACTCGAGATCTGCTGGACCAATTTTCATGGTTTTTGTTTCGTTGGATTTGTCTTCGCCCTGAATAGCAGAATACATTTTTTTTTTTTTTTGGTAAGTAACGTAGGTAGGTAGGTAGGTAGGGTAGGTAGGTAGGTAGGGTGGGTAGGTAGGGTAGGTAGGTAGGGTAGGTAGGTAGGGTAGGTAGGTAGGTAGGGTAGGTAGGTAGGTAGGTAGGTAGGGTAGGTAGGTAGGGTGGGTAGATAGGGTAGGTAGGTAGGGTAGGTAGGTAGGGTAGGTAGGTAGGGTAGGTAGGTAGGGTAGGTAGGTAGGGTAGGTAAGGTGGGTAGGTAGGGTAGGTAGGGTAGGTAGGGTAGGTAGGGTAGGTAGGGTAGGTAGGGTAGGTAGGGTAGGTAGGGTAGGTAGGGTAGGTAGGGTAGGTAGGGTAGGTAGGGTAGGTAGGGTAGGTAGGGTAGGTAGGGTAGGTAGGGTAGGTAGGGTAGGTAGGGTAGGTAGGGTAGGTAGGGTAGGTAGGGTAGGTAGGGTAGGTAGGGTAGGTAGGGTAGGTAGGGTAGGTAGGGTAGGTAGGGTAGGTAGGGTAGGTAGGGTAGGTAGGGTAGGTAGGGTAGGTAGGGTAGGTAGGGTAGGTAGGGTAGGTAGGGTAGGTAGGGTAGGTAGGGTAGGTAGGGTAGGTAGGGTAGGTAGGGTAGGTAGGGTAGGTAGGGTAGGTAGGGTAGGTAGGGTAGGTAGGGTAGGTAGGGTAGGTAGGGTAGGTAGGGTAGGTAGGGTAGGTAGGGTAGGTAGGGTAGGTAGGGTAGGTAGGGTAGGTAGGGTAGGTAGGGTAGGTAGGGTAGGTAGGGTAGGTAGGGTAGGTAGGGTAGGTAGGGTAGGTAGGGTAGGTAGGGTAGGTAGGGTAGGTAGGGTAGGTAGGGTAGGTAGGGTAGGTAGGGTAGGTAGGGTAGGTAGGGTAGGTAGGGTAGGTAGGGTAGGTAGGGTAGGTAGGGTAGGTAGGGTAGGTAGGGTAGGTAGGGTAGGTAGGGTAGGTAGGGTAGGTAGGGTAGGTAGGGTAGGTAGGGTAGGTAGGGTAGGTAGGGTAGGTAGGGTAGGTAGGGTAGGTAGGGTAGGTAGGGTAGGTAGGGTAGGTAGGGTAGGTAGGGTAGGTAGGGTAGGTAGGGTAGGTAGGGTAGGTAGGGTAGGTAGGGTAGGTAGGGTAGGTAGGGTAGGTAGGGTAGGTAGGGTAGGTAGGGTAGGTAGGGTAGGTAGGGTAGGTAGGGTAGGTAGGGTAGGTAGGGTAGGTAGGGTAGGTAGGTAGGTATCACAGTTAAGACAGGACAACTTCTGTCGGGTCAGCTAGTATATTATATAATTACTATTAAAATCGAATGAAGCTGGTGAAATTCAGTAATTAATTGGTTACAACACTAGTATTTAAAAAAACAAAGACTGAGAACGTAACTGTTTTTGAGACGTTTCGTATTAATTAGAAATTGCATGCTACTATAAAGTTAGAGCAAAAAGAATACTCGCAATATTATATATTCCATCATATTAATTAACGCGCCTAAAAAATTTATGTGTTTTTTTAATACACTATATAATTAATTATTATTTCATTGTTTCTTTCTGTTTCGTTCCAAGTTACATTCTAGGTCCTTTCTCAAATGTCAAAACGGGCCTTTTAGATTTTGACCACTAACATGTCATACAGTTTTTTTATATTTTTACTAGCTGACCCGACAGACGTTGTCCTGTCTTAACTGTGATACCTACCCTACCTACCTACCTGCCTACCTACCTAGCTACCTACCCTACCTACCCTAGCTACCCTACCTACCCTACGTACCCACCCTACCTACACCAGCTACCTACCCTACCTACCTACTTACCCTACCCCCCTACCCTACCTACCTACCCTACCTACCCACCCTACCTACCCTACCTACCTACCCTACCTACCTACCCTACCTACCTACCCTACCTACCTACCCTACCTACCTACCCTACCTACCCACCCTACCTACCCTACCCACCCTACCTACCCTACCTACCTACCTACCCTACCTACCTACCTACCCTACCTACCTACCTACCCTACCTACCCTACCTACCTACCTACCCTACCTACCCTACCTACCCTACCTACCTACCTACCTACCTACCTACCTACCCTACCTACCTACCCTACCTACCTACCCTACCTACCTACCTACCCTACCTACCTACCTACCCTACCCTACCTACCATATAGGAGGAAAATCAGCAGCTGATCGAAAAAAAAAAAAAAAATTAAAATGTATTCTGCGATTCAGGGCGGAGACAAATCCAACGAAACAAAAACCATGAAAATTGGTCCAGCAGATCTCGAGTTATAACGAAGGGAACAAACCCGTCTTTCTTTTATATATATAGATTATACTGAAAACTGTTGGAGCTGCGGAAGATCAACAACAACAAAAAAACATCTTTGCATTGTATAAATTCAATCGCTTAATATTGTATAACTGCATAGCACATAATGTGAGTACTTTGTACTTACTATAAAGCGACCAGTTTATGGGTGCGTCTTTCATTGCTTGAATGTGCCCTGGCGGCTGAGAGTATGCTATGCTCACTTTAATGTCTCGCTGATGGTGGCGTGTGTGTTGGATCATTTAGCTCCCTTCAAAATGGTTGAGCTGAATGGTGCTAATATATGCGTCATCTTCGTGAGCGCTGTCAGTAGGGACTGGTCATCTCTTAGCGGCTAAGGTTAGTAATAGTAATAGTTTTTACATATTTTATATCTGATGCTTTTAACGTTCTGCATCGTTCTCACATGTATAATATTAATATGAACTATGTAACCAATATTTTGTAACCATATTTTGTTTAAAAGAGTGTCCATGGAGTTTCTTGCCCGTTCTTCTCCATAGGTACCTACTGCTTTGGAATGGGCAACTAGCTTCATTTCTCTGACTGACCGACACCTTGACAATTCAAAAGTGCCTGTAATTGGTCTATTTGAAATAAATACTTTGAGTTGAGTTGAGTTGAGTTAAATAAACGAACACGGAATGGCGGATTTAATTAAATATATGTATGTGGAGCCGCACCAAATATACTTTCGTAGAAGAAACGTGTCTCGCTGGCCGTTGTGTTACCGAGATGCCGTATTTGGGTACTGTGATATTTTAAAGTTTACAAATACTGCGCTTTCAAATATAATTATATCGGCTCGGTAATGTCAATATCGTCACGCGCATATGGTTTCCAGGAGTCTGTTGCAGGTTGCACTTAGACCTGACACAGCGTATTCACCAATAAATACACGTTGTTTGTCGGTCAGGTACTATTTAGTGCCGCTAGAATGGTATGGTTTAACAGCTGTCAATATAAAGAGGATCAAGTCATTTATGATACCTCGCCTGAAAGCTAATAACTACACAAAGATTTCCAGCAGATAAATTGAGAGCTTTTATTGAAATATTATTACCTACAATACACCCACATTTTGGGCGAGTCTATTGCTATCAACCGGGCACTAATCCACACTACGGCCTGCTATTGAGAAAATTTGTGTATTATATTACCTGACATCGCTATCAACCGTCGGTACAATAATTATTATGTGTTCCAAAGTTTGTGCATCCTCTTCCAAAGTTGGAACAAGGCTCACAAGCAGTCACAGAGCGTCCGGAGCGCCCCTACAAGCTCAGCGCCACGTACTCGTTACCAACCATTAGCGCCATGCGCTGCCAACTGCGACACACACCTAGCGCGCGACGACAACGCACCGCACTTGTCCATCGTCACTTGGGTACGGGAACAAAACTCTACTCCCGACGACTAACCTTCAGTGTAAGTCGCTTTTACAAATACAACTGAGACGCTAGAGAATACACAGCAGGAGCTGCGAAGTTAATTTAGATTAATACACGAATTTGTTAAGCGAGACGTTTTGTTAATTTCCGTGTAGATTAATGTAAAGTTAGAGATAAGGGAATTTAATTCAGTTTCTTAATTTGTTATAGTCTGTGGATAGTAGTCTGTGAGTTGTTATTTTCTTTGAGTCGACAGACAAATCTTCCGAGATTAAGTACGTGATGCAAGGAAACCTGCTGTGTTTTTAAAAGTACCAGGAACGTGTAGGCATTACGTCGTTCTGGTGGAAACATCGGTAAGTTCGCAAAATGTAACCTTTGCATTTAGATACTACTCGTGGCGGGCATCCAAACCTCTGTTCGAAATGACGAGTACATTTTTTTCGTTCATGACTCGCTTCAGCCGGGTCAGACGAGATAAGCTTAGAGAATGTGATACCTCTTGAGCAGACGCCGCTCCGTTGGGCAGGACATAGCTAGTCCGATTGTTTTTTCTCGAGATAATTTGAACTAAAATCACGCTCGTAGAGATAGACATTCAACATTCGCCATCAGGCAAGACAGATTAATTTTGTTGACTGATGTATGATAAATATATGTTTAGGTAAATGCTGAACGAAAATAAGAGGAATACATTGAGCTTATACTGTGAATAGACAGGAAACACACGGTGTTGGATCATCACCATCAGTCTCCTTCAGTTTACTGCTGAACACCGGTCGCTCTCAAGGCACCCTATTTCTGTTGAAACGCCTGATGAATGTCACATAGCAGCAATTCGTGTAATTAGCTTTAAGTCCTTGTTAATTGTTATAAGTATGTGTCCGTCCTTATGACACCTCACTTGCCCTTGAAACCTCATGTTGTTAACACCGAATTAAAATTATAAATTGCTTGTATTGAGTATCCCGTTTATTCTTCCGGCATATCCCCAATTCCCGTTCATGGTCCGTAACGAGCCGGATAACGTATTACAAAGGAGATCAGCGGTTTTTATCAAGAATAAGGATTTTTAACACCCACGTGCAGTGGAGGTTATTCGCCGGTGAAAAGGATTGACTTCAAGCAAGCGATTTATCGGTGTACTTACAGCATTTATAATTAAGCTAATATCGTCACCCAACACTCAGGTAGTATAAGTAAATGGTTATAATTAAGGTCAGTATCATTTATTTGTATTAACTATTGTATTGTGTTAGATTAAAATCATTAGGTACTTGGTACATTGTGATTAGTATTTTATTCAACAGCAAAGTTAAGTTTAAAATCATAATTATCATAGTATAGTTAGCATAATTGCTACATTATTTGAACTTACATTAGATATATAAAGCTGTAACTAATTCACTTATTTATTTAACAGTGGTGTTAATTGTTAGCAAGTATCTTATCATAATACATATAATTTGAGAGTGTTTGATATTAGTGCAAGTCATTGTTATAAATTATAAGCATTTAGAGTCCTTTATGTAGTTAACATATTATACCTATTAGTGTTTTTAGTTGTGCCTATTTATTATTTAGTGTTAAAGTTTTACAAATAAAAAAGATTGTAGTAGTTTAGGTATCCTAGGTTCATACACTTGGTACCTAGTTACAGCATTGAGTTGGTGTTGTTTGCTATTAATTATAGCATTTAGAAGGTGTATAAAATACAGTTAGGCGTGTACTCAAATTATATAGTTCGTTTTTATAGTTGTATTCCTGTATCAATTCCAGGTTGACATCACTCGTCTCCCAGTATGTCCGAGGAAAAGGATTTAATTAAAAAGCGAGGCAGCTTCAAAGGCCGTGTGACTGCTTTCGTTAATTTCCTGGACTCACTCAAGGACAAGGAATTATCCAGCTGTGTTGTGTCTGAACTGCAGCTGCGTATGGGCAAGATGGAGTCGTTGTACGAACAGTATGATGAGGTACAATTACGTCTGGAATGCATTGTAGACGATTTAAAATCACAATACTCTGAGCGTTCTGAATTTGAGTCTCTGTATTATAAATATTTATCCATAGCTCAAAATATCTTGTCAGATTCTAGTAAAGACAATAAATCGATGGAAAGCTGCAAAAGTACACCTACACTGCACAAGCCAGTTAAATTGCCAACGATTCAGTTACCAAAGTTTAGCGGATTATATTGTAATTGGCTTGAATTCCGCGACACCTTTGCTAGCCTAATTTATAGTAACGGTGACATAGACGCAATAAACAAATTCCACTATTTGAGAGCATCACTTGAGGGAACAGCTGCATTAGTCATTAAATCTATTGAGTTTTCTTCGAGCAATTACACTGTAGCATGGTCGTTGTTATGCGATCGATTTGACAACAGAAGATTATTGATACAAAATCATGTTTGCGCATTATTTAATATTGAGTCCATATCAAAGGAATCTTCTGTTGCCATTAAGAGTTTGATCGATCAGTTAAATAAAGATTTGCGAGCTTTAGATTCGTTAGGGGAGCCTGTTAAACACTGGGACACACTTTTAATTCACATTGTCACTCGTAAGCTTGATCAAAAAACCTATCGTGAGTGGGAGGAGTACAAAGGTAGGATGGACAAAAACTGCACGATTACCTTTGACGCATTTATGCTATTCCTATGTAATCGTGCCGATCTTATCGAGACCTTGGAGCTAGCACGTACTAATCATTCCCAAACGACAGGTAAGCCAGTCCCTAAGATCAAGTCGATGGTAGCAACACAATCTCCTAATAGTTCTAGCATTGAATCAGCTTCCAAATCATGTCCTAAATGTAACAACAACGATCACACTTTAAATAATTGTCCACAGTTTCTCGTATTAAGTAATGACGATCGTCTCAAGTTACTACCTAGTTATAAGATATGTTTCAACTGTTTTCGTTCGGGGCACTATGCAAATAAATGTAAAAAACCAGGTTGTAAACTATGCAAACGTAGGCACAACACACTAGTTCACGTAGATTCTAAAGGCACTATTGCGAATACACTTAGTGGTAATTCGTTAAACAACTTGTCTGCATCGTCTTCTTTACCATCTGCTACCACTGATACGAATAACGTATCGTTATCAGCAAACATTGCATCTCCGTGTGGTCATACGCAACGAGATGTGTTGTTGTCAACCGCCTTGATCAAACTGCGGGACCACAATGGTTATGTGCATCTCGTTCGCGCGGTTCTAGATAGCGGTAGCACGTCATCATTCATAACGGACAGGTTATGCAATAAACTCAACTTAACTACCAGCCAAGTAAATAGATCGATTCTTGGCATCAATAATGTTACTTCGCACGTAGGAAAAATATGTCGGGTTAAGATTACGTCATTAGATGATAGCTTCGTATTCGAACTTCATTGTTTTGTTCTGCCATACATTACGAGTACCGTACCGTGCCGTGAAATAAATATTTCTGATTTCGATATACCCTCGAATATTACTTTAGCTGATCCTACTTTTTATAACCCTGCTGATGTTGATATTTTAATTGGCTCTGACCTTTTTTGGGAGTTGTTAGGATCTCAAAAACTGACGTTAGGTACCGGAAAACCAATATTATGTGAAACCCGTTTAGGATGGATAGTTTCCGGTCCAATTACTCAGAATTATATTTCACTGCTATCGAATGACGTAAAATGTAATTTTTCTAAAATGGTTTCCGATAGTGATAGTAACTGGGATAAAATTAAGATAGAATTGACAAAGTTTTGGCAATTAGAGGAGGTGAATGCGAAATCTTCCAATTCTTATATGCCTGAAGAGAAATTGTGTGAAGATAATTTCGTTAAAAATACGACACGTTTGTCTGATGGTCGTTTTTGTGTTCGCATACCCCTTAAGAAAGATCCTTCAGTTCTAGGAAATTCTTTTAATAAAGCTTCACATTGCTTACAGTCTTTGGAGCGTCGATTAAAGGTTAAGCCAGACTTTAGTAAGCTGTATCGTGATTTTTTGGCAGAATATGACAAAACTTAATAAACCTAATTTGTGTATTGGTTATTTTATTCCCCATCACGGAATTTTACGTGAGTCGAGTAGCACGACCAAACTTCGTGTTGTTTTCAACGCAAGTTGTCCTACTTCGACGGGAGTGTCCTCTAATGACCTACAGATGGTCGGGCCAACTGTACAGGATGATCTTTTGTCTATACTACTTCGCTTTAGAGTCCACAAGTATGTTTTATCTGCAGATGTGGAGAAGATGTATAGACAAATAGTCGTCCACCCGTCGGATAGGTATTTGCAACAGATTGTTTGGCGTGATAATATTAGTGACCCTATTAATGTTTATCAATTAAACACCGTCACGTACGGTACGGCTAGTGCGCCGTTCCTTGCGACACGATGCCTTACACAAATAGGACTCGAATGTAGGGACCCTAAAATAGCTGAGATCATTAGACATGACTTTTACGTCGACGACTTGCTGACCGGGGCAAACGACTTAGACGAAGCAAAATTCATTCGCACTGAAGTCACCAAGGCGCTTGCGGCGGCATGTATGCCGTTGAGAAAATGGAAGTCAAATAACCCTCAATTAGTATCGGATGCTGTTCCTGCGTCATTTGACTTAAACATTGGACCTAATGAGCCTGACAAGTTGCTTGGTCTCGGTTGGTTTTTCGGCACTGATGAGTTAGGGTTTCCTATAAGTCTGACTAAGTCTTCGACTGGGTACACAAAGCGTGACGTGTTATCTGTGATTGCGCGAATTTTCGACCCCTTAGGTCTATTGGGTCCTATTGTTATCTCCATGAAGGTATTATTACAGAAAATGTGGTTAGATAAATTATCATGGGATCAACCATTACCTAATGAGATTAGTAAACAATGGGATAGTATAAGTACGTCGTTACCTCTTTTAAATCATGTTCGCATTTCGCGAATTGTAGTCTGCAATTTATATACGGAGTTAGAACTCCATATTTTCACAGATGCGTCTGAGTCCGCATACGGTGCTTGCGTCTACATTCGCAGTGTTAATGGTGAGGGTGAGTATATGACTCGTTTATTGATGGCGAAGAGTCGAGTGGCTCCCATCAAGCCTACAACAATACCGCGACTGGAGTTGTGTGGTGCGGTAGTCGGTTCTCGACTTTATGAGAAGGTGATGAGCTCACTTCGGGTGAAGATCAGTCGGGTCTATTGTTGGACTGATTCGACCATCGTGTTGGGATGGTTACAGATGATGCCTACCAAACTTCAGCCGTTTGTACGCAACCGCGTTGCTGAAGTTTTGGACAAGGCGGGTAACTGTACTTGGAGGCACGTCCCAACAGACAAAAATCCAGCAGACCTAATATCCCGTGGCACGGATATTAGTGTTCTGCAGGATTCAGATCTGTGGTGGCATGGACCAGAATTTTTAAAACTGGACCCGTCTGAATGGCCTTCTCGAATTCCAAGTCAAGAACTACATTCATTACCGGAAATTCGACCTAATATTGTGTTAAGTGCCGTTAATAACGATTCAAAAACTGAAGATTTAATCGATTTTGATCGTTTCTCTAACTACTCACGGCTTGTTCGTTCTGTTGCCTACGTATTGCGATTCATTAAGTCATGTAGAAAGCATTACCCGAAAACAAATTTTTTATCACATGATGAGGTACAAGATGCACTCACCGTTGTCATTCTTACAAGTCAATTCCAGTCATTTCCAGAATGTCAACTACTTTTGAATAAAAAGAGTTTACCTCAAAAGAGCGCCCTTCTAAAGTTTATGCGAGTAGGAGGACGTCTCGATAATTCTAATTTTGCTTATAATAAAAAGCACCCTATTTTATTACAGTCCACTCATAAATTCACTAGATTATTATTTAATTTTGAGCATAAAAGGCTGATGCACGCTGGACCACAACTTTTATTAGCTTCCATTAGGGAATCTTACTGGCCAATAGGAGGTCGCACCTTGGCGAAGGCCTGTTATCATAAGTGTGTTCTGTGTCACCGTATGAAGGGTAAGGTTGTAGCTCCCTTAATGGGTAACTTACCACAAGAACGCCTTCGTCCAGGTTATCCCTTTGAAAGCACAGGCGTTGACTATGCTGGCCCTATTATGTGTGCCAGTCGTCAAGGTCATGGATGTAGGCTAGTAAAGGTGTATGTCGCTATTTTTATTTGCTTCACAACCAAAGCCATTCATTTGGAGCTCGTTGGCGATTTAACTAGCAATAGTTACTTACTGGCTTTGTATCGGTTTGTGTCTCGAAGAGGTAAGCCCGTTGATATCTTTTCGGATAACGGTACCTCATTTGTCGGTGCGTACAACGATCTTTCTAAGTTTTTAAAGATGAATGCTTCGTCCTTGGGTGAAAGTGCAGCGAGCGACGGAATAAGGTTCCATTTTATACCCGCCTACACCCCGCATTTTGGTGGACTCTGGGAGGCGGGTGTGAAGTCAACAAAGTACCACCTTCAAAGAGTGTTGGGAAATTGTAACTTGACTTTCGAGGAGCTGTACACCGCACTAACTAAGATTGAAGCCATCTTGAACTCTCGTCCACTGACGCCGTTGTCTTCAGATCCTGCAGACTGTACACCGCTTACGCCGGGACATTTCCTTGTTGGACGGTCTCTTACTTCCTTGCCGCAACCTAACTACCAGGATTACTCTGCCAACCGTCTGTCTCGCTATCAAAGGATTGAGCAACTCCGCCAGCACTTTTGGAACAGATGGAGCAAGGAGTATGTAGCGGAATTACAGCTGCGGTCTAAATGGCGTTCCTGCAAGGATGGTTTAAAGCTGGGCTCCTTGGTCGTGATTAAGGAGGATAATCTTCCTCCTCTGAAGTGGAGACTTGGACGAATTGTAGCTGTCTACCCCGGAACTGATGGCATCGCCCGCGTAGCTGATATTCGGACGTCCACAGGAGTCATTCGCCGGGCATTCAACAGAATCTGCCCATTGCCTGTGTCTTCGGAATCTGGTTGAAACCGTTGGTTTCAACGCCCGGGGAAATGTTGGATCATCACCATCAGTCTCCTTCAGTTTACTGCTGAACACCGGTCGCTCTCAAGGCACCCTATTTCTGTTGAAACGCCTGATGAATGTCACATAGCAGCAATTCGTGTAATTAGCTTTAAGTCCTTGTTAATTGTTATAAGTATGTGTCCGTCCTTATGACACCTCACTTGCCCTTGAAACCTCATGTTGTTAACACCGAATTAAAATTATAAATTGCTTGTATTGAGTATCCCGTTTATTCTTCCGGCATATCCCCAATTCCCGTTCACACGGTAAATACTAATCCTGTACTCGCAGGCAACTTATTAGCGACACTGCGGAGAGCACAAAAAGAGCACAACGCTGGGAGCGGCTTACAGGTTTAATACATGTCTCCAGCGGAAAAAAACATTGCTCCGGTTTAAGAGTAACTAAGACATTATTTAATTAAGAATTAATTTCTCTTTTTATTAGTAAATCCAAAGTACGGGGCTCTAAAGTTCTTGGATTAATTTTAAATTTGGGTACCGTTTGATGTTGGTTTATCAAACTCTTACAGTTTTTCGAAAAACCTCAGTATCTCCTGCATCGGTGACGCCAGGTGATATCATAACCCAGAGTTGATATCATGTTAGACTTTAGCAACAAAATTCCGTGAGTGCACCTACAGGCAGGACAATAAGGTATTACACTACGAAGAAGTTTTTAACAATGTAGCTATTACAATGTTCACGTGTGGTGGAGGTAGGTATCTGGCCGGCAGCCGCCGACACAAGTGAGGTGAGCGTTACGTGCGCCGAGTGAGGGTCGAGAGAATATTCTTTTCGAAGGAGAACAATCTCGGCAGGTGAAGAGTTTTAAATGTAAATACTTTAAAAGTAGTAGTTACTTATGATAGGCCGCCGACAATAAATGCAACTGTCAGGACCTAGTAACGACCAAAACATGTTACATACAAAATCGATGTCTTTTCCAAATACTGATTATTTTCCGTTCCCATAATACCTACTTTTTACTATAAATTTATATTCAATCTCATTATTTGTAATTCATAAAGCTTATTCCTATGCAGAAATCCTAATGTATCATTAACATTTACATTTGACAAAATATTGTCGTTCAGGAGAATTTGCTGAGAATTATATATTGAAGAAAGAAGAAGCAGTTTTGTAATTAGAACGGGAATTGTTCATTTAGGGTAAAGCCGGGATAGATGCCGCAGTTGGATAGGTGCCCCATTTTCTAAAAACCAAACTTCGCGAAATTGCAACACAGAGTTAATAGTCTAAAAATAGAGCGAGCGCGCCCCACACCTCTATGCCCTGCAGACCATCGCACGGGATTGACGCGTTTAGCCCGTGCATGCGATCATCTCCGCGAACGAACACGACGAACGATTCAAAGTTTCAAGCGTAAGTATTTACTGTTACATATCTTTTTATGTAGTACTTAATTCTGTTCTATTTTGATTATATCCATGCATTGGTTAATTAACTATATATCTACTTATAAATAATTGCCCCTTTTGTATTTAGTTAAGTTAAAAAATAAAAGGGCATCTATCCATAGCGAAAAGGATAGTCGCCCCGATTGTTTGCAGTATAGGTGCCCTTAGGGGCATCTATCCCCTATACCGAACACATAATTTTATTAGCATATTTTGAACATTTTTTTTTTTAAATTCTAATTGCGTTCTCCACTAGATTTTTACTGATGGTTTGTAACGTTCTTCGGCGCTTTATACCGCCACGCCAGTGTTGAAAATATATTTGTAGTATTATGTTGTTTATTGAATGCGTATTTTCATTTGTTTCTACTAATCACAGGTGAACCAAGCCACGAATTTATAAAAGAAAGGAAGGAGTACGACCTCGAGTAGTTAGATGGACTACAGAGGTCTTAGAAGACGCTTTTGAGGAAATAGACAAGAAAATAATGGGGGTTAACGAAATAATAATAATTGTTTTTTTTGTTGACCCAATAATTAAATTGAATTATTTTTAAATAGAAGAATATTTAACTTGAATTATTTTTAAGCGTACCATGATTACAATTACCTAATGAATACAAATAAAACATTTAAAACTATGTATTGTACTTATTTTAATCTCTAGGGCATCTATCCTACATCACAGGCATCTATCCTCCTTATCATTTACATGGTGAGGCATCTATCCATATACGTAGGCATCTATCCTCAAAAAAATGGTTTTGCAAAAACTCAATTTATGCAGAATCAGTTATTGTTAGATCAATAAAAACGGGTCGTATTGCTAGTACAAAGATGAAACTAATTACATTCATGGAAATTCTTCGTCAAAAACGTACAGTTTGAAAATTATGAGGTCTTTTCAAAAAGTGGGGCAACAATCCGGCTTTACCCTACAGTCAAATCTATTATTATGATCGATACAATATAAAAGTGAATTCTCTTCAAATCTATCGTGATTTGTTTATTTGAAATAAATGCATTGAGTTTGAGTTGCTTACTGCTATGCTAACAACATTACATTATTTATTTATTTATGAAGTCAATTTTAGACAGTGCCATTCGAAAGGGTCTTGAGATAGCGCAGATATTCCTGCCATGCGTTGATAGCACCTCAGTTCCATAACCAATCAATCAATCAATCAAAAATATTGTAAAACATAGGTTAATTTACAGATAGTATGGTTAGACAACATGCTCACTATGTTTTGCCAAGAGATGGCGTACAAAATTAGGTTACAACAAGCAAATAATAAAGTTCAATTAATAATTTTGAATACAATCAGATTACAATAAAAAAATAAAAATAAAAATGGGTATGCCAATGAATTAGTAAAATGTCACAATTTAAAACGTATATTTAATAATTAGTAAAAGTATTATGTCACATTAATAATGAGTTCGTTATAAAATTATTAGTATACATTAATTAGCAAGTCGGATCTTCGTATCTCCGTTTGACGGCAATAAACTCTGCGATAGAGTAGTAGCATCTATCTAGGAGGAATTTAAATAAATACTTTTTAAAGGAAACCAGACACTCTTTATTCCTAATAGCTACGGGTATGCTATTGTATATTTTAGAGGTCATACCGAGCACACTTTTACCAAAAAATGCCGTTTTATAAGGGTCAGTACGAATGACATTCTGGCAGCGTCGTAAACATAGGGTCTCAAATAAATGGAAGTTATAGCGTACAAATACTCCCATTTCATAAATGTACATAGACGGCAAAGTAAGTAAGTTCAGTTCTTTAAATAACGGCTTGCAACTATCGGTCAGGTGTAGTTTAGTAAACGATCGTAAACATTTCTTCTGAGCCTTAAAAGCAATCTCCCTATCTGTAGAGTTGCCCCAGAAAATGATGCCGTACCTAATACTAGATGCCACATAAGCGTTGTACGCTATTTGTACCGTAAAGCGGTTAACCATTTTTGATAGGTTATACAGAGCATACGCAAATTGGCTAAGCTTCTTTGATAGCGCGTCGATATGTTTTTTCCATGTCAGATGACTATCTAAGTAGATACCCAGAAATTTAGTGGTATCAGTTTCTGAGATTTTTACATTGTCATAACTTATATTTAGTTTTGGTTTGTTTGTTCGTTGATTAAAAATCATAATTTTAGTTTTTGTCAAGGTATTTTCAAATTATTATTAACTAACCAATTTATAATATTTTTAAGATCATTATTAATGTTATTTTCGAGAATATCAATGTCATTACCAGAGAATAGAATAGTGCTATCGTCAGCAAACAGGACCATCTGATGTTTACTGATCTTAGGCATGTCATTTATGTACATATTAAACAACGGAGGGGCGAGAATGCTGCCTTGGGGAACACCATAAGTAGTTTTTCTAGCTCGTGACATATAAGTAGTTTCAATTTTAGAACTTTTACATAGCCTGTCAATTATTGTAATATGAGTGCGATTACAAAGGTAAGATTTTAATAGTTCTAGAGCATTTCCTCTTATTCCATAGCGTTCTAATTTGTTCAGCAGTATACCATGATCCACGTGGTCAAATGCTTTAGACATATCCATAAAAAGGGCAGCAACTGGAGTTCTAGTATCAACGTTAGAAACAATTTTCTTGATTAAATCATATATCGCCATATTTATGGATTTATTCTTCCTGAAACCGAATTGCTCTTTGGCTATGAGATTATGTTTTTCGAAAAAGGAGTAAAGGCTATTGTAAATTATCTTTTCTATAACTTTGGATAACCTATGGATTGTATGTGTAAACTATTGAGTTCTATTTGCAAGCGCAGTAAGATCAGGAGCCTCGTTTGGTAAACACACTAGTTACCTAAAATGTCAATGGCTTCGGTTATTAACGTTGTCAAGTAAACGATCTTTCGAAATGTATGTCGCGGATGATGGGTTATGAGTTCCTTCGCAATCGTTGTGATTGCAGTATGTAAAAAAAATCGAGGGCTGTTTATTTATGTGCATCCCCAAAGATAAGTTTGAATAGGTGTGACGCCTGTTGGTACATATCTCCTGCGTATTCTCATCTCTCTACGTAGCAAGTGGAAAGTCATCAGAATTATCCGTTGACAATAAGTTTTGATGTTCGGCGCAAGAGTGTAAATCCGGCTAATCCAGCGGATATAACGTATGCCGCGGTGGATATGATGCGGCGGTCGGCGGAGCACACCCGGACGTGGCCGGACTAAAGGGCAAAGTGTTTGCCAAACCAACGAGCCACGGTCGGCCCTTAGACAGACACTGAGTGGAGCTACTTTAACAGAATAAGGCATGCGCTAACACGCTCGAGCTCGCTTTGTTCGTTTTTACAGCCGTTCTTTTCATTGAGTTTTTTTTTTGCAAAAGTTGAACAGTAAAAGTTATTGAACTAACCATATAGCAGTCATTCAGCAATTCGAATAAAGCTTGCTATTTTAATTGAAATAATTTTATTGAAATAAGTTTTCCCACATTTCGATTGACAAGAGCTCGTACAAAACCTTTGTTACTTCGCTAACAACGCTAAGCCAACAGGTCACTGCTGAACACACTATCACAGAGCATCCAGGTCGGAGTAACGTAACTCGCTAATTATTTCCTCAACATTCAAGTTTCATATAATACAATAGCAACAGTTATATTATATCATAATTCTATTCTGTTTTAAAGTTTTCAAGAAACTAATGAGGTGAAACATTACTATGATATCTTGTCGGAACGAGTATTTCAACGAATAACCAGTTGTTTGTGCGCCGGATTACCGCACACCTACATCGGATAGCGAGGGTCCGAGGGTCCGAGGGTCCGAGGGTCCGAGGCGAGCCAGCCACACTGAGCTGCTAATGTATAGAACACGAACTAGTTATTAATTCAAGTGAAAAGCTAATATTAGGGACAATTCTATTAAATTAATGAAGTAGAATGCTAGAAATGCAAATGTTTTATGTTATTGTATAGTTCTGAAGCACCGTGAGCTATCAAAATGTGTAAATTGTGATGTCTACAGACGTTTTGGCACTTCATGAATGGAAGTGGCCCGCATATGACAAGCAGCACGCCGACCACACTACATCGAACCAAAGGCAAATGTCGATGGCCGTTGGGGCTTAATAATTCGTTCGTGGCGAATGTACCACATGGTGGGCCACGGGAACACGCTGGGTGCGCGGAGCACCTGGCCGGTGTGTCGCCGTGTTGGGGAAGGTAACTGGCTGCGTGGCGCTAGAGATGCTCTCGCTCAGTTACCTGCTGCTGGTTCTCGCGCTGGGTGACGAGGCGAGCCTCCACGCAGTCGCGCGTCTCCAGGAAGGCGCGCCGTTGCGCCAGCTCGCGCGGGTGGTGCGTCATGATGCCAGCCACGTTGCACGCGACCAGCGTCGCCACTGAGCAGTAGATTTGCTGAGGACAATAACACAAGTTAGCTGCTGTTTTTGAGGAAAAACTAAACTTATGAATTGAATCAAACCCCAAATAAATTTAATTTTGACTGCCTAAACACTATTATTAGAAACTCTTAAATAACAAATATGCCCCGTTGCT
Source organism: Hyppa rectilinea (assembly GCA_951799385.1). NCBI lineage: Eukaryota > Metazoa > Arthropoda > Insecta > Lepidoptera > Noctuidae > Hyppa > Hyppa rectilinea. The sequence goes on along the minus strand of OX637300.1, from coordinate 32,704,413 downwards.
GTGGGTCTCATTGTCCTAAACTATGTATAGCCAAGTATCTGCGAGCAACTTAGATTAAGTAGTGGCGCGGTTTCTCACAGTTCCTAATCCTAACCCATTATTTTATATTGTCATGCGAGGTGCCCTAATGGCTGGCGTTTTTAAATTTGCCTAAGATGTAAACAACAATGACCGCTCGTAGTATTTTTTTAATTTGGTTTAGTGATGTGGTTATATGAATTTTTAAATGTCCAAAAGGTTTACCGCTACCCCGGCACATAAAGGTTTAAGGAAGGAACATGGATGGGTTTTAGTCAGTAAGAGTCTTACACTCTCTTCCGCTCCACCCAGAGCGGGATTTTATGATTTCCCACCCTCAAAAAAAAACCCGTTTAAAGTGGTGTCGTATTATCCACTTACTGGGTTGTGGAGGTCAGATAGGCAGTCGCTCCATGTAAAATACTGGTATTCAGCTGCATCTGGTTAGATTGGAACATAGTTGGGATAAGGCTAGGCAGATTGATTGAGTCGTTAAAATTATTCATGAATAAAATCTCTGTTAGTAAACATAATTTCTAGTGATGAAAAAGTGTTTATGATAATATACTATTAGGTGCATTATTAATCAGTGATGCGCAGACGTCGCGTTCTATTCCTGGGCAAGTTCAACGTTATCGCTTTTGGTGCCTGGAAACATGTCTTGTTTAGCTAGCTTAGTTACTCTGCGACCAACTGCAACATTTAAAAAATTATTATAAGGTCAATAAGTTTTTACAGCATCTCTCATCATCAATATTTCTTTATATTAATGTCAAAGCCGAAGCCAGCAATGTTGATACTCACGTGCACGTCAGCGGCCTCGTCCAGGATGATGTGTGCGCCGATGTCGACGATGCCCAGCGCCAGCCCCGCCACGGTGGCCTCCAGCAGGCGCACCGGCAGCGTGGCGTACGTGGCGTACGTGAACAGGGCGCACGCGCCTGTGCTGATGCTCATCGAACTGCACATACAATTGTTTATTCGGCTGAGATTTAGCAATTTTTGAACGTCAAAATAACATAAGGTGGTCCTCAAAACGCCCCGGCCTTCACCACTTCCTAGTGGTTATCGGGGATAAAAGAGTGACGGAGCCGAAACGAGAACAGGCACGGTAAGGCTGGCACTTAAGGTATAAGTCGCTCTGTGTGCTACGAAGGGGTGAAGTCTCGGAGTCTCTCTAAGGGATCGCATCCGAAACGAGGTGATCCGGCAGAGAGCCGCTGTTGAAATAACTCACATAATAAGCATGCTGAAGTGGAAAAGACCGCAAATTGGCAAAATATGAGAGTTAGGACGCCCTCAGGCTTGATCTTCGCAGAGGTACCAGCTGAATGGAATTGAAAGGCGTGCAATTGGAGGGGCTTATGCCCAGCAGTGGACTGCTATAGGCTGATAATGATGAAAAAAAGAGGGGCGTACCACACCTGTCCACAAAAGAGGGGCGTACCACACCTGTCCACAAAAGAGGGGCGTACCACACCTGTCCACAAATAAATTAAGGAAAGGCGCGGGTCGATGCGAATGTTATTAAGAATGTATTGTGCCTTTACTGGATACGTCTAGACGCCGACGGCAGCAGCAGCTCGCAGAGCTGGACGTCGCGGACTGTCACTCATGACTGGTCACACTCATTCTCGCTGGAAACGTTTTAACTGTCTTTGTGACATTATACCAGTACCTAGTTTAACTCTCAATAGTTACAGATCTGTTATAAATTGAAGGTCAAATGAAAACAAAGATGGTTACAACGTTTCCGGTGAAAATAAGTGACCACCCGTAGATTTACGTTTAATGTAGAACACAGTTAACATGACAATGAATACAATCTAAAAAGATTGTATTGAAGGTAGCGTATAGTCGACAGAATGGGAACACCTTCCGGCTCTCAGGCGCGCCGCGCTTCCCTGAACGACCACTTTCCGGCGCTCGTAAGCGACCTCCCTGCTCACCCTAATACCCTTCACCTGCGGCCGTTAAAAATGAAACAATAACACCTTTAACGGCTGGCAAATTTGCCCGAATATTGTCCGAGTAATGCACTATCCGATAACACCTCGCCGTAAAAACGTTCGCGGACAATAAAGAAAGCGATCAAACGGAGCACGAGGCGCTTTGATCTAAACTCGGCACAAACACGTCTCCCGCCACACTTGTGAACTTCGTTGGAAACGGATTTGCGAAGTTCCAGTAACATTTGAAACAGTTTTGAAAATCTGGTGTAAACAAATGAACCCTTGCTCTGCGGTTTGTTTGTGTCGAGGACGGCGGAGGCGGCGCGCGCCGGGGTAGAAAGTTTTAATTTCAATTTGACACAAGTTGGCAGCGCCGGTCGCGGCAGTCGCGACGGCTACTGGTCGCTCGCCCAGGACTCAGCGACACCGCACTCACGTGTATTAATTTGCTCTAGGTATATTTGTTCATGTCACATTGTTGAGCAAGCTCGGTTTGGATGAGGAGAGCAGACGTCGCGAGAGCAACTTGTAATGAGCCCGCAGTAAACATTTACAGTCTTGATATTCTCGCCATTCCAAACAACCTTATATTTACTGTAGGTTCTACAATGTGCTCTCATAGTTCGAGGGATTCAATCTCTTTGTTAACGTTCTCGGCGAAAAAGAAAAAGAAGTATTAAAGGTGGATTTACCGCAGCACGGAGGTGCCAACCAGGGCCAGCTCGATGAGCAGGAAGGTGACCAGCACCACGTAGGAGATGGTCAGCAGGTAGATCTCGTTCATAGCCGGGCGGCTCAGGCACGCCAGCAGGCCTGCAACAGACATACCATCAGCTATCCTGCTCCACCTAGCAATATTTCATTGCCAAACTAATCAAAAATAATAATAATAATAAAATAATAATGTGGGTTCTAATTGGATTGGAAACGATGGGTGTGTTGGTACCCGGAATCTAATAACAACCAAGGGAAATAATTGATATACCGTTTTAAAGTTCTAACTATGTATAACAATAGTTGTGGAGAGGGATAGTGTCAGTTTGCTGTTCGATCAAAGATATACACCCTCAACATTGACATTTTTTTATGATTCATATTGTTTGCTTTGAAGTATATAATTACAGATTTTGATTTCTAACAAAATTAATTGTATTACATAAAACAAGTTTAACCAGATTAATACATTAAAGAATAAAATATTAAAGAACTTTCTAATTCAAAAAGCCCATTTGAATATTTCAGAGTTTCTAACAGGGCGTATACTTATGTTTTGGACAAATAACTTATTCTAATATGTTTCTCATTGATGTAACAATAATTAGACAACTACGACCCGTAAGCTCATAATATCCTCCTTATAAACTATTGTTCTACATAATTGCTCCTCGATAAATAGATCTGTCTTGTTGAGAAATATTCGTTGTTGTAGAAAAATATAATAATGATGCAGAAACACTTCACCACCAGCGTGTACCGATACTGCAACAGTGGAACTGTCTCCCTGCAGTCTACCTGCAGCCTACCTGCAGCTACAGTAAGCTCCAGGTACCCTGTAGGAGCTGATCGTATCGCAGCTGCTCGACGATAACCATCAGTTTCAAATACAGGTGGTTAAACATAATTAAATTTTGCTTCAGAAAACTTACAGATGTAGTGAAGATAGTAGAAAATTTGTAAAGGAGTCGAGTCAACTACTACAGCTACTAGTTCGCTAGACAACTATCTAGCGAACTAGTGTCTTGGGACCTCATCAGTGGTAACCAGTCGCTGCCCCGGGCGCAGTCTCCTCGTCTCATCTATATAGAAAACTTGAAAACTAATAAGTATAACAGGAAGATATGATATACTCACAGGCGTACACTAGAGCAGTCAGTCCGAGGATGATGATGTTGACGATGTGCGCGACGCGCTCCTTCTCGTAGAACAGCCGCTGGAGCTGCGAGCTCGAGATGGCCGCCAGCTCCTCGTGGTAGCGGGAGGTGGTCACGTTCTCGTATCGGTTGGGGTCATGATATCGGCTGCGGAGAGGCACGCCATTAGTACAAGCCTGCCCGGCGGTGCAACATACTCTGATCTTTTGCGCATGCTTCTCTAAACAAACATTTGCACGGAAGTAAAACAGGTGTAAAAAGACGTTTATAGAAGACGAGATACTCCCTGTTATTGTTGTAAGTACCTACTATATCTGGAAACTTGATTTAAAAAAAATTAAGTCCAAATTTCCAACTATTTTTTAAATGAAACTACGATCTTAACGACTTAACGTTAAATATCCTGCACGTCTACAACTCCTGCACCACCGCATGCAAACTAAAAACAGCAAGCAAACTATTTTTTGCGTTCGTTAAATTGCACGCTGTCGTTATCAGCGATATTTCGCTCCAAAACTAAAGCCGATTCCCAGCAATGCCGATTCCCAGCAATAATATAGTTGAACGTAATCGTTATCGCTCGCTGTACATCCAACTACTAAGTTCGATGTACAACGAGCGGCGATCACGACGATGGGTCTATCACCCTGTATAGAGTAACTTAGGAAGGAAATTCAAGAGAGATAATACCGGCAGTTAAAACACTTGTATATTTTTTTACTTAGTAATTGTTAAACTGTCTCAATGTACAAACACAAGCCGTCAAATTGACTTAAAGCGTTGCTGCAATGATGCGAGCAGAAGCCATTGAATGTACCAGAGCGTTCACCTCTGCGGCGCGTCGTCCACGACGCTACAGCAGCAGAGTGTCACAGAACTGGTTTGAATGGTGATTCTAGTGGGTAAAGTGCATGTGCAGGGATATTCTGGGTTCTCGCACTGGTGGTGTGAGCTGGCAACACAGTACTTGTGGATGCTGGGCTTAGGGCCCGGACTTAACAGCTTGTAGCCAGTTAACGAAAGCTTTCTAAAGCCAGTTAACGAAAGCTTTCTAACGATGACTGCTCAAGTTTAGTACTTGCGTCTTGTGTTTAGTGAGTGTGAGCCTCCATCCCTGCGTGCAGCGCCGGGTACTTACCACATCAGTTTAGGATGAATGTCTTGTGCTTTGTTCAACTTAAACAGTTCAGTCTAGGTAAAATATTACTTAGACTGTCGGTAAGTGTGACTGTAAGTCAGAGAAATATCGCAAATATGCATCATTTAATTAATTCACAAGAAGCCTGTCTGGTACCCAACCAGTACACTGTCCAGTGACTTCTCAGTCCTCCGTGTCAGCGTGCTATCCTCAAGCAATACTTTACATGCATAGCAAATGAAAATTGAGGACAAATGACCAAGAAATAAAGAGCATTATCAGGATTACCGTTCCCCAAGTAAACTCCCTCGAGGCTAAACTTCCCCGGACTACCTACTTAATTCCAAGCGTTTTACAATAAAGCTATAAAATGCTGCAACGTAAAAATCCTTAAAGTAATCCAAAAAGGTAATAAAGAATGGCTTTTTACATTCTCCTACGATGAAACGGAAAACATTACTTAAACGTAGATTATTATCAACATCATATAGACAAAGTGTGCTCGCTCACTTCACAGCTCAAACGCACACTCTCGCACGTACTCACACTAAACTTGTACTCTATCTTTCATAATAATTGAATAGATTTTGCTGATTTCTATTTTGTTTCCATAATAGTATATTTTAGTGAGCATAAACTGATCACTATGTTGCTTTATCCGATGTCAGGCGGGTGGCAATAGCCTATAATATAATATTCTTTATTATGTACATAATACATATTACAGATATATAAAGGTAAACGGCAGATGTCGTCCGGCATGTGGTTATTGTTGTTCTGTTAAAGAATTTGTACCACTTATTAAAGCAACTAAGCCATTTTGTTTTCACGCAAGTGTACTATTTTTAGAACTATGGATTAATTAATAATATTAATAAGCTTATTTTAATAAATCAACGTAATAAAATCGTGAACTAAACGCAGTTATTTTTTAGAAGTTGCCATAATGGAGGTATTCCATGAAGCACACCCAAACGAAGCACACCCAGACGAAGCACACCTAAGGTATTCTACCATACCATTGAATGTTATTGTAATTAAACACTTATTTATTATACCTAAGAATGAATAATTGATGCATAAATCGTATTAATTAACGATGTAATGGTAGGAATGACTTTCGTCACGTATTTTTTTATTGACAGGTAAAGTAGATCTGACATTCAGTCAGTTTAGTAGTGCTATTCTGTTAAAATGTAATTGGAATGAGTTTAAAGTGAACTGTCAATAGTTTATCTTTAGGTGAAACGACCTCTCATGCACTGCACGCTCACTTCATCTAAGTTGTCAATAGTTTATCTTTAGGTGAAACGACCACTGCACGCTCACTTCATCTAAGTTGTCAATAGTTTATCTTTAGGTGAAACGACCTCTCATGCACTGCACGCTCACTTCATCTAAGTTGTCAATAGTTTATCTTTAGGTGAAACGACCTCTCATGCACTGCACGCTCACTTCATCTAAGTTGTCAATAGTTTATCTTTAGGTGAAACGACCTCTCATGCACTGCACGCTCACTTCATCTAAGTTTTCACGGTGGGATTATTACAGAATTGGCGCGTGTTCGTGTTCGTTGTGTTGTTGTGGATTGTGGTTAGCGACTGCATCGGAGCAATTGTATTGAGTGAATTATACGTCGAGTGCAGGATCTGCTCCCCCTCACCCAATCTGTTGACAGTAGCTTCGCGAAAGGACGCTTTATTAACTGCGCTGTGTGTACGTGCTTTAATTAAAATGACGGGTTTGCAATGTGCTAGTTGTAACGTTCGCTTGTCCCGAATAAGAAGGCACGCTGTAACCGATGCGAGTGAACATCGCGTACTACTCGACTGTGGACACGCCCTAGATATATAGCTAGTTTAATCACAAGTCATTACTGTAGCTGCATTGGTTTTCGAACAGTGAGATGCTGCTCACATGTGATGAGTATTATTTGGTACCTGAGCTATGCTCGCCATGAGGGGTTTACCCTACCTGCCCTCTTCTAAGATGAAGTAATTTAAGGAATTGATCAATTATAAGTAAAATAAAATAGATGTACTTACAAAAACAACGTATTGTTTTATTTACCTACACTTAAAATAGATGCAACGTATTGTTTTATTTACCTAAACTTAAAAAAGCCCCAGAACTTCATCATTACCAAACTGTTTAGTAAACTGAACAGTCTCAGGAGCAGACTTCAGCGATATCTATGGATCTCCTATTACACTCCAATGAGTAGGTAAGATTCTTATCTCAATCTACCTACTTAACCCCTCAAATGTCGTATGAACCCCATAGGTTCATAAGAAAAATTCTCTCAAAACGACAATAAATATAACCGTATAAATTGTCGAGCTCTTATAAGCAAAGGGCTTCTAATAGCGGACATTGGGGGTTAATGGCAAGTAAAACACTACAAACATAGCGACACGCAATCTAGAACAGTTCATTTATGTTTATGTACTTGTAACTACACTCGGCGCGGCGGCGTCACAAAAATCGCACCTCTCCGAAAATAAATTTCAAGCATGTCCTGCCATTAACGAATACATTAAACCCAATTTAAATTGGTATCAAATAAAAGTATGTTTAATGACATTCAAATTAACAGTAGTTAGAATTCCTAAGCACAACACATCCCATCAGCCCGTAACGTTAAAAAAAGTTGTTCATAAACGCCTGACGTTGTTACCTTAATAAGGTCCATAAGGGAACGCATGGAAGCAGTCATCAGGGGTAGGGGGGGTAACACTAGGTTTTAGGTTGTTTTTAAGGACTTAGCTGATTTTTTTCTGTTAAATTAAAAAGTTACGTTTTAATCATTTGCATTTGCTTGCTTTTTTTTATTCCCTGGTAAACAAAATTCAAATCTATTGATTTATTCTGGAATTTAAATAAATTACCTTTTCACCTCACAGGCTCGGAAAGAGTCTGTTTGTCATTCGAAATCTGAGCCGAAAACGATTTTTGCTCTCTAGCGTGGAAAGAGTTTTTAAAATTCGAACCTTTCTATTTAATAATTTTCTATACTGCCAGTCCACTGAAAATGCATGACACGCTCTAAAATAAAATATTAAATAATACCGCTCACCTTAAAAACTTCCATCACAGGACAGAAATTAAATATTTTGCGAGGATATAATTGTAAAATTGGAATTAATTTTAATAAGTATTCCATATGATTAAAAAAATCTGTGACGTCACATTTGAATATGCCATAAAAATACTACCCCTGTCAAATACCCAATTGTGTAGTAATTTAAGTTTAATTTTTTAAATAAATTAAATACTAATATAATATGTTATTTAATCCTTTGCTTGGCAAAAATAAATATGTATTAAATTAGTTTTTTTCTTTCATTCTCCTTAGAGGACAAGTAGGATATAGAACAAAATACAGGGTATTTAATTTTGGAGATATTCTATGTAACTCATAAGATACATTGCCAAGTATCTGTTATTTTCTTCACATGAGTCAATGTATCTGAGACGCTCGAACAAAATAAAACTCAACAACACCTGTTTTCTTGCACCTAGCAGTTTCCTCGCTGTAGTGAGGTGAAAAATTGTGTGTTGCGCTCGGCAGCAAAGCTTTTCTGCGTCTCGTTCCTTTGAAACCTTCGTTACGCTCAGGATTCTATATTTGAACCAATCGCTTCGCTCATAGTTCAACCCTAGAATCTAAGTAAGAATAGAAGTACTCGCGCCAAAAATCAACTTTCCAGCCTTGCATAACAAATAACTATTCCAATGATTTCTTATAGTCCCTTGATTAATAGGGCAAAAATGACTTTGAAGGATTTTTTTCAAGAGGCGCGATTTTTGTGACGCCGAGTGTATATACATACATTGGTACATTAGAACATAACCTTAAAAAATAGAACTGGTTATTACTTTTACGTCCCAATTTCTAGAAAACTAACAATTTAAAAAGGTTTGTCTATCACGTTAATACCCCAAAATAGGCATCTCTCATATAAAAAAACCCAAAACACGAAGTTTCATTAGCGGTACCAAATTCCTACACAAGCCTGCCGCTCACCTTTAGAACATTATTCTGTATCTGTTTGTTATGCGTTTGCAATTTATGTGGTTTATTTTGATAGCATTGAGTTTAGTTTAATTTAAGTTTATGTTTACCTGTTAAGCAAAAATCACTAGGTATGTGCTATCCTTAACTCCGAAAATGTCGCAAGTCGGACCCCCAAGGTACAGGGCAAGGCCTAGATTGGGAGTCACGGACCGATCTTGTACAACCTGATTTTTAATAAATTAATTTGAAATTTGAGACTAGATTATTCAAATGATGTCTGTGACTAATAGACACGTTTCCCATCGCCGGCGAAAAAAATAAAAACGAGCGATTACTTGCTGATGGTATGCGTAAGGATCAAGCATGAGTCTCGCAGCGAGCGTCGCTCGCCGAGCCAGCTCGCTCTATGATAACACTCTTCTCGCTGCGATAAACGAGCGATTACTTGCTGATGGTATGCGTAAGGATCAAGCATGAGTCTCGCAGCGAGGGTCGCTCGCCGAGCCAGCTCGCTCTATGATAACACTCTTCTCGCTGCGATAAACGAGTATTACTTGCTGATGGTATGCGTAAGGATCAAGCATGAGTCTCGCAGCGAGCGTCGCTCGCAGAGCCAGCTCGCTCTATGATAACACTCTTCTCGCTGCGATAAACGAGTATTACTTGCTGATGGTATGCGTAAGGATCAAGCATGAGTCTCGCAGCGAGCGTCGCTCGCCGAGCCAGCTCGCTCTATGATAACACTCTTCTCGCTGCGATAAACGAGTATTACTTGCTGATGGTATGCGTAAGGATCAAGCATGAGTCTCGCAGCGAGCGTCGCTCGCCGAGCCAGCTCGCTCTATGATAACACTCTTCTCGCTGCGATAAACGAGTATTACTTGCTGATGGTATGCGTAAGGATCAAGCATGAGTCTCGCAGCGAGCGTCGCTCGCCGAGCCAGCTCGCTCTATGATAACACTCTTCTCGCTGCGATAAACGAGTAGTCGTCATTAGTGTGAACAGTCAGCGATCGGCTGTGACTATACAGGATGGCTATTGTGATTTTTTTTTGTAACAATAGTTTAGTTGGCAGTAGTATAAAATAAATATAAACTCGAAACTCATTCTTATTTTCATTCACTCAGTGATTGCATGAAATCTCAAAAACTGCTGAAGATTATGAGTAGGAGACGTCAGCTAAGAAATTAGGAAACTCCCCTCGTGTTGAGTTGCTGATGCAACCTTCGAAGGGAAGCCGGTAGCAATCGTGTTGAAAGGTGTTTTCGCCACTAATCTCTACTAATGTATCTCTTTTACATACACCAACAAACTTTCGTACATTTCTTGAGCAAGAAAATCTTTGATAGCTAGTTGCTTCTTCGTCGGCGGAGGGACCGGTGCCTTAAAGGGTCACTGCCTACGTACATGGCAATAAGGCGTGAATTTATTTATGTGAGTAACTTTCATCAGATATCTCTTAATGTGTGAAAATTAGATATGTTGATAAAATGCTTCGACTACCTTCTTGTCTGTTGTGGCAAATATCAGCAGTTGAATTAAAAAAAGATGAAGGATGTAAGTGCTTGCAATAAATAAACTCACACCTGCAACAAAACAAACCTAGATACGTGTGAAGTGAAATAAAGTGTAAGCTATGAAGCAGTAGCACAGATAGTCGACATACTTGAAGTTGTCCAAGTGGGTGTTGTTGACCGCATGCTGGGCGAGGAACTCCTGCGCGAGCAGCAGCGTGCGCACCTGCACGACCATCAGCCCCACGGCCACGGCCAGCAGGAGGCCCAGCAGGTGCGTCATGTTTGTCTGGTTCATTCGTAGAAAGTAACGCTGGTACAGCATTTCCACCTGGGGACAATAGGGACATTATTTTTTGTTTTTTTATTATTAGAACTTAGCAAGGATTGAAGACCCGAAATATTTGCACCTTATAAGTGTAGTGAATTTCAAAAAACCAGTCGTAAAACGCAACATGATCTGTCAAAAGGTTAAATAATTATTGTTCTTTGAAGCACGAAGTCCTAGATTCGATTCCCAGGTTGGGGAAAGCTTTCATTGGGTTTTCCTACTTGGATTTTTTCCCCTATTAGGGCGACTCACTTTAGGTTTACTAGAGGTAACCTCCGCTAAACCCTTCTGGGAAGATAGCCGTGACTATACTATATATTATAAAGGGTGATTTTTTTACTGGTATCTTTTTGGCAACACTGTTTTTGAAAGATCACGCGTGAATCGTGTCTTGTGTCATCGTCAAACTTGTTCAGTTTGGTCTATAATTTAACCATGAATCGACTTACGAACGAACGACGCTTGCAAATTATTGAATTTTACTATCAAAATGCATGCTCGGTTAAGAGAGTGCATCGCGCACTTCTTCCAATTTATGGGCAGTTTGGTCGGCCTACTGAGGCAGCTATTCGGAAGCTTGTGACTAAATTTCGAACCCAGTTTACATTATTGGACATTAAACCACGAACACGCATACGTAGAGTGAGGACCGAAGAAAATATTGCGGCTGTATCCGCCAGTGTTAGTGATGACCGTGAAATGTCGATTCGCCGCCGTTCGCAGCAATTGGGCCTCTGTTACTCCACTACGTGGAAAATTTTGCGAAAGGATTTGGGTGTAAAACCTTACAAGATACAGCTGGTGCAAGAATTAAAGCCACACGACCTCCCACAACGTCTAACATTTGGTGAATGGGCATTGGCAAAGTTGGAGAAAGATCCACTTTTTTATCGAAAAATTGTGTTCAGCGACGAAGCTCATTTCTGGTTGAATGGATATGTCAATAAGCATAATTGCCGCATCTGGAGTGAAGACCACCCAGAAGCATTGCAAGAGCTACCACTGCATCCCGAAAAATGTACTGTTTGGTGTGGATTATGGGCCGGTGGCATCATCGGGCCGTACTTTTTCAAAGACGACAATGGCCGAAACGTTACTGTGAATGGCGAGCGCTACCGTGTCATGATTGGCGATTTTTTTTTGCCCAAAATGGAAGAATTGGACATGCCTGACATGTAGTTTAAACAAGACGGTCCACATGCTACACGGCACGCGAAACAATGGCCCAATTGAGAGCCGCCTTCGGTGAACAGTTTATCTCACGTTTTGGGCCCGTCAATTGGCCGCCTAGATCGTGTGATCTAACGCGCTTGGACTATTTCTTGTGGGGCCATGTTAAGGCTCATGTCTACAGGGATAAACCAGCAACGATTGACGCACTAGGAGCCAATATTAAAGCATTTATTCGTGATATACCGGCTGATATGTTGGAGAGAGTGTGCCGAAATTGGGCCTTGCGAATGGGCCATCTAAACCGGAGCCGCGGCCAGCATTTGCATGAAATCATCTTCAAACATTAAATTATATTGATCGTTCTATCGATTCCAATAAAGATTTCATCAAATTTTTTGTTTTTTTTGAAAATCAAAAAAAACAATTGTACAATTTTATAGAGTTCGATACAATTGTACAATTTTAGTGATGCGTGATAAATTGACTAAGTAATAATAATAATATCCTTGGACATTTCACACAACGCCATATCGTCCCAAGCTAAGCAACCTAATGCTTGTGTTATGGTAACGAGATGGCTGATAAACTACTTATATATTTTATTTTTTTTGTAAATACATACATATTATAGATAGAAAAACACCCAGACTCGTAACAAATACTTGCAGGTCGTACAAATATTTGTTCCGTGCGGGAATCGAACCCGCGACATAGTGCGCAGGAGTCAATCGCTCAACCACTGCGCCAACCGTGTCGTCTACTGTTATGTCCATCTTTTTATTATTCTTATTTTATTTAGGTTGCCCTGCTCTGTGATTACAATTCCTATTCAAGTAATGATCTCTATATCCATGTAATTATTGGACGAGTACTCTTTTCCATTCGTTTCCTCATATCTAGCTACAACCTTTGCGAGGAGGTAACGAAGCGTATGTTATACGGCGGGCCAGGGGAGGGGGGCAGGCACGCAGGAGGGGGTACTCCCGAATGCCATTATCTCCCCGGTGTTTATTTGTAATTACCACCCGCTCCACCAATAAATGACTTCTCAAATTGTCTGTGGCGTCATTTTGGAAGGGTCGGTGCAGTTTGTTTATTTTATTTCTATTAGGCACACTAACAGCACTGTCAATTACAATTCAATTAAAATAACATCTGAAATTAGTATTTCAGTAACCATGCAAGTAACAGGTATGAAACTCAAAGAGAGAATGTCGCGGGTAATCCGTCAAGTTGGACCCTCCATTAAGTAGTGTTTAAGGTGGATGTAGTGATGCGATGATGTCATTTGCTACGTTAGCTAATCGTAAAGTTGAAATATGTACGTTTATAATTATGTGTAGTATAAGTAAGTCAGAGTAAGTAATCATTGTATAGTGCCTGTCCTTACCCTTAACCTGTCATTGTAATCAGGTATAGCTTTTCGGGTGCCATTCTTAGTAAAAGGAACTAAACGGGCCTGAACATATTCATCATTATTCACATCACTTACTCTACCTAGCAAATTAAGTCAAAATTTAATCACTCATTAACCTGAGTATTAAGCTAGATTTTTTTTAATGATGTTTCTCTTTTAGGACACATCATAAACAAAAAAAAAATCACATCACTTGAGTAATAGACCAGATCGTGGCACAATAGTCCAAGGAACTCCTGAACAAGACGCTAAAAATAAAATAATGCTCCCCCTAAGAAAGATTTATATTAAGAAAAGGTTTTGACATACGCCTAAGTTTGCTCGCTTATGCTGTTAGAAGGATAAGGCTGTTAGCAGACGTTGAAACCGCGCGTTTGGTCTATTTTAGTAACTTTCATAGCATTATGTCGTATGACATTTTACTGTGGGGTCGGGCTGCTGACATTGAATCCATTTTCATTTTGCAAAAGAGAGCTGTCAGAGCCATTTAAATGGATCGATGTATATTGTAGATGGTTGATTAACATTATGACGGTACCTTGCCACTTCAATTATGAAAATATTATGTATGTAAAAAAAAACCTACACCTTTTTAAAGAAAACCGGCCAAGTGCGAGTCGGACTAGCGCACGAAGGATTCCGTACCATTGTCTATAAAAACAGCAAAAAATCACGTTTGTTGTATGGGAGCACCCTTTTTTTTTTTTTTTTTTTTTTTTTAAGGTTGGGAAATCATCCAATGACTGCTCCCGCACTGGGTGGAGCGGAAGGGAGTGTCAGACTCTTACTGACTAAAACCCATCCATGTTCCTTCCATAGCCCTTTATGTTCCGGGGTAGCGGTAACCCTTTCGGACAATCCCGCTTACCCGGCAGGCTTGGCCCTGAGGGGCCCCTTCATATGCTGACATCTCTTTGAGGAGCGCGTGGAACATATACGCGCCGTACGGCACGGGTCTGGTGCTGATCGGACGGTGAGTCAGTGACGCTAATGGGAGCCCCCTTAAATATTCATTTAATTCTGTTTTTTAGTATTTGTTGTTTTAGCGCAGCAATCATCTGTGAAAATGTAAACTATCACGGTTCATGAGTTACAGCCTGGTGACAGACGGACAGCGGAGTCTTAGTTTTAACCCTAAAAAATAAGTGATAAGACATAACAAAAGTAAGACGATGTTCCTTCAGTAGCAGTAATGCCGACTGCATGTGAGCCAAGCGATCATTATTGTGTAACGATGCTTCAATCGAGTCTTTCTCGGAGTCATTAGGGTCCGTAGAACCGAAGCAGTTATTAGCGGCTCCAATTGGTCGTGCTATTCAGAGGCGAACACGATGCGGCCAATTAGAGACGCCGTGGTGTGCGCCGGGGTTGCGGATTACAGGACTTACAGGTCAGAGAAAATGAATAAATTCTACTTTATTTAGTTACCGTCTCCGCTGTTCAATTTTATAGTAATTCGTCAAAACTTTTAGAGTTGTCGTTCAAACTTTAAACAATGCAATCCTCGCTACGGAATAGCTCTATAAAATAAAGTATTCCAAAGCCTGGTTTGATTTAAGGTTGTGAAGTGAAATTCTGCACTAAATGCTTCTTGTTACTTACTTCTACGCCTGAGTTTCTGAAAGCCAGTTGCGGTGACAGCCGGGAGAAAACATTCAGTTTGTAATTAATTTAAGTTTTAGTTGAGACTTGCCAAGTGTAGTGGCGGGAAAATGTCATTATTTGAAACAGTAATTATTAGAGCTGACTGGAAGGTGGCTAAGGCCGACAAATAACTAGAGCTAGAGACAGTCTAGACCAAATCAAACTGGTTGCTAAGTAAATTAGGTAATAATTTATCATTTGTACAACACTTGAACACACATATTGATTGATTTATTATTATTCACTTTTAGAATGTTTCTAAATATGTGCGCACCATGTACCTATTTATGACATAATAAATTTTACCTGTCATTGTTATTTTTTTATTTCTTTTAACCTTTTGTGGTGTAGTATTTTTATTCTAGGTGCATTGTCTTCACATATAAAAAGTAAAGAGTGCCGTTCTTGTGCCCATTTGAAATAAATGATTTGACTTTGATTTCGAGCTGAAGGTGGCCACAACTTATGTGAAGAGTCAATCGGATAAAGCTGTTGCTATTTTGTCATATCAATAAGGAAAAATTACTCGGAGAAAAAGGGCGCTGTGAAAAGAAAATAAAACCGGTTTAATGCGTCGTCGCGACATAACAGAAAAATCCACCTTTTAACACATTGTCAAATCCCGACCGACAAATTCACTATCTTTATAAAAGAAACTGGCCAAGTGCGTGTGCACCCATGCACAATGAAGGGTTCCATAGTTGGGTGTGTTGGAATGAATTTATCCTACGAACAAACTGAACATTGAATTTGTAAAACGTACTTCTCTCATTCATTGCAACTGCGAATTTTAGTTTGTAGGTAGACTATTGAAAGGTTTCAATGTTATATTATAAAGAACAAAGACTTCGTATAGGTTACGGTACCTGTAATCTATAATGTATACAACTAAGAATATGAATACAACTATTTTTCTGCATTTTTCACTAAATCGTAGGCTCAGTAATTTCAGAGATAAAAGATATGGTCTATTTTCTTAAACAGCTTTAAAACTAACAATCGGACGTACGCAACCCTAAACATGCCGAGTGGTTATGAAAAGTGTCCTTGTTGGGAGACGAGCGACGGTATCCTCAGGGGCGCGGGGGCTCGGAGCCGACTATGGCCGACAGATGCCGACAAGTGTCGACAATGGCCAACAATGGCCCACAATGGCCTTCGACGGACCCAGAGGGGCTGCGACTTACAAATAACTCTTTAAAGCTCAGCCGATCCTCTGTTGCCTATTACTTACTATATTGTTGAACATTTTCAAATAAATAATTGGAGTCTGGATGCTTTAATGGCTATTTCTGTCTGGTCCTTACTCGTTAGGGCCCACTCGGTTACGTTACGTACGGGCCAACAGGTTTGGATTAGTTGATTAATAACATTCTCCTCGTAGGGGACTCCCCCTACGAGGAGAATGTTGAATGGAGGCGGTAATTCTTAAACAATCATAATGTTTGCATCTGAGAAAAACAAGATACAAACAAATTTTAGTTATAACAAACGGTACGTTCTAACAAATATACGGTATATAATAGTTACGAATGAACTCTTCTGTCTTTGTACGAGTCACTTTTATTTATTTGCAAAAGCTTTAGCTTTCTTAGACGAACGTTGGTCAAGCGAGACTAAGCGTTTACCGCTGACCGCTGACCACTGAACACATATACCGAGGAACATTTAGAAGTAGGGAGAAGACTAATTACTTCAGCTAAGACTCTCTTGCTCTCTTGTAGAACTGAAAATAAAGTTCCAAATCCCGTTATAAACAGATTACCATCTTAATGGAGATAAGCAGAGTTGCGTATAGTAACGAAGGACAAAGTCTCCTCGGCAGACCAGTTCAGTTTATACTATATAAGGAAATCACCGATCAGCTGCCTATTGTAAAAGCTCACTGAGAGGTGGGATACCTACCGCGACAAGCGTCAAATGTTCCCAGGTGACAATGTTCCCAGGTGACAATCCATAACCGCGCACACCGACGACAAGGCGGCAATCATTACTTAAGTCTTCTTAACATTATTCCACCATTGGAATTAACCTTACTGTATCTAGTGACGACACGTTACCCGCCGTTTAGTTACCCCACAATGCAGGTTACCCCTGGTGGGTAAGCTGCTAAATAGCTATAACTAGTTATGGAGCGTTCCATTATAATTATTAACAGGGTCCCTGTAACCTTCCGCGCTGGACAGGTTTCATGTCGATTATATCTAGTAATGTGTGTAATTGTAGCTATTACTTAATATTAACATGACTAAATTTTTAGGAACAAGTATGGAAATAAGAAGATGCATTCGTTGTTTGTGATCGTTTTACCGTTCTATCTGTCGAACTGCAGCACGATTTTCTTTAACTTTGAGATCCGCATGCGCTACTACTCTCGCAATACTTTTATCGCTAAACGTATATGATGATTAGAACGTAATTAAATGTAACATTCCACAGAAAATTAATTTAGTTATGTAGGTACATGCAGAACAGTCTCACGTTAATACACTCGACGCTACAATGTTGACGGTGACTATCCCTATAATGATAATGACTCGTCCATCAACATTCAATCACTGTTATGAAGCCGCAATATTAATTAATGTTCCTTTCCCGCATTTCAATTATAATTACACATTGCTGCGCTCCTTAGTAACCAAACACCGGCCACACACCGCGGTCCACCATTGTGACCAACAGCCCACCAACACATCGCGAGCGTACGTCCCTGTAATTGCGTTATTCGCTTGTATAATTGCATCGCTGTCCCAAAGCCTCCAATAAAGACCCACTGACGGCCTGCTTCAATCAAATGTCGTAAGCGACATTTGATTGAAGCAGGCCGTCAGTGGGTCCTGCAGTAAGCTGCAGGAAGACTCATTAAAAAGCATTGTTCAAAAAACCATCCTTAAAATTAATAAAACAAATATCCCCACTGCCATCGTATCTCTACGTAGCCGTCGTGGTGCGGCTTGCGCGCTCCTGAACTCTCGGTCTGTGACGGTAGAGTTCACTTTGCCGAAGCAGGTCTAGGGTGAGGAGCCAAACCGAGAGAGATACAAGAAGCCGCAGAGCAGCATGTGGCAAGCTGTTGGGCAGTAGCGACCCCACATATCTTATCTCGCGGGAGTAATCTTGTTCCTTGGGGACCCCCAAATACTCCGAAATATTTTATTCCGAATTTCTATTTTCAAAAGTCAGAATACTGTCAGGGTATAAAGTCTTTGTAAATCACTTCAATCGTTTTACCGAAAGTCGTCAATGCGATTTGTTTGTTGCCGACTTTCATATGTTTGAACACTTAAATGCTCAATCAATCGGAAAAACAACATTCCGATTTTAAAATCATTGAATAATCTGCTAAAGTTAGGATTCCGATTTTGATTCAATTAGTATAATAATGTATGCCATTTATTATAACAATATGGGACAATGTAGAATGCAAGAGCGAGCAAAGCGAGCTCGGGACTTGGGGCACCTCGACTCGGACAGGTTAGGTTAGACGGGGATTTTTTTTAAACCACCCAGAATTAGAAGCCCGCTTCGCAGGGCTCCGTTGACTACGACTTAGTGGATGGGGATTTTTTAATAATAAAAAGGTAGATATTTTGGAATGATTAGTCACTGACGATCAAATTGTGTTTATTTCTCTTGCTACTCAGTTTTACAAGTTTTTATTTCGGAGTTCTATTTAATCGGTAGGTACTTTATGATGCTTCGAATTATCATTTAGTTGGTATTTTTGTTATTCGATCTAGGTATTGAAACTCGGTATTTTGAGAACACTAATTATAAACGTTAGGAATATTGAAATGATAAAAATAGGATGAAAGTTTAGTCGGAGTTGTTATATTAGGAATTTCGAACCATTCGGAATTATCAAAATCGGTATTTTGAAATTCGTATTAGCTAGTGACAGTATCGGAATAAAGTTTATCGTATTTACGTAGCCAGTCAGAGGGGTACACACACCCCTTGTTCCTCACCTCTGGCTTGCCTTTATTGGCTGGCTGGAGGGAACTCTGACGAGGAACAGAGCTCCCACCTCACTCACGCCTTCATTGACCGGCTTGACTGGAGATTCGCAAGAGCAAACGTGCTCGGGGGAGTACTCGTGGGGACATGGCCATCTTCCGGGCTCTCTCCACGCCTTCCGGGCTCTCTCCACGCCTTCCGGGCTCTCTCCACGCCTTCCGGGCTCTCTCCACGCCTTCCGGGCTCTCTCCACGCCTTCCGGGCTCTCTCCACGCCTTATACGAGTAAGCACCTCAAGACATGATGCTCCCTTGTCGCTATGACACTTTGTGCTAGTGACCTTTTCCGGGGGCCCATTACGGAAATTATTCTACCAGAATCGCGTCGCACCCTCGCGACGCGCCTGTCTGCAGGAGCCTAATAAGTGATAACGGAACATATCTATTCACTGAGTTTAATTACCACTCAAAGATATTATGTAGAAAAGATATTATGTTAATAGCAAGCAAGATATCAGTGTTACAGATCATCTAGAAAATATTTAATAATATTGTAACAGCAATACGTTTATCGTAACACCTGAAGGGTAACCCAGCACTACCGGAATATCTACAAATGAAATGAAAAGGAAACTGCAAACAACAACCGCGCAATAGCCGTTCTACAAAAGCTTATAAAACTTTCTCTTCCAAGTACCGATATGTTACCAAACCAATACTGCACACAACCAGTTAGCTGATCTCGCAGTTATAAAGTTAGCTCCCAACTAGTTGGCGCGGTGAGGAGCCGAGCGCACCCGACCGCACCCGACAGCGCCCGAACACGCCCGACACGCGGCGACTAAATCGCAGAGAGATTCCCTTTGTTTGAAGTTTTCTTTTAGCGACAATATAGACGCCTTTCTTTCATTACCGAGTGATATTTTTTGTTCCAACTTGCGCTTCTTTTATCAACGGTTCAAGCTAAATTTGATGAGCGTGGGTGAAGCAGAAGAAACAAATTATTATACAATTTGTTTCTACTGCTTCACCCACGTTCCACGCACGAATGCGAGTGATTTTGGGAATAAATAACACCCATGTTCCCTGTGTAAATATTGCAAATATCAGTTTTCATTTGTTTTAATTAAGGCGCAGTGAATAGAAGACTTTTATGTTTTTAGGGGGTGAAGCAGATGAAGTAGGGTACGAGTGGCCCCGCCTACTCATGGGTTCACCGCAGAAATCTCGCCGATGACGACGACGTCTTTTAGTTTTTGATAATTGTCAGAAGCGCAATGTCATTGATCTAGTAAATGCGCGATTGGTCTAGCTCGCTGCTGTTCGGCTCAGCAGCTCGCTTACGCGGTGATCAGTAGGTTGTTGCAACCCGGTTCGCCTTCATTATTTCTACAAAAAAGTCCGCGACACCATATTTCTATCTTTTGTAGTTTAAGTTTTATATTTCGTTTCATGTTTTAAAAAAGTATTTTTTCGACTTACTTCTGTTTGGATGATTATTAAAACAACAAAATATCAATTCTTATCAAATTAAATTATTTTATGATCACAAGGACATCACAGAGATAAGATTTGCCCTCTACAGTATGTCAATTGGTCATATATATCCGAGACCATATAAAATTACTAAACGCAAAAAATTCTCTCACTAATGGGAACCTACATTATATTGCCGAGTATCATAGGATATATTTAATGTTAAAACAAAAGAATTTTGCCGCGGACGAAGTCGCGGGCAGAAGCTAGTTTTTATAATTACGTACATAAATGATACAAAATGGGGGTCTATCTAGCAGCATGCTTCTGCGGTCACTGTCACTCCGCGTAGAAATAGAAGAGAAGCGAAGTCCCTCCCCGCAATGGTGCGATGTTTCGTGCGAGTTCTATCATTACATTTAATAATCCTTAGAAATAAGTTGATTCAATCGACCTATAAAAACGACCATTCCCTTTATTATTATTTAACACTAATAATAATCACTCAGTTAATAAATTTATCAAAGTTTGTTCATAAATAACAGTTACAATAAATTGCTAGAACGTAAATTTTAATGGTAATTTCATGATCTGATATTTTCTATCGAAAAGTAATCCCGAAAACGTGTTTAAAACACAATAGTCAAATTTTAAAAATGATCAAGATAATAATATATCTATTTATTTAGCTGCTGTGAAATGTATACATTTTGCAAAAATAGCTGTTTTAAGGAACCCATTTTGATTGTGCATAGCGCCTTAAACAATAGTTGTTTGTTATGCAAGGCTGGAAAGTTGATTTTTGGCGCGAGTACTTCTATTGAAACCTGGGTAAGCGAAGGATTCTAGGGTTGAACCATGAGCGAAGCGAGTGGTTCAAATATAGAATCCTGAGCGTAACGAAGGTTTCAAAGGTACGAGACGCAGAAAAGCTTTACTGCCGAGCGCAACACACAATTTTTCACCTCACTACAGCGAGGAAACTGCTAGGTGCAAGAAAACAGGTGTTGTTGAGTTTTATTTTGTTCGAGCGTCTCAGATACATTGACTCATGTGAAGAAAATAACAGATACATGGCAATGTATCTTATGAGTTACATAGAATATCTCCAAAATTAAATACCCTGTATTTTGTTCTATATCCTACTTGTCCTCTAAGGAGAATGAAAGAAAAAAACTAATTTAATACAAATAACTAACTAATTTAATTTAATACATATTTATTTTTGCCAAGCAAAGGAGTAAATAACATATTTATTTATTTAAAAAATTAAACTTAAATTACTACACAATTGGGTATTTGACAGGGTAGTATTTTTATGGCATATTCAAATGTGACGTCACCGATTTTTTTAATCAAATGGAATACTTATTAACATTAATTCCAATTTTACAATTATATCCTCGCAAAATATTTAATTTCTGTACTGTGATGGAAGTTTTTAAGGTGAGCGGTATTATTTAATATTTTATTTTAGACCGTGTCATGCATTTTCAGTGGATTGGCAGTATAGAAAATTATTAAATAGAAAGGTTCGAATTTTAAAAACTCTTTCCACGCTAGAGAGCAAAAATCGATTTTCGGCTCAGATTTCGAATGACAAACTGACTCTTTCCGAGCCTGTGAGGTGAAAACATAATTATAACATTTCGCTCGAGATGTATGTAGGATCTTTAAATTAGGTTTAGGTATACACCA
Organism: Hyppa rectilinea; assembly: GCA_951799385.1. Taxonomy (NCBI): domain Eukaryota; kingdom Metazoa; phylum Arthropoda; class Insecta; order Lepidoptera; family Noctuidae; genus Hyppa; species Hyppa rectilinea. Next base: position 32,682,206 of record OX637300.1, on the reverse strand, counting down.
AAGTAAAAATCAAAGGTACTAATGTGATGTGGAATGTTACAATTGAACTGGCTAGCTGAAAGCTATAATAATTATTAAACTTCAGTCCACTCAGTCTTGAAATTCATCGACGACGAGCTTTCTAAGAACCAAAGACATTACATGATACATTACATGATACTTGGCAAGAGAAGGTACCTAACTGAGATTCTAGAAATTCTATCTTTCACTTCGTTTAATTGCATGAAGGAGTAAAAAACAAGTCATTATCAGCGGCAGGGGGCGCTGCGATCGAACCGTCATTAAAACTTGGCTAAAACTCAAATTTAATGAGCAAGAAGTTGAGCGCCACTTGGCGGATTGATTGAATACGACTTTAATTATTTCTGTTTAAATAACACGCCTTTTGTTACGCCGATGTTTTGGTATTCGATATCAAAACATCGTCGTTGAATGCAGTTTTGGTTTTAAATAATTGCATTTTCACCAAAGATAGCTTTGTTACTAGCATTAGAAACGATAATAACACGTAGCAGTTATTAACAGAACGTAAGAAAGACAATTGCATGCAATTTCAATAGCCATTGGAGCATTCCGCCGCCCAAGTAGTCTCGAGAAATCCTCATCAGTAGGTATCAACGCTGGCCTCACGATTGGAATAATACAGAGCCAGTCAGGAGAGCTGTCGTATTTAATGAATAAGTGCAAGCTTTGGGCATGCATTGCCTTTGTGTGTGCTATTATGTGTACTATTTTATGTGCATGTGTATTCATTATGCTTTCGTCTGATCATGGCCAGTTGATTTTGTTCTTGAACTAGTTGTGTATTTTAAGGCTATAAAATTAGCTCAAAAACAAAATCAGACTTTGAAACCTTTTATTGTTATTTACCGGCGTTGTTCTTTATAAACCCAGGCTTAGACATTCAACATTTCCCACGTTCGAGTCAGTCATTATTTAAAGTCTATACTATGTCTACCGTCTATTTACCGTCCACCCTTTATGACTTAATTATTCTGAATTCTCATTAAGCTCAGTTTTGGGGAGCCTCTGTTTTAATTGCTTCGTAACAACAAACTGGAGCTAGCATTAGTTTTTATAAATGTCCTCTTCGTACCGTGGCGGCGCGCGGTACGCTGTGCCGGGTGAGGGACACGTCAACATTGTTACAGTTCGTGCTTCATTTGTCCGTTATACCTACAAAATAGAGTCGTTATTCGTCAAGAAATGTTACTTCACTCTCTAAGGCTCACTGTGATTGGACAACGTCATGAACTTCATAGCTTTTAATAAAGAAAAATCCAGATGGCAGATTTTACGGACAGTGTTTACAAAAATTTTTTTTTTCTACACTAAAGCCATACAATAAAAGATCAATGTTACCAAAAGTAAGTGATTAACCGCATAATGAGCATGAGTGAGTTTGTCAGCATGCTGTGAGTGTGCTGTGATTCAAGCTTCCGAACCCCGAGCCCTCGAGCCCCCGAACCCCCGAGCACCCGATATCAAGCGGAAATCTTTTCGCCCTTGACTGAACCCCACGGCTTACACCTCACGACAATGGTCCACTCATATAGGTATATATGTAGACACTGGTATCACATGTATGCCATGGCCACCCAAACAGTTAACAGTTGTTGGAAGGTGGAATCACTGGCAGATTATATCTCATCGTGTCAGATAAGTTCTGTTTGAAATTGCATTTCACATCCTACGTAACGTACTGAGCGGCTCCTGATCCAAGCGTGTTTGCTCCAAGTTTCAATAGATAGTATTTCTACTTATCAATGGACTGCATATCCTGAGAAGTTACTGATGATCAGTTTATCCAGTATAACAGTTCGGTTGTGCTTTGCAAACTACGCAATGTTCTGTGCCAGTCCGCTTCGGTAGATATTCGTCTAAGTCGTGTGGAAGCCGCTATACATCAGTTAAACCATATTATATAATATAGTATAATAATATTTACATAACATTATTCATGAACTAAATAAGATTATGCTGAAATCTACACATGGTTCTGATAAATTATATTCACTAGAGATAATATTAATTTCTGTATAATTACCTACGACACCATTGGACTAGTACAACGAATCATTATCTCGGTGCCTGCAGCCATTACACGCAATGTTAACACCCACGGAACGTGTTTATAACGTCGCAGCTAGGTATCGTACGAGTGCCGCACGGTACCGACACGACACCGTCACGGTAAGCCCGAAACACGTCACAAGGTAAAAAGGGAAATTCTTCTTGTTTATTTTTCCGTAAAAATCAGCGCTAGCGTAAAAAAATCATCTCATAATATGTCATGTGTATTTAATTTTGCTTTCAGCTTGTATAAGGATTCCCTCGACTCGACAAAATACGATTTATAATGTGTTTGCCTTTTGGTTGAGGTAAACAAATGAGCTGTTTTATTGTGTTATTTGAATTATATTTTTATTGAAGGATAACGTTGTGAATGACAGAGCACACGGAAATATCAGCCTTCTGTGCAATAGTGTCACAAACGTGATGGGTTCCAAAACCATCCTTCTACCAAACTGGGGTAAGTATAACTACAGCAAATATTGCATGGGATTTAAACATTACTTGTGAAACATACAACTGGTCTATGTCGAGTCGTGGGACATGCCCCTTGGCACGCCATGCTTCACGTTTATAAAACTCAATGGCGGCTGAGCCGAGGCTTACCGAGGGCTATTTCCGCAAACGAGCACAAAGTAGCCTGCCCCGTACATCGCTACGTGCTCAGCGCGTCTGACCTAACATCAATATTGCAGACGGAGGTCTAACATGCGTTTGAGTGATCTGTTCTACACATCTCTAAATAACCGATATTGAATAATAACGAAGTCAAAACTACATAAAAAACTGAGTTACTGCTAGGATTCCCCGCTAGTGATGACGAAAATATAATTTTTAAAATGTTTGTCCGTTTGTCTGTCTGGATGTATGTTCCAAAAACGATTGACGGAACAATTGAACGATTGATGTATTGATGATTGACGTAGAAACGGCTGACCGAGTTTGGATGAAATTTGGCACACAGATGCTTACTTTATAACATGGGTTTAACACGTAGGGTACTTTTAATCCCGATACTACATTAATACGTGAGATTTGTGATAAAATCCACGCAGGTAAAACCGCGGGTAAAAGCAATAAGTCTCAAGTTTTCCAAAATGTTCCTTAGCCTCAAAACAGGAGGGCCTCAAACCCTCCCCAAAATTGTTCAAAGTCTCTCTCCTACATAAAGAATGCCCACCATCTCGTAATCCGCGCGCTGCCGTCTCAGCTTATGTAAACAATTTGTTCGCTCATTTACTTGAGCAGTATTAAATGGACATCATAAACTGCTGGGATGCTATTGTTTTTCCTCGACTTAATTAATAATCCCTGAAATGGTCTGTCAAATGCGATTTTTGGTAATCGCAAGGTGGTTGAACTTTAGGCACGTTCTTATCGTTACAAGAGCTGAAGATACTAATCTTTGTTTAGTAGAGATTCTGAAGCTGGTCGAAATAAAGACAATCTTACTTATCAATATCGTAACATAAAAAGTTCGTGCATAAACTATCTACATAAGAATAGAAGAAGCTAACAAGATAGTCAAAGGAGATGGCCAAAATCTTTTAGGACCTGTGCCCCAGAATGTACAGAGATGAAATTTATGTCGTTCAATATGACATATCTTCAATTATTAAGAATTGTAAGTTATTTATTATTATTGTTATTATTTATTATTATTATTGTTATTTATTTGCAGTCGTGGAACTAAGTTATGAAGATTTGAAAGTCTTAATTTTTTCACTCGGGTTTCACCATGATTTTACAATGTATTCATTAAATTATAATTTCCTGAACGTTAAATAGGTTGAGGTGTATAATATATTTGTCTTCGGTAATAAGTTAATATCATATTATAACTTGGAAAAACTGAAACACATTGAATTACCGCGGAAACAGTATGAGCGACGAGTGGACGAGTGCTTGAAATGCCAGTTTTGACGTTTGACGGATTCATTGAGTGTTACTAGTAATTAAGTCAAGTAATACCTTTATGTCAATATTGTAATGCTACGATACACGACGTAACTGTATTAAAATATGATATCAGTCTGTGTACTTTGACTTTTGATCTATAAAATCATTAAGAGAAAGTTGGTTTGATGGATTACTTACCGTCAAAAATATATTTTTAATAAATGTTGTGAATATTTTAATTGCTACATGCGTTTAGTTATATTTTCCTCTAAGCATTAATATTATTAAATGGCAACATTGAAGATACTTTAAAGTGAAATTGAACGGATAAAATCACTTTAAATTCTTTTATTTTAGTATTTTATTCAGAGACTGCTATGAAATATTATTAGCTATTATAAGTTCTTTGTTTATTTTAATTTAATTAATTGTAATACTTTTAATTATGTACAGCTTGGGGCAAATATTGGCCATGTCCTTTGGACGTGCATTATCTATTCAAGAGTTGTATTCAGCACCGAGTACACAGTGATCCTATTTCGTTCGTACCAAATCCGAGCTTTTGCCAAAAATATCAAGAAAAAGCCTTCCACGGCGGCGCGCGTGCCGCCGCCGCGCCCGGCCGCCTTACTCGCCGCGTCCCGCACCTCCACAAGCTTGTAAACTCGTGAAATGTGTTCGGCGTTAAAACCTTGTCGAAGATTGTAGTCGCGATATGATTGAGAGGGAGCTAGTTTGTTTGAGAACAGCTGAGCGGAACTTTGTCGTGTAATCCGGTTGCGATTAGAACTCAGTTTTATGAGTGTTGACGTCTTTACGAGCCAAGTATCGAGAGGTCGGAGGGCGGAGTTGGTGCAAGTTAGCTATCGGTACGTCATGCGATGCCATTATCAACCAATAAATATCTGCTACCTACTTTAAGGACTGAGATGCGGTTTTTATACTGTAATTTCAATTCACTGGAAAAGCCTTCCCTTTGTGATAAGACAACTACTTTGTAACTAAGTGTAATTAGCTTTTGCCCGTGACCTCGTCCGCGTGGAGTTTTGTTATATCGGACTAAATACAAGTGTTTTAGGTATTCTGGGATTTCTACAAAACTTAAGATTACAATCATTCTATACAAGTTACTAATCTAATAAGGGGATTTCAAACTCACCCAACTACTGCGCGATCTTACGCACAGAACTGCCCGTGTTAAAAACAATTTTCTCTCAAATCTATTCCCGAAAACTTAAATGTCTGCCCTTGAGATTTGTTAGTTATTGTAAATCAGACTGAGGGGAAACTGTATTCCTTTGAATCGAAAATTTTGATTTTAGGTATAATACCGAGTTTCTAGTTAATCGAACATTCAAACTCTTCCACACAAACTTTGACAACCCCCATTGGCCATGTAGGGTTTTTTTAGATAAACAGATAATGACAAACTTTATAATTTACTTCGATAAGAATTTGTGTCCAGATTCAAGTTTATTAACTCAAGGCATAAGATTTCTCATACCGTGCAAACAAAACTCAAGGCATAAGATTTCTCATATCGTGCAAACAAAACTCAAGGCATAAGATTTCTCATATCGTGCAAACAAAACTCAAGGCATAAGATTTCTCATATCGTGCAAACAAAACTCAAGGCATAAGATTTCTCATACCGTGCAAACAAAACTCAAGGCATAAGATTTCTCATATCGTGCAAACAAAACTCAAGGCATAAGATTTCTCATATCGTGCAAACAAAACTCAAGGCATAAAATTTCTCATACCGTGCAAACAAAACTCAAGGCATAAGATTTCTCATATCGTGCAAACAAAACTCAAGGCATAAGATTTCTCATATCGTGCAAACAAAACTCAAGGCATAAGATTTCTCATATCGTGCAAACAAAACTCAAGGCATAAGATTTCTCACATCGTGCAAACAAAACTCAAGGCATAAGATTTCTCATATCGTGCAAACAAAACTCAAGGCATAAGATTTCTCATACCGTGCAAACAAAACTCAAGGCATAAGATTTCTCATATCGTGCAAACAAAACTCAAGGCATAAGATTTCTCATATCGTGCAAACAAAACTCAAGGCATAAGATTTCTCATATCGTGCAAACAAAACTCAAGGCATAAGATTTCTCATACCGTGCAAACAAAACTCAAGGCATAAGATTTCTCATATCGTGCAAACAAAACTCAAGGCATAAGATTTCTCATACCGTGCAAAAAAACCCCCGCTGTTTTCGACCTCCCTTCTTCTTTATTTCGACCGTAAGGCCCTCTTTGAGGAGTGGCTAGAGAGGCGCCACGGAGCCCTCTCCTACCGCCTGACGCAGGTCCTCACCGGACATGGATGGTTCAGGAGGTTCCTGCACATCATCAGGCGGGAGGAAACGCCCGGGTATCATCACTGCGAGGATCGCCCAGAGGACACGGTGGAGCACACGGTGGAAACCTGCCCCGCTTGGGCGGAGCACCGCCGTGTCCTCGTAGAGGCGATCGGCGGAGGCGACCTCGGCCCTGGTGCAAGCCATGGTCCGAAGCGAGAGGGATTGGGAGGCAGTCACCTCCTTCTGCAAAACAGTCATACTCGCGAAGGAGGTGGCAGGATGGGAGAGAGAAAGGCCCTCCCGTCCCAAGTCCGATCAGGACCAAGCCCGTGTCGGACGGCCCGTATATATGTTCCACGCGCGCCTCAAAGAAATGTCAGCACATGACGGAGCCCCTGCCGGGTAAGCGGGATTGTCCGAAAGGGTTACCGCTACCCCGGTACATAAAGGGCTACGGAAGGAACATGGGTGGGTTTTAGTCAGTAAGAGTCTGACACTCCCTTCCGCTCCACCCAGATCGGGAGCAGTCATTGGATGATTTCCAAGCCTTAAAAAAAAGGGGTGGAATTCCTAAAAATCCTTCATTAGTGGATGCCTACATTACATAAGGTGCAAAATTTCAAGGTTCTGGTTCTAGGTCCAGTGGTTTGGGCTGGACGTTGATATATCACTCAGTTAGTCAGTTTACCATTTTAAATTATATTTTAGCATTTAGACAGCTAAACTGACGACAGGCGACGGGCACGTGAGCGGGTCCAGCCAGCCGCCGCGCGCCGGCTGCGGTCTCACTGGCGCAGAGCTCGGGACATGCTGGATATTTACGCAACAGATTAACTGCTTCACGAGTTGTTTGACAACTGTGTCACAATGCAACGGCGGCATACAATTATCCACAATTATTAAAACAGTGCAGTATGAGTTGTCAGTCGGCATGAAAGTTGTTACTGAATTTTGCAGAAAGCTGCCTGATATCGGTCCCAGTAATTTTTTCGAAAAACCACAGAAAAGATAATTTCTGTTCTGTGCGAAAAACCAATCAAACATCGATATACATCAGTAAATGTCTGTTGTCAAATGTTAGAAACAAAGAGCATTTGGTATCGATATTTGGTACCTTCTGTACGTATGGTCATATGCAGGCAGAGCCGGGTTAATTGTAGTTATTCATGGCAATCGTATCCAACATACGAGCGTCCCGGTCTAATTAAATCTTGTTCACAGAGTCGTTATCTTGCTTAATAATAGACGCAGCACTGAAGACCTAACTATTTTTTGACGACTGTGACACAGTTCATACTACTACGGTCGTCGACGTATTCTCTTGTTTACATAATCACCCATTGTTGTTATTATATTTTCCATACACTAAGAGATATTTGTAATACTTAGTTATTCAAATAAACTATTATTATTATTATTATATTTGCCTGTCCAAGTGTGAAGCTCACCACTTCACCTGAACACAGGCGGTGACACACACTGGTAAGTTAAATGAATATTAAATGTTAAACTTTAAAAATATACCAGCGACTGGAACGGAAATAGCATCTCGAAATTAAATAACTTTTAACTGATAACAACTGTTTGCGTTTGATAGCATTTTATAAAGTAGGTACAAGAGTATTTTTCTATATCTGTCTATAACTAGGTACACAAGCTATTCCGTGATATCTAGTTCTGCGAAAGATAAAACACAAAATTTTACGATGAGCCAAAGTGGCCACTTTATCGAGTAATAACAAACATTCAACAGGTACCGCAGGAGAGTACCGCTCAGGGATCGCTCCGCGACAACTCCGTGAGGACGGCTTTTGTTTGACGATAAACTTCGAAGAAAACTAATCATCTTTCGTTCACAAATAGTATTATTTCTAGTCTGCACTATTAGACCACTTATTTATACGACTGGGGACACGTTCTAGAAAGGCGGACGGCATGGGGAAGGATTGCTATGGAGTGCGTCACACATACTTGTGCGTATGGCACGATTTGGAATAGACATTGATGAGGATTAATAACATAGATGTCCAAAAATTTACATCATTATATTTTCTTTATCAGACGTCCAAAGAAACTTTGAAAAAGTTGGTTTTAAGGAAAACCATTATTAAAGTCTGATGAAAAAAAACAGTTCTACTTGTTCGCCACATAGACGTTGATTTATTCTTGTAGGTCAAGATTTTAATTTCAATAGAGTTACGAGATCCTTAAGAAAATTACAATAATCTAACCAAAAGTAGCAAAATTTTGCCTAAAATTCATTATTTGGCGTGCACTGAGAAAACTATTAATGATACATAAAAATTATTAACTACATGATTAATATTTTGATGTACCTACAGCAAAAATTGCGAAGCTCTAACTATCATAGTTAGTTAAGAACATCAGCTTTTGTGTTTGAAAATGTATTAAGATCGCCGGTAGAACCAAAAGTTGGTTACATTCATATTGTAGTATCAATAATTCTTATTCAAATAAATAGTTTTATCATCAAGGGTATTTGTGTACATTGATATTGACATTTAATTTTGAAGTAATCACTAATATAAAAATGCAATACGCGAACTGTTCGACACAGTGACACCATCGCGAACACAAATACACCACCTCCAATTCCACCTGGCCTGCCGCCACACGTACTAAAGTGAAAAGTTATGATATTAAGAAATGTTAACCCTCCAAGCCTGTCTAATGGCACAAGGGTTTTCATCAAAGGTTGGTCGACTATACTATACTATCAGTATTTTTTTAATGACAAGCATGTGCAATGTGCATGTGCTCCCTCATTATTTCAGTTATTAGCACGGAAGTTTCTTCTTTCTCATCTCTCTCTCACAAGCAAGAACAGCTACTCGGTATTGATTTCGTTGCAGCATGAACCTGGACAGTGGCTGTAATAACATCCTTTGAGTTGTGACATTCACATTTCCCGATTTTTTTTTGCATTAACCGAAATGCTTGCCTGGAGCAAACTAGCCCACGGGACGAAGAGTATATGGCAACTTCAATATTTGCTCTGAGGTAATAACATGTTAAATCCGGCCATGTTGCATATTGCATGACTGTTATTTTTATTTTGTCCAGCTCAATAAATTCACAACTAAACTACATCTTTTCCGTGGGTTACAATTTTTCGAAAACGTTAGGTACGTAGTATTAAATGAATTGCATTTGCATAAAATATAATTGTAAGGGATTCACATTCTACAAAATAATGACCTGCATAGTTACCACGTTATCAAAAAACACTATTAAAATATTTAAATGCCGATAATTACACGGCATTAAAACATATTTTATTTCAAATTGTTATTAAATTATAGTAATTAATTAGTAATCAGTTTAAGTGGCGAAATGCCATTCTGTCACTCGATTGAAAACTGCGTATAAATGTCGGAGTGTAAAAAGCCGACCACTGGACTTTTTGCTTTGACGCCCACAATATTATATATTTATTTAGTAGCACGCGGGCACTTGTGTGCATTGAGAGGCGTTTGTAGACAGGCTGGCCTGGCAATATAACATTTTTGAAAGTTGGCCTGCTATACTTCTAATCCAAAGTCGAATAACAGATTATACTTTGTCTCTTTGAAATGAATGAAACCGACACATTCAGAATATGCTAAATAGTCAATCAGTGATTTATCAGAAAAACTAGTTATTTGAGATCTAAAATTATTTAAAAGGCATCATCAATGAATAACTGAACTATTGACACAGCGGAGACGGTGTCGCGCTGGCTCCATCTGAAGCAGACCGCCAGTTGATTGCCTCCAGTGAACATCTGTGTCACAGATCTGAAGCTGACCATGCGAGATGTGCTGTGTTACACGTTGGTGCGGCGGCGCGGCTGCTTGACTGAGTTCAGGTGAACATTGAAGCATTTCATGTTTCTACGAATTAAGGCAGGAAGTTAAATGTTTGTTACGTCAGTAGGTTTCTGCAGCACAAATAGTTTCAGTTATTAAGAATAGAATACTATATTATTGTTTGCAAGAATACGAGTATATTAAGTTGACAAACATACACAGCGCGCCGTCATATTGTACCAGGTAAGTTTCAGGTAGGTTTGAGCTTAAACGTTCTAGCATTTGAATATGAAAATTAAATTTTGCAATGTATTATATGTGTTCTACCGCTCTGGGTGGGGCGGAAGGGAATGTCAGACTCTTACTGACTAAAACACACCCATGATCCTTCCCTAGCCCTTTATATTCCCGGGTAGCGGTAACCTTTTCGGACAATCCCGCTCATAATTGACTTAGCTTAATTAGTAGTTATAAAAAAAAAAAAAATTCGGATAACTAATGGATCCATAATTCCATACATTTACAATTAAAATAAATAAATAAATAAAATTAAAATTAATTTGAATTGAATTAAGAGTAAAAAAATAAATATTATAAATTGTTATTATCATTATTTATTTATTTTATTTCAGACAATACAATTAAATAAGTAGTTAGTTAGTTATTAAGTAGGTTATTAAGCCATATTATTCTTATTTTATGCCGACCATAAACGGTTTATTTTCTAATTCGTTTCCCTTGTGCCAGTGTATTTAGATACCGTCTAACAATCCCAAACAGTTTGCTAATAACAAGTATTTATTTAGTCAGTGTTAACGGGTTACCTAATGCAGTTAGGAACAAATAACTTTTCGGAACTTTTACTCACAAATGTTATATTTTTGAACTCATAAGTTTTTATTTTCGGGGACGCGAGGCGCGTCTTTCCTACTTATGCGCGAGTGTTCCCGCAGAGGGCCGCACCCACTCCACTGGCCAGTAATGACTTCCGATAATGGTCCTGATTAATTAAATGCCGGACAATATCAATTTTATTCTTGCTTCACATTGTTTTCTTTGTTCAGATTACATGGTGTTACGAGCATGTTGACTACTTAACGGAGTTGAATTTGTTGAATAGACTACAGATAATGTCAGCGAACAATGTTTGTGTATAAGGTACAACACCAGTTTCACAATTAAGACCGGCTCCACAATAGCATAGTTGAACTAATTTTCGTCAACCCTGCTTGACATCCAGCGATGATTTAATGACTGCATACCTAGTAGTAGTAGGAGCGAGTTGTAGGTCGCGAGTTTGACCCAAGCAAAAAATGAAGACATGTGACATCCGCCAACCTGGACTGGGCCCGCGTGGTCGATTATGGCCCACTCCTTATCTCAGAGAGGGGGCTTGTGTCCCACAAGTGGGAACATTATAAGCTGATTATGTATACCTAGTACCTAGTGATTATGTATACCTAGTACCTAGTGATTATGTATACCTAGTAGCTAGTGAGCGCCGGAGGATCGTGTTCACAACTGTGTGGTATGATAATAATGACTATGGTTTAGTTTACTCATGAAATTGATACAGAGTACAATTTAGTGTTTAATACCCTACATCAAAAAATTGATCTGTGGTCACATAGGAATGTGCCAGACCTAGTCACACACAATGTCATTTGTAGTGTGGGTGCGGAACATGTGAACAAGATTTCACAAAATTTAATATTTCATGTCCAAATCTCCGCCAGTTGCAACTCGAGCAACACAAAGCGGGCTTGCAGAACATGCTCCCTTCGTTATGACGTGCGGCTTCCCGTAAGCCTCTCGTGACGCGCAGCAACACGGCGGCGAGGCTTACCGGGAGCCGGCCGCACAGACGGTGTGCATGCGCCCTTACTTGTAGCGATGTGAGTCGCTCGAGCACTGCGAGATGCGAAATTGGGTTGTGTGAGGATTATAGTGCAAATAAATGTTCAATTGTTTTAATTCAAAACAAAATGGCAAAATACTAAGCTTCTCGAAGATAAGTTTCTTTTTTGCGCAGTTTCCAATATCCCAAATAAATTGTCCATGGCTTGTTTACAAACGCTTCGCTACATTGTGTTGGAAACGTCATTGTTTGTGTTTTGTAAAGATTCGACCTCGTGTCGGGATGGCTGGTATTGTAAGTCGGATGCTTTCTGACACAATGACCCAATTCCCTTGCTTCTACAATACTCACAAACTGATTCCTTCATTTTGCTTTCTTTCTGGTTTCTTCTGAAAACATTGTTCATGTAACCAATTTGTCGTTTCGTATGTTTAGAAAAAATCCTAGATTACTTTGTGAGCGTCCGCCAACTTGTCACCTTTTAGATATAACCGAATAGATTACTTCGACAAACAAGCGAGCGGGAGGCTCGCTCGGGTTCAGGGGGTGCGGGAGGGGGAGGCTAATTTTATGCGAGGAAACGGAACTCCTATTGAGTGACAATAAGTTCACGATGGGGAATCAAGATAAGTGATGTTTAACGGACAATTTCGGTTCGGGTGCTCACGACGCTGCGACCTACATCGGTGTACCTCGCTGTACTTAAATATTGTACCAGAGGAGGATTCTTCCTTTGAGGACATTTGGATACTGAATGGTTCATACAATCATACTTTCAGGTGGGCCATGAACTTACTTATTTTGTATTACCTACTTGTATTTATATTCCATAACCGAACATTTCCTTTAGTAACCGTTCTAAGTAATCTGAACGAGGAAATATGTTCGCAGTAACAACAGCGGAGATCCAAGCTAGCTCGCTTCTGTGGTAAATCCTGTATCATAGTATATTTTCAGTTCAAACCCTTCGGTGTTTCAGCTGTCCGGGCGTCCTCTGTGCTCACTAGTTCCTTTAACAGTTCCTTCAAAGGAACTACCTAGACTGTTAGTAAAATCAGTAGTTAACCTTACCTTTACAAAAGCTAAAGGAACTACTGACACTAGATAGTTCCACATTACCAGTTCCTTTGAAGGAAACAAACATATACAACATTATTTTTAGTATATGCGAAACCTGAATATAGTTTGTTCATAATGAGGAACTGAATCGATTCCAATATTTTTTACACCATTTTATATATTTCCCATTTTTTTTTTAAAAGGTTACAAGTTAGACATTTATCAATGAGCTCAAGACGATGCTGGAGGCACCGCTCTCTTAGTGACCATGTTTTTTTACGGATAACCAGGTAACATAACAAGCTTATAATAACTTTGTGGCTTTTCATAATACAGTTTTCAAATTTTGTACACAGTTTCTTTACATAAAAATACTAGACATACACTAAAACTAATGTTGTATAATGCAAGCCGCTGCTGCCGCATGATGGTCCGTTTGCATATTGTAAATGCAAACGAGAGCCAACGACGTTAAGAGACACCGTATGTGTTAAGGTAATTACAATAGAAAATAAATGTTGATCTCTAACAAATAAATGTACAACAATAAAATTATAGTATTCTCTTAGAAATACCATAGTTCCTTCAGAGGAACTGCTAAAGGAACTAGTGAGCACATAGGCCGAACGTTAGGTCAATCAGTTTCAAAAGCAACAATTGATTAGCAAGGCGTGTTTAGTAACGTACCAAATGTATTTTAGACCTATGGCTACGGGTGTTTCGTCGTTTCGGACCACGAGTGGTTCGGACCGCGGTGTGAAACGCCGAAGAGCTCTTAGGAATAGGCTGTTTCGGACCGCGGTGTGAATCAACCATAGAAGAATTTGAATGGGTTTATTCGAACCGAGAATTGAACAAAAAGTTTTCTCAGTAATAATGCTTAAAGTACAGCCAAGCACAAAATAAAATAGCGAAAATAAAATAAAATAAATCAAATTTTGTTTTGCACGCATTTGTTACACATGGCTTGCCGCCTACTCTACGTAATACTTTTGGTACCTATTTACAACTCTTATTTTTAGTATGAATAATGATGTATTTTAATGTTGGTGGGCTGACCAAAATATGTATGTGTAAAAAATATATAAAGTGTCAGTCTCGGTACACACGTTACTATCTCTTTGCTATTTTAAGGACTCCAGGTAAAAATTATCCCTTTGTAAAACCCAGTCTGACTGGCAATAGGGTAGACCGGGGCCAGTTGACTAATTTTTTATTTTTTGTGAAACTGTTAATTGGTTATAATACATATAGCTTTATGAGTTTTAATATTTAATTAATAGCACTTTAAACTATATATGTATGTGAAGAAAGTTGAGAATACTTTAATCTACATGATATTATCAATAATTTTACAACACCTCCTCCTTATGGTCTACCTACCCCTTATCCGGGGTAAATTGACTATACCCTAGGGGCTGGTTGACCTACCCAGTGATTGACAAGATAAATGTCTTAATTATTTATTTAATGTAAATAAAAAGTAGAAAAATAAGTACAAGACGGTTCTAGTAAAATATTTATTGTGTTTTGAAGCAAAACATCTAACAAAAAACCTCCTTTGGTTCAACTTAAACAATTAAACTTTCAATAAAAGTAACAATCAGTCTTAAAATATAATTTCTATGATGTCCCTCGGTATTTTGGCACGGTTCGTCTTCCTAATGTATGTCCTCATGCCTCTGTAATGAAAAAACAATAACAAGAATAACTAACACTTGCTTTTATTTCCGACTAAAATGAATGGAGTTGGTTGACCAACTAGTCAACTAGCCCCACAGCCAAAAAGTCAACCAACCCCAGACGCCATTTTCATGTTTAAAATTGCACCCACAAAAAAGGAATAATTATTTCGAGAAAGAACACTAATACACACCAAATAGAAGTACAAAAGAATTTGTAACACTCATAATAAATGTTGTATTAACTAGACACATGGTGTAGGAATGAAAAATAGGTGAAATGAAATATTTACTTACGTGGTATGATTTTCGAAAATTCGGCACAGCTCCTGCCTTACGTGCAACAACGCCCGTGCGCCACGGGACACTTGCGGGCACGCGGGAGGTGTGTCGCCTACGCGATCGGATGATGCAATAGTCGTACACAGTTAGAATTATTATTCGTTAGTCTACCTACCCCCATAGGCAACCAGCCCCGGTCTGCCCTAAACAATAGAAAAAGATAGAGCGCAAATATGGGCGTCTGATTGGTTCATCTGAGTCTTAGGGCCATAAATAATTTATCTATATCTATCTTGCTTGCACTTATGGGTCTTATGGAGCCGTCTAGTGAAGGGCCTAACAATAAAAGACATATTATCGATAACGTTTATTATTGTATCTTCTTCACAAAAGTAAAAAAAAATAACAATATTCGATATTAAACTATATTTAAAAATTATATACAGTATTTTCATACACAGAGAAAGAAAGTTTATTACAAGAAACAAAGTAGATCATATTGTGTCCCTTAAATACCTGCCTCACACATTTGGCTCAGTCTTCTCGTGTGACATTATCTATGGCTTGGTGGAGGTGATTTTCGACATCTGCTATCTTGAAAGTATTATTGTTCATCGCAACTTCTTCCTTTACTTGTGCCCAAATTAGTTTTATCGTTAGCACGTGCACAGGTAGCCGTTTATCGATAACTAGGGTCCGGCGCGTTGCACATTCCGATCTTTTTTGACTTTTATGACCTGTCGACTCAGGTGATAACGCGCGAACGTTACTATTAGCATGCGTTTGAATGTAAAAGGATCTCAGTACCCTTATGGCTTTCATAGTGGGTTTAATGTGACAAGATGAAGTGCTTTCCAAATATTGTGAACTTGTAAATCAAACAAGGTAAGTAAATCAATCTTCTCATAATTTTCGAAGTAATATCATTTTAAAATAATAATTTCTACTTAGCTATAAATAAATAAAGAAGCTCCATGATTACTTTTAATGTTTCACATTTCTATGATAGGCAGCCCAAAAAACATCAAAAGTTAATATGAAAAACCCTGACATTACTTAGTTATTTACCATAAAAAGTAATTAAATTACCTATATGAATATGACCAATTTATTTTTAACCACATACGTTTTCATGCATACTTTTTGTTTAGGTTGCTGCTTCATCTCTCTGAAAATGTCGGGTGACCCATCAACTTCACATGGTGGCCCAACTATCCACTTTCTAAAAACGAAGAGAGGTGGCCAAATGCTGTGTCGTGCTGGGTTTAACTATGTGTTAAAGCGAACAAACAAAGACGGCTCTGAATTATGGAGGTGCACCAACAAAGATTCTAGTAAGTGCAACGCAACAATCAAAGTCAAACAAAATCCACTTTCAATACTTCATGAGACTGCCCATAACCATCCACCAAGGGAAGAAGCAGAGATTGAAATAGAGAAACAGATTTATTTATGTACTGAAACAGTCAAAAAGAATATTAATAAACCAGTAACGCAAATTTTTGAGGATACCATACAAAATCTATCCGACCAAGGAGTAAATTTGGTAAATCCATTACCAAAATTTAAAAATATCAAGAACAAACTGTACAGACAAAGAAATTCATCTGTGGGTGCTAAAAAACTGAACTTCCGAAAAGCCCGTGACCTCGAAGTACCGAAAAAATTTGAAAATTTCTTGTTTGCCGAATTCAAACACAAAAACAAGCGCATCCTTATTTTTGCTAACAAAGAAATGATTAAATATTTAAAAAAATGTACACGATTTCTTATCGACGGCACATTCAAAATTTGCCCGAAGTGTTTCTACCAAGTATACACTATTCACGCTGATGTAGGCAGCAATGATGAATACGTAAATGTGGTTCCTGTGCTGTATGCATTGCTACCCGACAAGAAAAGAATCACATAATTATGACATTTTATTTCAAATGATAAAAAGTCAAGTAAAAGAATGGGCGCCTACACATATTTCAATGGACTTTGAAATGACTGCGATATCAGCAATCAAAGATTTATTTCCAGAAGTCAAAATAGTCGGATGCTATTTTCACTACATTCGCAGTTTATGGCGTAAAGCTAAGCAATCGGGAGTATTGAAATCAAAACTGGGCGCTAACCATGTGAAATTGTGCATGGCATTGTCACATTTACCGCCGGACTTGTTGGAAGATGGCTGGCTATATGTAATGGCAGAAAGTCCAAAGAGTAACGAAGTCACACAGTTCAATGACTATTTTGTCAAAACATGGCTGGAACATGATGTGTTTTCAAACACATGGAACACTTTCAATGAAAGTGACAGAACCAACAACATGGTGGAGTCATGGAATGCAAGGATAAAAAAGACCATTACAGAAAAACCCAATATTGCACAGTTTCTTGAGGGAATACAAAAAGATGCCAAATATTATTGTGGTATATTAGCAAGAACTGGTGACATCCAAATTTCAAAAAGGAAAGCAGAAACCATTGAAATGAATCAAAGAATAAAGAGCATTATATAAGAGTTATTGACTGGTGAGATTACTGTCGGTCATTGTTTGGAAAAATTGAGAGTTTAGTGCATTTCAGTTTAATAATAATTAAAGTAAATTTTTATATTCTGTTGATTTTAAATATTTTTATTTTATTTTTACTATTGGTTAAAAATTAAGAGTTTAATGTAAGTTGAATTTGTATGGGTATATTTTATTATTGTCATTTGCATATTTTAAAACTAAATGAAAAAAAACCTGTTAATTTAAAAAAATACGTATGATGTTTCGAATTGTCGTTTTAATCAGTAGTAAATACTTAATTATTATTTGTAAGTAAAGTTTTGTTATGTAGTAGTAAATACTTAATTATTTTTTGTTGATTAAAGTTTTGTTGTATATGTATTTGTTAGTTTTAAGTCAGAATGTGTACCTAATGTTTCAACTGTGATTTAAACTAGTTTTTAATTACTAATCAAACTGTGATTTTAATTCAACCACTTTTACTAAATATTAGTATGTGATTGTGATTTTGAAATATAATTACAAAATATCAAGTCGTAACTGTTTTATTTTCATGAAACACTTTTCTACTCGACTGTACATACAAACTTTGAAATTAGCTTGTACCTAAACATAGTGGTTCGAATCGCCCCATTCCTAAGAGCTATTGGTCGATTCACACCGCTCGGCGCTCCAAGGACCACCGCGGTGCGAAACAGCCCATTCTTAAGAGCTCTTCTGCGTTTCACACCGCGGTCCGAACCACTCGTGGTCCGAAACGACGAAACACCCTGGCTACGACAGCGTGATTGACATTTCTGGTCCTTAATTTTCCCGTTTAACATTAGTCGGCTGACATAACGTACTTCAAGCAGATCAGAGTAACGGGCAGTATTATATTTCAGGTGTTAGTTCTCTGGCCGTAGGAAATCATTTTAAGTCGCCTAAAAAAGCTAGTGCCTACACGTGAAGCACACACGTGTGGGCTTGTGACAAGCTTATGTACGAGTATTATTTGTAGCTTGCAGAGTTGAGTTTGTTAGAATTTTGTTTCAGGTGAAGGTTTGATTTCACTAAGGTTTTATGGGAGACTGCTACTGTAGCTGCTGCGGTAACATGGCACACTGTAGTTATTAGCAATTATAAAAGTATTAGCTGACGACAAACAACAGCTCACTAAACACTAATGGGAACTAAACACTATGCCGGTGCAGCTAGTCCCTACCGCCGCTAGTGCACAGTGACACGCGGGGTCTGCGAGAGGAGATATATTTAGATTTAGGCGATACGTGACATATTGTCGTCTAGATCCCGGCTCATACCACCCGCATAAAAGTGCAACATCACGCTTAATACTTTCAAACCTATTTTTAATATACTCATATTTAAGTCGCAGCATATTAATGGGGAATTGGGAGTTTCCCATTTATAATATTTCGTTGGATTTTTAATGTGAAATTCTACATATAATAATAGAAACGTCGTATTGATTCCTACACAGCCTCAACTCCTTGACGTCAGCGTCGTCAGCGAGGTCGCGTGACGCCACGTCCTCGTCGCGTCCGTGTCACGTCACGGCGCGTGACGACGGCGTGGCCACTGTGTCAGTGTGCGCCACCTGAGCGTGATTTACAGGCGCCGTAAAAGATACGTTCGATGCCGCGCCTAGCGCCATTACTACGTATTTTATGGCCCATAGACGAACAGGATTTGTTGGTTTCTCTGTGTGTCTGGGAAAGGATTGCTTCAGTTAGTATATCAGCGAGGAAAGGAAGCAGTGTCATCACACGTCTTCTCAGCGTATTCAGAAAGAAAACACCGGCCTCATCTAAGTAGTTTAAAAAGATGTTTGTACAAACCTAATAACATTAATAAACCCATTCGAGTCGATTTGACAAGCTCCAAATCAGACTCGAATGGTTTTAATTGGAATGACACCATTGATACTGATTTTAAGGAGCGATGCAACATTTAGAGAAGCGTCCTGAATAAGACTCACTGACAACAACATGCCGACGAGGTTTTAAGATGCTCTACATGCGTCACTAAACACTGTTTGCTGATTATTGACACTCACACATAGCATTAAATTATTTCACAATCTCATACTCACAAAAAACACGTTAAATAAGATAAGAATGTAATGTTTACACATTTTTAGGGTTCCGTACCTCAAAAGGTAAAAACTCAACCCTTATTTGTAGGACCGCGTCGTTGTCTGGTCGTCTGTCTATCAAGACCTCTTTTTCAGAAATGCCTGGAGGTATCAAGTTGAAATTAATATCAAATGCGTAGAATAACATCGCCTGACGCTCTAAAATCAAGCTTTAAGACAACCCAATAAAAAATACGGCCATTTAATTTAACTAGCAGTTTGCGTTTACAAACTTACATTTGGTTTGAACAGTTGGAAATTTTTTCATTTGATAAATTCATCCCAACTACGGAACCCTTCATTGTACGTGGTCAGACATTTGGCCAGTTTTTTTTCTGTTACGCCATGATATATTACTCAAATTGCGCGAATATTTTTAGAGAGCACCATCACTCACGCGAATATCTGCGCAATACATCTCACCGACAACGTTATTAATAGTTATACATTCTTCCTACTTGTCGGAACACGACGGTCTTCCTCATCTGGACAGTTTCGACCAGCCGGCTGTCTGACTCACGGCACAGCATCCGCTGCACCGCACGAGCCGCCCCAGAAGGAGCCGCGGGAGCAAGTGCTCTTGATTTAATTCAAAATAAATATTTACGCGGCCCGTCAACCGCGGAGGCCCCGAAAGAAATTTATCGTCCGTGAAACTCTCGCAGACATTAACGTTGTTGTTCTAGTGTTAAATTGGGACTGCTGCTTGATAGTTTGAGTGTAGTGCACGTGCGTGAGGGAGCGGCTACAAACACAGCTTGTGTGCGCCTGTGTGCTGTGCGCTGCGTGCACGCGCCTACTCCATGAGACACCGCTCCTGAGCACCGATTGATGTTACCACAGAACAGGTAAAACTTATTTTTTCTGTTCGGTGGATATTACCAATGTTAACATGTACCTACTAACAATTATTAGCTGCAGAAATATAACTCAATTTCCTAAAAATAAAGTTTCATCTTGAGAAAGAAGAATTTTACAACTGTAACAACACGTGATTCGCGACCGCATTGGCAAATTACAGCTAAACGAAAACAGACGTCAACAGTTTAACGAGTAGTACCTAAGCCCTCGAAACTACCGAATTGACTACTGCAAACAAAATAAGCGCTGCGGTCAGATTGCCGTCGAACTAATACGGGTACAGGCTTGCGGCCAGTTGCGGCGGTGGACCGCGACGTACCGCGCCGTCTGCACACAGCTTTATATGCCACAGCTCAGAACACTGAAAGTACGGCAGATGGAGTTATTATAGTAGTAAAATTACTAGAACTGAAGTTATTACCTGTTAAATTCTTTTTCAGGAAGGTCAGTGATCGGACTTATGAGCTTTCTGTTCAGTCTTCAGTAGGAGTGGGCTCGAGTTGTTTCCAGTTAGATTGTAAATAGAATCATAATGAACATACCGTCTGTAAGTAGATATTTCTAAGATGCTTATGCTATGTTTGCAGTCGAATATACAAACAACTCGAGATGTCAACTTGTTGAACTCAGGCATTGGTGGCTTGAAACTAAGCCGAGCCAACTCCACGTTGTACAAGACGCTCTAAGTCATTAATAATGATTTTATGCAACTTTGTTTTCTAAAATAGCCTTATAATTACTGAATTACTTGGATTCTGTGCTTTCAAATGAAATGACAAAAATGTTCATTTAAATACTAACTATTAAACACATTTTTCTCTACAACCTACAACCCTTAAACCATATAAATTTTATGACATAATCGTCTTTGTTTTCTGCATTAAAAAGCTTTCCTAGCCTTTTCCCAACTAATCGTGAATTATTTTACATGGACCGACTGCCTATCTGACCTCCACAACCCAGTACGTGGGTAATACTTTACCCTTGGTAAGACTGGTTGTCAGACTTTCAGGCTTCTGACGACCCGTAACGACTGTCAAAGATCCACGAATGGCAGCCGGGACCAACGGCTTAACGTGCTTTTAGAAACACGGAGGGGTCTCGGTAGGTAAGGATTAAAAAGCTTTAATAATGTACGACAATGTGAAAGCGAGATTGTGGAACTGTGACCCTCTGCGGAAGGTATCGTGGATTAGTGTGCACAACACATGCTGCCACCGGGTTAATTATAGGCACAAACCAACTGAAAGCTCACCTGAGCTATTGGCAAGCGATGTGATCGACAGTGAAGCACGCTCGCCTAGAAGAAAGCTTTTGACTCTTGACTTATAGACCCGTAAATTACAGCTATCGGAACAGACTCCGGCAGGGAATGCCACTCCTCATGTCAGACACCACTGTGTGGAACCCTGGTGGTGTCAATAGACAAACAGACACACCTGTACGTAGATGTAGTTCCAGGCGATTCAGTTATTCAGAGACGTAACGGAAATACGTTAGGAAGTTCCTAGATTCATCTGAAGAGTTCAGCAATATTGAGAAGAGAATTGAACATACAGGGGCACACAGTCTGCCATGAGACTGCACTGACGGGCTCATTGCTAACTAGTTTAAGGCATTTACTTATTACGCTACATTCGAGCAGCTTGTCCCCAGAGAAATCTGGACGACGACATTAGATTTGGTATGGGGTCTAACACGCTTGACACAGAACATGTGTTAGAGTAGCTACACTCGCGATTTCGAAGTTAAGACCCAATTAATGTTATAGGTACGTGTATACAGCGTGTAGCGCGTATGCTGCTACACTGTATTTACATGTTGTGTTTACGTTTGCTCTATTCATCGACACACATTGATGGTATGTAAGTAATACGCTGATGAAAATATGCCTCGTAAACAGCATAATCGTACAGAAAATATTAAACATTTTATAGTTCATCGTTATTATTACAAATAAAACTTGTGCGATAGTTTGAAATGATGAACGTGATCCAATTTGTTGGGAAAACTGATGATTCTGTACTACAACGAGAGCCTGGTAGAGTTTTTAGAGAATTCCAATGATGACGCATGGGTACACATGGGTAACATGTGTCATTCCTGTTCGCATTCATCAAGCTAGAATTCGGCGAACGGATAATTATTCCGAGTCAGTATGAGTTTACATGACGTGTGCTATGACATGACGTGGATGGGCAGGTGCGCAGTGAGCGGTGTGTCGGCGTTTCATATCGCACACAACGTCAGTTGCTTCTCGCAGCATTACAAGGGTTAAAATTTAATTTTGTCGGCCGAGAGAGTCTTTGTTAACCCTTGGCTGCGGCGCCCGGTGAGAGGATCGGCGCGTGGCTGAAGCTATTTCGTAATGAACGGGAATTTGATTTTAGTCAACTTTGACAATGGAGCGTAACTAAAAAGTTCATGATTTTTATTGAGTTCATGGAAGCTAGACAATCCTACAGCTTTCGTTTTGAGATAGGTTGCCGGTTGTCTGTCCCGTAGCTCTGCGACGTCGGCTGCATCAGGAGATATGCAGAGATCAGCTTGGCTGCCTATCCTAGTTTAAATTATGTGTGCTACGAAGTAATTTTGAGTGTGGCCAAAATCGGTATGAACGCCACATTGTCGTCAGTCGAGCGCCAGTGGCCCTAGATGTGCTGCAAGTGAGGAAGACTTACGTGAAGGTTGTCAAATCGGTTGGATGTGCAGAGCTCCTGCACGGGAGGTGGGCAGGTGCTGACGCAGTCGCCCCACCAGCCCGGCACGTCCTCCGGGTCGTCGTCCGCGCCGCCGGGCCCGCCGCCGCCATCCGCCTGACCTTCTGAGGACAACAGAAACGAACATGATAACTAAATCAAATAATATATCTTACAGTAGGTACACCACACACACAGGGTGAGCCTGTTGTCATCATCTAGGCACAAATTCAGATTAAATTCCAAATGGAAAAAATCAACAGCATCGAAGTCAGGAGCACATGCTCAGCAGTAACGCTTAACGAGGCAGTCAAACAGAATACCATCCGAACAACATGAGGTACTGTGCTAAGGAATACAACTGAATATTTTATTAATTTCAAACTCTGCAAAATCACATTACATTTCCCTGCAAACTTTTCTTTATTGAAATATCAGAGTAAAATGTAATTAAAACATTAAACTTTAACGTTTAATATCGTACCTACGTCGAAAAACAATCCTCAGATCTTTTCGAGAGAGAACGTATGCAAACAAAGTAACGGTAGTACAGCGTCGGTAACGATACGTTATTAATATTATAGTGAGCGAATTCCTTTGTTTGTTACATTTAATACAAGTTAAACAAACGTCCGGTGCGCTCGCTCGTTATTATCTCATTCGAGAGGGGGGGGAGCGCCCCACCCCCCACCTCCCCTCGCCAGCAGTAGTCGCCGCTTTACCGGGTTTTCCAGCAAACTATTAGGTGTCAAAAATTGGAAATAATGAAGCTACGAGTATATTGATTGTATATGTAGTTGGACAGCGGAGTTGCGGCCAATGGGTACATTTTATTATTATTGGGTTTATTTTATTTTTCTACTCGCCTGTATTCAAACAATTGAAACTGCAAAATGTCCAATGGAAGAGAAGTGTAACAATATAACAAAAATATTGCCATTTTATCAACAAAGAACAAAGAGCGTCTGATTAGCTAATGAGCTAGCGCCGCTGGCTCCACAGACACGCTCAAATCTGAGGTCCGTTGTGTGTGAGTGAGAAGAAAGTTCTCGCAAGTCGTCACCACCGACAACGTCGGACAGCTCACAAAGCTCTGGCGGAGCTACTAGCTTCCATCCCCGCGGCCGGCGGCTCGTAGCCGATCGCGAACGCTCTCACTGTTTGCGCATATTTAAATCAAAGCAAATATTTTAGTTGCTCATTGTTCCATAGACAATAATCTTTTCCTTATCTCCTATCGATTTGTTGGGAGACCTACCTCCTTCTCATCGTTTATCTTTGCTTACATACAGCGATTGTTGTAACTCGCTATTTAGCCTCAGATGTAAAAGGATTTCATATTGTTTACATAAATAACATTCGGTGGCTTTTGACTTCAGTATGAAAAGTCATGTACGTGAACGGGCGCCGTCAGTAGAGACTGGTCAATGGTCATCTATTAGCTGCCACGGCACTTTTAATTTTTTTATCTTTTAATTTTGGACGCTTTTTAACGTTTGGCATCGTTCTCACATGTATAATTTCAACATGAATGATGTAACCCAGATTTTGTAACCAAATTTGTATTTAAAAGAGTGTCCATGGAGTTTCTTGCTCGTTCTTTTCCATCCAGGTTTTTTTTTGAGAGTGTAGCGGTACCTATTTTGGACAATACCAAAACCCGGCCGGCTTCATGAAATAAATGTTTTGACTTTGAAAAGGAGAAATCTTTTTTCATTTTAGGTATATTTTTTTACTGAAATCTGCGACAAAATTCTCTTTTTGAAACCTTTACAACTTATTGGTTTACTGAATCAAATAGTGGAACACCGAACATCGCCGTGTCAACAGGCGCACGTGTCCTACCGAGCGGATGACGGCGGCCGCTGCAGGTCCACATCCGGGAGATGCTCGGATGTTTTATTGACATTCTGCGCAACGCTTGGATATTGAACAATCGGACACAAACACAATAAACATTCCTCACGAAAAGTAAGCTCTAAAAGTATCTCGAACAGTATTTTGCATAACATTAGTTGTAGACAGTCACTAGTGAGGGAGCGACTCGCTAGTGCTAATAGATACATAATCGGCTGTTTTTGTTGCGCTACTTGTGAGCTCATTGTTTCAGCATCACTGCCCGTGTGTGAAATACTATTATTGTTGGAGCCGTCAACTTAAATTATGGACGCTCATTCACACAAATTTGACTAAATAATTCAAACTCAACTCAACTCAAACTCAAAACTCAAACTCAAAGTATTTATTTCAAATAAACCAATTACAGGCACTTTTGAATTGTCAAGGTGTCGGTCAGTCCGAGAAATGAAGCTAGTTGCCCATTCCAAAGGAGTAGGTACCTATGGAGAAGAACGGGCAAGAAACTCCATGGACACTCTTTTAAACAAAATATGGTTACAAAATATTGGTTACATAGTTCATATTAATATTATACATGTGAGAACGATGCAGAACGTTAAAAGCATCAGATATAAAATATGTAAAAACTATTAAATAATTAAATTAAAACAAGCCTTAGCCGCTAAGAGATGACCAGTCTCTACTGACAGCGCCCGTTCACGAACATGACGCATATATTAGCACCATTCAGCTCAACCATTTTGAAGGGAGCTAAATGATCCAACACACACGCCACCATCAGCGAGACATTAAAGTGAGCATGGCATACTCTCAGCCGCCAGGGCATATTCAAGTCAATGAAAGACGCACCCAGAGACTGGTCGCTTTATAGTAGTTTATAGTAGGTACATAGTACTCACATATGTGCTAAGCAGTTATACAATATAATATTAATCATGTTAAAATTGACGTAAACAGACTTTTTATTCCAATTGGCTCTTTAGCAACAGAACACAGTGTGTGACTGTCGAGGGACTGGGGAACGGAGCTCCCTCGATATTTGGTGAGCACTAGGCGACAATGGACGGGGTGGGAATAAGCTCGGCTCTGTTGCGTCGGAATGGGCAACAAGAAGCGAGTCAACACGTCACGGCGCTCGGCAGCGGCATACTTATTTGCGCGATTAAGATGATGCTGTTCAGTGTTCATTGATCTCGTGGAAATGGATTGTTGAGTGTTTCACATTGATCGTGTACTACGTTACTAAGTACAAAATAAAGCGATTATTAATATTATATAAAACTTAAGTAAGAGAACCGTAATATTTGCGTGACCGACATTTTTACGATTTTAGAAATAATCCAAAATCATATCTTTAGAATTAAGTAATAATAAGTATTGCACTACATTTGATATTAAATCGTTTCCTTCCCGCAGGGCGGGCAGTGCGGGCACGCTCGGAGACAGGAGGTTTGATTTATACAAACAACATATAACTAAGCTTTCCCTGAGTTTATTTGCGCTCCCGTTAGAGCGAGGCTGCTCACTAACACTTAATAATTATTGATCGCTTTAATTTTTTTTCAAAGTATTATCGAAATGAGTTCTTTTTTGTTTCGTTAATTTTTGGAGTATAATATTTACTACATTTCTACATATTAAAAACTTATTCCGACAAATTAAATGGCTATCTAACTATACACAAATAAATACAAAAACAAAAAGAACACTCAGGCGTCGAAGTACTATTCCGCGTAGCTGTCGTCCGGAAACGTGCCCAGAAGACTGGCAGCATTGCCACGTTGAATGGCAACGGTAATTCTTTGGCCAAAGAACAAACCAGGCTTCTGGTCACGTGAAATGTCGACCAATTGGCAAGAAATTTCATTTCTTTTATTAATTATGATAGTAAAAATAACCTGCTTATTAATATTATATTTGTATGCCGATTATTGGCCGAACATACAGATCAGCTAAAATTTATAAATAACACCTTTTTGTAGGTACTTACCTATGTTCACAAATAAAGATTGATTTGATTTGAAATTTCCTTAAAAATGATTTGCGCACTGGGGCTCCATGACCCTAGAGTTTCGACCCCAAACGGCTAGAAACTGTAGTTACCCATCAGGTTCCAGTACTTACGCCGCTTGAGGGTCTCACAGCCCGCCGTGCTAAGAACATGCGATGGCGCAAGGGTGTCGACACAGGGTGCGTCCCACACCAGAGTTTCGTCAATGTTGTAATGACAATGACCTAAACATTTGTTCGTAGCCTATAGGTCGCCACAGAGACTAATTCAAATAAAAAACCGACCGCAACGGACTTTTCATAAATGACCAGATACCAGGCCAGTAATGTTGTGGACGGAGAAACACAACCGCGTGGGATTGTAGAAATATGAAACACCGTCCAAGTGCGAATCGGACTCGCGCACGAATGTTAGTATTTGTTGTTATAGCATCAACAGAAGTACATTACCTGTGAAAATTTGATTTGTCTAACTATCACGGTTCATGAGATACAGCCTGGTGACAGACGGACCGACAGACGGACGGACGGACAGCGTAGTCTTAATAATATAATAGGGTCCGGTTTTACCTTTTCGGCTTTGAACGGAACCCTAGAAACGAAATAAACATAAGGTAGGTCCGCTCGATACGTAATAAAAACATTCTAAAACAAAGCGCGTGAAGTTTTAATAAAAAATACGTGCGGTATAAAAGTGCCGCGCTCACCCCGGTTAATACCCGTTGGAAACAATGTAAATTGTGAATGTGGCGCCGGAGCGCTGGTACATCTAAGTGAGAATTACCTATGTTCCACGACAGCTTTTGTAATTTAAAAACATTAAAAATAAGTGTGCAAAACCACTAGTAACAGCAACTGCGAACAACCCCAGCCTGGCTATAAACGGCTTCCGCCTGACACACTAGCCAATTGATGACTATTCAACTCTCACATAGACCTATAAAATAGCTCCGGCCGTGGGACTGGAGAGCAAATAATTTGGTCTTACTGTTCCTCACAGCTACCATCTTCCCATAAAGAACCCATTACTTCTGTTATAAAATAAATGCGGAATGATTTCCTCAACCCTCCCATGTGGAGGTGGCAATAGGACTACTAGGGGCCAGGGGCCCGGGGCCCGGGGCCCGGGGCCCAGGAGACAGGGGACAGGGGACAGGGGACAGGTCGTAACGTGTCAATCAACCCACCACTTTTACTGCGAGCCTCGAAATAAAATTAGGTAAACGAGCACCTCCGAGTTTTACTTGACTATAAAAAGAAGTGCCTTTGTCTTACTGCCATGATGCGGGGACGAAACGCGGAACAGATAATATTGTGCCGCAGTAGGCAGGGGGGGGGCTCCGGTGCAAAGCTAATTGTTGGAACAGACTATCCTTAGATGTGGTAGTCATCACCATGCCGAACAGTTTTTGGAACCTTCTCAAATAAAATACAGGCATTGAGAATCAATCCAGGTAAGGATAGATTCACTTAAACACTCCACAATTTAACAAATCCTCGTGTTCTTAAAAGACTTCTGAGCTACGTTTTACTTCCTTAATTCTTTGAATAAAAATCTTAAGGATTATTTTTGTATTTACGGATTATTTTAATTTAAACACTTGTCCTCTCTTCTCACAGGTCCTGAGCCTTTGGATTGCGAGGGCCAAAGCGAAATCGCAGAGGCCCCTTAGACCATACATGTTGAGGGGGCACCAGCTGACGATTATACCCGCATGATGTCCTCCCATAATATCTGATACCTCTTTGGTCTTGAGGAAACTTTAAACAATGTGTGTGCAGTGTCTTTGTAAAGATTGATGTGCCATATTAACACCCGCTCACTCACTGTCTCTTTTATATGACACCGGAATACAACATTCAAGGCAGCTTGGAAGTTTAAATAGATCCTATTGCCGGCATACCACGTAAGTTTAACATAACGCAGCCAATTTGCACCTGCAGCACATAGCGCTCCAGCTAACGCGTTGAATGGCTCCCGGCGCGCGGCGCGGGTGAGGGCGCCCGGCACCCGCCACGGCTCACACACTAGCATGACAACGAGTTATAGTTCGTTACAGAAAGTACGTCACAAACTTAAACGCCTTATAATGTGTCGGACATGTTTTGTCACGTTTGTAAGAAGTTCCTTAGTAATATTCTTGAGGATGTAATTTAGCGTGACAATTTAGTATAGTTCACAAATAAGCTTGAAGTCTTTATTATGAACATTTCTGCTTTAGGACACGCTGTATTAGATATCGTCTCAGATCAATCATGGGCTTGAAATAATTTTCAATAAGTACAGTGGTAATTATGGTACTTACATTAATTGTGAACGTAATAAACTGAAGCTGTAACCGCTGGGACAGTGACGTGCCATCTCGCGGTGCAGTTTAATTTAATTTTATTCAACCTTTGAATTGAATTGAGCATAAAATAAATAATAACAGAATAAAAGTACTAAACTACTGTCAACAACAATTCCTTTTCATCAGACGAGCAAAATGATGGTCGTTTGTACTATTGACTGTACCTTTGTATGAGACCTATAATGAAGAAAAAACCCCGAGGTGTTATTAAAATCCCGGCCATCCCGGGGCACAGCACACACAGCGTGGACACAGCCACAATACATTCACTGCTTAGAGTATGAATTGCAGCTTATTGCTGTCAGCGGCTTGGGAACCCCCGCCCCTCTCGCCCCCATGACCCCACTTTTCTTGCACCTATTCAATTTCTCGGTTTAGTGAAATAGACTATGAGACTTTATAAGTTTATGATGGCTATTCAAGAAGAGTTCAAGCTTACGAAAACGGAATAGGTATGTGTATAAAGTAGAAACTTAAAAATGTCTTCCTATTATCATAGTTGAAAAAGAAAAAAACAATTTAGATAACACTAAAGGAACCGTAAGTAAACACCCAACAATTAAGTATTAATAAATGTAAGAAAATTAGCGTAATTAACAACCTCTTCAGCATAATGAAAGCTCGTGTTTTCATAGAGACTGGGCCATCCCCAAAACACGGCCAAATTATTATCCCAAACAACTTAATAACCTCCATCAACATACAAGTACAAACAAGATATTAATTCGACAAGTTTCCTAAACACGCTCGCGACATAAGCTAACCACTAACCCTTCACACGTAGTAAACACAATATCCCGCATGTCAATGAGCGGGACAGGCGGGGACAGCGGGGACAGCGGGGACAGGCGGGGGCAGGTGTGGACAGCGGCGGCCTTGCCACTGAGTGTACCCCCAGCACTGACAAGTTATCAAATGCATCAGCTTAAGCCACTCACGCGCTACGTAGCTAATTAATTTATGTTTGATTGCGACACTGATGTGATAATTATAACTTGTCTTACATCGGTGTCTGCTTGAGACATGAATTGCTTGCTCCAGGCCAGCCGCAACATTAATAAAGGCACTGATATAACGCTGCATTTGTTTTTTGTAGTTTTAGTAAATTAAAATAGTTATTTGTTATGCAAGGCTGCAAAGTTGATTTTTGGCGCGAGTACTTGAATTTCGCTACGCTTAGGATTCTATATTTGAACCACTCGCTTCGCTCATGGTTCAACCCCAGAATCCTTCGCTTGCTCAGGTTTCAAAGGTACGAGACGCATAAAAGTTTTGCTGCCGAGCGCAACACACAATTTTTCACCTCACTACAGCGAGGAAACTGCTAGGTGCAAGAAAACAGGTGTTATATGTTGAGTTTTATTTTGTTCGAGCGTCTCAGTTACATTGACTCATGTGAACAAAATAACAGATACTTGGCAATGTATCTTATGAGATACATAAAATATCTCTAAAATTAGATAACCTGTATTTTTAGGGTTCCGTACCTCAAAAGGAAAAAACGGTACTCTTATAGGATCACTTTGTTGTCCGTCCGTCCGTCTGTCAAGACCGTTTTTCTCAGGTTCGCGTGGAGGTATCAAACTGATAATTATATCTAATACTCAGGTCTACTGTCCCTTGGAGCTCTGATAAAATCAAACTTCTAAGCCAAAGCAATCAAAAGATACAGCCGTTTATGCCGCAAAGTTCCGCAAATTTTTGAAACTCTCACGGGAATCAACACCTACAGGGTACTTCCCGTGAACTTAGAATCTTTAAATTTGGTACGAAGTGACGTCTTATAGTACAGATAAAGGAAAAATTGCGAAAACCGTAAATTTTTAGTTACATCATACAATAACCAAAAAAACCTTTTTTTTTCAAAATATAAAAATACCATAACTATGACTCGATTGTCGTGATGGGTGAACTTTTAATTATATACCTATTTAACTCAATCCTACTTGTCCTCTAAGGAGATTGAAAGAAAAAAGCAAATATAATACAAGTAACTAACTAATTTAATACATTTTTTTTGCCATAAAAAGGGTTAACAACTACAAGGGTTAACACAATTATATTAGTATTTATTTTGTTTCAAAAATTAAACTTAAATTACTGCAATTGGGTATTTGACAGAGAAATATTTTAATGGACTATTCAAATGTGACGTCACAGATTTTTTTAATTAAATGGAGTACTTATTAATTTTACAATTATATCTTCGCAAAATATTTAATTTCTGTACGATGATGCAAGTTTTAAAGGTGAGTGGTATTATTTCTATATGATTTAATATTTTATTTTAGACCGTGTCATACATTTTCAGTGGACTGGCAGTATAGAAATTTATTAAATAGAAAGGTACGAATTTTAAAAACTCTTTCCACGCTAGAGAGCAAAATGCAATTTTGGGCTCAGATTTCGAAGGACAAACACACTCTTTCCGAGCCTGTGAGGTGAAATAGTTATTTGTTATGCAAGGCTGGAAAGTTGATTTTTGGCGCGAGTACTTCTATTGAAACCTTCGTTACGCTCAGGATTCTATATTTGAACCACTCGCTTCGCTCATGGTTCAACCCTAGAATCCTGAGCGTCACGAAGGTTTCAAAGGTACAAGACGCAGAAAAACTTTGCTGCCGAGCGCAACACACAATTTATCACCTCACTACAGCGAGGAAACTGCTAGGTGCAAGAAATCAGGTGTTGTTGAGTTTTATTATGTTCGAGCGTCTTAGATACATTGACTCATGTGAAGAAAATAACAGATACTTGGCAATGTATCTTATGAGTTACATAGAATATCTCCAAAATTAAATACCCTGTATTTTGTTCTATATCCTACTTGTCCTCTAAGGAGAATGAAAGAAAAATACTAATTTAATACAAATAACTAACTAATTTAATTTAATACATATAATATAATATAATAATATATAATATAATAATATATAATATAATATCCTTGGGCATTTCACACAACGCCATATAGTCCCATGCTAAGCAACCTAATGCTTGTGTTATGGTAACGAGATGGCTGATAAACTACTTATATTCATATTTTTTTGTAAATACATACATATTATACATAGAAAAACACCCAGACTCGGAACAAATACTTGAAGGTCGTACAAATATTTGTTCCGTGCGGGAATCGAACCCGCGACATGCTGCGCAGCAGTCAATCGCTCAACCACTGCGCCAAACGTGTCGTCGAATAATATTTATTTTTGCCAAGCAAAGGATTAAATAACATATTATATTAGTATTTATTTTATTTAAAAAATTAAACTTAAATTACTACACAATTGGTTATTTGACAGGGTAGTATTTTTATGGCATATTCAAATGTGACGTCACAGATTTTTTTAATCAAATGGAATACTTATTAACATTAATTCCAATTTTACAATTATATCCTCGCAAAATATTTAATTTCTGTACTGTGATGGAAGTTTTTAAGGTGAGCGGTATTATTTAATATTTTATTTTAGACCGTGTCATGCATTGTCAGTGGACTGGCAGTATAGAAAATTATTAAATAGAAAGGTTCGAATTTTAAAAACTCTTTCCACGCTAGAGAGCAAAAATCGATTTTCGGCTCAGATTTCGAATGACAAACAGACTCTTTCCGAGCCTGTGAGGTGAAAAAGCATTTTTGTTAAGAAGTTCGGCGGTGCGAACTGGCTAGTAAAACGAAATAAAAATGAGTCACAAATATTTTAATGAATCATTAAACAAAAATAGGCAGCAAAACAACTGAATGTTATGTGTGGCCAGTTAATAAATCGGAGATAGTCGGTGAGGAATTTGCCTAACTATTTATCTAAGTGTACATTTCAACATGTTTACTGGCTATTCATTTATTACACTATTTGAGTATTATTTTTGTATTGACAAAAAAACTCCCCGTAAAGTTTTTCAACTGATCATAATAACCTTCCTAATGTTTAATTAATAGTTGTTATTAAATGCATATTCTAGAAATAAGGCCACTGTCGCAGAAATTTGACGGAAGCACTTTCAGGTAGGTACTGTTATGCGACTCCGTCTGGCTGCAACGACAAGTGCACAGAGACTGACGGCAGCCAACACTCGTTCGAATGGCTACGAGAGCCGGGCATTCGAGACTGTGTATAGCGAGGCTCCCATACATCGTTCAATGTTCGACTGGCTACCGCAGCATGGCTGTTAGTTACCTTGTCTTACGCTTTCAGAAAATAATCCTTTTATGAACTTTCACGTCTAAATCCATGGGTCCATCCACGGGTAAGGTACATTGAAAATAATAAACGGTTGTTCAATTTGTGTATTGAGTATAAACACTCGAAACTGTTAAATGATGGACCCGCGGCGAGTGAGTCTTTTGCTTCATCCGACAATGATGCTATGCAATTACTAAACGCTTACTCAAATGATGTGTGTGTGATTTTATTCATTCGCTGCGCGTCGATGTCAGCATAGAAACAATTAATATGAACGAGTTTTGCTCGTACAATCCATATAATTTATTCGAGTAAAGACTTTGCCAAAACTTGAATGTTTTCAAAAGGCAACGAAATTTGAAATTGAATCAAAGTTTCTGGCGTCTGATATCCATGATAATCTTCACTAAAGTGTCACGATTCGTTTTTATATTTTAAGTTCCTGCCCGCTGTGTATATATATTATGATCGACGGGTTCTAAGGAGTTTAATGTCATGCACTAACACTCTCCGTCACTTTGGGGCGACGTGGTGAAGGTTCAAAGTACTCGCGATACTTTACGCATCGGTGATCGCTGATTTCACGAATACACCAACCGGGCAATTTCGGTGTAGCCGTTCAATCTCACGTCTCCGTGACTTCATCAAAGCTGCGTCTGACGTCACCGGCATGATCGTGTGACGTCACTGGCATGAACATTTAAGATGCAACCTCGCTATTAGACATCGAGCCCTCATGTCAACGTAACATTTTTGCAACTTTCTTTTTGCGACTGGTTGCGTTTTCAATTATTATCAGTATCGAGTGTCCTTTGTACCTAAATAGCTGGTGCTCGAACGTCGGGGGCGAAATTGAAACTCTCAAGTGCCCTGAACCAGTTGGGGATGCTTGTGGAGTGCCGACGAGCTTTAGCTGTGTTGATACAGGCGAGTCAGTTGATTTTATTCAAATGGTAGAAGACAGCAGTGTCCATGGTGATTTGCGTGACAAATTAGTTGACAGTGTTGTTTCAGTGTTTATTGGTTACTTACGTGTGTGTGTGTCAAGAACAATCCTGCTCATTACGATTGTACCCCATGTCAACCAGGCTGGCGCAGACCCCTACTGGGCCCAGGTTGCACATGGTTGTAAATGTGCGGTGCAATACTAAATTAAACTTAAAGTTAACTATACTCCGTTTATTATAACATTAGAAAAATAACGGCTAAATAACAACAGTTATTGTGTAATATTGTTGACATAACTGCACTTTACAGTTGTTTTTTTAATGTAAATGGTTAATAGAAAACATTGCTTCGTATGTAACGTGAAATAACGGAGTTTAATATACGTCTATGTAGAAATAACGAAAGGGTGATAACCGTTATGTCTAATGTTATAACGAATAGAATAGAGTTGGCCGCTGGTATTTAGGTAGGTGCTTCAAATTATGTTATTATTAAATATATCTCTATTATTATGCATTTATTTTGATAGTCCGGAACAATAGTTTTGTAAGCGGGAAATTATTAGTGACCAATAAATTTCCATATTAATTTCATATCCTATTGAAGAGATGGTCCCAACACTACCACAATCCATACTTACCTAATATTATTATTTCATGACAAATCAGATATAATCTAAGGCAAAACAACAATAAATTGATGTTGTCTGTTAATTACATAGCTACTCGAATGAGTTGTGGGCACAAAGAAAAAAGCATAATTTGGATGGATTTCTATTAGTTCCTGAAATCAACTATCCTCCCTCATCACGTCATAAACATGGTGAAAGCATATAGCGACACAGATTGAAAGCGCCATGTTATTACGAAAACATGCCACGAAGCCAATCATAAGATATTCTAAAAAACGCCTACAGAGCGCCGCCGCGCTAAGACCGCGTTCAGGATACGCGGTCACGACGTCACACTATCACAACGCACTGGAAAAAACTGACTCACATAGTTTTTTTCAGTGCGTTGTCTAAGACCCACCCCCCTTTGCTTTTACGTATTGTTATGGTTTGGTTTCGGTACGACTATGTATTTAGTTTGCGATAAGTTTAATATTTAGTATAAATAATAACGCTGACGATTTGACTTTGACGTCGGTTAAAGGAAGCATAGACCGCCGACACGAAGTGAGTGGACATGTGAGAACTAACCTTTGTCGTGACAATTAGTGACAATTACAAGTCGCGTCTCGTTCATGTCGTCCGCACCAGAGCTTAGAGGTTTCCACCCCGACTATTGCCATGACAACAGCGGGTTCCTTATGATTTTCTACCTGTTTTTGAGGGAAGTGGTGGTGAAATTATTTACACAAAGCAAAGCGCCTGCCTGGTTTCCAACCCACGACCTAAAACTCGTAAGTTGTGGCAATTAGCACTAACAGTAATGAGCTTTCCGCGTTTTAAAAAGTCTCCTTCTTGTACACTCACGTCAATCGCTCTCGCTACGCAACCGCGGCGAACAAGATGCGCGCACGTGGCGTGCGTGCTACGTCTACGCAGAGAGTGCTTTAGGCATACGCTGGAAAAACGCTCGCTAGTCGCCAATGTGATAAGACCCTTACTCGTCGGGGGCGCAGCAAGTTATGCGAGCTCACGCCCGCACCGGCACGAGCACCGGCGCGGCTCGCACAGTCGCACACGTTCCGCGGTGTTATGGCGCATCGTATCGCCTCCGCGGTGTGTACTCTGTGAAGATATTGCCTCGTATAGCGCATCTACCCGCAAGTGTTTGTACTCCAAATATCGTTTTGGATGAGGGCTGTTTACAATAGTAATAGCCCCTTAGTTTTAAAGAATCCTGCACGTTGTTAATAAAAATGGTCGCAGTGACGTGTATTGTACCCTGAGTGCACGTCTACCTTAATTGGGTTTAGAAACAACAAGCTCCATAGACCTCAGACAAGGGTGGAGGATAGTGAGCCGCGAAGAAACCCCTTCACACAGCGAGTCCTGTCCGTACCGGTCTAATAGTACTGTAGAGCCTTAGAGTAAAACCTTATGTTGTACAAGGCTGGAAATTATCTGACGGCATTCGAACCTTTCAAATATTTTATGAGATAGTTAGGTTTTTACATATTCTAGACTTGACGTCTGGCAGCGGGGCTAGACAGATGTATTCGTTATAACAAAGTGAAAATATAAGTTCATACGTTTAAACTGCAAAAGCGTTTCCCTTCATAGAATAGAAGCCCTATACACACATTACACGCTCTACCACTGAGCCCCCTTAGTAGAGGATCTTCCATCCTCTACATTTTGGTGGAGGACGCCAGAGTCTCCATTAGAAGACGCGGTACGATCCCGCTCGTTTGTTTTTTCTTGTGGTGTGTGCAGAACCTAAGAATATCTGCACAAGTAAATGATATATAAATACAAGATATAAAGGAAAACTGTTTCAACGAGTATTCTACGAGTAAATAATAATAATATATGTTTACGCATCCTATTCGTGGTGCGCAATATAATAAAAAACGACGCCCTAGTCGTATATACGAAGTGAAGTTATTAAAGCAGGCGAATGAAACAACGCCTGGATATTTAAAGCTAAGTAGTTTTTATAGTTTTGTTATTATGGTTACCATGGAGAGCATGATTATTTATTCCGCCTACAACGGTGTATGCTTCGAGGAATTTTTAGCCGAATTTAATGTATTAGCGATAGATAAGCAGTGGCCAAAGAGCAATTGGGCTCTGATTATGGGCGCATTTATGCAAGGTCCAGCCCGCATTTATTATTCGACAATTTTGTATAATGATCCAAGAGATCAGTTTTGAATCAATGTGTGATGCACTGAGGAAAGAGTTCCCGTGCAGAGTTCACAAAGGAGTGTGTGTTCCTTTTGTGCAGGACACTATAATAAATGTTGTTGTGGAGGATGTTGTCCCACCTAGCGCAACACAAGAGCTGTCTGAGGAGTGCGGACAGGATAATTTTGTAAATGTTTGTGTTGATGCTGTTGTAATTTCTAGCGCAACAGAAGAGAAGGTTCTAGATACGGAGCCAAGCTGCCTTGTGAGCAGTGATGTTGATGTCGGTGTTGTGAGCAGCGTTGATGACGACGTTGATGATGCTGTTGGCGCTGACGCGCAAAGCTGCCTAGACAGCTGTGATATTGATGAGGAGACGGAAGTGTTCGAGTTAGAACACGAGGAAGAACTGGACGAATCGGGTCGGTCCAGTCCTTTTATTAATGATGATTCTTTTCCAGAGCTTATTGATGAATTTCACAATGGTCACGATGAAGAATTAAATAAAAATAACGTCGCTGTTGATCGTGTTGATGAAGATGGTCTCGTAGCCATTTCATTGGATGTAAGTGTCCGAGAGTTTGTTGTGGTTGATGCGGAGTCACATAAATTGAGAGGTGAAATGGTGCAGATGAAGGAGAATGAGCCTTTAGTTATTCCTTCAACGTTAGAGTTTTCGAAGATAGAGGCGGAGGAGAGTGAGCATTTTGTTAGTTCTTCAGCGATGGTGGTTACAAACACTTATCGTAACTTGTTCATACATCGGCGAATGGTGAAAGCTAGAGTTAAACATGTTTGTAATATTAAAAAGAAAAACCAACAAACAAATAAAATTTTCTTGAACGGCTCTGTGACATATAAAAATAATGACAATTTCAGATTTAGACGTCTTCAAAATACACACATCAAAAGTGTCTAGGGATCAACATATATTTTTGCAATAACTTTTCTCTTGATTGATATTAATTTAAATTTTCTTTAAGGATTCATCAAATAAAGTGTTTTCGTTTGTCACAGTAACGATAAACCAAGTCACCTTTGCATTAATAAAGAAATTTGCCATTTTCCTAATAAAGGGATTTTTGACATTTGAACCACTAACATTAAAGTTCGAAAAAAAGACTGAAATAACAGTTTTCTTTAAAATTTTATTGGGTAACTTAAACAATTAATAATCCGTGTTTCTACCGCGAACACTAACAACACAAGAACATCGGTTTGGCATACTCAAAATGAGTTCATCCAAATCACGCTGTGGAATGGCCGCCCATGTTCGTTGCAACAACAAAAAAAGGTGTTATCATTCGACTTTGGACACGTTACCGAAGCACTGGTACCGTGGCTGAGCGCCATGAAGGACGGTATCGCTGCACCACACGGAGACAAGACCGATACATTCAAATCTTAACTCGAAGAGCTCCAACAATAACCGCCATGATGTTAGCCGTGAGGCTTCATCACTCTTCAGGGAACTTAATTAGCGACCAAACAGTCAGAAACCGCTTGCATGAAGTGAACCTTCATTCCCGAAGACCGCTACGGGTACCACCTATAGCAATGCACAATCGTAGGATTCGATATCAATGGGCTCTTGAACACAGAAATTGGGCAGAAGAACAATGGCGTTTCGTGTGCTTTTCTGATGAGTCTCGTTTTGGTATGAGACCGGATACAAGACGTATACGACACTGGAGAACCCCTGGACGCCAACAGCGATTAAAATCCTGCCAGGAAGTCCATCCTTATAGTGGTGGAACCATCATGGTATGGGCGGGTATTTGGATCGGCGGAAGAACTGAGTTGATTTGGATCAGAGGCAACCTCAACGCTCAAATTTATGCTGAGACGATTGTATCTGACGTCATCGTTCCTCTACAAGTGCAAATCGGTCCCTTATTTCAGTTAATGCATGATAATGCACGACCGCACACCGCAAGAGTTGTAAGACAGACTCTCGCCGCAGCTAACATCAATGTCCTGCCCTGGCCTGCTCAGTCGCCAGACTTGAACCCGATTGAGCATGCATGGGATATGCTACAGAGAAGAGCTCTGCCGAATATGGAGGGTATCCAGTTGCAAGAAGACCTTTTTTTGTTGTTGCAACGAACATGGGCGGCCATTCCACAGCGTGATTTGGATGAACTCATTTTGAGTATGCCAAACCGATGTTCTTGTGTTGTTAGTGTTCGCGGTAGAAACACGGATTATTAATTGTTTAAGTTACCCAATAAAATTTTAAAGAAAACTGTTATTTCAGTCTTTTTTTCGAACTTTAATGTTAGTGGTTCAAATGTCAAAAATCCCTTTATTAGGAAAATGGCAAATTTCTTTATTAATGCAAAGGTGACTTGGTTTATCGTTACTGTGACAAACGAAAACACTTTATTTGATGAATCCTTAAAGAAAATTTAAATTAATATCAATCAAGAGAAAAGTTATTGCAAAAATATATGTTGATCCCTAGACACTTTTGATGTGTGTATGACTTTGTATGTCAGAAAAATTAAAAGGAAAAAGTTTGTTTCGAAAATTATGACCAAAAGAGGTCATAGGAAAACTCGTAAACTTTTTATAAATAAATTTGCTTTTTTACAGTATGGGTTTACAAAATCGAATAAAAAGAGGTTTAGAAACATTTTAGATAGATGGGAGTTTTCACTTTTTAGAATTATATAATTACGACTCCAAATAGTTTTCATATCATGTCGCTGCATAATTTTTGAGATAAGTAGTAGCGAACAAAAACTTTTTACAGCTAAATAGATTATAGACTTTTCTTTTTATGTTGATAATTAATTGTCAGTTTTAGACATATTTGCCACTTGTTGACATGTCTGTCATGTCAAACAGATGTAAACAACATTTTCTCATTATTTTAGCTTGGTTTTAAGATATAGTTTATTGATGCATTTCTCTTTGTGTTTATTGCATATGGTGATCAAAAATGAATGAGACGCTACCGGATGAGCGTGTGGAAGGACACACCTCGCCGCGTCAAAGCGTCAGAGGGAGCGACACTTCGTCTTCATATTTCTCTAGTGCCTTATGAGATTAGCATGATCGTGCTCCAGAGCATTTTAACGTGTTCATCTTGAGAGAAGGGGTGACACTCGTCCTGAGTTGAGGCCTACTTTGCTAACGGGGCGTAGCCTTGCAAAGTGTGTCAGGTTGACACAATTGGTCTAACTGAGGATGGGGTACCCATATCTTGGTACCCATATTGTGGTTTCATATCTGGAGTAGGGGCATGAAACGTTTTTTCGAAATTCTTTACGTCTGGATCGTTCTCTCCCCCTGACTCAATAGCGTACGACGGGGTACAGGATGCTGATGTTCAGTCTTCTTTACAGTCAACCCCATCCGGGTCGATATGAACTTTCATATCATTGTTTGTTTTCGGAGGCTGGCTGCACCCTTTACCTCGGGTTTTGGTGCAGTGGGGTTCAAACTGGCCTAGCGTTAGTTTGTGTGCACATTGGCACACATTAATGCATTCATGGACTCTTGTGATGTCGTAAGATTCGCTTTGCCAGAGTTGAGCCTGCCTTTGCTAAGGCCAGACCTTACATGTAGATTCTCCTGAGGATAGGTAATTTTTATGTTAGGCTAAGTAGGGGTAGGATTGTAGATTCGGATGCCGAGAGTAAAAGGGCTTAGTTATTTTAAAACTAAGTGTTCCCTTTTACTCAAGGGGGGCGTAGCTGATGTAGAGCCTTAGAGTAAAACCTTATGTTGTACAAAGCTGGAAATTATCTGACGGCATTCGAACCTTTCAAATATTTTATGAGATAGTTAGGTTTTTACATATTCTAGACTTGACGTCTGGCAGCGGGGCTAGACAGATGTATTCGTTATAACAAAGTGAAAATATAAGTTCATACGTTTAAACTGCAAAAGCGTTTCCCTTCATAGAATAGAAGCCCTATACACACATTACACGCTCTACCACTGAGCCCCCTTAGTAGAGGATCTTCCATCCTCTACAGTACCTACCTGGTTTTCCTAGGTAGGTAATTTTTATCTTTAGTAACTTCTAATAATGTTAATTAAAATTGTGAGTAGATTAAATTGTATTTAAGTACGTAAATTGGTTTTTTTACCATCGTCTTTGTACTAATTTTAAATAATTAATATGATTTTGGATGTTGAATTACCCTCTCGCCTCTCGCGTGCGGGTTGTAAAAGGATTCCGTGAGGCTTGTCATTTGGTTCATTTGCTGTGACCTCAAGCGAGCTACTAAGGCGTCAGCTAAGTTTTGAGAGGTGCATACCTTATGAAGTGCCTTTTAATTATTTTTGGGCTTTCGGCGAAAGGTCCGAGTTTAACAGTGCACGTAGAAATTAACCTACGACTTATCCATTTAACACGCAGCGGTATGAAAAGAGCACTCGCTGAGGATTACGTGAATTCGGTTGTAGACTACGGTTATTGCAAAAAAATCTGGCTATGGCTGGTTCAACTATAGGTCCAGTAGACAAAATTTGCATGATTAGTTAGTAGAACATTAAAATTAATGTAAATTTAATAAATATTAACAAGAGCTAATAAGCACGCACATACCCAAAATATGGAGTCATTCAGCCTTTGAGTTAACAAACTTGAATCTTGGCACAAATTCTTGTGTAAGTAATAAAAGAGGATTGGGAGGTATCAAAGTTTGTATGGAAGAACTTTAACGCACGGTCCGGATTAACTTAAAACTCAGTATTTACACCTAAAACCATAAAAACGTGTATCCGGGTTTTTTGAAAAACTACCCCCTTTTTTAAGGTATACCTTTCGGACAAACCTGCTTACCCGGCAGGTTTCGGCCCTAACGGGCCCCTTCACATGCTGACGTCTCTTTGAGGCGCGCGTGGAACACGTACCCGCAGTCTGGCACGGGCCTGGTTCTGATCGGACGGTGAGCTACCCATTACTCTTCATCCGCCGTCCCGCACCTACGTTGGCCGGGAGTCGTCACGCGGCTCCCGAAGCCCGGAGGCCCTCGCCGGCTCTGCTGGGACGTGGGGCTACATCCCGCCACCTTCTTCGCGAGCATAACTGCCCTAAAACTACCCTTAAGGGGCGCAAAGGGGTATTCAATTTTACAGGGGATGATTTTACGTCGTTTCATAAAATTCAAATCCTTTTATAGTGTGGGAACCACCAAGAAGGGGTTTTTGGAAATTCGACCTTTAAGGGTGTGAAAATGACTGACTAGGTGCGCACACGCACTGCCCAAACCGCTGGACCGACAGACTTGAAATTATGTACAATGTAGGAAGATTTCTTGGATATTCTACCCTTTATGTACAATGTAGGAAGATTTCTTGGATATTCTACCCTTTATGTACAATGTAGGAAGATTTCTTGGATATTCTACCCTTTATGTACAATGTAGGAAGATTTCTTGGATATTCTACCCTTTATTTACAATGTAGGAAGATTTCTTGGATATTCTACCCTTTATGTACAATGTAGGAAGATTTCTTGGATATTCTACCCTTTATGTACAATGTAGGAAGATTTCTTGGATATTCTACCCTTTAACCACTAAGGGGATGAAGAGGGGGGAATTTGTTTGTATAAAAATCTTATTCCTTGAATTTCATAAACTTGAAGCTATGCACAAATACTTACTGTCTTATTCCATAACACGATAAAAATTTTGTACTGGTACTTTTTTTATTTTATTTTTATCACTGGTTATGGAACTATGTATGGTACTAAACTTGGCCCGCCGAAACCCCTAGTTTATCTATGGAACTAACTTCAGTATCAACTTATTTGATGATAGCTTTGTTTATTATTGTATAATATGTTTTTACAGATAAATCGCTACAAATGGGTAATATGATAGACTTGATGGATTTGGATGATCTGTATATGCTGGAGACGGTTTAGCGCTCTTACTAGTATAAGTTCACAAAACGATGTAAATAAATACTCTTGTTATTTCTATTCATTGTCCTTAGTATTTATTTTGCTGTTATATGGTTTATTCGTGAATTGGTCAATGCTAACATAACATTAGGACAAAATCCAAATATCATACCTAATTACTGATGTTTTTTTATTCATAGATTTATCTGATTTACATGATGCGTTTTCAGTAAAACATGTAAAAAGGTAGCGGACATTATATCGCGGATGCCCCAAAGTAGCTCACAAAGGAGATTGTTCTACGCCCATACATTGCTCGCCCTGGAGCCAACAGCATAGAAAAAATCATTTTCTATTTGTAAACTGCCCTTAGTAGCCCATAAGAACAAAGTTTCTTGACGGACACTTTAGAGAAAAGATTTATTTAAAGAAAAGGAACCGATTTTGAGGTTATTTTTAATAAAAGAAAACGTAAGTAATTCCTTCTAAAATCGCTATTTCTGGTTTCTACAAAGCATTAAACTTCAAATACAGTAAAATATTACCGTAAATCCAGTTGTTTTATGCCTTTTAGGTACGGTTATTATTTATTGGTTGAAGTTTACTTGAAGCGAAGTCCGTTAACCGTTGTCAAAATGCTAAGGTGTCGTTTAAGCAGATCACAGAATCAGTTATTCGAAGCCAGGTCACGTTGAAAGCAATCCAAATTGTAGTCCGTTAAACAGAAACAAAATCAAAAACGCCAAAAGAAATCGCCAAATAGGTACGTAGTCACAACAACACAACACAGCCACAGGTTCGTCTCGGTGAGACGCTCCGACTGACGTAGTGACGTAGAGATGCTCTCTCGAAGATCAATAATTGTATATCGATTATCAATGACCACCTATTTAATTGTGGTTTTAATTTAGTAGACCAAAATGACAGATCAATATGTCAAAAGTAAATTAAATATGTTCCGTTTCAAACATAAACACGTTGTTGCTATGATTCTACTTCGATTAAATTAATGCTTAAATAAAATAATTTGTTCCCAACGAACAATGTGTAACGTTTTAGTTTGCGACATTTAAAAATAGAGTTTAAGTAGGTACTTAAAAAGTAAAAATATGGCTATTGAAGTCGTGAAATGGTTATGAGAACAATTCACTAGAGTTGCGTCGTAAATGACATTTCAATCGTTAAATGAGAGATTTTCTGACAAGTGAAGAAACATAGTTCAATAGATGGCATGGGTAAAAAATACGTCTTTGTTTTACTGGCTACTGATAACAAAAACAAGATCTGTAAATAAGAAAGCTTATTTGATGTCAAAAACCTGAGACAGTGACGTATTTTTTACCAATGCCTCTTTTGAACTAATATTTTCTCACTTGTGAGAAAATCCCTCATTCGACTAGTAAGAACATTTTGTGAGTTTGTTTTGTTCATTATATTTTCATCATAATCGTGCTAGGCCATATTCATCATAAGTTCCATTAAAACGTTCACGGAACTAATTCCATGAAAAAAATATGCATGAAAAACTTTTATGTTGCACATTTTCAATGTTTTGGAAGTGATAAATATCGAACATCCATTATTTATCACTAGATATTATGGACATCGTCGTCGATATTGATATTTATGTAAATGAGCGAGAGCGACACTGTCAAATCTTTTGTGACATTAACATTGACAATTCGTTGAAAGATGGCGAGTTTAATTGGTA
The DNA here is from genome assembly GCA_951799385.1 of Hyppa rectilinea. Lineage (NCBI taxonomy): Eukaryota > Metazoa > Arthropoda > Insecta > Lepidoptera > Noctuidae > Hyppa > Hyppa rectilinea. Next base: position 32,637,301 of record OX637300.1, on the reverse strand, counting down.
ATAAAATCAATGAGTTCACTTTTAAAACCTATTAAGAATTAAACAGTGTCCGCTTGAATTTATTATTTTTTATAAAGCATATTAATATATAATTAAAATTAACGTACACGTCAATGGTTGTTGGTTATAGGGCGGTCTAGAACAATCTCCTTTAACACACAACTCCTCACTTCTCTTATTATTTAAACCATGAACCTTCTTTGGTACTAACTGATCTTAAAACTCTTCGTTTTGTATGGGAAGAAATTTTGAATTTGATTCTGGAACAAACTTTAGTACCTACCGTAACAATCCAGACTGTAAAGTGTTGGTTTTAACCATTACTTCAGTTTTTCGTAATAAAATGGTTAAAGTTTGTCATATTTTGTTTTTATAAGCCACCCATTTTTTTTTTTTTAAGGCTGGGCAATCATCCAATGACTGCTCCCGATCTGGGTGGAGCGGAAGGGAGTGTCAGACTCTTACTGACTAAAACCCATCCATGTTCCTTCCGTAGCCCTTTATGTTCCGGGGTAGCGGTAACCCTTTCGGACAATCCCGCTTATAAACCACCCATAAAGGAAGGACAAAGTGAGGAGGGAGGAGAGGTGTTAAAGCTTGTGTGGGAATTTTAACGCGCGGCCGATTTATTCGAAACTCACTATTAATATGTACCTTATAACCAAAAATAAAGAATATATAAATATAGTGTTTTAGGCTTCTTCGAAAATCTGCCCCTAAGGGGGTGCAGCGGGATTGCCAAAAGGAATACCGCTGCCTCGGAACACATATGTAGGGCTTTAATCAGTAAGAGTCTAACACTCCCTTACGCTTCACCCACAGGGACAAGTGTCATTTGTTGATTTCCCATTCATAAAAATAGAGCGTGATAAGGGGTAGACAATACTACAGAGAATGAATATACTTCGCGTTTTGATTAACTTGAAAATAGATTAAATATTTAATCAGTAAGAGTCTAACACTCCCTTACGCTTCACCCACAGGGACAAGTGTCATTTGTTGATTTCCCATTCATAAAAATAGAGCGTGATAAGGGGTAGACAATACTACAGAGAATGAATATACTTCGCGTTTTGATTAACTTGAAAATAGATTAAATATAACTAAGTCAAGAAATTTTAAAGTCACAAAATACTTTAAAAAAATTTACCATTTTAGAATGAAAAGGGGGATGTTATTTGTATGTAACATTTCATTCATTTGGTTTAAAAAAACGTGGCAATCACCGAAACCATCGGGTCTTCCATATCATAAGCCTATGAAATATTAAATTCCATTGCGCAGTTGAGGGGTTCTCAACTGCGCAATGGAACCAAAATAAAACTCAAGTCGCTTCGACGTTTAGTTTGGTTCCTTATAATTCTATGTGGCTTGGTAATTGCGTGAGCTCACCCAGTATAGTACTCGTAGTATAGAATGTAGTCTTCTACCGGAGTTTTGTAGAAATTTATGCAATTAGATACTTGATAGATACCTGAACAACTTCTTTTTATCCCGATATTGCGATATAACCGAACTCCACGCGGACCAAGCAGCGGGCTACAGCTAGTATTCTTATTACTCGGCATGGACAATAACTTGTATATTCAAGAGAATTTCAAAGCAATTCAAGAGTTCGCAGTCACAGCTCAACAACAACAACACAGATTTAACAATTATACAGACCCCAGCATTAAACGTAGTTCATTATTACTTTAACTCTGGTATTTAACAATTATACAGACCCCAGCATTAAACGTAGTTCATTATTACTTTAACTCTGGTATTTAACAATTATACAGACCCCAGCATTAAACGTAGTTCATTATTACTTTAACTCTGGTATTAAACGTAGTTCATTATTACTTTAACTCTGGTATTAAACGTAGTTCATTATTACTTTAACTCTGGTATTAAACGTAGTTCATTATTACTTTAACTCTGGTATTAAACGTAGTTCATTATTACTTTAACTCTGGTATTAAACGTAGTTCATTATTACTTTAACTCTGGTATTAAACGTAGTTCATTATTACTTTAACTCTGGTATTAAACGTAGTTCATTATTACTTTAACTCTGGTATTAAACGTAGTTCATTATTACTTTAACTCTGGTATTAAACGTAGTTCATTATTACCTTAACTCTGGTATTAAACGTAGTTCATTATTACCTTAACTCTGGTATTTCGTTGTCTTGTTGATGGGTGTTCTTCTCATCAATTCTTTTTGAGTTTAAGTTACTAACAATATTGATTTAAAAGCAAACGATTTATGGATATCTTAGTTGTCCGAAATAAAAATTATTTTATTTAAATCATGCATAGTACCTAATTGAACAAAGCGCAATACTTTACAATCATGCACAGTATTTCAAAATTAACAGAAGTTGTTGTCGTTTGCCCCTAATGATCTTTAAAATAGATCCCAACCTACAAGACCTACCCTACCTACCGTTCCCTACCTACCCTATAAAAACTATATTACTGTATAGTTTCATATTTTATACTCACATCCATTCTCACAAATTGTAACGTTTATAATATTGGTTTGTATATTGGTTTGTAATATTGATAGTAAACAAGCAGCTTGTTAAATGTTACAACACAATACCTCGTGAAATATTATGACAATTAAATGAAAGGACCGAAACGTTGTTGTACGTTGCGAACATTTAAAAACTCATATTATTGGTGCTACTCGGTTTGTTTGTGTTACGATTTCAATTAAAAGATTTCGATCCTTTGATGCAGACGGATGATTGCTGTTCTATAAACTATCGCGGCCTCACGTACGCGAAACATGGCGTTGAGAGCTATCACGTTCTGTTCTGATTAAGGAAAATGTGAAATTGCATCCGCATAAGATATATTTTACAAATTTTAGATATAATGAACTTTGGTAACGATTAGGTTAGTGTATGCCCTCGGCTGTGGCATTAGCTATCCCTTGCTAGGAAGGTATGTATTCTACACTGTATTTAGAACTACTAATTTCTTTAATAACATAACGAGCCGAACTGTCGGCAAGTTCTAAGACACACTAATCCCTTTCCACCGTAATCCTGGATTAACAACAGCCGACCGACGGGATGGAGGTATCGAAAAGCACATAGCGATCCCGATGGGTCTACTTGATACCGGCACAATGAGCGGCCCGCCAGGACCCGCACCGGGCCCGCCGGAACCGGACCGGCTTAATTGAATCAGGACTTTGTGCCTTATTTAACACTTTGTTAAACCGTGTGGATGACCCGGCGAGGAACAGTAAGCCTTTTATAATTAAAGTGTTGGGATTATCACGGTTGCGTCTTTTCGGTTTTTCTCAAGGTTTGATTGCGTACTCAATTCTGGGATTGACGCTTAAATGTTTCCACAAATGAGTGTGGTTATACATAGCAGCTAGCTTCATGTAGGTAGCGTTTATCTCGCAATACAGATTAACTACCAATAATATAATCAATCGCGTCTTGCTGGACATACAGCCACAAGTCCCGAATACTTTCCATTTCCTGAAACTACCGCCATGCATTGCAAAATAAAATAAAAATGTATTAGGCTTGTATTTGCGAAACTGTGTAAATTCTCGATTCTAATCCCGTTCAAGTTACCGCCATGTCCAGCACCACCCGACCTCGAGGGGGTGCTGCACAAAGCGGTCATTAAGAGGGGTGACCATGACCTCTGAAGGCAATCTTCGCAATAAATACTTACTACGTTGTGTTAATCCAAACGTCATCAGTTCCTCACGAGGACATTTTGGATTCAATTTATTACAGGTTATGTTTATTGTCAAGGCACCATTTGAGAAGGGTGTTTGTCCAGCGGTGGCTTGCGGGCCACTGCGGGCTCATCCAGGAATAGCAGGCACGTGCTGCGGCTAGACGCGTGTATCGATACACAAAAAGTAACTTATATGATTGAGGTGATATTCTAATGATGAATGTTAAAAAAAGTGTTTGTTAAAGGAATAACATGTTGGTGTATGTTATTGACTATAATATGGTCAAGCATCCTAAAAAGGAATTAAATATTCTCGATACAAAAAAAATTGCAAAGGTCGATCTATTTTTATGTTTGTGTTCTACTAGCTTCTGCCCGCGGCTTCGCCCGCGTGGTTTGTCGGAAATTATCCCAAGGGAAAGTATTACCGGGATCCTGTGTTAATCCAGGTCTTACACTACCTCTTTGCCAAAGGAAACTTTTATTTTGGGCCTTTTCTGAAAGTAAGCACAGAATTTGTCGAATTGCTCCCAGCAAAGTTATACGAGTAGGTACAACTTCGATGGTTTGTCATTTCCATACATTTATTGATTTCCAAACATGTATAACTTGGTTGAGAGTACTCCTACACTTTTGTGCCATAATAACTATTGCTTCAAATTCCTATGTAACGACACGTACCATTATTTTTCGTTGGCACTTTTGGAAAAGCTCAAAAAATGTTCATCTTTTATTAGCCGTTTGATCGTGAAGAAATAACGGACATACAAACACACACTCACAAACTTCCGCCTTTATAATATAAGTGTGATTGTGTATTAAGGCGTAACGCATGAGGTCCTTAATGGTTTTGAATTTAAAACCGGTTGTTGTACATTCGCCAGTAAGTAAATTCGTCATATTTTGAAAATTCCATACATTGAAAGTAAATTCGTCACACGTATTAAAAATATGAGTTAATTCGTCACAAACCCTCTTTTCAAAAATTTTATTCTTAAAGTAGCGATTGCAACCAAAATTTTTATTTAAATCATTCACTTGAAAACTGTGATTTTTGTGTAGATGTAAGGTAAATTAGTAAACGTGCTGTTATTATGAAAAATATACAAAATTTTCATTCTACTTCTTGTTTATTTATTTTTTACTATTTTTACTTTAAGTTATTCAAATAATAGTATTTTCAGATAAAGTTAGTAGTTTAGCACGAGTCGCAAAAATAACGGGTCACATCGAAAAACTGCAAAATCTTCAGGATTATGTAATTGATACCTAATAAAACACTTCTTTTTATTCCGATATAACCGAACTCCACGCGCACGAAGTCGCGGGCGAGAGCTAGTATGCTATGAGCAGATTAGTAACCTCGAAGTCTTTTAGCATACTGCGGAGGCTGGCCGAAGCAACGAAAACCTGCTCAGGTGGAGTTTCATAGACATCTCTGCCTTTGTGTGTGAATGTGGTAATGTTCCACCCACGATGGGACGCTGAATATTGTATCGTGCGTTTCCAGTTTAACAATTTCCTGCCCTTAACCCGATTTATTTGAGGTCGGCGCAACATTATCTTTTTCTTCCATACTTCACTATCACGGTAGTTTCGACCTCAGTCGTCCTTTCTAGCCATATTACCTATTATCATCTTTCACTCAATCCATCCATCAATTCTTTGTTCTTCCTCTACTTGTATAGCCATCATACTCAAAACTTTCCTGACAACATTTTCCTCATTCCTCCGCAAACACGATATAATACCATGACAACCGATTTCCACACAAGACCCCCTCTTATATACTAATTCTCTATTCTATCCATTCATGTAACACCACACATCCCTCTTAGCATTCTCATCTCAGCTGCATGCAATTGCCTTTCATTCATTTCTTTTGTGCCCTTACACTCTGATCCATACAAGACGGCAGGTCTAACCATACTTTAAATATGTTTCCCTTACGTATAAGGTGAATGCGGGAGTCGCAAATTGTTCCCGTGACCTGCCGCCATTTCATCCTTCTAGTGTTAATTCTATGCTTAACAGTCCGATCTACTTCGCCATCGCTTTGTACTAAGTTAACCGAGATGACTAAAGTCAAAGCAGACTGGGAGAAGCGCGCCATCAAGCGCTATGACCCCAGAACTGGAGAAACCACCGAAATCGCAGAACATGTATTCAGTTTTAGTTCTACTGATTTTCTAGCCAACATTCTACAGTTTCCATTGCCATTTATGCAGTTTGCTCTGGATCTCACGTCCATCAACACCGACAAGAACATTGTCGTCGGCAAATACCACAGTGTCTCTTCCCGTACGTCCGCCGTCAGAGAGTCAATAATTAAAAGCAAGGGCTAAAAGCCGACCCCTGGTGCAAACCCACCGCCACTTGTCAGGAGCCGACCGGACGTAGGTACGTGATTGGCTGTACATAGTTCGAATTAACTCTACATACTTCCCAGGCAAACCTTTCTCTTTCAAGGCCCACCACACGACATCCCGAGGTACCCTATCATACGCTTTCTCTAGATCAATGAACATTATCTGCAAGTTCTTGTGTGCACGTTTGTACTTCTGGCACAATTGGTGGAATGCAAAAGTGGCGTCCACTGTTCTTCGACTGGGCATAAACCCAAACTGGTTTGGGGTAATCTCGCACTCCTTTCGAATTCTTATCTCTATTAATATCTCCCATACCTTCGTACTATGGGATATGAGCTTTATCCCTCGATTAATATCTCCCATACCTTCGTACTATGGGATATGAGCTTTATCCCTCGATTAATATCTCCCATACCTTCGTACTATGGGATATGAGCTTTATCCCTCGATTAATATCTCCCATACCTTCGTACTATGGTATATGAGCTTTATCCCTCGATTAATATCTCCCATACCTTCGTAATATGGGATATGAGCTTTATCCCTCGATTAATATCTCCCATACCTTCGTACTATGGGATATGAGCTTTATCCCTCGATTAATATCTCCCATACCTTCGTACTATGGGATATGAGCTTTATCCCTCGATTAATATCTCCCATACCTTCGTACTATGGGATATGAGCTTTATCCCTCGATTAATATCTCCCATACCTTCGTACTATGGGATATGAGCTTTATCCCTCGATTAATATCTCCCATACCTTCGTACTATGGGATATGAGCTTTATCCTTCGATTAATATCTCCCATACCTTCGTACTATGGGATATGAGCTTTATCCCTCGATTAATATCTCCCATACCTTCGTACTATGGGATATGAGCTTTATCCCTCGATTAATATCTCCCATACCTTCGTACTATGGGATATGAACTTTATCCCTCGATTAATATCTCCCATACCTTCGTACTATGGGATATGAGCTTTATCCCTCGATTAATATCTCCCATACCTTCGTACTATGGGATATGAGCTTTATCCCTCGATTAATATCTCCCATACCTTCGTACTATGGGATATGAGCTTTATCCCTCGATTGTTCTTGCAGGATCTATAACTACTATATACTGAATCCAAGCGGCCAAGCCAACGAACAAGAACCGTAGTCTGGCAACAAATTCTATTGCTGAATGTCTAAACAGATTTTGCAAGAAACGAACACCTACAATGTAACACGGTTGTATTAATTACCTATTTTTGTATAGACTATGCAATGTGGATGTGTGTTTCGTTGCAAAATTTGTAACATTCATAGAGCACTACGAATATTGTAAATGGATCCCTCAATCAATTTCAATGGCTGAGCATGTGCGCTGTAGGTACTAGCCGAATGTTCATTTACAAATTTTAATCAAAGAAAAAAAAAAAAAAAATTCCATTTACGGATCAATGTTGAAGTGTCTTCATACAAATAAACCCGTAAGCAATTTCAATAATTAAAGTTGGCGACTTGCGAGTTACTTGACATGTCGCGGTGTGCGGTTTCCGGCCAGCTCGAGTCATGTGTGGCGAAGCATGAGATTTCGCTAGATCGAAACTACAACCACTATTTTAAAACAGGATGGTGCAAAGCACACGCGACCGACATGTTCAGTACATTCCACAAATATTCACTTTGATTGGTCGATACTAGATGTTGTTTTATGGCATAAAATGTTACTTGAATCGTGTTGAAGGCATTAGCTCTAATATCGATAAGAGCACCTACAAAAACTTTTAACCGTTTCATGTTGATGAAGTCCGGGTTGATTTCGAAGCATCGCCTGTACCTTGGACCATACTCTCGTATTCCTGCTTCGATACGAGTTCAGCAAATTCAATTAAGTGATTTCGTTTGCTATCGAGTTCGCCTTTGAAACTTCAGGAGGTCCCAACTATTTTCTTAGTGGTAAGTCTTAATTAATGATGGCCGCGTGGTCTCCCGTGTCTCGGCAGTGTAAGTTGTGTGAGGCTTTAGGGGCACAGGCTGTAGCAGTAGCTACTTTAACTTTGATAAGTTTGTTACTTGACTAGAATTTGCTTCAGTCATTTCGAATTCAAAATTTCGAAGGCTTTGCAGATGTAGTATCTAAGTTTCTCTAAGAACTTAAGCCTTGTGGAGTGAGAATATACAAAAACCTATAATATTTATGATAACACTGTATTTTGTTGATTATACAACAAGAGTAGCCCATTAAGTAGAACTGAACTATATGAAGAGTAATTGAAAAAAACACTACCTTGACTGCAGGAATACGAACAAAAAGTTAACTAACTTCCTAACAAAGCTACCCGCGTCAACTGATCCAGCAACAGAGCCGTGACGTCATTGCCACCCAACCGATAAAACGCCCGTGCCACTACCTCGGCGCCATAACTTTAATTTCTCTTGTTCTTCTCCGCTCGGCGTTGTTCCTCTTGTTCTCGGTACTCACTACTCAGTACCCGTGTTCGTAGTTACTTTTCTATAGATAGTAAAGTTATGAGAAGTTTTAAGTCTCATTCGAGTTTAGGGAACAATTAGAGGTATTTAAGTAGACGTAAGGTTACTATTATATAAATTATCCAACAATATTTTTGAAACCAGCAAATTTGACACAGAATGCCCAAGTCGGCATATCAACCTGAGAGTGCTCAATTTTTAACCAAAAATCGCGTTTCGGAACATTACTTGGATCTAATAAAACCACAACTTGTCTTTAAAACTCGTATTGCAAAGATAGTTTCCAAGTTCCAGCGACACTGGTGAGCGGCGGCGACCATCTAGTGAACCTACGAAGATGCACCTGACGACTGCTTGTAAGAAAAGGATGGGTATAGAAGGAGTCTTGGTTGTTGTGTTATGCATGCTGTAACCTGTTGCTTGCGGTGGCAAGATTTGTGCCTTGTGTGAGGGGAAGGCATCGACAAGTGGTTGCTTATGGCAATAAGACTGTAAGCTAAGAAGCTTCCAACAGCAAGGGGGAACTACTGCCTTGTAAGTTATTCAGAGAATAAGATACAGTTGGTAACTTACAACTGATTTTTCGTAACTTTGTCATATCTACATCAAGAAATCACAATACGCAACTACTTCCAATGACATAACGTCTTCAATTTTAACGCTTTCACTCTGGTGCCTCAGATGCTGCGCCTCAGCAACAGGCGCAGCATCTGAGGCACCAGAGTGAAAGCGTACTGCTACACAATAAAACAATACATTTCTTACCGCTATTGTGTGAGAATGGCAATTGTTTCTTGGGTTTACAAGTCAACTTACGTATAACGTACGTTCGTTCAATATTTGGAGAACGATTCTTAGTTAGGATATTACAAATTTATCACTTTGCAAAAATCTCATTGATAATGATGTTCAATACTCAATGCTCTATAGCGCTCCATGTGCACAGCAAGCATTGGGAGAGAGGAAGAGGGCTAAGTATTCATTATTATTATAAAATATTATTAGATACGTGTTTAATTATGTATAACTAGCTGACCCGACAGACGTTGTCCTGTCTTAACTGTGATACCTACCCTACCTAGTTACCTACCTGCCTACCTACCCTACCTACCTAGCTACCTACCCTACCTACCCTACCTACCCTACCTACCCTACCTACCCACCCTACCCTACCTACCTACCTACCTACCTACCCTACCTACCTACCTAACCTACCTACCTACCTACCCTACCTACCTACCCTACCTACCCTACCTACCCTACCTACCCTACCTACCCTACCTACCTACCTACCCTACCTACCTACCCTACCTACCCACCCTACCTACCCTACCTACCTACCCTACCTACCTACCTACCTACCCTACCTACCTACCTACCTACCTACCTACCCTACCCTACCTACCTACCCTACCTCCCTACCTAAAAATAAATTAAAAAAAAAAAAAAAAAAAAATGTATTCTGCTATTCAGGGCGGAGACAAATCCAACGAAACAAAAACCATGAAAATTGGTCCAGCAGATCTCGAGTTATAATGGAGGGAACAAACCCGACTTTCTTTTATATATATATAGATATATTTAATATTTATTTGATTAGTTTTGTGTATTTGTATACTTAGGTATAGTATATTAATAATTTTTATTTTATGTATTGCATAAGAATAATGTAGGTTTTCAAAGTATTTTCATTATTTTAAATTGTGTATTGACATTGCCATGTTTTAAATATTTTATGTTGCAATTGATTTGTCCTCTAAAAACTCCTTTATTGTGTAGTATGACTTGGATTCTAGAAATTGGTACAATTTATTAATTGCCAAGCGGCCATATTTGTTTTGTTTACGCCTCTAATGTACATTATTTGGCAATTTATTATAATTTTTTATAGAAATTACTAAAGGGCTTGTTTACTTTGTCTTGTTGTGTCGAAAAGTGTATCTTGTTTGTGTTTCTTCGCAAATGGTGTCAAAATCTGGCAGATTTCTGAAATTTACATAATTCTAAGATGTGTAAACAGGGAAGTGTGAGTATTTTGTGTTTATGGAATTGTGCTTTACAGCTATCTGTTATTGTTATATGCTATATATTAACTTTTTTTGTAAAGTAAATATGGTTTGTGAATCTGTACTGTTACCACAGAGCTGAGCCATACCTGGGCATAATTACTAATATATAAATAAATTACAAGTGCAGTTTTTAGGTTGGTAGTTTTCTTAACTTCGCGAAGGGCCTATGAAAGCTTTGAAAGTTTTGCTCTTATTTTCTGTACATGGGTTTTCCAATTTGTGGGTATCTATAGACAAACCGACATGGAAAAGGATATGGTCCTGTAAGCGTGGTCGTGGGGGTCATTTGCCTAATGTTATTTACCACTATTAACGGCATACCTCCCTCTTTATAATGAAATAAACAACCGATCATTTATATTAAAAAATAGCATTTTTCTTTGAATATCAAAATAACACCTCTTATTGGAAAACCCTGTATCATCGTTTTGGCATAAGGTGAACAGAGAGATGTCGGCCGCAAGAAGAACACATGGTCCGACTATAACTTGAGGCAGTTCATTTTGGGAAATTGACGCGTTATCTGCTTTGCTGTCGGACCTCATTTTAATTATTTCATTAGTTTCGTTTTTATTTCGCTGAAATATTAAATTTCCACTAATTGCATATAACTTGTCTATTAGTGTTTTAAATTGCACCGTATCGAGCAGCATACCTTTTTTTTTTTTTTTTTTAAGGCTGGGAAATCATCCAATGACTGCTCCCGCTCTGGGTGGAGTGGAAGGGAGTGTCAGACTCTTACTGACTAAAACCCATCCATGTTCCTTCCGTAGCCCTTTATGTTCCGGGGTAGCGGTAACCCTTTCGGACAATCCCACTTAACACGGTACCTCCTGGTGAGTTTTTATCCTAATAATAGTTTATTAGCCCTAATTCCTCGCGACCTCTCGCGCCCGGCCCTGGTGCAAGCCATGGTCCGGGGCAAGAGGGAGTGGGAGGCAGTCACCTCCTTCTGCGAAAAAGTTATGCTCGCGAAGGAGGTGGCGGGATGGGAGAGAGAAAGGTCCTCCCGTCCCAGCCGCCGCAGGAGACGCCCCGGGCGTCGGGAGCCACGTGACGACTCCCGGCCACCGTAGGCGCGGGCCTGCGGACGGTGAGTAATGGGTGACTCACCGTCCGATCAGCACCAGACCCGTGCCGGACGGCGCGTATATGTTCCACGCGCGCCTCAAAGAGATGTCAGCATATGAAGGGGCCCCCCAGGGCCAAGCCTGCCGGGTAAGCGGCATTGTCCGAAAGGGTTACCGCTACCCCGGAACACAAAGGGCAGCAACCCTACGGCATAGTTTTTGTTATCAATAATATTTAGAGCCTCTTATACGTATGTTAATGTTGTAGACCTGCTTTTACAAAAACCGTTTTGGTAGTCTTCTAGTATTTACAATTTTTCACAAAAAGAGTTTACGCGGTCACATAGCCTTTTCAATTATTTTTAGACGCAGTTGGTAACCGCGCGACAGGGTGATAGTTATTGGGGTCGGTTTTAGAGTTTTTCTTATGTATCGGTTTTTCAGTGCGGTTTTAAGTTGGTTGGAAAAGGGTTTTCTTCAAACGATTGGTTAATTAATTTATAAAATGGTATTTAGTTCGTCTGCACAATGTTTGTGTAGAGATGGGGGAGTTCGTCTACGTCTACTACATAGCTTATATTATACTATTTATTTCATACGGATCGACAGGGCTTTCAGAAGAAGTCTGAAAGCGACACCGGTGACTGAAAAGTTGTGTGGAAATCGGTTGTCATGGTACGGGCATGTTATGCGGACGAATGAGGAAAATGTTGTTACGAAAGTTGTGAGTATGAATGTGGATGGCTATACAAGTAGAGTGAGGGAGGCCAAAGAAACGATGGATGTATGGATTGTGTGAAAGATGCTATGGCTAGAAAGGGTATGACTACCGAGATGACGACTAATAGAGAAGTATGGAACAAAGGACATGTTGCGCCGACCCCATATAAATTGGGATAAGGGCAGGAGATTGATGATGATGATGAGGGATCGTCAGGGCTGAGAAACATGGTGTTTTCGGCGGGGTACACTGATAACCTTAAGTTTGACAGGGATCCTGCTGGTGAGGTTTACGCTCCAATAGTAGCTAAGAAGTCATAAAAAGCATAGCTATTTTTTTAGGTTCAGTTATCAAGTTATTAGTTTTATGTAATTGTTTTATTGATTTATTTGTTCTTTCGTTTATATGTAGGTAGGTATACTGTATAGTCCACATAGTTTTTACTTTATTTGTTGACTTTCTTATTGTATTTATGTATTGTAGTTATTTTGCTGATATTACAGATTGTTTTAGGGTTTTTCATGTTTGGATAACATGGGATTGTTTGCTTTAATGGTAAGTATTTTAAGTAGTATTTTGATTATTCAATATAATTGAATACCCTTTGTTGATCAGTATTTCTTATTTGTCGTTTTAATTTTTATTTGCGGCAGCGGAATATATTTATATTCAAAATTTGATTTAATGTACTATTATTAAACGAAATGTAGTTTTTATATATAACTAGCTGACCCGACAGACGTTGTCCTGTCTTAACTGTGATACCTACCCTACCTACCTACCTACCTGCCTACCTACCCTACCTACCCTAGCTACCCTACCTACCCTACCTACCCACCCTACCTACACCAGCTACCTACCCTACCTACCTACCCTACCCACCTACACTACCTACCTACCCTACCTACCCACCCACCCTACCTACCCTACCTACCTACCCTACCTACCTACCCTACCTACCCACCCTACCTACCCTACCTACCTACCTACCCTACCTACCCTACCTACCTACCTACCCTACCTACCCTACCTACCTACCCTACCTACCTACCTACCCTTCCCTACCTCCCATATAGGAGGAAAATCAGCAGCTGATCGAAAAAAAAAAAAAATTAAAATGTATTCTGCGATTCAGGGCGGAGACAAATCCAACGAAACAAAAACCATGAAAATTGGTCCAGCAGATCTCGAGTTATAACGAAGGGAACAAACCCGTCTTTCTTTTATATATATAGATTATAGTAGTTTGATTCTATTATTTGATTCCTATTTTGTTTTGTGATTTTTCTACACTTGGACAATACACATTTTAAAAATTTCATTGTACTCGACATGGTTTTGTAAAAAGACACAGTCGCCGCCGCGCCGCCTGCTCTAGCGCCGCGGACGTAAGATGCTGCCATTGTGTAGCAGCTCAACTGTACGCTACTCAATTTTCTGGTGATAGCCAAGTGTCACATAGGTATTTAGTTATATGGTATGTTTTTTACTTTCTATCCATACAATAGTATGGATCAATTGTAAATTCATACAAATTCTAAAAATTTGTATATTTGAATATCAATCTTAATATCAAACCTGCACGATCGCAGTTGAAGCAGCATACCTCCTCACTGAAAAAGTACAGGTTCTGGAACGCTGGAAACAGTACCGCACAACGCTTTCTGACTCCAGGCAACTGCTCACAAGCTGCGTGCAGACGCATGGCTCCCCGCAAGAACCCGGAAGGAAAACCCGTCAGGGGTCGCACATGCCGTTACATGTCTCAAGGATACAAGTTCACCAAACGATACGAAAAAGCCGGGAATTTAATAGCCTTGTGTTATTGTGTTACATCGACTTCTTGATTATGTGCTGTGGGATAAGTAAATCGAGTAAAAGACATGGATATGGGTACGCCTACACATCTGAATGAGCTAGTCCGACGGTTTTACACCAACAACCGTTCTTTCGTTAAATAGACAGCGACTTTTCGACGGTTCTCTCACCATTGTTTTTCAATGTGTATGGAGGGTATGTGATTGGCAAAACTCCTGAGGGTTGGGCAAAACTCCTGAGGGTTGGGCAAAACTCCTGAGGGTTGGGCAAAACTCCTGAGGGTTGGGCAAAACTCCTGAGGGTTGGGCAAAAGGGTTCTTCTGTTGGTCTTCTTCTTCTTAACGTGTCGAAAGCCAAAATAATACCTTATAGTTAATAATATAAAGGACCATGGGCAAAAATGTATGAAGCCTGGGCTCACCCACCAACAGAGATGAGACCACTTTGAATATACTTGTAAAGCACTAAATATAAAGATATAAACTCATTTTTGCGAAGAATCCATGGGGTTATTTTGCTATAAATATTTATCTCCTACCATAAATAAACTATAATCTTGCAACGTAGTGCTGTTATAGCATTGTAGTTTTTGTTGTTTGACATCTTTAACTAGTTTTAATACCAGGTGCAAATAATACATAACAAATAAATCAGCTGCTAACAGTTAAAAACATTTTTATTAACATTTTAATCAATATTAATAATAATATCGTTTAGATGACCTGCCGGTGGATTAAATTGTATGTACCTGCCTAATCCTAGATACCATATTATTGATATGGTATGAGCACAACTTCCTACTGTGCGTCTACCTGTTAGACACGAGCAGTAGTATTGAGCGATGGCATCTCGACCTATTTCATTTCTGTTGACCAGAATATATACGTAATATGTACGTGATCGAACATGTCTTGATTGTATCCTTCCTCTTAATAGCCACACATTTTGGTGATGAATATTGCATGCTGCTAAATTATTTAGTTCATTTTCACGACATATTTCTATCGTATATAAACCATTGCGTAAATGTTCGCTGCAATATGACTTAGCAAGTTCGATTTGATATGACCCAAGCGATATCATAAAAATCTCATTTATTGTTAGCCGAGGGAAGTCTTCCAACTGATTTGCTTCCATTGTAATAAATGCGGCTCTTAGTCTATTAAGGTTCCTCAGTTGTACATAGTCGTTCAAAAGATTAGGTGTATGGAGCCTTTCATTGGCTATTCTTAATATTTCATTTGCATGTTCATTATCAACTGCTACCTGGTAAAATGCGTTAATAAGAGCGGCTGCAATTTTAAAGTCAACAAATAAATGCGGCAAGGCTCTATTAAAATAATCCTGTCGCAGTAGTTTGAATCTATTTTTAAACTTCCCATTTACAGCTTCTACAACCCACCGACACAATGTTATTAATCTTGATTTGTTCGCTTGAACTGTTGTCAATTGAGTTTCGAACCTGTCTTTTGTAGGTGGGATGTGTGCCTCATATCCCAATGCCTGTAAGTTTTCTAGGCTATCTCGAAAGCCCCTGTCTAAGATGAACACATCATTCCGGTGAAACATCCAGTGGAGAGGATTTTCCTCGTTGTTTAATATATTGTTCATTATTGATGCATCAGAATCCGTAGCCGCATACGGACCATAAACGTCGATAATGTAGCCGTCACTACATACCAACAGAAAAGGTTTCAAAAGGTTTTGAAACTTATGCAAGCTATAAGTTCTTCTCTGAAATAAAAAGTTAGAGCTTTTTTCGATATTCATATAAGTGCCGTCAGCTATAACAATGGCTTTTGTATTTTCCTCGTTGCCAAACAAGCCTTTTGGTAAAACCAGGTTCCTTTGCAGTATATTTTCTCGCCAAATATTGCCAATACCGAGGTGTCTGTTAACGAAGTCATTCATTAAACATTCTCTGGCTATTGCAAGTTTTCGTTCCAGTGTTCGGCGAGATATATTGAACAATGTTGACAATCTCTCGTTTGACTCTCCTGTTCTTAGTTTTGTCATATAGATACCGAGGACAGTCCGTGGACGATTACTTCTTTGCGCTAGAGAAGGAGTCTCTACCAAAATTCTATCGAATTGTTGCAAGTTTAGTCCAGTCCAAAAATATAAGTCATTATCCGTTAATGCAGCTTCTAACTCAAAATCAAATCTCTGGCCTTGGGTAATGGTTTTTACCAGCATGTTAGTCATATCTGTGATCTGACGTACATCAAAGTTATGCGTAATATTACAATTATGAATCAACGAGTTCCAATTGTCGTTACCCATCAGATGTTCTTGGCAAACTCTTGCACTTTCAGGTATGTATAAGCGGTACTCACAAAGAACGTGTACTTTAATTGTAACTGGGATTCTAAGACGTTCTGCGTTATGGCAGCCATTAAAAATACAACGGTAAGCAACATTGGGCGCTCTCACATAATCAGGAATAACGACTAGGTGTAGATCTTCTGCTTCTGGTGGTATTTCTGGTTCTTGACGGCCTTGCGGTTCTTGTGGGCCTTGCGGTTCTTGTGGGCCTTGCGGTTCTTGTGGGCCTTGCGGTTCTTGTGGGCCTTGCGGTTCTTGTGAGCTTTCCGGTTAGACATCCTGTCGTAGTGGCATTTCTGGTTCTTGTTGTCGAACTGCATTTTGCACTACTTGCCAACACCGATGGCATGTGGCTTGGATGTTATTAAATGCAACCTAAAAAAAAGTAAAGACTTTTTTCTGCGGCTACTATTGGGTTTATTTTTGACTACCTTTGCCCGCGACTCCGTCCGCATAGACTTGATGATCATTCCCTAGGGATTTTTACAGCCTATAGCTGTGGCCGCGGCACAGGTCGCATAACGAATCGGATTTCTACTTCTACGGCCGTTTTTTATATTTAACATCTCTGCTTTCCCCTTCGATAACTTAGCGTGATGGTAAGTAGCCTATAATTGATGAAACAAAGTGTATTAAAATTGGTTCAGTAGTTCTCAAGTTATACGAAGGTGGAATGACAGACATTTTACAGTTTTATAATAGGTACTAGCTGCCGCCCGCGGCTTCGCCCGCATAATTTGCGGACAAATTATACACATAAACCTTCCTCTTGAGTCACTCTATCTATTAAAAAACCCCGCATCAAAATCCGTTGCGTAGTTTTAAAGATTTAAGCATACATAGGGATATAGGGACAGAGAAAGCGACTTTGTTTTATACTATGTAGTGATATGTGCCGTATACAGGAAATGTGTACACATACCTGGGTAAGCGAATTTTGTTGTATATATTCTGCATTCCGGGGTTGTCTATCTGGTAAGTGTTCATCTAAAATATGCCGCCGTTGTCGCAAAACAGAACGTGGGCACAACACACAACGCCGTCCTTCGGTAGCCATTGCAAAAACAGGTAGGTAAATCAGTGTCCATAAACAGTCCAGGTCAAGTTAACAGGTTTAATATAATAAGTAAATCACCAAGCGCACCAATACGTAAGCATAGACAGAGTCCAAAACAGCAAGCTAGGGTCGGTAAATCACAGAACAAGTGTTAGTTTGGCACTTAACAACTGCCCGAGTACGTTTGTAAATACAACAATGTTTTTCCAAAGCGAGTACAAAAAATAATAATTTCGTTCAAGACCTTATACAATGCGCGGAGACTCTTGACACCGCGATTCAAAAAATGCCCAAACGGTACAACGGCATCTATCGAGCTTATGGTAAAACTCGCGATCAAACAACAAGAGAGGATACACGGAAACACACAGCTAACAACGTGAGAATCACTATATTGTAGTCTTTTTTTTTTTTTAAGGCTCGGAAATCATCCAATGACTGCTCCCGCTCTGGGTGGAGCGGAAGGAAGTGTCAGACTCTTACTGACTAAAACCCATCCATGTTCCTTCCGTAGCCCTTTATGTTCCGGGGTAGCGGTAACCCTTTCGGACAATCCCGCTTACCCGGCAGGCTTGGCCCTGAGGGGCCCCTTCATATGCTGACATCTCTTTGAGGCGCGCGTGGAACATATACGCGCCGTCCGGCACGGGTCTGGTTCTGATCGGACGGTGAGTCACCCATTACTCAGGTGACTGCCTCCCACTCCCTCTCGCCCCGGACCATGGCTTGCACCAGGGCCGGGCGCGAGAGGTCGCCGCCGCCGATCGCCTCTACGAGGACACGGCGGTGCTCTGCCCATGCGGGGCAGATTTGCACCGTGTGCTCTACCGTATCCTCTGGGCGATCCTCGCAGTGGTGACACCCGGGCGTTTCCTCCCGCCTGATGATGTGCAGGAACCTCCCGAAACATCCATGTCCGGTGAGGACCTGCGTCAGGCGGTAGGTGAGGGCGGCGTGACGCCTCTCTAGCTACTCCTCAAAGAGGGGCCTTACCGCCACTATCGTGGCGTGCCCACTATATTGTAGTCTGTGGTGAGAATCACGAGTCGACTGACCAAAGACTCGGCTTTTTTTTTGTTTTAAGGCTAGGAAATCATCCAATGACTTCTCCCGCTCTGGGTGGAGCGGAAGGGAGTGTCAGACTCTTACTGACTAAAACCCATCCGTGTTCCTTACTTAGCCCTTTATGTTCCGGGTTAACGGTAACCTTTTCGGACAATCCCGCTTATCCGGCAACGAAAGACTCAACTGACTGAGAGCAGACAGGCGCCCGGGCAGTCGTCCGAGAGGTGTGAAAGGGATGGAGAGTGGCGTAAATCACATGGGCGCAGGCGCATCTATTATTTACCATTATTTAAAAGCATGAATATATTGTTACATTAAGTTTTGTAAGTTTTTCTACAAAACCTATTTAGGTGCATATCTTTTTCCTGCAATGGAATCGAAGGTGGTGCCGATAGTAACAATTTTAGTACACACAAAATCCTTTACAATGGCATATGCTATAACTCTGTTGGACACTGAGCCCTAGACTCTGTACCAAAAATCAATTAACTATGAGCAGTAGTTTAGTCGCAAATATTTTTTTAAGTTTTGCCCCGTTTGATCACGATGTATCTTTCCTAACAGCGCTCCGGCGCGCGCGCGTCGGTGCCGCTGCGTTACAAGGTCAGTTTTTATTTACAAAGGGTTTACTCTGATTTGTAAGCTATTTAGTTTGTTTGAAAAAATGAAAACCTCATTTTTGGTGCTTTTTATTTTTATACCGTACCGAGTTAAGTATACGTAGTGTAATTTAATGCCCCCTGTCATATCAACTCTGTATAAAAAATAAAATTTTTATGGCTAACAATTGTCTTTTTCTACGATACTTAATTAGGTGTATATCTTTTTTCTGCAATGGAATTGAAGGTGGTGCCCATAGTAACAATTTAAGGGCGAACAAAATCCTTTACAATGGCATATGCCATAACTCTGTTGGACATTGAGCCCAATTTGACTCATGGTCCTTTATTCTTGAAATTTGTTGGACCCAAAATTCAAATTTAGGTGCTGTTGGTAGAAAGCGCATTCCCAATCTGCAACATTCGACGACATGAAGCAGATATTACGTAGGTGGAAAGTTGCAAAGTGGAATATAAGGCCTTGCAATAAATAGGCAGAACACCAAACTTATGGTAAAAAGAAACACAAAGAATATACACATTCAAAATCATTTTACAAAAGGTTTCGACAGGCGAAGCAAGTTGTACAGTTGTTATTAATTCAATGGTTTCAAAAATAAACACAACCTGCACTTATAGAACCAACCATCATTACGCGTGAACAAAATTAAAACGCTTTGTAAAACGAACTAATTAGAATTAATATAATAACTACTGAAAGCAAACTGCTGTTGCGTGACGATGGTAATTGCCATTCTGATGGGCGTATGTTTGGTAGTAACGACCGTGTTTAGATTTTTTATTTGTGATTTTTTTAATTGTACAGATAAGTATTTTTATCTCACGAAGCGACGCGCGCCGGACTAATTCTTGTATATTTTCGATTAATCTCTTAACGTGAAGGTGTACCGTATGTCCAAAAAGTCACCAACTTAATCCTTTGCAGCATGACTCGCATAAAGTCTAAAAAACTCTTAATTACAAAAACCCCGGATCCATCTCTAAATGAAGAAGTGCTAACGCTCGACGGGGTTCAATTAGATGAAATTAAAATTTGTATGAAGCATCTCGAGGGTTCTCACTCATCATTCCGGGTCCTCATCACAAATTGACTCTCGGCCCGGCACCATTTATCCTCTTTTAAATCTTTATTGTCACTCCAGAGCTTACAGATACTTACTTATAATTCGTGTCGAGAGTTATTTGGGAGGAATTTCGGATAATGAATTATTTGAGAGTCTTGTAGTTAATCTTTTATTTAATTATTCATTTACATAATTTATTGGCATTGCTGTTATCAATGATGTTCTCATCTGTTAGTAATGAAGGCACCTGTCTATACTCCACTAGCGGCCGCCCGGCTCCGCGCGGGTGTAATGTAGACACTATTGTGCGGGCGAAAGCTAGTTATTTGTTAAACTATATGTATAAACCTTTCTCTTGAATCACTCGTTATCTATTAATGAAAATTGCATTAACATCCGTTGAGTAGTTTAAAAGATTTTAACGTACATATGGACAGACGGCGGGGAGCGACTTTGTGTTCTACTATGTAGAGCAGCTTGTTCCGCGTGCTTTACAATTGGTTGCTTGCATGCAGGGCTGCTTTAGGACTGGTTGTTCAGCGCAAAGGAAGACGTTGCTGCCGGTTACTTAGAACGACTTTAAGTCATATTTACCAACACAACCAACAACAAGCACGAGAGAATAACCAACGATGTGCGATAATGTAGTTCCCTGAAGCCTCTGCCCTCATCACCTCAGCCGCTGATGTCACCACCATCGCGTGCGGTACAATGGGAAGTAAATTGATCAGTCGCGTGTTATAAATATGCATGGCTCCCTGCTGATCCTACTTGTTTACTTAGTTATACTCGTTTTTTTGTTATGCACTGTTTTTGTTTAGACTTGTTCTATCAATCAAGCGTGTCAAGTCTCATGTGTGTATAGTGAATCGTTGCATAACAACTCCAATTAATGGTTTGCGTGTTAGTTGCCGAGATATAAAGAAATCTATAATTACCTTGGTCTTTTTCTCAATAGTATCTTATTATTGAACAGAGACCATAATTGAAATCACTACACATCTCCAGTAATGTACTATGATATCTCTGAACCAACTGCCCATGCTCTTCGATCCCCGAATCTTCCATGGGCCGTACGCAATGCCACTTCAATTAGCAATTCAAATACATCCTCCTCCCGAGTCCCTCCGGTTGAGTGCCTTAATGTGTTCAAAGTTCACTCATTTTTCCTCTGTCACGATTATTTCCCTCCCGATTGAAGAAACGGTTTTTTAAAAGAGCTTTTGCGAGGGGCGAGCGGCGAGCGCGCCACAGTACAAGAGTTCATTGGTATGTTTGGTTTTAGAGTCAAATTGTTGGAAAGTATTATACGCAAGGATTGAGTTGCACCTGCATCATCTTTTCGGATATCAACATGCAATAAACAAGTTTACGTCCAGTAGACACACTCCATTAATACTCTGTATATTTTTACAAGCGCTGCGGATGAGGGTTGCTGCTGCCGATCCTCGAACATCATTCGATTTACTTCCATGTTTACTAGGCCGGGAGTCTCGTTCTCTGTCGTTTTAACGTAAACTTGTCCGAGTATCGTTACATCAAGCCGGAACGGCTCAAGCAAGAAACAAGCTTGTATAACGTTATTATAGGCTGTTGTTTTTGCTTACAAACTAAGTATTCCCAAGGTTTTGTGTACTTTAGCGGTCAGATTGTTGGCTTTCCCTACAGAGTAAAAAGTTTGAGGTCCCACCGAGAATTAGTTCGTGTTACATTTATTTAACGGAATATCCCAAACAAACGGAAATGTGCTTCAGGGGCCGTCAGCGCTCTACACCCCAAGGAAATGTCACAAATGACGTTTCTCTAATGAGACTGATCATTCTGAGGAAAAATTAATAATCTTTGGACACGTTACTTCAATAGAGCTAATGGATGCCAAGACTGTACTGACTGTACTGTGTATACTGAATTAGATACAACTTAATAGTCTCATCGGCAGTGTTATGGGCTGCACGGAGCGTGTCTGCAATACTAACACTATCAGCAATTAGGTAAGTCTCCAACAATGTATCGCTTAGTATACGTGCTAGTTGATTTAAACGGTACTTTATGTCTGTATCAGGTGTAGGTACATGTGTAAACAGGCATGCGCAGTCTGGATTAGTGATTACATTTTATGAGCACCTATTGAATGTAATGAAGCCAGTCTAAAACTTGGCAGTAAGATGCATAAGTTTATTCGTCCATGAAAATGCTCATCCGATTCGAACTAGCTCTTTACATATTTTTAAGGATGCCATCTGTCGGTAGTACACGACGGAAAAGGCATACCTTATATGACGTATGTACAGCGACCATTAGGTGGACTCAATAGGTACCGCACGGCAATCACTTGCTCACATTTTAAATTCTCAAAAGACCAGAAAAGTCTCCGATAAAAGGCTGCTCATGTTTGACAACATGAAAATATAATACAACAAGATGGAACCGCTACCTCGATGCACCAGCTAGCCTAAGGAGCTTTTATGTACTCTTTCGCTCTGACCTGATAGCTACTCACCTAAGTAGAGATGTAATGGCTGCTGTACAGTTCCATAGACTAGTGTCTATATTTACATTCCATTTAGGAAGGGAAGCGCGCTTGAAATAAAAATTGGACTGAATATCGGAAAATTGTTCGCAGGGTTTCAGAATTGTAATCGAATGCCGAGCACTCTTGCTCTTGTTTATGGTGAATCATCATTGTTTGAACAGTATCATTATGGAGTCACACATGATGCTTTTATTTATGTTTAGAAAGATCCATATTTTCTCAGAAGCAGTCTGCATATCTCCTCTCGCCTCCTCCTCCTGACCCCTGGCTAGCCCTTCGGGGAATGGTGGCGCTATGATAAGTTATGAAGCTATGTTAGTTGGGTACTCCACATTTTCAGAATTCATGTGTATGATTTGTAATCACCCTACTTTTCCGCTACCTTACTGTGGCTTCACAGTAAATCGACACCACAGCTAATGTCCTATCAGGTCAGCGTGTATTGTGTGCTTAAATATGTATTACGTAGGTAACTACGCTACGTTTACATAAACAACAGCGGAGTTAATCTCACACAGCTACTGACAGTCCTGAATAATGAATTGATCGCTTTGTGATATGTTGTAAATTGAACTCAACACAATTTGTTTAGGGCTCTCTGTTGAGCATCATGTATACGATGAATCGACATACTGGAGACAACCAGCGAACTGGTCGCCGCTCCTTAGACGCGCTTTAATACACATGATGAGAAGATATTAGCACTGAATTCGTTTTTATTTGAAGCTAGGTTTTGTCTGCTTGAAGGATTAACACTCTGGTGTAACTGCGACACTGACTGAATCACAACTGTCCCTCTTATAACCAATACTCTTCTGCGATGTTGAATTATTACTGCGTTGTGATTAATTAACACACATATTTGATTCGGGCCAGTTCGTGGAACTGTACGTACGTGTATTTACAGTTATTGCAAATTCCAGGTAGCACCGACTGTCAATATATGTACGTAATAGTAGTTAATTTTAAAGTAATTTTATCCATCACTCAGCCACAAAAAAAAACTGGAAAATATTAATAGAAATTTTTTTTTCGATGGAAAGTTGTAAAATACTTGCAAATACTGGAAGTCAGCTGGTCTACAACATTTCTGATGGGTCGTGTGACACACTAGCTAAAGTACGACATATAATTTCTCTCAATGACACTTCAGGTCTGTATTCATTAAGGGGTAAGCAGAGTTCCGACTATTAATAGGAGAAGGTACATGAGTGAGTCAGTGCATGTTGCAGATATTTGATCGGTTGTAGTTCATTGCTAGTTCGGAGCTATTTCTGGTTTGCGGTTACTCCAGTGCCCAACTAGAGCTACAATCCCGGACACAGAGCCGCGCCGCATATGTTTGTTTAAAGGTTCTCTTTTTAAAATAACGGTAGTACAAAGAACATACAATGTGCACCGTCTCACCTTCAGGGCCAGTTTTTCCTTCAGTGGAAACTCCGCCCCAGATACTCCACATACCTATGATTTTTGTGGGAGTGACATTTTTTGTCCTTAGTCACAGGAGAAAATAGTTTTCCATTGTACGATGTGTTTATTTACTTAACCATTAGTGCTAGAAAACAAGATAAAGAGATGTAGATACCGTGTGTAGGAGTAGAGAGAAGGGTAAAGGTTTTAAGATCGTGAAAGAGGTTACATATCAGATAGGTACAACAGCCGAGAGTACCTGCGAAATCGACAAGGGAACCACTTGATACTATCGAAAGTAAAAACCTGATCACACTCTTTATGGTCAAAAACCAAACAAGTAAAGATATTTTGCAAACGTATTATTAAATAAGTAAGGTTAAAAGCTCCACAGTGGCTATTGTCACTACAGTGTTTCGTGCGTAGAGCTACCCACATGGTTCACTTCAATATTATAAGGATGAGACTGTCCGGTGAGCCAAATGCCCAAAGCCATATAAAAGAAGCCCCTTGCTTTTCAACTTTTCGTTTTCTACTAACCAACGCACGTCTCAGGCCGCCCACGCATGAACGTCGTCGTAAATCCGTCGGGCGTCGCGCGGAGCGATGTCGTGCGAGATTTACACGTTGTTGACGCTCCGCAACGTGTCGTGACGTAACGTGCGCGGCAGTATTCCATTCCGAATCAAAGGAGTGGGGAATGTTGCTGTTACGATTTCACTGCGGTTTATAAGAGTTCGTTTGTTTTTTAGGGTCAAGTGTGCTATTTTACGGGATCAACGGTGTAGCTCATGCCGTTTCGTAATTATGTATCCTTAGTAATGGATGGTGTATGTGTGGTTTAGTGAGGAGAACAACGCTATCAAACTGACAGGTGCACACTACGTTAATGTTTATTTAAATAGAAACAATAGAGATATATATATATAGATGCATATACTTAATTTTATAAATAGGCGTCGCGGTAAAAAAAAATTCATAAGAGATACAGATCAGCTCTTTAGGTTGCAAAAGGCTTTCAATGACAAGCCTCAATAATATCGCAGCCTGTGTAACTCGACACCGCACGACTGTGCTCATGTAAACAAATAGAAGCAGCACGTCTGTCCGCGCCGGTGTCGGCTTGCAGCCCGCGCCTGCGGTTGCTCCTCCTATGGGCCACGTGTAGTGACACGCTATATCAAAACAAGGCATAACCTAATTACTCCGCAACTACCGCGTATCCAGACATAATCAGCAAAAAAAGTAAACATTTGAAGCTAATAAAAACGTGTTAATAACGAACGTCTCATTTCGCACACAACGTGACGGGGTGGAAGCCTCTCTGAGTTAAACTTGCTGCGACTCTCATTTCGAAACAATAACAGGTCGCAGGAAACAACTAACAAACAAAAAAAAAGTCTCACAAAAGTTTTTGAAACATGAAAAACCTTTTGCGACAAAATGTCAGGAGTCATTCATGTCAAACACGGAGTTGAATCCGGCGTGAAAATTATGTTTTAACTGTACCAACGTTTTTATGTTTCAATTGTAAGGACATTAAGTGAAGGTTACAGGTCTTTGTTGCATTGCATTGCCTCGCCTGTCGGGACGAGCCAGTTCATAAAACGGAGCGGAGCGGATTGTACAACGTGAGGGGGAGGAGTCCCGACAGGCGAGGCAATGCAATGCAACAAAGACCTGTATCTTTGTTGCATTGCATTGCCTCGCCTGTCGGGACTCCTCCCCCTCACGTTGTACAATCCGCTCCGCTCCGTTTTATGAACTGGCTTGTATTTTCAATCGCTCGAACAATTGTTTGCAGTGTTCGGATGGCAGATTGACGGGTCCATTTTTCTCAAATTGCCGGCAAAAATAACCGAGCCTCAGAAACATTGAACCGTACAATAGCGTCGCTACACCTGGTCCACCTACTCAACCGCAGAGCCGCCATGTCACCCGCCGGAGAAGTCGTTTGTCTCAGTGATCCTCACAGCTCGAGCTGATTAATGATCTTCGAGGACCCAGCCTCAATATTAAAGAGATATGAAATACGTCGATAGGAAAAATAATGGTCCTATTAGGAAATAACAATGAAAAATTGAATCGTATGTTTTAAAGCTTTCACATCAACACTTTGAATTTGTATTTTAAATGAACCTTAACCGTTTAACTTGTACCTACTAAAAACAAGTATATTGAATAATAATAAGACGTGTGCAGCTTTATTTTATATGACTGCAGCTTATCATAAATCTTAAGAGGAATAATTAAGACTGCAATCTTGATACTTGCAAGTTTCAGGCTTCATCAAACTAAGTGCTTCCACAAACAACCATGACGCCGAAAATAATTTAAACTACTATAGACAAAAGTATTGAACATTCATGATTCAAGTTTTAAATTTTTCAGTTTTTATATTACCAATAGATTTGTCTCTCTGCACATGTTTCTCTCTGCACATGTTTCTCTCTGCACATGTTTCTCTCTGCACATGTTTCTCTCTGCACATGTTTCTCTCTGCACATGTTTCTCTCTGCACATGTTTCTCTCTGCACATGTTTCTCTCTGCACATGTTTCTCTCTGCACATGTTTCTCGAGTTAGGATTTTACTGTTTTCTTTTTTTCATTCATTCATAATTCAGTTTTCACAAGGAATTGAGTAGGACTTTCTTTCCTGTACAACTCAATTCTCTTTTAAATAAATAAAACCCTTTAAGGTAGAGGAGCCCAGGGGGCCTAGACAAAGTGGCATTTTCATTAACAATAACGAAATTAGATAAATCCAAAATGTATGTAAAGTGCTAGACAATGTCAAATTTTGTAACGAAACTCGATCAATATTTCCATACAAATGCGTTGATAAGTGGCATTCTTGACAATCCGAATCGCTGAGACAACGAATTGTTCGATCAACAATTTTCAAAATCGAATCGACACGGAGTGATTGACACTTGTCTAGGCCTCCAGAGGATTTTGGAGGTAGCGTATGCAGGGCGAAGCGTTGATAGCTGAGTAAGTGCGGTATGCCGAGGGAACACCGAAAATACACATAATTTAAAAAGTTTCAGATACGAGCTCGGGGTCACGGATCCACTTCAGCATGGCTCTGATTGCTATTCGAATTTGGAGCGGACCTTTTTGTGAAGATTATCGGCATTCAGAAATTTTAAAACATCATACACTTGAAAGCAATTAAAAGTTAAGTAGCAAAATTTGTGCATCATCTCGGCAGTTGATATCGTTATTGATATCGCACTTATTTCTTAGCGATAGCTCGTTTTTGTTAGTTTTGTTATATAAGCCTGAACACTTTGAACAGATTAAATGAAAAACATTTAATCTGTTCAAAGTGAAAGATACAAATTTGTTTTTAACCGACTTCTTAACGGAGGTTTTCAAATCATCTGCATATAGCCAAAACAAATTCTAAAGGTAATAATAGCGAAACATAGTTAGGCCTATTTGGCGCAGCCGGGAGGCACAAGGTTTTCTGGTTTTTTGTTTGATGATTATTGCTTGCCTTGACCAGACTAGGATCGAATAAATTTATTTTCTTCTATATTCGATCTGATTTATATAAAAACTAAAACTGCGTCAACGGATTTAAAAAATAACGGTGACAAAAAGAAGTCCTGTACAGGGTTAATTTTTAAAGTAGGTAGTAGTAGCCAAATCCAAAACTATTAGAAATAGGCAAAAGTACCCAAACAAGCCGCGGGCTCGATTTTAATGAAAATGAAAACTGCATTATTCTAGCCAAGAATCGAACCCGTTGATTGTGAAAACAAAGTCACTCTATTACACCATTCGATGGTGTCGCTAATAAGGATCAAATTCTGGGAAAAATGACACACGGCAAACTCAAGGAAAAAGCTTATTTTTGACAAAATACTGTATACATTGGCCCGTCCGATAGTATCGCTAATAAGGATCAAATTCTGGGAAGTAACAAAAAAGTAAAGGAAAGTGCACATTCATGATGGCGTGCGCGATACAGGAGCAGCCCGCCCAGGTGCCCTAGCGCTGTGGATCACACTCGACCGCGGTTTTTCGTTGGTGAATGACGTACGGAGACTTGTGGACTTCGTTACTGAAATTTGCAGCCAAAAAGGGCTGTTCAGTTAGCTGCTAGGTGCAAGTGCACTTACCGTCAGTGAGCAGCGGGTGCACATCGTTGTCCGGCCTGCCGGCGGGGCACAGCGGCAACGCTGCCGGCGACGCCTGCGCCGCACCGCCCTCGGACTCGACCTGCCACAACAAACACATGTTATTAGCTCCACGGATGGTTGCATAACCTAAGGGAATAAAACTATAAGTAGGTCGATGTAAAATATGTACCATGTTATGGTATCAGCAAAATTCATCATCATTCACTTGCAACATAATTATAACGTTCATTTTGGTCAAAATACTACGAATAGATATATCAACCTCAAAGTTTGACGCAAGTAGGTAACTCTACATATTTATACCAATTTAATCCATTGACGGACTCGTTTGAATTCTCAAGTAGTCGGTCAGGAATTCTCAAGTAGTCGGTCAGTTAGGAAGATGGCTTCCGTGTAGAACAGCAGGCGAGAAACTCCATAAGGGTACTCTTTTACAAAAAAATACTTTTACAAAGTAATGGTTTTTTTTAAGGCTGGGAAATCATCCAATGACTTCTCCCGCTCTGGGTGGAGCGGAAGAGAGTGTCAGACTCTTACTGACTAAAACCCATCCATGTTCCTTCCTTAGCCCTTTATGTGCCGTGATAGCGGTAACCTCTTTGGACAATCCCGCTTACCCGGCAGGCACAAAGTAATGGTTGCATCATCCATGTTGAAATTATACGTAGGTTTAATTAAGTATGTGAGAACGTAGTTGAAAGACATTCACGGTAAAAGCGGCCGGGGCAATAGTTAATCAGTTTATGCACCGGTTATAGAGCAGCATCATTTATTTACACAAAGGTTGTCGACATCCGTAGCGCCCCCTGTATAGCATCACCGTAGTATCCACAGCCGATGTATGTACGAATACCTCACGACGATGGGTAGTAATTCGAATTACCGTGCAATTTCGCAACGTAGTATAATTTTGTCGTAACAAGCAGAGGCTCGTGTGGGCTTCGTGTGTCGATACCACATGTCGCAACCTGTTATTTGGCGTGGCATTTGAAAAGTAGCTTATGTATATATTAGCCTGGGGAAGTATCGGTAGGAATAACAGTCTAGTTAGGGCAGACGGCGCCCACTTATTTTAGTCCGCCTTTGTTCAATATTGTTTTACCTATGCATAATTTTGCTTTGTTTTATTAGTTAAAAGGATTTGTTTTCGTCTGTTTCCGCGTTTCATTTCTCGTCGCTTCGGTACATTTAAACTCGGGACCATTTCTTTGCGTTGATGGAAAGCATGGATACGAAATATATTTCGAATAAGTAGTACTTCCCTACGACAACCCACCCACTGACCGTATTTTATTAGACAAGTTTCTAAAGGAATCAATTATCTTTCACGAGGATGTTGAGTCAGCACTCGAGCTCTCTGATTTCGCTGTACTCAAAGGAACGTATATTATTTCAAGAATAGAAATTGTTTAATAGCTCTCCTGGCAGAAAATGGAAAATAATATTCCGAATCATCATCCGTAACGAGTATAACGACCAAATCTCGAAATAATAACTTGAAACTTAAATTAAATCTCTTAAGAAATTATTGCTACCGGGCTTGATGAATGTAACCATTTCATTCATCCCGCCGATCGCTATCAAGTTCTAAGTTCATTTACTTATCATGTTACATTAGAAATTTGTAACTGAGACGATTGCTGTGATCTGCTGTTACCTGCGTGTTGGTAATCAAAGCGTCCCATTGGCGCGCGTCGCCGCTCGCAGGAACCGGTAGCATGTGGTGACGAGCAGCGAGTTGCACAGCAGGCTCATAGCCACCAGGGCACAGCACAGGAAAGACAAGCAGCGACCAGCCCACGGGAACCCCAACATCACATCGCACACGTGATACGAACAAATAGACATACACACCGAATGTAATAAGCACATTGCAAATAACACTACAAACTTGTTGGTCACTGTCCAACCAATGTTCCTGCAAACGATGAAAACTAGTCAAAATGTTTATTTTTATCTCAAATCACTTCTGCTTCTAATAGAAATCTAAGGATCTTTTTTTGAAACGACATTTCTTCCCATTCTAAAAATGTACCTACTCTGTGCATTGTGTCACCTTAAAATGATTCGTCTATTCTCTATGACACCAGACACAATATGGCTGACCACTGAAGAGTATTGTTATGATTAAATTGTGTTGTGATTATTCTAGTTGTTCTGGCGAGTTCGCTTGACTGCTCTGTTTTATTATTTCACTGGTTATTATTTTTATTATAATTTGAAACGTTGAGTTGACTGAGGAAACAAATTCGTACCGACTTTTTTCAACTCTTCAAAGATGTATTGTACCTTAGAGCATTTAACC
Source organism: Hyppa rectilinea (assembly GCA_951799385.1). NCBI lineage: Eukaryota > Metazoa > Arthropoda > Insecta > Lepidoptera > Noctuidae > Hyppa > Hyppa rectilinea. The sequence goes on along the minus strand of OX637300.1, from coordinate 32,606,539 downwards.
TATATTGTACCTTAGAGCTAGGTTAAATGCTCTAAGTACTTAAATGCTCTAAGCCTAAGTATTGTACAGAAAAAACTAAAATGGTTTATGTGTAGGCTAAGCTTAAAAAACATTTATTTAGCTGCATAGATGAAATGATAATGTGAAGTTCAGGTTAAATGCTCTAAGGCTCTAAGTGAGGTTCCTACGATACTACAAGCCAGTGGTGGTGCCTGTCAGTGGTTAAACTAAAAGATTTATCTAAGAAGATTGCGTAGAGGACAAAGAACACTACTCAGAAATGAGATAGGTACAGTTGAGCGGGCTATTTGGTATACAGACAGCTAACTAGCAACGACTATAGCACCATGTTGTGAGTGTACTGAGTAGTCAATCCTTTTACATCACTCTCTCAAATATGCCATGAGGTTCAAAACGTTATAATACACTCAGTAAAACTGAATAATAATATGTGCAGTGAACAGAAATGGTATTTTATATTTTTATGCCAGTATACCGAATAGCTTGTTAGATTTTCTCGAATCGGCACTGGCAAATATTAAATTTGAATTTCCTCTCGCCTTCGCAGAGCAGTCATTGCATCTCATTCCCAATTTTAATATAGCAGTCCAACCTCATTTGTTACAGGAAATAGTCTCAGTCTGCCGCACAGACAGACCGACCTCAGTCACTCGCTGTGGAGCATTGGAACCAAACGCCGAATACGATTCCATTCTACCTTCCTAATGGCGAAAATTGAGATTTTTCGTGTATTTGTGTTATGGCCCGGCAAAGATTGAGTGACATTTTAGAAGATTTTCTTTTTGTTTTTAAGTTACAGGTGGATGTTTCTTCTGCTTCATGTTAATGCTATTATCGCCTGCTGAACTTCAAACTAGCTGCCACGTTGTAATAGGTCGTCGCACTAGCCTTGATAAATGGAGTTCCTTCGAGCAAGCAATGAAGCGAGCTAAAAAGACCGTGTATAGCAATTTAATGAGCTTTATTGGCGGTAGGGGCAGCGTGTTGCAACAGGCTCCCCGGGAGCGTTATATTAGAGTCTGCAAACGAGAAATAATGTAGGCTTTTGCCCTCGGGGCTCGTAGACAGACTGACTTACCACACTTGATATCCGTGAAAAAGTTCTAACAGGTCGTCAGCATGAAGTTACTAATTTAAATGAAGATGTTTAGCCCTCTGTTAATAGATTCACATCAATCGGCGTACCATAATTAAATCTGGTCCAATAACAATAAAGCATCAATTCAAAATTAAATAAATTACCCTACCTATGTGTAGACAAAATTCAATATATTCTTAACTTACAAAAGCGAACACTTCGATTTCATTTCTAACCGATTTGGAAAAAGAAGGACGCTGTCAATTCCACTGTATATTTTTTTAAATGTTTATTACGCGATTACTCCGCCAATTATGAATTGATTTTGATAATTCTTTTTTTGTTTGGTGGGTCGTACTTCAGAGGGGGTCCCATATCAATTTTATGAACTACGTTTGATCAGTTTTTGAGCTAGCGTCGATATACCTTATTTAATCTACTCCTTTTATCTTGATGATTAGTACCTACTCGTAGTTCAGGTCACTGTTGTTAACATAGCAATACCAAAACTCAAAAGTGAACAATAAAAAACTTCTTTACGAAAAAACAAAACCAAAGACAACGACTTCCGAAATTAAAATGATTTTCCACTTTGTAGTGTTTCTTCGGAAATCGGTTGCGTTATTTATAAAAAAGTTTTAGAGATAACTTTAGAGATATTTTGTAATTGAAAACAAGACATTAACAGTGCATGTACCTTGTAATGTAAACTAAATACCTATATGGGTACACATTAAGAAAACATCGTATTATACCTATCAGATGAAAAAATAGCCCGCATAGGTAGGTATGTAGTGGATTATGTTGAATAAGGGGTTTGTGTCAAGTTGGCGTCGTTTTGAAGTTGGGCGGCCAGTGATGAAACTTGGATATTACGAAAGAACAGAATAAAGCGATCGAAAAGCTCTCGTGGATACATTTCTCTAATCCATATCGGAGCGGAGATATTTGGTATTGTATTGCTTATTAAAATCGAAGAAGTTACCTATTATATTCCACTGAACTCTTTTAGGTTTCTGCCGCATTTACTTAACAACTTCGATTAAATTAAATCAAATACAATGACCTAATAGACTTTCTATATTAAACAAATCTATTTTCCATTACTTTAAAGGTTTTTAAAATCCCAATTCCAAGAAATCCTTCAAAGCTAATCAAGAATGTCTTGGCGCTATAAAAATAAAGCAGATAGGAGCTCTCGCCACCATCATTACCAATCTTCGCTCGGGTGAGTGAAATCAGAGATTATCTCAGATTTTCAATAAGTACGTCAAGAAAGACTTTAGAAAAAAACTACGAGTCTCGTCAGGTAAGATGCAGACATACATTTATGTTTGATATTCAATAGACAATGATAAGATATTCATTATTTTATTATTATCAATATTATTGAATTCTTTAGATTCATACAGACGACTTACACTATAAAGAAAACAAGAGATGCAACAAAAATTGGTTCCATTTAATAACACAAGATAATTACGTATATAAATATTTTTAATCTATTTAAGCCACTTATTTTGAATTCATTTAAGTAGGTAATCGATTATTCTCACGCTAATTAATGTAGTTGTTATCCATCGTCTCGTATGCCTACTATAATAATTACGTACATTACAACGCGGACCATTATTTATATCGGATTATTATTATACCGGTATTTTCAGCAAACTAATGATTTGTTGCGCTAGAAATAAACAACAGTTGTATAAAGGATTTTTGACATTTTTATAATTCTCAGCGATATAATAACTGACAATGATTATACTACTCCTGAGCCCCCGCGCACATAACAAGTTTTCAGGTTAATTCAGGGAGACATAAACGCCTCGCAGCAAACCAAGTGGTATCCAAGGTATCGAAGCATGTCGACAAGCGACTAATACCAACATTGATCCACTCCAAGTTTAAGTATTACTGCAAGTAGCGTGCTAACTCCTGCGTACGTGCGGTATAGGTTGTTCCATGGCAGCGCTACTGCGAAGTAGTTCACACGAGATCAGTCTGTTAATTAGTAAAAGTAGGATGATGTATATATGCTTTTTAATGGTATAGCTCTAAAACCTCATATGTATAGGTATTTTTGTTGAATACTTTAGGTGTGAATGTCACGGCAGTGATGATAGACAGACGAAGACGGTCGGGTCCGTAAAGTGGAAATAACAGAACGTCAGGCTTGGACCTCACGTGAAATTAGAAGATCGTACAGAAGTTATTGCTTGTCACCATTAGCAACTGTAAGCACCAATTTAAGAACAACAAACAAGTCACAATTGTTTCTCAAACATCAGCCACTTTGCTGCCAAAGAAAAGGTGAACACAACACTAACCTTTGTATCAAAGCATCAATTAGCACACCGGGGAGCCGAGCCGGCGCGGGCGGCAGGCGATCATGAAATATTCATATTGAAAAGTTGGTTTCAGTAAGTTGGACTCAATTTGTAAATGGTGGTCGTGACATAAATGTCTTGCTTTACAGCAGCGGTTCGGCAGCATCCACTCAGAAAGAAGAAGCAGTGGTTTACCTTCTAATAGAACACGTTTGAGTATTTCCAGTGATAGACTACTCCTAACTCCTGGTAACAGTAATGAGCTACAAATTAGATTGGAACCCAATAAGCTTATTATTAAGCTAACAAGTCAGTTATTAAGGTACCATATTAAATTCTCCGCAAATTGAACGGTAATTTATTAGCAGTCCTAATACCAGTGGAAGCCAGGGCTGCCAGGGTTGCCAGTATGTCTCAATGTTTTTAGTTCGTAGGTTATTTTTTGTACCTTTCATTCCTGGAAACTAAGTAATAATAGATGAGCTAAGTTAAGTACAGTAACGATAACTTTGAAGTGCGTGTGTAACTTGTGTTGGAGGTACCAGCACGGTGCGGGGAGTGATTAAACTAAGAAACTTGTTTGAAACATGTCATCTGGTGACGTGACACCGGGGCGAGTGACGTCACCTTCCATCCCCTTTCATTTGTTTGTAAAGGTCACCAGTCACCAGTCGAATTATGAAGACTTGTCTGGGGTAGAGGTGGATTGGACGCATATGTTAGTACATATAAAAGTAGGTGTTCAAACTCAAACTCAAACTCAAAGTATTTATTTCAAATAAACCAATTACAGGCACTTTTGAATTGTCAAGGTGTCGGTCAGTCAGAGAGATGAAGCTAGTTGCCCATTCCAAAGCAGTAGGTACCTATGGAGAAGAACGGGCAAGAAACTCCATGGACACTCTTTTAAACAATATATGGTTACAAAAAATTGGTTACATAGTTCATATTAATATTATACATGTGAGAACGATGCAGAACGTTAAAAGCATCCGATATAAAATATGTAAAAACTATCCAAAAAATAAATTAAAACAAGCCTTAGTCAAAATATTATAATATATGTAATAAAATATTAAACACGCCAGCTGACATAATGGCTTTGGTATTTTACATAGGGTTACTGTCAGAACATGATGACATGTTCCCACTGGTGATAATTGCAAAACAAATATACATTAAAAGTCTTATAACAGGAGGGAACAAGGTGCGCGCCTTCAACGGTTCGGATGCCCGTATTAATGATTCTTTTTCGGCATACTCAAATGAACTCAGACGGAACTTGATGCTCTAAGTAGAAGGGTCCTACATGGACCGGAGCAGACCTCTTAGCGTCCGTAGCCTGGTTGCAATTCGGTGATCGCTTTGGAGAAACCCAAGGTTTTGTCTTTGCGATTACGGACGACGTTATTGTGATGAACATCTATCGAAAATATATTGAGAAGGATGGCTCGGTTGACATCTGTTGGGCATGCCACCGTCCGAGAAGTCCATCCGACAGATAATTTCTGGCTGTTCTCGTCTGGGTCACGGAGACTACTTGCTCGCAAGGTTGTTGACATGTGGGATGTGGATACAGCAATCATTGTGCCGATAGTCGTGACGGCCGATGGCAAACTAGCCAAGAGCTTCGAGAGGAGGCTCTCGTTAGGCAGCTGGATCCAGAAAGCGGCACTCTGCACACGGCACGCATAGTTACGAGACTCCTCTCTCAGGAGCCCTTACCACCGGTAGCAATTTTTTATATTTTAAAATGTTTTTATAAAAATATTTAACAAATAATATGTACATAAATGAAATCAAGGATTAAACTGTATCTGTGATGTTGTACTGTTTGCAGATGATACCTCTCTTATCTTTAAAGTAGACAGAGATAGACTAGTTTTTGACGATGTTAACAGTGCACTCTCAACAGTAACGGATTGGTTTACATCTAATAACCTAGTTCTCAATGCGAAGAAAACGAAATGTATAAAATTCGCCTTACCCAATGTCAGAAATCTAGGACCACAAATAATATTAGATAAAGAGGTGCTTGAAACTGTAGACACAGCAGTCTTTTTGGGAATAACAGTAGATTCTAAACTCCAATGGAGCCCACATATATCAAGTCTAGCAGGACGGCTTAGTTCAGCCGCCTATGCCGTCAGGAAAGTAAGACAATACACTGACGTTGATACAGCCCGGTTAGTGTATTTTAGCTATTTTCATAGCGTTATGTCCTATGGCCTTCTGCTGTGGGGCAAAGCCGCAGATATAAATAATATATTCGTTCTTCAAAAACGAGCTGTTCGAGCAATTTACCAGCTAGGTGCCAGAGTATCTCTGAGAGATTTTTTTAAAGAAATTGGTATTCTTACGGTAGCGTCACAATTTATTTTCGCCAACATTTTATATATTAGACAAAATTTACACTTATATACTAAAAACAGTGATATTCACAACATCAATACTAGAAATAAGGATAAACTACGTGCTCCCTTTCATCGGCTTCATAAGGTTCATAACTCATTTGTGGGGCTTGGTATAACCTTTTATAACAAGCTGCCCTCTTCTTTGCTAGAATTGCCTTTTAATACGTTTAAATCTAAAGTAAAATCTATCCTTTGTTCAAAGGCTTACTATACTACCAACGACTACTTAAATGACAAGAATAGTTGGTCGCTGTGATTAACACAAGACAATGTTTATGTTCTTTCTCCAGAATTAGCTTCATAAAATTATTTTTATTATGTATTCAATTCATTGTTTTGGTTGTTTTTATTTTTTTTATTAGCCATTTATTGTTGACATAATCTACTCATTACAATGTTTTTTTTTTAATGAGTTGTATTGCAAAATGTGGTTAGCTAGAGACCTCGACAGTTGATCATATTTATTTATCTTGATCCTAGTTAGTAATCATTAGCAATTAATTGATTGATTTTACTTCGATGGTCCTAGTTTATCATTTTTAACTTCGAGTTACGGCTGTATGGACATAGTACAGCATTGCACATGTAAGCGGGCACGCACTTTTACCTGGAGGCTCTTTTTTTTTCTTTTTAAATTTACGCTTGAGTACAGTCAGTTTTAATGTTTTAATTGGTATATTGACGTGTGCTAGCTGACATGTGGCAAATGATTGATTTTAATGTGATGTGTTTCGTAATGTTAATTACTTCTCATGCGATAAATGTGTGTAGAGTCAAGTTCTTCCAACTAAACAGACAGCTGTGCTGCTGGGGAGTTTGTTGCGCCACTTCTTCTTCCCAGCTAAAGCACTAGGAAGTGGTGAAGGGTGGGCGTTTTTGGGGGACTGTCTTATGTAACTTTGACCTTCAAAAAGTGCTGATCTTCAGCCTAATTTGAATAAATGACTTTTGATTTTTGATTTTGATTTTGATTTTGAAACGGATATAAAGTAACAAGGAAACGTCTTAGATACTCAGATCTTGCTCAAGCAATCTCACAAGTTTAACTGTAGCAATATTAACTAGCGCGGAGCCTGCCTAGCTCTTAGCATTGCTATAGCTAGGAATGCAATAAAGTTCGTGGAACTTTATTGCAATCATAGCTAACTGCGGCACCCGTCACGCGCGGGGTTTCATTTGATTATGCGCTGAGCCACTTAGCTTATTATAGCTTTGTCGAACTGTGGGAGTATGTCTTAATGTACCCAGTGCTTATCCAGTCCGTCAGAAGTAACTACTTTTAACTTAGTCTTTATATGTACATACATAATAATTTATAAAAGCGAAAGGTCATTCACAGCTAATATTTATTATTTCTGTTAAGTGTGTCGAGAGCCCACTTTGTTGAGACATCGCCATGATTGGGTTGGTCGACCGCTGTTCACGTGACCAGAGGGCTTGCCTAGTTTTTGGTGGAATCAGCATTGCTATACAACGTGGCAATGCTGCCAGCCTGTTGAGAACTTTTCCTGTTGACAGCGTTGTGGACGAATTTTTTGACGCCCCATGATTAATTCCCCTCTCTTTATAAATTATGTAAATATAATCTGTATAAAAATCATCAGTGAATTATAACTAATTGTAGAAGCAAATATTTATGTTTTATGAATAAGTTTAAAATTGAGATTACCATAATGTTTTTTTTTAAGAAACAAACGTAATTTATTATGTAAATCAAGCTTTAGGGTGTAAAATATAGAAATACATCGAACTAAGTTAGTCTTGATATATTAGGAGTAAGGTTCTCAGTCAATTCAATAAAAGGAATGAATTTAGCATTTTTACGGATTCAGCTGAGTAGGGTATATCTCACGTGGCCTTAGCGGCTGATTGTCATGATATTTACATTCGATTGGTAAAATTGACTTTTTTATAAGATACCTTTAGGTACAGGGTCTGTGAATGTGTGTGTCACCAACGCCTGTTCCAGGTTACAATTTGCCTCATCAACACGCATGAAGCCACAGCTAAAATTAACTTTTAAAACTCCATCTCAACGTTTTAGCGCTTGCCATTTTTTTTTCAGTATTAATCTTTTTAATTGCTTGTATATTTTGAGGACAAAAGTTCCCAACTTCGCCAGTACGCGTGCAAGCTGATCGTTAGCGAGTCGAGTTACATCTCCTAATGAGAAGGTATCTCTGTGCCATGGAACCTACAACTTGGCCACGACTTGCTTCGCAACTACCTGACACAAGTTTTCCCTAAAGGCTAACGTCCCGAGCTCCAGTCGTCGTTTATTAGTGAACTGTGCTTCAAATGTTGCCTGCAGGAGCCAACATTTTAAGTCAGTTTCACGTGTTAGTTTCCAAAATTTTTAAGTGCATGCTAATAATATTTCTATTTAGCCATTTACAGACAAGTTTGAACTGTCAAGGAGTCGGTTAAGTAGAAAAATGAAGCTAGCTGGCCATTCTAAAGCGTAGTAGGCACCTATGGAGGAGAACAGGCAACAAACTCCATGGACAGAGTGTTCCAATTAGGTTGGTGTACTGTTACAAAATTGTTAGTTACGTCATTAATATTGAATTTATTTATAAGTAAGACTAATGGAATAAGCAGTACACGCTAAGCTAAAGTAAAGTAAAGCTAGCTAAGAGATGACCAGTTCCAACTGACGGCGCACGTTCACGTACATGACGCCTGGATCCGTACCGTCAACTCAACCGTTTTGAAGGGAACTAAATGATTCGACACACGCGCCACCATCAGCGAGACATAGAGACAGTATCTCAGCCGCCAGGGTACATTAATTAAGTCAGTAAATGACATATTCCCCGGTAAATTTTTGCGGTAGGTGTGTGTTATGTAATTATAATAATACGAGTTTATAGAATGCAAAGATAGTTTTACAGTGTTCAGCAGCTCCAACAATGTTTTCAAATGTTAATTAATCAATTAGTTGTGATTGTGGAGCAGGACCAACGTCGAGTCAGGCATTTTGTCAGTGAAGTAGTCCCCAACTCGTAGTATGACTACATAATGTGCCTTTTTGCCAAGATTTGATCAGTTTGCGATTACATTCAGTTGGAGAATGCGATGAGGTATTTATTATAACTTTAAAAAAATTGCCCCTTGTGTGTATTGTAGCGCACATCTTATACCTGCTAACCGAAAACTGACATGGAAACCACTCGAGCAATATAAAATTCTGAACATCAAACTCTAACGTCGATCCAACTACCGGGGGTCCTACCATAAACTCTTATAGCAGGTCAATTTTAGACGAAAAATAACCTGCCGTGTTAGTTTGTACCATGAACTCGACAAGCAGCAGGCCAGTCAGCGATCACGTGGTCTAAACCGGTGAGTGACTACGTGACAGCATTTCAGCAGGCTGGCCTGCAACATATCCTTACCATGTAGGCTTTTTGACATTTAAACATTCAACAATTGAACTGCCCTGCCCTCATAATTTGCAGCCTTGTGAAAGTAGCAATTATTCCTTTTTTGCCACGGAACAATGTTTCTATGATCAATCTTTTTTATTTTAGACTGTTATTATAAAAACATATTTTATTTCAATGAAAACCGTAAAACCGGTTAAGTATTTTAGAACGTCTGTTTATATATCAGCTTACTGGCCAGAGACTATGTAGCAGGTCAAAAGTTGACATGATGCAGGTCAGCGGGAAATATTCATGGTATAAACAGAAAACCTGTCAGGTTAACTTGCCCAGTTGAACTGCCCTGCACTTGGCAAATATTTTAAAAGTTTATTTCCCCCTGGAAGCCAATTTTCGTGGAATGTTACAAAGAGGTCATTCGAAGTCAAGGAGGATTGCGAAGGATTGGACAGGTTAAGCCAACTCACCTTCTGTGAGTCAAAATACTTTTTCACCTCACAGGCTCGGAAAGAGTCTGTTTGTCATTCGAAATCTGAGCCGAAAATCAATTTTTGCTCTCTAGCGTGGAAAGAGTTTTTAAAATTCGAACCTTTCTATTTAATAACTTTCTATACTGCCAGTCCACTAAAATTGCATGACACGGTCTAAAATAAAATATTAAATAATACCGCTCACCTTAAAAACTTCCATCACAGTACAGAAATTACATATTTTGCGAGGATATAATTGTAAAATTGGAATTAATGTTAATAAGTATTCCATTTGATTAAAAAAATCTGTGACGTCACATTTGAATATGCCATAAAAATACTACCTTGTCAAATACCCAATTGTGTAGTAATTTAAGTTTAATTTTTTAAATAAAATAAATACTAATATATGTTATTTAATCCTTTGCTTGGCAAAAATAAATATGTATTAAATTAAATTAGTTAGTTATTTGTATTAAATTAGTTTTTTTCTTTCATTCTCCTTAGAGGACAAGTAGGATTTAGAACAAAATACAGGGTATTTAATTTTGGAGATATTCTATCTAACTCATAAGATACATTGCCAAGTATCTGTTATTTTCTTCACATGAGTCAATGTATCTGAGACGCTCGAACAAAATAAAACTCAACAACACCTGTTTTCTTGCACCTAGCAGTTTCCTCGCTGTAGTGAGGTGAAAAATTGTGTGTTGCGGTCGGCAGTAAAGCTTTTCTGCGTCTCGTACCTTTGAAACCTTCGTTACGCTCAGGATTCTATATTTGAACCACTCGCTTCGCTCATGGTTCAACCCTAGAATCCTTCGCTTACTCAGGTTTCAATAGAAGTACTCGCGCCAAAAATCAACTTTCCAGCCTTGCATAACAAATAACTATTTCACCTCACAGGCTCGGAAAGAGTTTGTTTGTCATTCGAAATCTGAGCTCAAAATTGCATATTGCACTCTAGCGTGGAAACAGTTTTTAAAATTCGAACCTTTCTATTTAATAATTTTCTATACTGCCAGTCTACTGAAAATGACACAGTCTAAAATAAAATATTAAATCACATAGAAATAATACCGCTCACCCTAAAAACTCCCATCACAGAATAGAAATAAAATATTTTGCGAGGATATCATTGTAAAAATGGAATTAATGTTAATAAGTATTCCATTTGATTTAAAAAATCTGTGACGTCACATTTGAATATTCCATGAAAATACTACCCTATCAAATACCCAATTGTGTAGTAATTTAAGTATAATTTTTGAAATAAAATAAATACCAAAAATAAATATGTAAGTATTAAATTAAATTTAGTTATTTATTTATTAAATTTGTTTTTCTTTCATTCTCCTTACAGGACAAGTAGGATATAGATAAAAATACAGGGTATCTAATTTTGGAGATATTCTATGTATCTTATATGATACATTGCCAAGTATTTTATTTTCTTCACGTGAGTCAATGTATCTGAGACGCTCGAACCAAATAAAACTCAACCTAAAACACCTGCTATCTTGCACCTAGCCGTTTCCTCGCTGTAGTGAGGTGAAAAATTGTGTGTTGCGCTCGGCAGCAAAGCTTTTCTGCGTCTCGTACCTTTGAAACCTTCGCTACGCTCAGGTTTCAATACAAGTACTCGCGCCAAAAATCAACTTTGCAGCCTTGCATAACAAATAACTATTTCAATGTCTGAATTCATGTGTTAAGGCTGCTATTTTCCCGTATCTGAAGATGAGACATGGAAGCTTGTGGGATTTTGTTTTTTTTTCAATTAAATTTGGGGGAGGTGCTGTAAAGGTTGTCAGTAAAAGGTGACCTGATGTCATTCAGGCTGGTACAAAAATAACTCTGGTTGCATTCGATCACTAAAGCGAATTCGAAATTAGCTTTTAAAATAAATTATTACAAACAACAGTGATATGAATGATATATTAGGCGCGCAGAAGAGAACACGTTTCCTTGAAATAAACGGAATGGACAAAAGATTATTTATTATGTAACGCCCCCACATTATATTGTTCCACTAATAGCACTTCTCCAGCGCTGGGCTTTTACGGAATATTACTTCCCGTGCAGCATAGGACAAGCAACATGCTAGGAGTTGGGGTATACTCTTGGAATACATATATCAAATGTTAGGATATAATCAACAAAAACCGAACCGCAACGCAACGTACCGAAATATGCGTCCAACCCGTGTTTGTCAAACTTGTGTGCATATGGTACGAAGCTACACATTTATCTTCTCCGCAGCCGCAGCTAGGAAATATTACAGCACTTTATTTAGCACAAAGGGTTGTAATGAACTGCCGGCACGTTGTTATGATTGGACGTCAGGAATGCGAACAATTCCGCCGCAACTTTATGAAATCCTGTTTTTGTGAAGCGCTCAAGTTCGAGGGGAAATGGTGATTTATGATTCCGCTCCTGCGTCACAGGTCTCCTCTCTGTGAGACGGAGTGGGCCATAATCCACCACGCGGGCCCAGTGCGGGTTGATGGATGTCACATGTTTATTTTTTTTTGGTTTTGGCCTATTTGTTTTGAATCATATTTGATATTTATTTGATAACAGTTGAGCGGCTATACTGTATTAAGTCAGGCGTAAATGTTAGCTACCCTAAAGGTTCAACAGGTAACCTAGCCTAATCTAACTCTAGACCCAACATTGAACTATGACATAGAATCCTATAATTATTATTTTAATCAAACCTAATCAGCCCACAATGTTCCCACTGCTGGGACAGTGGGACACAGGCTCTCGGTGGGAGAGAGTAGGACGTTAGCCACCGCGCGGGCCCAGTGCGGGTAAACATGATAAGATTGTCATTAGCCCTTTAACCGCCCCAGTCGGATTAATACGACAAATGTTGTCGTGCCCGTGCCGCCTGAGTCGTGTTTATACGACTGAGAATCTATGTTCGGATTTCGTTGTTTATGTAATTGCAAGACCATATTCGTCTGAAATAAAAGTTTTTTTTTTATGAGTTGGGCGCGGGGGGCACGACAACTGATACTTAGTCGGGCGGTTAAAGGGTTAACTTGGGTTTAACCTTTGGAGGTTATAATCGTGTCTCGGCACTCGTGGCAGGCCGTAGCAGGCCGTGACAGGCCGTGGCAGGCCCTTGTTAGGCTCGCGTGAGCCTTTGATCGGACAACTTAACAGCTGAACATTACACCCACGGTGTCCACCGCTGCTCTCAGACCAGAAGCGCTAATTACAGTGAATCACGAACGAGCTTTATTTATTATTCTTTTGAACAACAAATAGCTAACGGCCATACTTTGTAATTATACGAGCTTGAATTTAGGAGCTGGAGAGCTAATTATGTGCGAGGGGTAAGTTATCTATACTAATATTGTAACGAGGAAAGATTTTTATGTATGTTTGTAACGAATAAACTCAAAAACTACTTAACGGATCTGGATTAAACTTGGCACAAAGTAATATTACTTTTTATCCTGGAAAAATAGGTGGTTCCCGTGGGATAATTTCTTACATACGCAGGCGAAAACGCTGGCAAAAGCTAGTTAGAAATAGATGAAATAATATGTTTAATTAATTATTAGGCTTGTCACTATTATTTTTGTATAGTGTCTCACTAAATACTTTTACATTTTTTTACATTAATAATGGTGGTTGTGCTTGACGACAGCGGCAGCTCAAACTCAAACTCAAAGTATTTATTTCAAATAAACCAATTACAGGCACTTTTGAATTGTCAAGGTGTCGGTCAGTCAGAGAGATGAAGCTAGTTGCCCATTCCAAAGCAGTAGGTACCTATGGAGAAGAACAGGCAAGAAACTCCATGGACACTCTTTTAAACAATATATGGTTACAAAAAATTGGTTACATAGTTCATATTAATATTATACATGTGAGAACGATGCAGAACGTTAAAAGCATCCGATATAAAATATGTAAAAACTATCCAAAAAATAAATTAAAACAAGCCTTAGCCGCTAAGAGATGACCAGTCCCTACTGACAGCGCCCGTTCACGAACATGACGCACATATTAGCACCATTCAGCTCAACCATTTTGAAGGGAGCTAAATGATCCAACACACACGCCACCATCAGCGAGACATTAAAGTGAGCATGGCATACTCTCAGCCGCCAGGGCACATTCAAGTCAATGTATACGTAGGTACCCAACAAATGGTCGCTTTATAGTAGGTACATAGTACTCACATATGTGATAAACAATTATACAATATTAAGAGATTGAATTTATACAATGCAAAGATAGTTTTTTTTTGTTGTTGATCTTCCGCAGCTCCAACAGACTTGTGAGATGCCCAGGCTCAACCCAAGATTGTACAAGTGTTTGTACTAACAATCGAATTTCTAGACAAGCAAGAATACCTATGTATACAAATATGTATAATCCAAATAAAAAATATTTGAGCCATAAACCAGTTAAATAATTACGTAGGTAGGTACGGGTGAGTCTCGAGGTTTAATTAAAAATTGGTACACCTAAACATTTGGGAAAGTTATTGCGTATTTTTGCGTAGAAATATACCAAAATATTTTGCCCTTTTTGGTATACCGTCCAATTCAGTGTTATTTACAAGAAAATAGAAATAGCAATCTATTTTCAATTTTAAAACGGGTGGTCCAGGGAGCCCGCACTGTGGGCTCAAGGGGATCTTATACTGAATTACTTTATATGTTTGTGTTCAACGTAACACATTACGTGGACCCACCACAAAGTAACCACCTAAAACCTAAACAAATGTCCGTGTGAACCTAAACCTAAACAATCTTCTAAACCATAGAATCTTTTACTAGATACAAGGTACGAGAACAAAAAACAACATGCAATTCAATAACTTTCAGATTTTTCTATATATAATAAAGTGTAATGGAGAAGTATCGGAGTTTACTTTACGTCGACGTAACGAAGCACAATTTATCAGATACAAGTCACGTTCCAGCACAATGTGATGTATGATACGATTCAACTCATCATAAGTGGGTGGAATACCTTTTCATCAAACGAATTTACAAAGGTTGTCAGCACAAGGCTCCGTAGCATTGATGTTTGCGAACACAAACGATGGCAGCCGGTGTCAACGAATTCGGGATACAATTACTAACAATGCTGTGCTGTTACAATAATGGGCTGTGTAGCCTGTGTAGGAGGCCGATACGTGGCTGCTGGCTTTGAAGCACCTTTGTAGAGGGCTGGAATTGAATCTACGATTAATTGTAGACAAGCTAGATGTGCTACGCTACGAATTAAACACATCGGTCGAACTGAAACAGCTTATAAATCAGATCATTCCTGATTTCTCGCTGTTTCAGAGTGTCTACAGTACACCTTAGTGGTAATTCATATCACCGTCTGTTGTGAAATTCTAAGTGGGCGTCTTTCATTGTTTTGTTTATCCCAAATATACACATTATTCTCTTTGAGGGCTATAGCGACTGATGCCGCAAACCAAGTGTTTTCCCGTAGTCTGTTGTTATTGTTGTTGTTACTGTTTTGTTCTGTCTTCCGCTCAACCAACTGTTGGTTGTTTGTTGTTGTACGTTGTCAATGTTGGTATAAGTGGGTAGTCCACAAAATGTTGTAGTAATGTCTTTGTAGAATAAAAACTACGGATAGCTGGGCGGTTAGATCAACACAAATAAAAGGAAAACCTTTTCGATCTGGTTCCACTTTGAGCCACAAAGTATAAGCGACTTACAGTTTATCAGATCTAAATTGGCAACTTATCAATACTTTAAGATAACAAAGAAAACAACCAATTAACCGAGTGGTTGCAGGCGATGGGATCGTCACAATAGTTGCTTATTGTCAACAAAGAAGAAAGACAAAGAGAGTAAATCAAAATGGACGAGACATTTGAATAAGCTTTCTGTTGTAAGCGGACCAATGACTGATCTCGTTTGTTTCGCTCTCTGCATTTATAGGAGCGGGAATGAGTAGCGGGAGCGGAGCGAGTGCGGAGTGGGTGCCGAGATGTGCGGAGCGGGCGTTGTGAACAGATGCGCAACAAGAGAGGCCTAGGGCATAATATTGATACCTAGATGTGAATCGTGAGGGACACAGGCAAAGGACATGAGATTCGTCTTTTGTATTGAGATGCTTATCTAGATCGTCGTAGATCTATATCTACATTATATGTCTCGCACTGAGATTATAAATGCACACGACGTCGGGACGAGGCACCATAATTTGGGGTTGCAATAAGACTCATTTCTCTATTTAGGAAAACCATCAAATAGAGACAGGTTTGTTACAATAAAGCAAAACTTCCAACTTTTAAACATCACGAGCCTATAATAATGAAATACGGATTTCAAAAATCGCTACTCAATGAATTCTTGCACCAAACATAAAAGGATTCTAACAAGTTGAGCTAAGCTCATCAGCCGAATTATACCGGAATGGAAAAAGTTGGTAACAAATATTGGAGGGAACCCTTGCTTGGCGTTATTTACATTAAAATACAAAAATACGGGCAACGGGATAATAATACCCTTCACTACCACTCAATGAAGAGAGAGAGGAGAGTTGGTTTTCAGCTGGGCGGATGTTGTAGTTGTAATATAGTTCAGTCTGTTGGAATGTTAGCGTTCGAGTGCTCATTGACATGTTAGCGTGCCAGTGTTTATTAGCCATCACTGCATTACCAATCAGAACGTTTGGTACTTCAGCTCAGCGCTCGGTTCGACAGAGAGGAGTCCCAAGCTTCAGTTGATATCTTATCCTTGATTACGTAAAAAAGAAATTAAGTAATAGATAAGTACTTTTAGCACTTGTTAAATAATCAATATGAACGACACTTCGCTAACCAATGACCGGCTCAGCCAATCGACCAACTGTTTCTGAAAGATTCTTCAATTTCAAGTTGTATAGTATAAGAACCATGGTGAGTGCTGAGTAGTTTAAGTAATACAGCCGCGAGTTATTCCATCGATGTCTCATAACGTATGGAAACAAGAACCGATATCAAACTGAAACGGTAACGAGATATCGATGATATTTCTGACACAGCCCTCGCGAGGAAGTAATTGAATTCTTATTGTCAAAGTTTGTGAAGCGGCGTCGTTGTCGCGCGGCGGTCTTTAAATACTTGAGAATTTAATAAAAAGGAATTAGGAACATTTATTTCTCATTCAGCGGGTAGAGGAGGGGGGGGGGGGCGGGGGGTATATCGGACATTTTGTAAAGACACACAACAACATCAAACTAAGTTATAATGATGGTCCCCAAGTCCTCAAACAATCTGAAATTGAGTCTAAAAATACGTATTTTATTAGAAGGACCTTGATTGTTAAACACATAGAAGTTCATAAGTATACAATTAAGTAGGTTTCCAATAGCTCACTTTACAGGTACCTTCGACGAATTCATTGAAAGAAATAACCATTATATGTACATACCATCGTAAAGAAGCATAATATATCATTATATGTAATCATTTTTATAACGTATTTTATAAAGTCAAAGTATTTACTAGTGTAATTTATTTTGTGATGCAGTAGGTCTCAAAATTAGCTTATGGTAACTCAAAAAACTATTCATAGCCACTAATTTCAATATTGAATACAACCAATGTTTATAAGAAACATTTAAAATACAATTAATTATTATAAAAAAAATTAAAAAAATAAATAAAATAAAATGATTTTATTTCGGACATAATATGGTCCATAATGTTGTTAGTAGGTATGCAGCGACTTAAAACTATGTTAAATTTAAAATTAGAATTGGAAATTAATTTAATTTAATTTTTAATTTAATTTAATTTAATCTATTCTAATTTAATGTAATCTAATTTATTTTAATCAAATTTTTATATTATCTAATTTAATTTAATTCAATTCAATTCATTCTAATTTAATTCATTTAATTTGTACGATTTAACTTGATCCAATTTAATTTAATTATTTGCCGCACACTGGGGCCCCGGGCACACGCACTTGTGCTTGAACCCAGTGCCCCAGAAGTGGACTGTCCAGCTTGTGGCTGAGCACGTTCAGGATGGTGTTGGCACTCCCACGCGTGCGGAACATCAGCGAAGCGATGCGGCGCCGCAGCACAGTGTGGAAGCCGTCTGTGTGCGCATGCGCAAACATCGCAGACGCACTACAGCAGCGTGGGAGCCCCACCAGCACCCTGAACGCGTTATTATATTGTACTCGGAGAGCGTTGATGGCCCGCTGCGTGTAGTTGACCCACAGATTGCAGGTGTAGAGAGTTTGGCAGAATGCTTTAAACAGTGTGATCTAAACTACACCTCGCAAATCTGCGTGCCAACATGTTACAGCGGACCGCCATCGCCCTCCCTTCCCTTTCTATGTCGCCACCGTCTTTTAAATCCTCGGTAACCACATGGCCGAGGTATTTATATCACACACAAAGAGAGGACTCGACACACGTACAATGTTACCTTTTAAATATTGTAATTTTTTTTTTTTTTCTTTTTTTCTCAAATTCTATTTTATTAGTTGTAAAGACACGTACATTCATATATGGGATCATTACACTATCATAATAAAAATAATTATTTGTAACTCAGGGGGATTCGGCGTTGAAGGCTGAAATACTTACAGGTTTTGCCTAGTTTGGCCTCAAATGCTAATACTTTTGTGTACCTTAAGTTTAGTTTAAGCACTGTACTTGTAAAAAAAATGTACATATTTATGTGAATAAACATTATTATTATTATTATTATTTAAACTCTCTTACTCTGCGAAGAGCGACAGCGTTAAGCAGCACAGGTGCCACATCTCCCAGTTTACGACCCCTGGCTTGAAATACCAAGAGCTCACTTTTCTGCACATTGTACAGGAGACCGTGTACCCTCGCATACTCCTCACACACGCCTATCAGCCTTCTGAGCGCATTGATGGGCTGAGCAACACCATATCATCTGCATAACTAATACTGTTGATACAGTGACCATCGATCGAGCATCCTACTCCGATGTCGCTCAGCTCAACAATCAGCCCGTTCACGTACAAGTTGAAGAGTGAAGGAGATGTTAACCCTTCCTGTCTCACCCCACACTCCAACCTGTACTCGTCAGAAAGTTCTCCAAGCCATTTGACCTGGTTAGTTTGGTGGTCATACCAGTATTTAAAAATATTAATTAACTCACCCGGCTATAGTACCTAAATATTCAGAATACTATATTATAGTTAACCAAGTTTTCGAATTTTCAAGCATTAATACGCAATTATCATTTTGTTTAGATATTTCGTTTTGTGAAGAAGGAATTCTTCAACGGTTTAATTTCATTTTACAGTAACAAAATTGTTTAGTTTCCGTTTCAATTCTGTCAAGACCGATCTTTAATGTCATTTATTATTTAGTTTCCGTTTCAATTCTGTCAAGACCGATCTTTAATGTCATTTATTATTTAGTTTCCGTTTCAATTCTGTCAAGACCGATCTTTAATGTCATTTATTATTTAGTTTCCGTTTCAATTCTGTCAAGACCGATCTTTAATGTCATTTATTATTTAGTTTCCGTTTCAATTCTGTCAAGACCGATCTTTAATGTCATTTATTATTTAGTTGCCGTTTCAATTCTGTCAAGACCGATCTTTAATGTCATTTATTATTTAGTTTCCGTTTCAATTCTGTCAAGACCGATCTTTAATGTCATTTATTATTTAGTTTCCGTTTCAATTCTGTCAAGACCGATCTTTAATGTCATTTATTATTTAGTTTCCGTTTCAATTCTGTCAAGACCGATCTTTAATGTCATTTATTATTTAGTTTCCGTTTCAATTCTGTCAAGACCGATCTTTAATGTCATTTATTATTTTATTCAATGCTAGCTGCTCCAGCGCTGGCTCCTGTTGGTCGTAGCGTGATGTTACATACAAAGAATTTTTCATCAATTCGGACCAGTAGTTCCAGAGATTAGCGCGTTCAAACAAACAAACTCTTCAGCATTATAATATTAGTACAGATAACCGGTGCCACACAAGCATGCAGAAGGTGCTTTTGTGCACGAGGGTGTCTTTGAGACTCTTAGACATAGTCCGTGACGTCATCCTTGCCTTGTCGAACATTGCTCTGAAGCAATTTTTCTTGACGAACAATGCGGTCTCGTATAATAATTATACCAGACCGCATTGTTCGTAAACACAAGATAATGTTAGTATTTAAAGTGATTTAAAATGCTATTTGCAATTTTCCGTTAGTTTAGGACTAAATATCGATGTAATGCACCTCTTTTTTAGCTTTTACAAAATACACATTGCATGTATGATATTCAATATGTTCTCGTACTTTTGTTGATAATGTGCCTGTTTTTTACCAGAATTTTACAGCATGTAAACAGTTCTGAAATTCTGATGCATTGAAAGCATTGTAATAAAAATCGTACAAACATTAAACATTTTAAACTACTGTATAAATTTTAAATGTTCAGTAACGCAGATACGCAGTAAAGATTCAGATATGTAGATATTAAAAATAATCGTTTTCGAACATTTCAATATTTTGTGTAGTATTTTCCATCCGTCATTAAATTCATGAAATTAGAGCCGCAGATGTTCAGCTGCAATATTTCTGATGGTATTTACCTGAATATACGCACATGTACTTAGCGGTGTGCACACGCAGATCATCAATTTGTCCGGTAACGCACTGGTTCACATCTCCGTCGGCGCGCACTACTCAGTCAGTCTCAGAGATGTATACTTGTGTAGCTACAATTAAGTACCTATTGTGCAATAACTTTTGTGGTTCATATTAAAACAATATTATGGAACAACGTCCGTAGACGATCAACTAAATTCTTGAAGACTGTTCAATCATTCCAATTAAAAACAAGTATTTCTGAAGGTAGTATCGATGTCCCTATTATTAGTATATTATTAACTAGCACTTTGCCCGCGGCTTCGCTCCCGTGGTCTTTCCCGTGGGACCCGTTATTTTTTCCGGGAAAAAAAGTAGCCTATGTTACTCCTAGAAAACTAAGCTTTAAAGATTTTTTTAAATCGGTCCTGTAGTTTCGGAGCCTATTCATTTCAAACAAACAAACAAACAAAAAATCAAATCTTTCCTCTTTATAATATTAGTATAGATATGTCGTATTGTATCATTTAGCGTATTTCGATCGATATTCATCAGAACGGCTGCATAAATAAAATAAAAACTGAATCTTAATAAAACTTATTTGAAAAGGACTCGAGATGCAATTGCTTATTAAAACATGACTTTTAATAATCAGAGGGGAAGCAGTGATGTTAACTATTCTAAGCATCCTCTTTGATCGAATCGGTCGGACATCGCTTGGGAATCGCTCGAGTATCGGAGATTGCCAGGGATATTATACTTATGTATTTAAGAGACCATAAAGTACACCAGTAACTGGAATTAATTATGTTGAAGTTAAATATAAAATAGCAGCTTTTAATTGGATTATAAACTGAATTGAGATAAGATTTTGTTGCCCTCTTCGACACTAGAGACGTATTTAGGCTTATTGGTCGATTCGCGTGAATGTACTCGCCGTAACGGGCGAATCGAAACATTTCATTTAATATAATTTCTCTGTCATAAATTTATTTGTGGGCAAACCGGACTAGCTAGTAGATTGCCTCATTTTGAATTTTCACACCAATAGTATCGAAAGTTTATGATCGTGTGTGTGTGTCCGTTTGTATGTTTGTTACTTATTCGCGCAAAAACTACAGAACAGATCTGGATGAAATTTGGTAAAGAGAAAGATTATAATATATCTTGTATCAACACATAGAATCCTTTGTATCCCGTAACGTTCCCGTGGGATCAGTTCCGACACCCACCCGGGCGCGGGCTGAAGCTACTATGCAATAAAATTACGAAAAAGTACGTACACTAGATACTATATTTACTATATTTACCAATTATATTGTACAAGTTAAAATACCTATAATTTAAAGATAAAAAACATGAAATCTAAAATGTGCCAATTGCCTTATAGTAATCAAATTCGTGCGAGGTACCAAAAGAAATAATATTATTCAAAGTGTCGATTTGCCCGTTCCGAGCAAATAAATTCGTGCGAATCTACCATTATGCCCTTATTTTACGTATCAGAAGGATTCTATTACAAATGGCGCGGGACATTACCTTAAAAGGTCATTCTAACAGCTTTGTAATGCTCAAACTTCAAATGTGATCATTCTCTTCCTCTGGGGAGGTTTGTGTCTCGTTGTAAACACGTCAAATCCGGCCTAGAGTAAGCTTGAAATAATGTTTTCTATTTATTCTCGATATTTCGACGGTCCCGAACTCCCGTCTCGTGGCGACAAAGGAACAAAAACTCCTGTCATCCGAGTCTTGTAGGAGTAGGTATATTTGAAAGAAACGTAGTTAAGTAAACCGCAATGGTTCCCGCATGACTTGAACAGGCTCCAATTGAGAGCTACAATTGGATCACTGAAATAGTCAATAAAGTAAAGGTCAATGTTTATTCAGAATGTTTTCTGGAATTTAGACATCGAGGTAATGCAAACACAGCGCATGAATATGTAGCGCTTCATTCAAATATTCATAGCCTACGTTTGTTATTTCCACCCTAAACACATTGAAAATGCTACAATAGTTGAGCAAACACTGCTCGCCTACTGTGGGGAACAATGTCTTGGGTTTACATCGCCTATTGACCAGCAGCGGTCCCTCGGCTGTGCCCGTTCGATGGCAGGCGCCACGTCGGGTAGCTACCTAGCTATAGTTACATGTGCCTTTGACTCAAGCAAAAGGTCTACATTCCGGTCGTAATGAGCGGTGTGGGACCGCAAAGTAGAGATGTCCCGAAGGGCCAGCTGTTAGAGATGTCCCGATGGACCAGCAGTTAGACAATATATTATCATCGTACAAACCAAATTTGATGAAATTGCAAGTGGTTACTGTCACTTAAATGAGTGGATACGAAGTAAGTATTAGTCAGGAGTACAGTTTTATGTTATTTTACACTATGGTATATGACGTAGATACTCGTAGGCCAGGCAAGAAGACGCTGTTAGTACATGGGACTAAAATGTTACCCAGATTGACTCGTCTCAAATTATTTGAGAGCGACCCTTTTGATCTTCCTGCCCTAGGTGGGCGTAGCGGAAGGTTCGCCGTGGGTAGGGCGGCGCCCTTTGTCCAAGAGAATGTTATCGTTCCACATTTCATACGCGACATACTGTGTAGCAACGTCGCCAGGGTGTAGCGCCACGTGTTTGAAGTCACACTGTTTCCTTACTGAGCAAAATACAGCGACGAACGTATTAATATAAAATATATAAAGGTCTTAAGTTAATTATTGACAAATAACTCGAATATTCTTACAAAATCAGATACTACCTATAAAAACATTATTCATTTGATTGAGTAATATCTTTTCTATTTCAATTCTGCTACACAATAGATTGGTCCCGAGGCCCATCCTAACATCGGCACGCTTGA
This sequence comes from Hyppa rectilinea, assembly GCA_951799385.1. Classification (NCBI taxonomy): domain Eukaryota; kingdom Metazoa; phylum Arthropoda; class Insecta; order Lepidoptera; family Noctuidae; genus Hyppa; species Hyppa rectilinea. The sequence continues at coordinate 32,583,419 of OX637300.1, read as the reverse complement.
ATAAGATCACGAAAACAAAAGCGTCCGACATAATTCTTCAGAAATACGTTCTCATAATAAATCACAAGAAACATTAAAAAGATAAGCAGATATTATGGGAAGCAGAGACGCCACAGAGTAAAATATTGCGATACGGGTACGGGCGGCATGCAGCAGGCGTACTGACTGGCCTTCTTCTGTAGGGCTGCACATGCAGAACTTCAGTCAGCCAGTGTTAGAACAACATCAAATTATAGTACGAAATTACCTTCGCGGTATACTGAACACTTTATTTTTTATTTGTTCACGAAACAGGAATCTTTACTTTGTTTAGGTTCTTGTAATTTATCAGCTATTAATAAACTGTGGCCCGTCAGGCATTCAGGGCCATTCAGAGTGCATAACCTCCCGGGTTTACTTGTGTTATTCCTACTAATATAGAGTACGTATACGTACAGGGGACGTCACGTGTGCGATACAATAAGTGGTTTCTGTTCAGGAGGCAGCTCTTACCTTTGATTATTTTGTATTGTATGTATGTTTTTGGTTGTCATTACAGGAAATACTATAAAAAGAGATAGGTAGGTACTGTAGAAGATTGAAGACCTTCTACTGAGGGGGCTCAGTGGTAGAGCGTGTAATGTGTGTATTGGGTCTTTTCTACACTATGAAAGCAAACTCACGGATGGACACACATTATATATTATCTCTTGATTATAACGAATACATCTGTCTAGCACCGCCGCCTGTGGCCAACTCTCAAATGTACAAAAGGCTTAAATAATTTAAATTATTTTAAAGGTTCGAATGCCGTCCGATTATTACCAGCCATGTTCAACTGAGGTTTTACTCCCGCCAAGTTCAACGGTACGGTACTGTAGAGCATAACATAAGGTTTTACTGGAGTAAAACCTGAGTAAAGTGAAATAAGTGATGAGAATAAGTTAAAAATAATAACATTCGTTGCGTATACGGAACTTATAATCATTAATTGCTTTACGTCCTCGTCCAAAATAAACTTATCACTGCAAATATTCGGCCATTATCAATGTCACTTGCCTTGGTTAACTTGGAAGGCTTTAAACAGACTCCGGACCCAGGTTGGCCGAAGCAGGGAAAACCTGCTCAGATGGGGATTCATAGACAGCTCCGCCTTAGAGTGTAAATGTGGTGCTGTTCCACAAACAATAGGACACTTAAACTCGTGTCCTGTGTGTCCTGCCGTATGCACGTTACAGGAACTGATGGACGCTAGTGATGGCGCTAAACAGGTAGTCGAATTCTGGGCCGAGGAGATATAGATTGCCATCGAAACGCTAAGAAGAAGAAGAAGATCAATGTCACCACTGCTCAACCTGTTTCTATCATCTCCGGATCAAAAACAATCCGACGTAACAACAGAAACGTTTCACTAGCCTCCTAGTCTTATACAAGATATCGGACAATCAGCCCACTTGCGGAGTCGCGGCGGGCAGGACCCTTTTCAGTGCCGTCACGACGTCAGATAACGTGACGCGTATACACGTCGCTAACGTGTGACGTGACGGATATCCACGTCAATACAAACTGAGTGACGAGACTTCACAACTAAATCTATTGATATAAAGTTGGGGACAAGTTTGCTTTTAATAAGCTCCTGCGTGTCGAGCAGACGGAGTTTTCGATATCCTTTCCGCGCTGGGAGCCCTGGGGCGCGGAGGCGGCGCGGGGGTGGGCGCCGGATGATAATTCTTCTTCTTATTGTTGTACCGGAGGTGAGTAAACTTTTGCCTCAATTTTGTGAGTAGGTAATGGAAAAATATTTTTTTACTGAACCCGTCGGGTACCATATTGTAGACATATTCTTTCAGCTAGCAACAACTAACGGTTAGTAACTATATATGAAAAGCATGTATTAAAGCATTTAAGAATGTTGGCTCTTCTTATGACATTGGCGTCCTTGCTGTCCGGCGCCGAGTGACTGGTATTGTGTTCGTGTGACCATGTGTTATGGAACCATTCGTGAGGAACCTCCGCCCAGCTTAGATAAAATACTTGATGACGTTTGGACAACTCACTTCTATGTACTTACCTGCCTCAATATCATTTCTAATGTGGGGCTCACATTTTTTATTACAGATCTTATCAAAATTCGGGTATTACAATAGTATTTTTATCAGTTATAGATTTACGTGGAGTATCGCATAATATGCACGTAACCGATACACATGTTGATATCTGTACGCCTTTATTGCCATGTACACACATAATATACGCATAAATAAATTATTAATTTAATCCGTACGACTGCCTCGTTTGTCTAGTGGTTGCAAGCACTATTGCTGAGCGTGAGATCCTGGGTTGGATTCAAGGGTCGGGCCGTTTTATTACCTACTGGAATAACACGGTGGAGCAGATGTTCCACTGTGTTGTGTTTGTTGCTGTTGCCATGATGGTGATGGCAAAAGGCTCGCACCCATTTCGTGTGACCTAAACATAACTGCCTATCCCTTAACCAACTAAATACAATCCAAACTAAATCCAGACTAAATACAATTCCAAGCGAAAAATGTTTAGTTATAAATTAGGTCCTGCCAAACCACCTCCCACAGAGCGAGCGACAGAAGGACCTCACCCGACCTCGCTCGCCACACTGAACTGCAACGATGCCGCGGAGACCACAATGTAAACCTGTGTTAGAAGCGAACCCACTTACAACAAGTGCCTTTTAAAATGGCGACATTACGAGCACTATTTATGTAAAAGGCTTCTAAAGAATAATGTGACAAAGAAATAACAACAGTCCGCAGGTGGGTCTGCATCAGTCCGCACGAGGCTGCCCCAGGCCGCCCCAGGCGGCACGAGGCCGCCCAGGCCGCACGACTTTAGCCGTCGTCGTATGTCTCCACATTGTTTTTATAAGAAAAGAATAACAAACTGTCGATCCACGTTTTTAAGATAATATCTGTTCACTTCTTAGGAGCTACGTATGAAGAACTCCATTTTAAGAGAAAATTTGGATGCGAACCTAGTTGAATGATACTATGAGGTACAATTTCCAATCTTGCTTCGAATATTATTATAATAATCTTTTTCGATTCCCTTTGATTGTGTCTGTTCGCCCCGGAAAGGGATCAACTCCAAGAATATTAATCTTATCAACAATGCTATGTAAAAAGGTCATATTAGTACATACAGTACAAAAAATATTGGAGTATCTCATAATTCTTAAAAAACGATAAAGAAAAACCAATCTCATATCGATAACAAGAGGCTTTGAGAGAATCCAATAGAAGGTGCTCAGGCCCACTTAAGTTAATTACCAACCGACCGGCCGTGAACAAGCCACTTCATAATAATACAAATTGCAATGGACAAGTACTACCGTGCAGTCAGCTAAAAGCTCTCACTCCATTACTTACAGATTGGATTTGACGACCATAAAGAGGACAATAATGGCGACGGCTGTCATCCCTGAGGTCCAATTGAACGCATTTCCGAGGTTTTACCGCACATCCCGGGACTCGACCGGGAGCGACGGAAACCGGACCGAACCCGGCAGATCGGCGGCGGCGGGCGCCCGGCCGGGAGACACCGGGTGGCCGGGATAGATAGAATACTTTTATTACATTCACCATAAAATCGGAACCAAACGGACGTTTTTCAATTAAGAAAGGATAAAGAGCCCGATTTTCTGACGTATTTATACGTGATTCTGAGAGCAACTTTGTTCAATTTAATGAAATATTTTTAGAAAATCTTACAATAAACCTGTAGGTCTCGTTTCAGCGGAACGTTTGTTGTAATTGTTTCAATTTCGAACCTCATTGCGATATAATTCCTTTAGGAGTAGAATCAGTGGAGTCGCCTCAGGACACGAGACGTAACGAGGCCCTATTAGCTGCGAGATAAGGAACGTTTATTACGTCAACAGTGATCCCACACACGCCAGAACTGTTTCATTTCACAATAACCTGCTTTCTTTGGCTTCACATGTAATGCGGTGATAGACAGCGAAGTTTCATGATTTTTTAAGTAGCTATCGTGCCAACTAAGGGACTCAACAATTACACGTAGGTAAACTATTTTCTGAAAAGCGACTGTTTCCTTTTTACTAAGTGCAATTTCGTTAGAACCTGTTCATGTTACAGACTATTCTCTTGCCACGACATAATCTATATATATACACACATCAAAAGTGTCTAGGGATCAACATATATTTTTGCAATAACTTTTCTCTTGATTGATATTAATTTAAATTTTCTTTAAGGATTCATCAAATAAAGTGTTTTCGTTTGTCACAGTAACGATAAACCAAGTCACCTTTGCATTAATAAAGAAATTTGCCATTTTCCTAATAAAGGGATTTTTGACATTTGAACCACTAACATTAAAGTTCGAAAAAAAGACTGAAATAACAGTTTTCTTTAAAATTTTATTGGGTAACTTAAACAATTAATAATCCGTGTTTCTACCGCGAACACTAACAACACAAGAACATCGGTTTGGCATACTCAAAATGAGTTCATCCAAATCACGCTGTGGAATGGCCGCCCATGTTCGTTGCAACAACAAAAAAAGGTCTTCTTGCAACTGGATACCCTCCATATTCGGCAGAGCTCTTCTCTGTAGCATATCCCATGCATGCTCAATCGGGTTCAAGTCTGGCGACTGAGCAGGCCAGGGCAGGACATTGATGTTAGCTGCGGCGAGAGTCTGTCTTACAACTCTTGCGGTGTGCGGTCGTGCATTATCATGCATTAACTGAAATAAGGGACCGATTTGCACTTGTAGAGGAACGATGACGTCAGATACAATCGTCTCAGCATAAATTTGAGCGTTGAGGTTGCCTCTGATCCAAATCAACTCAGTTCTTCCGCCGATCCAAATACCCGCCCATACCATGATGGTTCCACCACTATAAGGATGGACTTCCTGGCAGGATTTTAATCGCTGTTGGCGTCCAGGGGTTCTCCAGTGTCGTATACGTCTTGTATCCGGTCTCATACCAAAACGAGACTCATCAGAAAAGCACACGAAACGCCATTGTTCTTCTGCCCAATTTCTGTGTTCAAGAGCCCATTGATATCGAATCCTACGATTGTGCATTGCTATAGGTGGTACCCGTAGCGGTCTTCGGGAATGAAGGTTCACTTCATGCAAGCGGTTTCTGACTGTTTGGTCGCTAATTAAGTTCCCTGAAGAGTGATGAAGCCTCACGGCTAACATCATGGCGGTTATTGTTGGAGCTCTTCGAGTTAAGATTTGAATGTATCGGTCTTGTCTCCGTGTCGCCAGACTTGAACCCGATTGAGCATGCATGGGATATGCTACAGAGAAGAGCTCTGCCGAATATGGAGGGTATCCAGTAGCAAGAAGACCTTTTTTTGTTGTTGCAACGAACATGGGCGGCCATTCCACAGCGTGATTTGGATGAACTCATTTTGAGTATGCCAAACCGATGTTCTTGTGTTGTTAGTGTTCGCGGTAGAAACACGGATTATTAATTGTTTAAGTTACCCAATAAAATTTTAAAGAAAACTGTTATTTCAGTCTTTTTTTCGAACTTTAATGTTAGTGGTTCAAATGTCAAAAATCCCTTTATTAGGAAAATGGCAAATTTCTTTATTAATGCAAAGGTGACTTGGTTTATCGTTACTGTGACAAACGAAAACACTTTATTTGATGAATCCTTAAAGAAAATTTAAATTAATATCAATCAAGAGAAAAGTTATTGCAAAAATATATGTTGATCCCTAGACACTTTTGATGTGTGTATATATAAAAGAAAGTCGGGTTTGTTCCCTCCATTATAACTCGAGATCTGCTGGACCAATTTTCATGGTTTTTGTTTCGTTGGATTTGTCTCCGCCCTGAATAGCAGAATACATTTTTTTTTTTCGATCAGCTGCTGATTTTCCTCCTATAGGGTAGGTAGGTAGGTAGGTAGGGTAGGGTAGGTAGGTAGGTAGGGTAGGTAGGTAGGGTAGGTAGGTAGGTGGGTAGGTAGGTAGGTAGGGTAGGTAGGTAGGTAGGGTAGGTAGGGTGGGTAGGTAGAGTAGGTAGGTAGGTAGGTAGGGTAGGTAGGTAGGTAGGGTAGGTAGGGTGGGTAGGGTAGCTAGGGTAGGTAGGGTAGGTAGGGCAGGTAGGCACTAGGCAGGTAGGTAGGTAGGTAGGTAGGGTAGGTATCACAGTTAAGACAGGACAACGTCTGTCGGGTCAGCTAGTAACAAATAAAAGCAAAGACACTGCGCTAAGACATGACAATGTCTAATCAGATGAGTTGCAACAGTTCAGAATATCCGTTGTTCAGAAACAGCAGCCTGTACGCGCCCACCTCCTTGTTAGCCTACTTACGTAATGAAAGAGTAATACTCACAGCGGTAGGGCTTCTTTTGCTTTTGCTAGAAGAGAAGTGTTCGATCACTTCCCAGTTGGATTTCTTGGGGGCGGGGGTGTCCGCGGGCGAGGGGGAGGCGCGGTGGGCGGCGGAAGGGGTACTGCGCCCCGAGTCCTCCGCACCCCGCACCGGTGTCGCCGCAGATCGCAACGATGCGCATCGTCGCCCGCGCAGCGCCTCCTGCCAAAAAAATAAAAGTTAGTTTCAAAGAACCGTTCGATGTGGTGACGTTTGAGGGAAGCATCCAGCACATCATGGCATGGACGCCATGGACGTCTTGCGGCATAAATATGATGACAATGAAGTCCAAGAGGATGATGATCCTTTAAAACTTTTAAGACTTTCATGTATTTTGACTTTAATTAGCTATGTAGAGGTATTTAGTGAGGGTTTTCCTAACTTTAATCACATTCATAGGGGATTGCAGATCTTACCAAAGTTTTAACAAGTTTCTAACGAGGAGGAAACTAACTGATGCATGAGTAAGTGAGTCTGATAAGTATACCAAGCGACGGCCTTATTAAGCATCCGCGACGTGGACTGTGATCCTCAGTCACAGACTTGAATTCCGTTATGAATGGATTCAAATCTCGTTCATTTTTTAAAGAACTTTTAAAACATAATAAGCAATTTGTTCTAAAAAAAACTGCGATGAAACTTTAAAGCATTGCACTAAAATAAATAAGAGTAAGTGGTATCGAAGACAGCCCCCGTGTGGAGTGCAACAGATTGATACAGCAGCAGTACAGCGCAGTTACAGGACAAGTATAATGTAAAGTGCACTCGCGACTTTATATAAGCTCTTCTGACAATACTTGTGAGACGCAAAGTAGTATAAAACTTGAAGAGAACCACTTACTTACTACCTTAGTGTAGTTGTTGGCGAACTATTCGTTATTCCCATCGATTACTTTGATTTCATGCAGCTCCGTCGAGTTTCAGACTTGCTTTATGTACAAAATAATGAATTGAATGAGTGTCTCAGATAATTATTGAAAATAATGCTTTGTTTGCACTTTCATTTTATTTGAACTTAAAATCATACATTAAAATTTATTTTTCGATGGAAATTCAACGTCTCTGTAAACTCGCAGCAAACGGATGAGGTCAATCCGTGTATTATATTATGTTACGTATTTTTATGACCCCTTCTAATCGAACTTAGTAACCGGCGTCTCACACATACTCATTTCCTTTAGCTTTTGCCTGTTACTGAAAAACTGTGTTTCGTAAATATGTTACTTCAGATAGAAATCCCGTACCATGGGCAAGGAGCAAGTTCCCCAGAAGGCTTCAAGTTAGTTAGAGGCGTGAACAATTTCTATATCCAAATATCAGTAATGTAACCTAGTGGATAGACTCAGAAGACACAGTCACTCCCACTAAGTATCTAAGAACTAACTTGGAAAGAACAGACGTATAATCGCCCCATTAAACTGTACTATACACCATTCTATTGTAATGTAAAGCAGAATATGTTTTAAATTAGAATTGAATTATTTTTTAGGCATCAATCGATAGCGTCAATCATGTGGATCAAATCTGTCTAACAAACATGATACATGGAGGTGTTTGAACAGATGAGTTGGCTGTGCACTACTGAGGGCAGCCTGGCAGGTCGGGTGCGTGCAGGTTATTGAGTAATCAATAGCTATAGCGCTAGGTTTACACGCGCGCTATATCTTCATTTCTCAATATCGTGTATAATATCCGCCGCCGGAGCCGTGCACCGTACACCTCACATGCTCAGATTCAGCGGCTCTCGTGATAGATGACGCCATCAGTCAACGTCGACTCAATTAAACAATGTTTTGCGTTTGTTGGAACAACTGAATAACGCTGCTTTTTACTTCCGCGAGGATTCCTCATTTTAGGTCAGGTTATTGTGATTTGTTTTGGAAAATATGTACTCGCTTTTCTTATTATTAGATTCGAATAAAAACACACATTTAAAATTGGCACCATAATACTATATTTATGTCATAATGCTCTTTCATTGTTTTAAATACATAGACTTATAAACTTTATACAAATTTTGAAATTTACTCCTAAGAAGTGAGAGATCACAAGCAATAAGCCTGCGAACTACGACTTAAGCCGAGAGCGACTAGAAGTCTGGCTAGCGGAACGGAGAGTTGTGTCAGAGCTCCACTTTGCCAATCTGCACTAAGCTTTTCTACATAACGGCTTATAAAGACTATGCACTGCAGCTTAATCGGTCTGCTAATGAAATCTGGATTAGAGTTATTAATTCAGAGCCTTACAAATCATATTTACTTGAAAACCTACTATACTTAGAGAAATAAAGATTTTATATTTACAGAAAAAAAAACAAAACGCGAAGGGAATGAGTTATTCGTCAGAAGCAGATTACGTTTTTTGAAGCCCTACACTATAAATATGGCTTGAAATGAACTAATCTCTCTCTGGTCACGTGAAGAGTCGAACAACCGCTTGGCGATGTCTTGAAAAACAATAAGGTTGGTAAGTGCCTATAAGGTTGGAATATTTGCGCCGTTTGAGGTTTTTGCACCTGTAGCGGCTGCATATTTAGTATGGGATAGCGCAAGGGTGTCAACACACATTGCATCCCACACCAAACGCCTTCCAATGTGTCATTATTGTCATTCCGTCTGGTCTCTTCCCATCGTCGCGTGTCAAGCGTGTCAAGGGATTTAAAACAGTAGGCTCCTCAGCGGTGACAAATTGAAACGGTTAACCGATTTCACATTATGTTACTGTTCGTCTGAAGAAAATAATTATTGTTTGTGGTCAAATTAATTATTGCAGTCATTCATTTAAGGCTGCCTAAACATTTTTATGTTTGATAAAGCCATAATGACGATGCACAACTTAGTTGGAAAATGAACTTAAATCCCATAGACGGGTCAATATCATCAGTATGCTTTACCCTCAGGAGCCTTCGTGAAGAACTTAGCATAGACATTTTAAAATCAGTTTACTGGTAGAGTCAAGATTTAGATATAGTATTCAACAATGGGGAAATAGCTACAAGTATAAATCAGTTAGAGCATTTGTACTGCAAAAGAGGGCAGTCACAACAATAGTTCTTATGCCGCAACTCGAGTCCTGTCGGAAATATTTCCAAAGTCTATCAATACTCACAGTAGCTAGCCTACACACTCTCACAGTATTGACTAGCTTAGCAATACTCACAGTAGCTCGCCGATACACTCTCACAGTATTGACTAGCTTAGCAATACTCACAGTAGCTAGCCTACACACTCTCACAGTATTGACTAGCTTAGCAATACTCACAGTAGCTAGCCTACACACTCTCACAGTATTGACTAGCTTAGCAATACTCACAGTAGCTAGCCTACACACTCTCACAGTATTGACTAGCTTAGCAATACTCACAGTAGCTAGCCTACACACTCTCACAGTATTGACTAGCTTAGCAATACTCACAGTAGCTAGCCTACACACTCTCACAGTATTGACTAGCTTAGCAATACTCACAGTAGCTAGCCTACACACTCTCACAGTATTGACTAGCTTAGCAATACTCACAGTAGCTAGCCTACACACTCTCACAGTATTGACTAGCTTAGCAATACTCACAGTAGCTAGCCTACACACTCTCACAGTATTGACTAGCTTAGCAATACTCACAGTAGCTAGCCTACACACTCTCACAGTATTGACTAGCTTAGCAATACTCACAGTAGCTAGCCTACACACTCTCACAGTATTGACTAGCTTAGCAATACTCACAGTAGCTAGCCTACACACTCTCACAGTATTGACTAGCTTAGCAATACTCACAGTAGCTAGCCTACACACTCTCACAGTATTGACTAGCTTAGCAATACTCACAGTAGCTAGCCTACACACTCTCACAGTATTGACTAGCTTAGCAATACTCACAGTAGCTAGCCTACACACTCTCACAGTATTGACTAGCTTAGCAATACTCACAGTAGCTAGCCTACACACTCTCACAGTATTGACTAGCTTAGCAATACTCACAGTAGCTAGCCTACACACTCTCACAGTATTGACTAGCTTAGCAATACTCACAGTAGCTAGCCTACACACTCTCACAGAATTGACTAGCTTAGCAATACTCACAGTAGCTAGCCTACACACTCTCACAGTATTGACTAGCTTAGCAATACTCACAGTAGCTAGCCTACACACTCTCACAGTATTGACTAGCTTAGCAATACTCACAGTAGCTAGCCTACACACTCTCACAGTATTGACTAGCTTAGCAATACTCACAGTAGCTAGCCTACACACTCTCACAGTATTGACTAGCTTAGCAATACTCACAGTAGCTAGCCTACACACTCTCACAGTGTTGACTAGCTTAGCAATACTCACAGTAGCTAGCCTACACACTCTCACAGTATTGACTAGCTTAGCAATACTCACAGTAGCTAGCCTACACACTCTCACAGTATTGACTAGCTTAGCAATACTCACAGTAGCTAGCCTACACACTCTCACAGTATTGACTAGCTTAGCAATACTCACAGTAGCTAGCCTACACACTCTCACAGTATTGACTAGCTTAGCAATACTCACAGTAGCTAGCCTACACACTCTCACAGTATTGACTAGCTTAGCAATACTCACAGTAGCTAGCCTACACACTCTCACAGTATTGACTAGCTTAGCAATACTCACAGTAGCTAGCCTACACACTCTCACAGTGTTGACTAGCTTAGCAATACTCGCAGTAGCTAGCCTACACACTCTCACAGTATTGACTAGCTTAGCAATACTCACAGTAGCTAGCCTACACACTCTCACAGTGTTGACTAGCTTAGCAATACTCACAGTAGCTAGCCTACACACTCTCACAGTATTGACTAGCTTAGCAATACTCACAGTAGCTAGCCTACACACTCTCACAGTGTTGACTAGCTTAGCAATACTCACAGTAGCTAGCCTACACACTCTCACAGTATTGACTAGCTTAGCAATACTCACAGTAGCTAGCCTACACACTCTCACAGTGTTGACTAGCTTAGCAATACTCACAGTAGCTAGCCTACACACTCTCACAGTATTGACTAGCTTAGCAATACTCACAGTAGCTAGCCTACACACTCTCACAGTGTTGACTAGCTTAGCAAAACATATAAGTGGCTAGCTGCTCCCGCGCGGTTCTACTTGATATGTAACATCACGCTTCGACCAATAGGATAGCCTAAGCCTTCCTCGATAAATAATAATATCCAACACAAAAAGAATTTATCAGTTCGGACCAGTAGTTCCAGAGATGAGCGCGTTCAAACAAACAAACTCTTCAGCTTTATAATATAGATTATGAAACGCAGACGAAAGACTTAAAAGGTAAAGCACAATAAACTAATATCTGAAGCATAAAGTGAACACTTAATGAAATATTGTAACACATTGTGTACAGCATCAAGCGGTGAAACTATTTAATTGCTTGCCTAAGGGCATAAAACAACTGCTATAAAACTCCACCCTGTTTATAAATAAACTAAATTACTTCTTACTGGAAAATTGTTTCCATTCCGGGAGTGAATTCATGACTCGAACATAAGTGTAATGATGATTTCTTAGTATGTGTTTCCTGATTTTAACTGTAATTATATTTTTTTTATGTAATGACATACGTTTTGACTTTTGATGTATTTTATTTGTATAACATGAGTGAATATTTTAATGAATCTTATGTAAATTACTTTGACAACAGATGAATTTAAATTGTGCTTATAATTTTCTCTTTTTTAAATGCTACTTTATTGAACAATCATTTACTATTTTGTATGATATGTTTTATTAATAGATTGTAGGCAATATGATTTTAATTTTTGACACATTGCTAATATTATGTACTTACACATTGTTATAAAACACCTAGTAATTCACACACGTGGATTTTTGTTTAGTGTCACACACAGCATTTATTTTTCAACATTCACTTCTATATATAAGCGGCAGCACCAGCACACCATTGAACCGGCTCGTTTTGGGTACCAACTGGTTATTCACAACTACATATAGCAATTGTATAGCACCATTCATTTACTTCCCGCCTTTACTTGCCTTTCCACATCTCCATCAAACTTTTCATTCCTTGTAAACTGACTCCTCAAATACACAAACTCATTTACTTGCTCCACACTCTAATAATTTACTTTCAGCTCACACACCGATACATCTTTTCTTTCCAACACCATGACCTTCGTCTTATTCTTTCGTCCAATATGCTTCATCCATCACAGCCGCCATGCCTTGCAACTAACTGTTCTGCTAACGATGCAAGTAGAACTTTATTATCTGCGTAGGTAAAATAGGATGCAACTTAAACCAGGCGAACATATTCTTTCCTTGCGCGGAACATTTTCATGTATACAAGAGAAATGAATGAAGTTGAATGAAAGAAAAATATTCTAGTTTGTCAGCTGGATGTTCTCCCGCGAAAGATGAAAAAAGAAGTTGTTACTTTCCATTAAAACCGCATCCATGCATTCATACGAGAGGAAACGTATTCATATTCAACCTTCACTATCTCTTTTGCCATTTTCTGCAACATAATATTGAAATCCAGTAAAAATTGGTAGAATAAAATTAAAACCAAATATTAATTCCCCAACTGCGTAGCATAAATTCATTCACAATCGAAGGACTTTTAGGAAAATTCCTAATCCATTGCTGTATCATCAATCATAATGTCTCCAAAATTCGTCTGTACGGCAACGTACATAAAGCAAACAAATGTTCTTAAATTGTCAAACTGGACTGGACTGGAAACATTTGTCAGTTTACAAATATTAACAAACGCGCCGCTAGTGAATGATGTAGAATAGAACCGAAAACAGCCTCTCCGGAGCCACGTCAATTGAAAATATGTGTAAAGAAATATTATGTACATACCTATGTGCCCGTCTGTGTGCCATGCCTGTTCTAGATTCAAGAGATCAAAATTAATTTTCAACCTCTTCGGTCATAAATAAGGTTTATATTCCCTAATTCGGTTAAGGCTTCCGTTTACCCGTGGAAAGTAAAGTATTTTATTAAAACTTAGTTGAGGTGCTTAAAGATAACGTTTGAACAGATAGCGCCGTCAACAGTTCGAGCGAGGAGGGGCGTGGGAGACATATCTACCCCCTTCGGTTCAATGATACGAAGCCACATGTTAATACGGTATTGTATTGTGTTTGTTTTATTGAATAACGTCTATCACAAGCGATTAGTAAGTAAGGGAAGGGCTTTCGTTATTGTTTACGTCATTGTTGTATTGTCCTCGTGAGGTGTGGGTGCGTCACAGATTTCCAATCTGTGATGTTTGTACCGCTCCACTTCTAATATCGAATCAAGTCAAACCAATGAATTGGTTCTTACCGGTTATAGTAGGTATAAGTTAGTTTTAATAATATGACTAAGTACCATTTATCGGCCGCAGTCGGGAATTTCTAACAGTCTCAACCTAAATGAAATGTAATGTACATTAAAAAAAATTACTTGCTGTAATTTGATAAGTGGTAGAGGTTTATAAATAACCAATACCTGTATAATTTCATGAGCATGTAAAAAGGTGTTTCGTGGTCAGTAATCAAGCGAAGACTGAAGACTCATTCTTAACTTAAATTTATTTAATTCATGGCCCAGATTGGCATTTCCAAAAACTAGCAGTTTCGAAATTTTCAGAATATGGTCTGGGCTCACAAGTTCAGCTCCTCCCCATTCCTTCCTACATCCCTACGTACTAACGCAATATAGAAACTCTAGCGCCGGTATCATTCGATTCCACCTAATAGACGGAGCTGCTTACGCTCCCTAATGAGCACGTCCAACTTCATTACCTTTGAGGGAAGCGGTCTCCGGCAATATAAATCAGGAAGTCGCTGGCCCAGAGTGGCCAGGAGTGGCCCAGTGTGGCCCATGAATTGAATTCCACTGAATCAATTTCAACAGATTACCTTAACTTGCTCGGATGGAAAAGATTTCTATTAGCCTACATTAACTCGGTGGTCCTTGCGGAATGTTGCTGGAGCTCAATATTGAGATATTTAGCGGAAGTTAGCAGGGAGGAAATCGGTTGTTATTGTTGGGTCGTGGTTCAATGTTGTTTATTTATTAAAGTTTCTTGTTTATGGATGGGCGGTATGCTTAACTACGTTTTATTGAATAAGTATTTAGTTTCAGTTGCCGTGCTACTCAGTAACAATAAACTTTATTTATTGCTTAGTTGTTTGATAACTCAAGTGACGCATGAAGTCCGTAACAGAATATAAAGGTGCCGTTTCCTCCGAGCGACGTGCGCCGGCGGCACGCGGTTGTTGGGAACTAATGGAAACCGCGCTTCAGTGGAGCATTCTAAGTACTAAGTTTGACGGACTTTGTAACCATGTGTGTGCAAATATTATGCTATTTTTGCAGTGGAACACAGATTAAATGAATGTGAAGAGTATTACAGCAAAAAGAATAAGATAAGATAAAGCGGTTTTGCGTATAATGAGAATGTGTTATATAAATCAAAAACCTTTTCCTACATAAAACTGTAATTAGGTGAAAAGTTTCTAATTAACTTTTACACTTAATCTTAGGTACCTTCTCATGAACTCGCGAACTTACCCAGTTGAAATGAAAATTAACGACATTACCTCTGTTTTGAAGTTTTTACGATCCATGGTTCAAAACTTTTACAATAATTACAACCTTTACATTTTGACATCACGTTGAATGTTTGACCCGATTCTAAGAAAGTCACTTGCGCTTTCTGCTAATTAATTAATGAACGAATTGAAAGGTTTCCTCAATCGAACTTTGATTATTGCCTGAGTCATTATTGAATCTTTGATAAAACATTCAGGAAGTTATTCGAAGAACGGTTCTGTTCCTGCAGTGTTGTTAATGCAGAGTCATGCTCGTCAGGGGGCTGCTGAGCAGACCATCTGGATGCTCGGCATTTGTCTTCGTTATTTCGATAAATCCCTATCGTTGAATTGTTAACACATTATTTTGATATACTGAAGGATCTAAGTAGGGCTTTACATATTATTCGGCCTGGCGCAGCATACCATACGAGTGACGAAGTCGGCATAATATGCTCAATTAAATATAAGGCAGCGGCAGTGAGAGCCTTATATAAAGGTTATTTTGAGCGCCGCTCCTGAACACTGTGCCTCGTAATTTTACAATTTACATACTTTCTGAAGGCAGCTGAGCTTCAACTCTAGGCTTCAGACTGCGGTCGAGGTTCTTCTATGGTTACGAATGTAAGAGTTTGCCCTTCTAACTTTTGGTAGTTATTTGTTTATTTAGTGTTTTGCTGTATTTAGGTTTTTAGGGTTCCGTACCTCAAAAGGAAAAAACGGAACCCTTATAGGATCACTTTGTTTTCCGTCCGTCCGTCTGTCAAGACCGTTTTTCTCAGGCACACGTGGAGGTATCAAACTGAAATTTATATCTAATACTCAGGTCTACTGTCCCTTGGAGCTGTAAAAAAATCAAACTTCTAAGCCAAAGCAATCAAAAGATACAGCTGTTTATGCCGCAAATTTTCGAAACTCGCACGGGAATCAAAACCTACAGGGTACTTCCCGTGAACTTAGAATCTTGAAATTTGGTACAAAGTAACGTCTTACAGTGCAGATAAAGGAAAAATTGCGAAAACCGTAAATTTTTAGTTACATCATATATTAAAAAAAAATGATTTTTTTTTCAAAATATAAAAATGACTATGACTCGATTCTCGTGATGAGTAAACTTTTACTTATATACCTACAGATTTGTACGGAACCCTCGGTGTGCGAGTCCGACTCGCACTTGGCCGGTTTTTTTATTATTAGTCATAATTATGTATTGTTACATATTAATAAAATCAATTCGTATTACAAAAGCACTGGTGTCACCCCGGTACACTCCGACACGCATACTGTAAGGCGTGAAACACACAGAAACGGCGTAAGGTGAAGGCGCGGCAAAGGCACGTACATTTTGTACACAGGCATGATGCCGCTTCTAATCGTTTTCATACAAAATGTGAGCGCCTGTGTCGCGCCTTCACCTTACGCCGTTTCTGTGTGTTTCACGCCTAAGGCGGCGGCAGTTTCCAAACGCATGTTTATTTAATTGTTTCATTTGTGGTTACTATCTGCGTTTGATTCATTAGCAGAGCTTTTATTGCACTGCGTCTGTTAACTATATCGGCAAAATAAAAATAGCATTATTTTGTTTTCTTAGCAATATTGTTCAGTTATTTTATTACGAAACTATTTTATTACCACAAACATGTAAGGAATATAGAATTAAAAATAATGTACCTATGTAAGGACCACACTATATGAAAAGGAACTACCTCACATTTATTATAAATTATTTTTAATTCTAAGACAAAGGGTAGACATCTAAAACCTGGAATTAAGAAACTGTCGCTATGTATGAGACACCAAACAAATCGGAGCCAGCTCATAGAGCCTACTCACAACTTTCAATAAGTACACAAGCTCGGAGGGATTAATGGCGACCACTTCTCAACTCATCTCACGGGAACATCCGAGACAATCCTTGCTCCCTTATCATCGGCTATGGACTGAACTGACTGTAACATACTTTTCATACCTATCTACTGATGTATGTTTGCAAACGGAAATTGTTGGAAACGAAAAAATGAGAACGTTGGAAGTTCCCCGAAATCGGGAAAATTGATAGAAATAATAGTGGCCGAGGTAAAGCAAACAAACGAGAGAAACAAATACAAAATTCGTTTTTAAAATGAGTAAATAGAAAGCTTCGTAAGTACTTGAAGGCAAGCATTCAAATTCATTTATTCATTTTGTGAACATAGGGTCAAATTATACAGATGTTATATTATGGTCCATTGTAGGTATGTTTCTTGTTTTTATTGACATCAGGATCGCGCTTGACCACGATCTCACCTGTTGGTAAGCGGTGACGTGGTCGACGGTGAAGCGCTTGCCTAGAAGAAACCTAATCACTATCGGAAAACACAGACTCCGGCTCGGAATTCCATTAGGTATGCCAGGAGCTTACTACACACGTACACGTTACTAAGCTGGGTCTGTAGTAGGCCGGGTCAGCCCGACTGCCCTTTTTGGGCACGGGCTGTACGTTGGCTTGCTTCTAAGCATTGGGCACTTTTGCACCAGACTCATATAGGATATCAGACAGGCGGAACAAGCATGTCATGCCAGAGAGCTGAAGGCACACAAAATATTTATGGTAATCGAATGAATTTTTTTTGTAAAGTAAAGTCAATAGATGTCATGGTTTCATTCATGCCAAACACTAAACCGATAATACGAGTAGTTAGCCGTCGGCACAGACAAGGCGGCACATACATACACAGGTAGTATTTAGTCATAATTTTGTGTGCAATGAAATGAACATGTGAGTACAGGATATCATTATTTAATTGGGCAACTTGTTAACTATACAGAAAAATACAATATTATTTGAATTCCACATTAAGATACTCATTTACAGCATTGTCATTCAATAATTTAAAAACGTCAATACGAGCTATTTTTTACAAAGTGGTATTGAATTGCTCTTCGATTAATGACTGCAGAACTGGTATCCATCAGCTAAGACGCTGACGCTGTTCTACTTGTACCGTATGGATGACAGAGGTGAACATTCGTGCAACAGAAGGGAGAGCTCTCAAGGTGAACTCCGTAGCAGTGCAGAGTTTATCAAAGCCTGTGTGGCGGCTACACCCTCCCCGTTACATAACGACGAGAAAATTTGATGACCAAAGAAATAAGTGAGCAATACCTACATACATAAAACATACTTTCTAGCACTAAAGCAGTTATTACCTTCATACGACCAAATGTCGAGATCCCTTCTTCCGCGACAGACCTCACTTAACTCAACACACGCAATACTTATCCTTATTGCTACTTCAATAAAAACTTTTGTAGGTGCAAATTACATTTGTTTGGTTGACATCTGAAGCAAGGTATTTCAAACCGTATTGCTGTGAGGATAAGATGGCCAACAAGTGCAAATGTTTTTTGCTGGTAAGTGTTTTCGGTCGACGACACACAAGGACCGTGGCGATTCGGAAATGAGCGTAATGTGCTTAGAAAGAGAGCAGATAAGGAGTGGTCTATAGAAACCGTTTAGGTGGACGACACTGTTGTAGGGCCGTTTTATTTGTGTAGCAATATTTGTACCGAAATGAAAGGTAATTGAGTTGGCGCACGTGCAAATATGAGAAGATAAAGTACAGGAACACGAGAAACAAAATGTAGAAGGTGCGCATTGAATTGGAACATAAAAATACTGACTTACAATCTAATTTAAATCTAATTAGTTCGTAAATATGAGAAATGTTTCATATTTTTTGTCGACGCTATTTGCTGTTATAGTTAGGAGCGTCGTATTTGCTGGTGAGTTCCTTTTCGATCATGATAAGAAGAGGAAAGAAAATAATCAATTTTAATAGAGAATGGTTCATTTAAAACTATAACTTAGGTATAAGTTAATCTCGCGAAGGAGGTGGCGGGATGGGAGAGGGAAAGGTCCTCCCGTCCCAGCCGCCGCAGGAGACGCTCCGGGCGTCGGGAGCCACGTAACGACTCCCGGCCACCGTAGGCGCGGGCCTGCGGACGGTGAGTAATGGGTGACTCACCGTCCGATCAGCACCAGACCCGTGCCGTACGGCGCGTATATGTTCCACGCGCGCCTCAAAGAGATGTCAGCATATGAAGGGGCCCCTCAGGGCCAAGCCTGCCGGGTAAGCGGGATTGTCCGAAAGGGTTACCGCTACCCCGGAACATAAAGGGCTACGGAAGGAACATGGATGGGTTTTAGTCAGTAAGAGTCTGACACTCCCTTCCGCTCCACCCAGAGCGGGAGCAGTCATTGGATGATTTCCCAGCCTTAAAAAAAAAAAAAAAAGGTATAAGTTAATGTATCAATACAAAAAAAATATATATTTGTAGTGAGTCAACAGTTATTTTAGGTAAGCCAACATGGGATCTGGAGCAAAACAGGCACACGTTCATTGTGAGCCGCTCAGTTAATGGTTATATTCCTTTGTTATATCGTCACTCGTGTGTCAGTCCCGGTCGTCTCGTGTATCCTCGGCCGTCGTCTGTTCCTACCTGGAGGTACCTTCCCCTAGCTAACTAGCTAAGTGTGGTGCTTGTACACAATACACTGTGGGCCCGGAAACAGCCTTGGGCCGAGTCAGCTCACGCCTTGACATTCCACATATTAGACTTGACCGACTTTTCCGAAGTAGGCTCCAAAACAACTGACTGTTTTACGCGACGATCTAAATGCCAAGAGTTCTCGTCTCTGTAACTTAGATGTGTGCACCGCAAGTAGTCCGTATCTAAAGACTATTTAGTTGTGGAACTTCATATTGTTATGGGTTCTCTGCAAAAGGAAAGTATTTAAAGTGTACGTAGGTACACCGATATGAATTTCCATGTTAGGATTGTAAGGTTGCATAACATTTTTTTATTATTAGTAAGTTGGTAAACTACTCAAATGAGTAATTTATCAGTATACAATTACTGGTATGCAGATTGGTTCGTAATATTGGTGACAGTTCTGGACAGATGCCATCTCAGTGCCATGGCTCATCATTTCCTTTAATTCAGTCAGCTCTAGAACCTCTGCAGTCTTCGTTTGTCCAAGTTTTAGCTAGTTTGTGGGGCTCGGACGCAGGTAGACCGGTGGCGGCCACTTCCGGCGCATTATGGTGCAAGCTTCCACCGAGCTCCAAGTGACGGTATCGAGCATAATAAAGTTAGTCTGAACCAGTATTTACATTTGCAAGGAATTGGATTCAACTGAATCATCACTGTTTGTGTTCCTGAGGAGAAAGGTAGCGGTGGATAGTCCGCGGAACGATTTCTATTTTCACGGCGAAATCCGAAGCCACGAAAAATGGAAACATGTAGACAAACAAATTCAGTGTTCGACAAGACAACATCTCCTTTATATAAACCATTCAGTTTAGTCATGCATCGGATCCGCCTTTCATAACATCACATGTATAAAACGTAGCCTATTAAAATCTTAATAACGACTATTCGACACATTCATTTCCCTGAACAGGAAGCGTCCCCTGGTGCCGCCGCAAGCTTTATGTTGGAGCCAACATGATAATGGCGGCGTGGAGCCGCTGCGCCATTCTGTTCAGCTGCTATTTAAATATCAAATGTCAGGTCAAGGTGAGAGCTAGCGAGCCTATGACGTCACAAACTGGGATAAATGTGAATATTTTTACAATGTAAGCATTTAAGACAGCGGCTTCTTATGTGAGGAGCGTTTGGACTGCGTGCGTTTGATCATCGTAAGAGTTGAGGTTCTTCTTCTTCTTCTTCTTTGGCTATGGTTTCCGCACTCAGTCCTTGGCGGACCATTGTGCGTGGGCCATGGCGGCCTGTGGCGGTTATTCCAGCCAGCCCACCTCCTTCCAGAAGTTGATGACGTCTCCTGGTCTGTGTAATATTTCTGTAAAAGATTTAGGTGTTCCAATGGTTTGTGTTCTAATCTGTGTGACTCCTGTGCACTCAAAGAGTACGTGCGCAACGGTTTCCTCAGCCTCCATGCAGGCCCTGCACAGAGGACTGTCCGTTATGTCTATTGTGTGGAAGTGTTTGTTTAGTGAGCAGTGTCCCGTGATGGTCCCCGTCATCAGGCGCAGGCCGGTTCTGTTCAGGCGGAGTAGCCGTCTGGTTAACCTTTTATCCAGGGATGGCATGGCCTCCCTGGATTGCCTGCAGCCCGGTGACGAGGTCCACCATCTCTCCGCTTGTGTGTGTGTGATTTCTTGTAGCCATCTGCGTAGCTGGTTGAAGGGAATGGGTATGATGGGTTCCGGTCCGCAGGCTGGCGTACTGGAGGCTCTCCTCGCTAGCTCGTCAGCTGCGTCGTTACCTAGTGATCCGCTATGTCCCTTTATCCATTGTAGTGTCACTTTGTTGCGGTAGAGTACTGATATACGTTCTAGTGCGTTGTGACATTCTAGTGTTAGTTTTGAGGTGTGGTGTTGTTTCTTTAGGGATTGCAGGACCGAGGCGCTGTCGGAAACTATGCGTATTTGCGCATCGGTGACTTTCCTGGCTTCTATAGCGTGTGCCGCCTGTATGACGCCCACACACTCCGCCTGGAAGACGGTGTTGTGCTTGCCCAGTGGGCTGGATATGTGTATGTTAAGGTCTCGTGAGAACACCCCGACTCCGCTTCCGGAGTCGGTCTTGGACCCGTCGGTGTATACTCTTAGTTCTTCCGGACCAGAGTAGTCACACTGTTCTTCGATAAGTGATATTTCATAGTGTTTTTGAAACTGGTGTTGTTTTGGGGCTCTATCGCAGGGTGACGCTAGCATTGGTTGATGTCTGATTGCGTCATCCCTTACCCGTGTGTGCTTTACTCTAGAATCTTTACTTAGGGTTCCTGCTATGTTTAGCCGAAAGGCGGCCATGGTTGCCTCCTCTCGCACGATGAGGTGTAGAGGCGGCAGTCCTAGCATCGCCTGTAGGGCAGCTGTGGGCGTTGTTCTCATGCAGCTAGTAATAGCTACACAAGCAAGTCGCTGCAGTTTCTCAAGTTCTTTTTGTGTTGTGCTTAAGTTTGTTCTGGGCCACCATACTAGTGAGCCATATGTGATGGTTGGTCGGATGACCGTGGTGTATAGCCAGTGTGTGATTTTGGGTTTTACACCCCAGTTCCTGCCCAGCAGTTGTTTACACTGCCACAGTGATATGGTGGCTTTTGTGATCATGTGTTTAGTATGCCTTGCCCAGTTCAGCTGACTATCCAGAAAGATTCCCAGATATTTGGTTTCAGTTGATAGGCTTAGGGTTGTTCCGAAGAATCGGGGTAGTTGTAGTGTGGCCATTTTCCTTTTTTTGGTGAAGAGGATCAGCTCGGTCTTCGTTGGGTTTACTGATAGTTGGTGTCTGTGGCACCAGTCCTCTACTATTTTCAAGGCTTGGCGCATGAGGTTGCATAGTGTGTTTTCATGTGTGCCGTTTATTATAATGGTTATGTCGTCGGCGTAGCCTACTGTGTAGTAGCCTTTTTCGTTGAGTGTTTTTATGAGGCTGTCAACGACCAGGTTCCATAGTAGCGGTGAGAGGACGCCCCCTTGCGGGCATCCTTTCGCTACGATGGCCCTTGTGGTGTCGTTTACTGTAAGTTGTACAGCTCTCATTTTGAGCATATTGGTGATCCAGCCGTTCAAGGTTGGGTCTATCTTGTGGTTGTCGAGGGCCATGTTGATGCTTTTGAAAGTGGTTTTATCAAAGGCGCCCTCTATGTCGATGAAGGCAGCCAGGGACGAGCACTTGTGGTCCACTGCGCATTCGATCTTGGAAACCACGCTGTGTAGCGCGGTTTCCGTTGATCTGCCTGCGGAGTATGCATGTTGTTGTTTATGTAGTGGTTTTACTCTGAGAGGTCCGTCTCGGATGTACCTATCACAGAGTCTCTCGAGGGTTTTCAGTAGGAATGATGTGAGGCTTATTGGTCTGTAAGCTTTGGGTTGTGTGTAGTCTGTCTTACCCGGTTTGGGTATGAAGGTGACTTTCACTTCTCGCCATGCAAGAGGTACATATTTGAGTGCTATGCTGGCTTGGAATATCTCTACCAGCCATGGTGTCACTTGGTCTAGTCCCCACTGCAGAAGGGCTGGAAAGATGCCGTCCAGCCCTGCAGACTTATATGGTTTAAAGGTGTCTATTGCCCACCTTAGCCGCTCTGCTGTGACTATTTTGTGGGCTCTGGACCAGTCTAGGTCTGTTGGGGTCCATTCTGGTTCTGCTTCCCAATTCTTGTCCTCTAGGAGTTTGCAGTCCGGGAAGTGGGTCTCGAGGAGGACCTTACATGTTTCTTGGTTTGTTAATGTGTATGATTTGTCCGGTTTTATCAGCACACCCAGGGTTTGGTTCTGATCTGTTGATAAGATTTTCCTTACCCTGGCGGCTTCGTTGTTTGTTTCAATGGATTCACAGAAATTCCGCCATGCTGTTCTCCTGGCAGTTCTGATTTGTTTTTTGTACGTGTATTGGGTTCCTTTGTATAGTTCCCAGTCTTCCGGTAGTCTGGTGTTTTTGGCTCTGTTGAATTGTTTGCGTAGTGTGTCTCTGAGTTTGCTGAGTTCGGCGTTCCACCAAGGCGTCCTCTGACTGCTTGTTTGTGGCGCCCTTAGCTTACAGCATGCGTGGTAGGCTTCGGTTAGGTATCTAGATAGTGTTGAGACAGTGTATTCTAAGTGTGCTTGGTCCCTTATGGGTGTTTGCGCTACATGTCTGGCTAGCATGGAAGCTAGGAGACGTTTGTATCCTGGGACATCGGTGCGTCGCGGGTTTCGCTTGGGTTCAGGTTTTGGTGTGTTTGTGGCTAGTGTGAAGCGGATTCTCCTGTGATCAGAACAGGATGGTTCGTTTGACACATGCCAGCCTGTGATGAGTTTTGTAGCAGATTCTGTGGCTAGTGTCAAATCTATTATTGTTTGACCTCGTGCCGTGACCCAGGTTGGTTCCGAGCCACGGTTTATAATATTTAGGTTAGTGGAGAATAAATATGTGGATAATACCTCTCCCCTGGTGTTTGATGCGTCACTACCCCAGAGCGGGTGGTGTGCGTTCGAATCGGTGCAGATGATGAGGTCCATCTTGGTGAGCTCGCAGTGTTGCACCAAGTCGGCCATTTCCTTTGGTGGGCATGTTGTGTCTTCGCCAGGCATGTATACTGAAGCCAGTACAACGTCTGGGACGTTGTTGTCCGTTTGGAGCCTGACGGCTGTCAGGTCTCTGGAACAGAATTGGGTGAGTGGTGTGATAGGAACCTGTTTGGGTGTGTAGATGCAGGTTCTGGGTTTGTCAGGGTTGTGTGTGTTGAGGGTAATCTTACCTCCGATGTTACCGAGGCCGCATATCTTGTTGTTCCTGATCCACGGCTCCTGGATCAGTGCGATTGTTTGGGGGTTTTCCTCCAGTGCCCTGCGTAAGCTGGCCGTGGCAGTTTGGCTATGCTGGAGGTTGGTCTGGATGATGTTAAAGGGCGACGGTGGTGGTGGGGAAGGGTTAGTCGGAGATGGATCCATCCGTGGATTTCTCCGCGTCCTCCTCCCTGTAGGCGTCGGCGTGTTGGTCGCCTGGCGACGAAGCTAGCAGCTGTTCGTTCCAGCCAGGTGACTCGGGTGGGATGGCGTCCTCTTCGTCAGCCATGGCCGCACGGGCCATGACCTCCTCTAACTTCACCATGTCCGTGTCTGTCTTTACAGTCGTTGGGTTTGTCGGCGTCGAGTCCTTGTCGTCGGGTTGGGAGTCTGAGGGTAGGGCCCCGGGCCAGAAGCGCACGTATATCGACCCGAGTAGGTACGATATCCGGCGCTCCCGGGCCAGGACTCTTTCAGCTTCCTCCGGTGGCACACCCAGGGTCAGGTACGTCCCATGGTTGTCGCCACCGACGGTAGTTGCCCTGTACAGTGACCACCTGGCGATGTCATACCAAGTATTCTGACGTATCAGAATACTTTGCAGACGCGCTATGTCGCCCTTGTACCTGGGGACAAAAAGCGAGGCGCGGACACGGGTGGGCACGTCAGACTGCTTGACTACTGTGAGGGGAAGGTCGATGTCAGGGATCGTTATTTTGGGCACATTCTGGCTGAGCCAGGTCAGGGCAGTGTCGTCCTCACACCACAGCTGTACGGTGCCTTCGGCCACACGCGGGTAACCGCGGAAGGCAGGAAGTGGTGTTGTCGAGTCGGTTTCCATCATCAGGTGTTCCAGTTCCGTTTTGATGTGCTCTGCCTCCGTTCTAGTCAGGTCTCTGGAGGGGGGAGGAAAGCAGATCGCTACGGCCAGCCGCGCCGGAATGTCCTTCGTGGCTCGCGCGTAAGTTCTCTGCTCCCCTTGAGCGGAGTGGACTCTCACTCGCTTGGCGTCCCCCTGTAGCGTGGACGGTGAAGCCGTGTCATCAGGGCGCAACCTCTTCGCCGGTGCTGTACCACTTGGTCCAGGCTGCGGGTTAGAGGTGCCAGCCTCGGTGGTAGTGGCCGGCAACGTCCTCGCGACTGCGACTCCAGCCCGCCTACCCCTGGGCCTTCTTGGTCTGTCCTGTGTCTTGTCCGTGTATTGGGGTCGAGTGACGGCTCCGGTGTGCTCTGGTGCTTGCTGGGGTTTTTCGCGCTGGGTTACCCCTTCGCGTACTTGCCCGAGCCCGCTCGGTTCCGCGTCCGGTCGCATTGCGCGCTGGGTTTCCCCTTCGCGGATTATCGTCCGGTCGCGTTTGGTGGTGTCCATTCGCTTTTCGCGCTGGGTTTCCCCTTCGCGGATTGGCGGCTGGACACGTGTTTCCGCGTCCGGCCGCTTTTCGCGCTGGGTTGCCCCTTCGCGTACTTGCGGCTGGTCGCGTACTTCCTCTGCGGCGGCCGATCGCGCTTCGCGCTGACCGAAGCCTTCGCGGGTCTTGCGCTTACGGTCGCCTTGTTTCCTGCCAGAGAAGCCGGGTTCTTCCTTTCTCCCCGTCTGTTTGTGCTGGTCGTGGTCTTTGTCAGGGTTCCTCGTGCTGTTCCTCACTATGCTCTGTTGCCAGAGGCCAGCGTGAGGTGTTGGCGCGTTAGACGCTGCCGAGGGAAGGGTTTGTGGCGCGTTGGTCGCTGCCGAGGTTGATGGTAATGGCGCGTTGGTCGCTGCCGGGGTGTTATTTTTTGGCGCGTTGGTCGCAGCCTGCGTGTTGGGCGCTAGAGGAGCAGCCAGCCGCGCTAAAGAGCGCGGCTCCAATTTGCAGTTCGATGCCCCCCCCAGAATACGATGGGGGCTGACCGCCGGAGCGGTGTGGGATTCCCCGGCTTGGCCGGGACCCACCTGGGTACATTTACTTTTTTCGCTCTGCATTTTGTTTAAGGGGGTGGGCTTTTTTGGAATCGAGGTTGCCCTTCCTCTGGGACCGACGGAGAGTTGAGGTTTCTGAGATATGATTTTATATTAATTAAAGCACTGTACTTGGTTGAAAGTGAATATAAGTGTATCTCTAGGAACTCATAGCATCGTAAATAAACTGTGGTTGTCACCTAACGGCGCCGACGCGGTAGCTACCATAGCCTGCCGTGTGGCTGCGATGAGTCAAGAGTATATGAAGACTTCCAGAGAAATAAATAATAGTTATTTGTTATGCAAGGCTGGAAAGTTGATTTTTGGCGCGAGTACTTCTATTGAAACCTGAGTAAGCGAAGGATTCTAGGGTTGAACCATGAGCGAAGCGAGTGATTCAAATATAGAATCCTGAGCGTAACGAAGGTTTCAAAGGTACGAGACGCAGAAAAGCTTTGCTGCCGAGCGCAACACACAATTTTTCACCTCACTACAGCGAGGAAACTGCTAGGTGCAAGAAAACAGGTGTTGTTGAGTTTTATTTTGTTCGAGCGTCTCAGATACATTGACTCGTGTGAAGAAGATAACAGATACTTGGCAATGTATCTTATGAGTTACATAGAATATCTCCAAAATAAAATACCCTGAATTTTGTTCTATATCCTACTTGTCCTTTATGGAGAATGAAAGAAAAAAACTAATTTAATACAAATAACTAACTAATTTAATTTAATACATATTTATTTTTGCCAAGCAAAGGATTAATAACATATTATATTAGTATTTATTTTATTTAAAAAATTAAACTTAAAGTACTACACAATTGGGTATTTGACAGGGTAGTATTTTTATGGCATATTCAAATGTGACGTCACAGATTTTTTTAATCAAATGGAATACTTATTAACATTAATTCCAATTTTACAATTATATCCTCGCAAAATACTTAATTTCTGTACTGTGATGGAAGTTTTTAAGGTGAGCGGTATTAAAAAATATTTTATTTTAGACCATGTCATGCATTTTCAGTGGACTGGCAGTATAGAAAATTATTAAATAGAAAGGTTCGAATTTTAAAAACTCTTTCCACGCTAGAGAGCAAAAATCGTTTTTCGGCTCAGATTTCGAATGACAAACAGACTCTTTCCGAGCCTGTGAGGTGAAAAAATATAAGTATACGTATGTCCGGTCATAGCCAATATGCAAAGAGCGACATCTATTCCCCTTAAGGCGCATGCGACGGCCTGCCCCGCGGGCTCGGTGGACATCGACCAACTTTGACTTGTAAAGCGTCGGGCACATTACAAAGTCATGAGTGGCTTGTTTGTATCATTTTTTTAAGATGGCGATAATCATATTTATGCAGGGCCAACAGTTGAGTTGGTTTTGTTTTTATTAAGTGTCACTCAAGGTGTTTTCTCAATGAAAGCTAATTTACACTTTAACAAAATTATATTTAGTAGCTTTCATACGGAATCAGTCGTATCTGGCACTTGCTGATGCGTAGGAGGACACAGTTTTAACCTAACATAACCTAACCATTTTTCAAACTAGTTCGGTGCCGCGTAGCCTACTAAAAATAATCTCTTTTTAAAACGTTTTTATTCCAAACGTTGTTTTATAAGATACGTAAAATGAAAAACAAATGAATTGATTAATCAAATAAACAAAAGTTTATCGGATAATAATTTCCTAAGTTAATTATTTGACTAGCTTGTTGTATAATGATGAAATGACAAAACCATGTATTTGCCAATCGTTGCTTGTCAAGTAACATTTTGTAAATTTATTTTTTGGTGAACTACTCGGTCACCGGTGGCCTGTCTAGTGGTGGATGACTGAGCAGAGAGATAATTATGATGACTACGGTAAGAGGACTCAAAGGGCGACTCAATTTACATGTACCTAAACAGCTTTATCAACTGTATTATTTGCCTAAACGACCCCCGCGCCCGCGTCATTGCAATTTTGTACAAAGTTTATCTTTTTGTAAAAGAAAAGCAGACATTGTCGTCGCACCCTTTGTAGTCGTCCCGAAATAAATACACGACGTAATGGCGGGGAGCTTGTCTTTGGGCTCATTGCTGAAAATCTTGCGGATAATGAAACCTTAACTTACGCTCACTGTGAGGTTTAGTCTTTATTTAGTGTTACAAAGTTAATTCAATTAACAAAGTGGCATGCAGGGTTATCTTGATGGGTACTGCTGACACTGTTTGTGGGTTCCAGCAAGAGGAATAATATAATAACGGGCGGCTCTCAAAGGAAAGAGCAGAAGTGTTCTCAGCTTCTAGCAACGTTCAGTCTCTAGCGTAGCGTTTCTAGTGTAATCATTGAAAGGCTTACATCCGATAGTGCTATGTTGAAATTAATGGGCAGGCAAATGGCTTTCTTCACTGAATGTGTATCTATGTGGACATTTAATCCAATAAGTGAAACGAGCATTAGCAAGATAACAAAACAACCGGTTGATTGCCACTAACACTGCCGGTTTACCAAACAATTGGTTAGCACCCGTGGCTCCCGCTAGGCACCCGGTCGGCACCCGGTCGGCACGAATGCGTCTTGTTTTCGCAGCGGTAAAGAGTAATTACCGGCGGCAGGGTTACGGTAACAGTAACACGGACGATTGCCTCGTAAGTCAGGCGATAGCGGAACGAAAGCGTCCACCACTGTTACTGCGGGCTGGCCAACACGGGTAAGTTACCGTTTGACACTTTTAAGACTTTGTGGGACATTATTATTATCTAAAAACGTATATGCGGAGTTTCATTTTACGACCAGAAATTATGCTAAGAAGACATTGAAACATAGTTAAACTTTTTTTAGTATTTATCCCTATTTAGTTGATATAAGATTGTGTTATTTACCTATCCATTAAAATGTATTTATTCAAATAAAACGAGCTTTTGTGTAATAAAAACGGCACAAGATGATAGTTCAATATTGTGCATACAAACTTACATTTGCAGTTGTAATGTGGACATGAGAACATCTTTTTCAACTACAATGTTTAGTTTGTTCTTAGGATAAACTTATTCCAACTGCAGAACCCTACAATGTGCGTGCTCCACGCACTTGACAGGTTTTTCTGTACGACTGTATGTCTTATAATTTATTAAACCAGTTCAATTCAACTCTTTTACAATATTTATCGAATTTCCCGACTACGTCACTACGTAACTACGTCATCGACTACTCGCTGACGCTGAAGCGTTAACGTCGAAACTGTGAATATAATAAAGTTGTTAACAATATTGAAGTCCACTATGTGGGCGTGGGAAAATATGCCTGAAATATAGTTTACAGTTTCAACAGCTGCTTTAAAATATGAAAGTAATTAAAATACTTGTAAAATATGTTAATTACAGAGTTAACGTTTGATTGACAATTTGTTTCGACGATACAATTTATTAAATTGCATTTTTCCTTGTCTTATAGTGAACTGTACAAAACGAAAACTTGTTAAAAAAATTTGACGCAAATATAGAGCTAAATGTGATTATGTGACGTATCCAACTTTCCTTTTAGATCGCAAAGCGGTACAACAGTGCGCGGACGTAAATAGCCCGCAGTAGGCTCTTAAAGCTGTACACACACAGAGCTGACCTCATCACTCCTACCGCACGCCGCCCGACGCGGGACATACACCGCCACTTGGTACATCGCTTCAAAAGGAATTATTGTCAAGCAGCGAGACAGTTAACAAAGAGCAAGCGAACACTATTTTTGGGAAAGATATCGCTATGATTCAACAATGTCAAGCCTGAAATGAAACCAGTTAAATAATATATTTGGCAGGTAATTATACCCTACATCTCCACCAAGCTCTCGTTTCTAAGTAAACGTTTCAACCTGATATTTTAATATTAGTTTTTAATTATACTTCTGTTAATTATACTGTTCAAATATAAGTTAATTAAGTTACTAAATAAATCCGGGTCAGTACTGAGAATGAAAAGCCAGACTATGTGGCTATAGTGAAAAGTCGATTTAAAACGGAGAAAATACGTTCTAAGTAATGATTAAATGGTTTTAACTTTCTCTAAATATATTTCATTTATTTCTAAATAACTACTTAGAAATACAATAGTAGGTTAGTAGGGATATTCAAATCTTATCAGAATCAGGGAACGACAGAACACGCCATTATTATAGCAATTGAATCTATTTACCGAGCTTGTTTGTAGCTTTGTTGTTTGAGCTACCATAGACTAGTCGTGGGCACAACGGCTCTAATTCAACAACGCGTTTCAACGTTCAGCTTAGTTAAAATAGCATGATATTTATCCTGCGCTAATATATTAGTTTAGTACCACCTAACGTTCAACGTGATGCGCTGCGCTGCGTGCGTTTGCGTTATAGTGTTATACTGTTGTATTCAATAACGCGTCAAGCTTGAAACAAGCATTACATTGTATTATAATAAATATACAGTATAATAATATACAGTCACGTAATCACGTTAAAAAAAATACAGTAATGCAAACATGCATCCAGCCAGTTAAAACATTTAAGTACCAAAAAATTTAATGGCGACGGTCACTCGAAAACTGTCGAACAGCTGAACGAATACTGATCTGAATATATATTCGACGCAAACGCTCGCAACGGCAAAACGCTACTAAGCTAAATAACGAATGAACGTTGAACATCAGAATGAATATATTCGAATGAATATGATCGTAAGTTGATAGTAAATATTACTGCGACAACGACGACATGTTACGTTTTTTTTTTGAGAAAATCATTTTTACCGCGTCGCCCGTTGGTGACGGCAAGTGACATTTAAATTGATTTGGTGAAAAATCCCATATAGTGTCTACAAAATCTAATAGCTGGCGTTAATCGTTAAAACGCTTAAAGCATAAAGAAGTAAAAACAAATAACAAGTTGCTTATGCTATAATTTTTAAACGGCTGTTTTATCCTGCTATATAATATAACGACCAAGCCTACCATAGAGTAAGGACACTCAGTGCAAGTCAGCACAGCCTGGCGCGTAAACAATGGTCACGTGTGACCTCCTGCATATGGAACGTTCGGAAGTCAGTTTTCAAGAAAAACATCGTTTCATTATTGAAACATCGATTTTTCACTGTAAACAACTGCCAGCCTCATTTTTGTAAAAATAATGAATAATTTATCTGAAAATATAAAAACAGTTGCAAAAGACCGAACAAATTGAATTGATAAAACACTGCAAACATAAAAACGTATTATTTTAAAGGATTCTGTTTTTTTTGGCGAGTTCTCAAAGGCGGCGTTTAAAAGTACTTACAATTCAATTACTTTTATTTGAAAATTGGGACTGTAACTTTGAAATAACAATTATTGGGAAAGCTATGCATTGTGTGAACGAAGCAATAGGAAAAGTGTCGATTTATCAGAAATAACGGCGTGCATATTGTTCGCGCGCACGACGCAGCGTCGGACCGATCAAAACTGAAAACAATCGGTTATCCAATTAACTTTCCAGGAAACGCTTTTTGTTTCAATAATTTACTTTTTCGGCTACCTATTGTTAAATAATTGGTTGGACGATTGGACAGACTGTCGAAACACGTGCCCCGTTTCATCAAGTCCATACGAATACTGACTTGAATGACTTCGATTACACCTCCCGGAAATGAGTTTGTGGTAGTTTACAATAATATTAGCGAAAGTTTTAAGTATAATTAGAAATAATGTTTAGTAAATCTACCAGAGGTTGTACTTCTTTTAACAAGAATCTCTCTCTAGAGCTTTACTAAGTGATCTTGAACATTTACAAGTGAGTACAACTTCTAAGATCAGACATTATCATTGTATTCCCACATAGCGCGGGCGATGGCGGGTGCTCCAAGTAGTTCCATAGCGCGGCTCGCCGGCGAGCAGGAGCGCCACTGGAAGTGCCTCCTTATTACATTTTTGAAATACACTTTCAAGGGAATTCGCATTTTATTTTGAATTTCCTGAACTTGAATAGCTTTCAGCGTCAGAAAATTAAACTAACGTTATTTTATGAGAAAACTGTTTTGAGTTTGACCGTGTATAACTTTAATGTCTGTGAAATTGTTTCTGGCATGATGTTTGGGTACGCCACGATAGTGGCGGTAAGGCCCCTCTTTGAGGAGTGGCTAGAGAAGCGTCACGGCGCCCTCACCTACCGCCTGACGCAGGTCCTCACCGGACATGGATGTTTCGGGAGGTTCCTGCACATCATCAGGCGGGAGGAAACGCCCGGGTGTCACCACTGCGAGGATCGCCCAGAGGACACGGTGGAGCACACGGTGCAAACCTGCCCAGCTTGGCCGGAGCAACGCCGTGTCCTCGTAGAGGTGATCGGCGACCTCCCACGCCCGGCCTTGGTGCAAGCCATGGTCCAAAGCGAGAGGGAGTGGGAGGCAGTCACCTCCTTCTGCGAAACAGTCATGCTCGCGAAGCAGGTGGCGGGATGGGAGGAAGAAAGGTCCTCCCGTCCCAGCCGCCGCGGGAGACGCCCTGGGCGTCGGGAGCCACGTGGCGACTCCCGGCCACCGTAGGCGCAGGCCTGCGGACGGTGAGTAATGGGTGACTCACCGCCCAATCTGGACCAGGCCCGTGCCGGACGGCGCGTATATGTTCCACGCGCGCCTCAAAGAGATGTCAGAATATGAAGGGGCCCCTTATGGCCAAGCCTGCCGGGAAAGCGGGATTGTCCGAAAGGGTTACCGCTACCCCGGAACATAAAGGGCTAAGGAAGGAACATGGATGGGTTTTAGTCAGTAAGAGTCTGACACTTTTTGATGAAAAAATTGGATGATTTCCCAGCCTTAAAAAAAAGGGTATGATGTTGTGTACAATGGCATGAAAGTTGTCGAAGCAAGTATTTATGTTATTCTAACAAAACACCTATCTGAGTAATGCAATCTGACAAAAAGAAGAAAGTTCTCCAATATTGAAACCGTTGGTATATCATACAATCCTTGCTGTTGGCTGTAGCAGTACACGTCACTCCTTATACCAAACGTCCAAACACACATAAAATCCGCGAATAGGTCGCCACGTGACGCGGACGGCGTTGATCCGAACCGCTTCCTAAGCGTAGCAGCTGGAGGAGCATTGTGGGTGTCGCCGGTTGTGTCGGTGGGGTCGTTTAGATAGATGGACCGTCGGTGAAGTAGAAATATGTCTCCTGGAGATACTTCTACTTCCAAACTCATTAAAACTTGTAGGGATAACGAAGTTTTATGCACTTTTCTTGATTTTTGTTGATAACTAAATAGCGTGCTGTAATGAACGTACAGCAGTAAGTAGGTCTTCAAGCTACTCGTGTGCTCATTGCAATAGATGACCTCTTCGTGAGATGGGTTTGAAGTAAGTTTATTTGTGTGTTTCTAGACTTATCGGAGATGTTGTTGGTCATATTGATGATAAATACCCAACTATAGGTCATCGTCGTCCTCATCTCACGCACTGCTCCGAGTTAAGATCAATGCTCGACCAAATCAGGGATCAACAAGACACTAAGTTCGAACTGTTCAATAAAGCCCTAGCCACCATTATTACCCAAAACCAGGATATACAGAGATCAGTCGATACGTTAACCTCTAAGCACGACGACCTTGTAGCTAAAATCAATCTCCTGGAACACGAAAATAAGGAGTACAAGAAGCGAGTGTTGACTCTGGAACATACTCTGGAACAATTGGATAAGAACGCGCACTGTTCAACAATTGAAATTCGTAACTTGCCTAAACGTGAAAACGAGGACAAGAAAGTGCTAATCGACACAATCCAACAGCTTGGTTCGACTTTAGGCCTCGAAACCATACAACAGTCCCAGATCAGGGACATTTTCCGAACCAAGTCGGAAGCAGTATTTTTGGACTTCACTACTACTCTCAGAAAGAAATCTCTGATTGCAAAATACAAGACGTACAATAAATCTAGGCGTGAAAATAAACAGCCGCAATTGAACTCAGAGCATATTAAACTGCTGGGAACGCCATCTACAATATACATCTCGGAGTACTTAACTCCTAAGGCCAGATATCTTTTCTACATTGCGCGCTCAAACGTTAAAAACAAAAAGCTTCTGGCGGCCTGGACTTCATACGGGAAAGTTTATGTAAAGAAAGAAGAGGGCTCGACACCAGTTCGTATTGATGAAGAAACTAAACTTCACAAACTTATTATCTGACTAGCTTTGATTCGTCAGTCTTGTTTTTATTGTGTTGTCATAACGTGCATTTCTCAAGTATTATTATCTGTATCATTTATTTATTTTGGGTTCATTCTCACCTTTATATTGTTAAGTTTTCATTGTTTTTGCAGAATTACACACACACATATTCCTCGCCACACTCATCCTTCACTCAACTCAATACACACTTTATTCAAGCGAAACGAAAACCTTTACTATGGTGTTCACCCTGGCACACTATCTCTTGCACTATGTCAAATTATTGCTTCTAAAGCTACTAAACTTCCAGAACCGAGTTTATTTGACTTCATATCCAGCATTACGTCACATATTAGGCGTGACTCCATTTTTCACAGCATACAACTAAATGACTGCCATGGAAACCATTAACCAAATATACTCTGATCTGGACGCTATTCAAGTGGCTAAAATTATCAACTGTGACATAGAAGACGCAAAAAATCATATAAAAATGACCAAAAATACTATCAACATCCTGTCTCAAAATATTCGTAGCATTAATTGTAATATGCCAAATTTCGTTACGCTTGTTCAAAGATCTCAAATACCCTGGGATATTCTAGTACTTACAGA
Source organism: Hyppa rectilinea (assembly GCA_951799385.1). Classification (NCBI taxonomy): domain Eukaryota; kingdom Metazoa; phylum Arthropoda; class Insecta; order Lepidoptera; family Noctuidae; genus Hyppa; species Hyppa rectilinea. The sequence continues at coordinate 32,548,481 of OX637300.1, read as the reverse complement.
ATGCTGGCTACCATCTGCAAAGTTCATCCCTCCTCTCGACAACTACAATCATATTGCAACCACCTCACACAAAACTCAAAATGAAGGAGTTGTCATCTATTATAACAAGCTTCTTAATGTAATATCCGAAGAACCCACAGTTACCGACGCTAATTGCCTTGTATTAAAACTGGATCAAGATACTTGCATCGTAGGATTATATCGCCCACCTAGTCAATCAAACACTGTAAAATTTATCGACTCAATTAACACGTTATTAATTAATCTAAAAACTTTTAAAAACATTTTCTTTTGTGGTGATATAAATATCAATATAGTTCCAAACAGTCCCGATAAACGTTCATTCGACTACATGAACAGCTTAGCTAGCCATGGCTTGCTTCCGGCTCATACTCTGCCAACGCATGGGTTAACATGTCTAGACCACATGATGCTTAAAACTAAAATGGACGCTTGCTGTTTTGTTTTTGAAACATCTATCACTGACCACGAGAGTGTAGCAATAAGTTGTAAACCTAAAACGCGTCTGAAGTATCTCAATAAAACATATTGCTCGGTTAACTTCGACAACCTGGACAAAATAATACCAAACATGGATTACCAACATATCCTTGACGGTCAAGACGCTAACATATCAACCGATCTCCTCGTGGCCAACCTATCTTTAGCAATAAAAAATAATACCAGCATAACTAAAACTTCAAAGAGAAAACTAATAACCAAACCATGGGTAACTAAGGGACTTCTTCCCTGCATGAGAAACCGGGATAACTTGCACAAAAAATTAAAACGTAACCCTGACGACGAGATATTAAAATTGACATACAAGCGCTATCGAAATTTTTGCTCCTCTCTGCTTAAAAAAGCAAAGAGGAGGTATGAAAAACAGGAAATTGAAAATGCAAAGGGTAACAAAAAACAGTCATGGGATGTCATAAAAAAAAATTAGCGGGTCCGAGAAGAGGGCAGACTTCTCGTCCTCCCTCTTGTCAACTGACAGTCCCGAGGCGGACATAAACGACGTCAACAGTTTCTTTGTGAACGTTGGAGCAAATTTGGCTAATAAAATCTCCACTTCGAAATCTACAACACCTTGTCACACCCGTGATCACACATCTGTAAATCCTTCAAACTCGTTAGTCCTTCTTCCTACTGACGAACAAGAAATTTACAACCTCATTATGGGCCTGAAGGATAATTGTGCGGTGGGAATCGATCAGATTAGCAGTAAAATAATTAAAAGATACGCAAACTACCTCTGTTCTCCCATAACACATATCTGCAACCTGTCAATCTCAACGGGAGTTTTTCCCCAGGCCTTTAAAATAGCTGTTATGAAGCCCATCCACAAGGCTGGAAAAAGAGACTGTGTCAATAACTACCGGCCCATCTCCATTTTGCCTGCCCTGTCCAAGATATTGGAACGCCTAATAAATCAGCGGCTAGTAAAGTTCTTGGAGGCCAACAATCTCCTCTCGCCCTCACAATTTGGTTTTAGAGCTGGCAAATGTACAAATAATGCAGTTCACGAGTTAGTAAGCTCTATTGTGGTCAGCTTGGATGACAGAAGGAGATGCCTAACGGTATTCCTCGATCTAGCAAAAGCGTTTGACACAGTCTCTTTTCCGCACCTTCTCAGAAAGCTTGAACGGGTCGGTATCAGAGGAATCCCGTTGAAACTGATGGAGGACTATCTCACTGGTAGGAAACAATGAGTAAGGATAAATGACAGACTTCGTAAAGAGCTCTCAGTCAACTTTGGCGTACCACAGGGTAGTATAATTGGCCCAACACTATTCTTAGTGTACATTAATGACCTTTGCCAACTTTCTCTTCTTAAGGGCAAGATTATTACCTTTGCTGACGATACTGCACTGTTCTTCAGTGGTGATGGATGGGAGGAGGTGTTCAATGTCGCACAACTGGGTCTTAATACTGTTAGCAAACGGCTGCAAGACAATGTTTTGACTCTTAACGTCTCTAAAACAAAGTACATAGCCTTTTCTCAAAGATCTAACTTGCTTCCACCCTCATCTTTAACGATTACTGCCCACAATTGTGGCATTGAAGATACTCAGTGCTCTTGTTCTTCCCTTAAAATGACGGAGAATATTAAATACCTTGGACTATTGACCAATATCTCTCCTTTAAACCACACATAGAGACCCTCGTGACCAGGTTGCGAAAAGTAATATACCTTTTCAAAACCCTAAGACACTCGGCCGACCGAAAGATTACTAAGATGGTCTATTTTGCACTATACCAATCGCTGATTGATTACTGCATCACATCATGGGGAGGTGCCGCAAAAACACACCTCATTGAAGTTGAAAGGGCACAGCGTGCAATACTCAAGGTTGGAGCTGGTCTCCCCTTTCGTTTTCCGACTACTGACCTGTACAAAGAATGGGACACTCTCACTGTTAGACAAACGTTCATACTACATACGTTACTTAAAAAACATTCTCAGATGCACTTTGACGCTGAACTACTTAAAGACACCCGCCGAAAGGGTAGGGTATGTCCCACGGCTCAATTCAAATCTACACTCCCTAAAAGATTCTATTGCTTCCTTGGGCATTATCTTTACAATAAGTTGAATAAATCCCTAAACCTTTATCCAAAAACTAGATCCATCTGTAACAAAGAAATAAAAAAAATCTTAAAAACCCTTGACTATCAAAAAACTGAAAATCTGTTGACCGTACCGACATAAATCTAATTCTGGCCGTTCCCATACATACAAACTATTTCTCACCTCCTCGCTTTACAATAAATTGCTACTATATATTTAAAAATAACTCTCGCTGCACTTACTCCACATAAGTCACCCTCACTCATACACTGCTCATTCAAATTACACATACATCTCCTACAAGTCTAACACTTTCCACAAGATTTATGCTCACTCACACACACGACTCCACAACCTCTGCAAGATTATAGGTAGGCATTTCTTTTAATGTTATTACTTCATGTTTTATTCATATTGTTTAACTTCTACTTTGTTTTAATTTTGTTCTGCTTATTGTTTAACTCCCACTATCACACGTTATCTCTGTTAAAGCTAATTCTAACCTGGAAGGGGCCTGGTGACCTGTAACACAGGTTTTTCCCAAAACCTACATCAGGCACCAGTCTCTCACTAAGGCTGAAGACAGCTTAGACCTTATAATACTGTACACATTAATGTGAAGAGAGAATAAATGATAAATTATTATTATTATTATACTGCTGGCGCCCATTTTTTGCAGCTACTACATGCAACTACAGGTACCCTCTTTTGTTGAAATTCAGATGGATCTTGGAAAAACAATCGTAAAGTTTTCATTTGTTTTTGAAAGTTTTATCATAATTTCATGCTGTCATTATGCTTTGTAATTGGAGATAGCGGGTATGAAATTGTGATACTTAATAATTTATGAAAACGATTTTTACATTCAAGAAATAAAGTTAACTCACTATCTCATAATGTACTTAACACAAGTACCCGCAGATCTGGTTGCTGCGGGCTCCGCGAAGTAAATGTCGCACTGGTGACATAGTTACAACTGAATCAGAGCATGACTTCTTTTGTTCTGCACCTCCAGACGAGATGACGCTCTGTCGTCATGCTTATACTTCGGATGAGTACAAAATCAAATTAATAACTTAATTAACTTTCCCCGTTGCTTACAAAAGTACTTAGTTAAAGAAGCTTGGTGATCAGTTCAGGCTCCTTATACGAGTGGTGTTTGGCGCGCAACACAAACAATACCCTGTGAAAGGAAGAGCTCGGAAGATATCGGGATATCATTTATTTGTAGAATACTGGCGTTGTGTTTGGAAGGGAATTAAGTTAGTTATATTAGTTCCGTTTATTGTCTCGAACTATCGGTTCTTATGAACGTGGACGGGGCATGAAAATGATGTATTTTCTTTTTCTATGGTATATTTTTCAGGTTCCTAAATGGCTGGTGGCTCACACAGAGCTTCATTGATTTTGATCAACGCTCATGAGAGAATCAGCGACTGTTATATTCCTTGGATTTACAGCTTGTTTAGTACTTAAGAGAATAATTATGAGTTTTGAATTTAACACTGAAGCTTTTATAAAAGTCAAAGTCAAATCATTTATTTCAAATAGGCACAAGTAGCCTCACTTTTGAACGTCAAAATGAACAAGAAATAGAATTGATTCTAGTTGCCCCTTCCAAAAGGTAGTTTCGTGTGGAGAAGAATGGGCAAGAAACTCCACCGTTACTCTTTTAAAATGTTTTACAATGTTTTTTAGACATGAATTATAACATTATATGTGAAGACGATGCACCCAGAATAAAAACACTACACCACAAAAGGTGAAAAGAAAAACACATTATAGTAATGGCCGGTAAACTTAAGTATGTCAAAAGTACATGGTGCTCACATATTTGCAAACATTCTAAAAGTTAATAATAATAAATCAATCAATGTGTGAGAAGATATTTCAACATGTTAAATTAGTATTTTACAAATAATAAATTATTACCTAATTTACTTAGCAACCAGTTTGATTTGGTCTAGGCACTAGATTGCCCTGTGGAGCAGGACCAGCATGTTTCCCAGCATCCTTATCCTTTATATAATCCTCTAATTTGTAATATGCTTGTTTACAAAGTGTATTTTAATGTGAGTTTTAAATTTTCTTTCATTTAATTGCAGAATGTCACAAGGTATTTTGTTGTAACATTTAACACAGAACCCCATAAAAGATGTATGTACTTTTGATAACCTAAAAAAGGGTTGATCTATTTTATCTTTATTTCTAGTATTAAAGTTATGCCTATCACTTATTTTGTTAAAAAGATGTCGTGTTTTTCTTACATACATAATGTTTTCATAAATGAATTGGCAAGGTACCGTCATAATATTAATACTTTTAAATAGTTCCCTAAGCGATTCGCGGCGACGTAGATTGTAAATAGCTCTGATAGCTAGCTTTTGCAAAATAAATCTGTGATGACACACTGATTGTGATGGATATATTTCTTCTTGCCGTAAAATTCCCTCGCACGACCCAAGTACACAAGGGTACTAACACAGTGTGATTGCCTTAGGAACACACCGACACTCGGCTCCTGCGCAATGGCGGAACGCACACGTCTAATTTTAGCGTTAACGTTTTACATACGGACTACCAGGCGTGACGTCATGGGCACAACCTGACATACTGCTGCCGGCTCGGTTTGTTTAATTGCGTTGTAGGTATTTAATAGTACTTTAGGGTGCGACGATGTTAATTTCTCGAAGAACGTAGTAATGCGTGTGCCTGTTGGTACTCAGATTTTCCGGAAACCATGTGACATTATTTTTGATGCAAATTACGGAAGAGGAATATGAATATTAAATGTTTCAGAGATGATGGCTAAGTGCTCACACACACGAGCGGCGCGGTGTCGACGGCGGCTGCGGCCTCCGCCAGCACCGCGCGCCGCCCATGCGTAGGAGCACTAATGAGAGAAGACATGCAAATAAATTGGGATAAGGGCAGGCAATGTTCTATAGAAATTATATTTGGCGCATAAACAGGTACATAACATCAACCAGATTTCTAGAAACCTCGCCATTATTTATACGCCTCTGATAATTATTTTCAAGCCAGAAAATTACCAAGAATTCTAAATAAAATATATCTGACAGAAAATTAGCCGTTTATATTTTTATGAAAACGCGGTCAAAATTAATACCAAATAATTAGTTTTAATCTAAAGAAACACTGGCAGCACCAGCTGCCCGGGGCTTTCCTTAATTAAAACATTACCTCTCAAAAATCTTATGACTATGATTTTAGATATTAATTTGATCAACTATTTTGTAACGAGTTTTTTTTCTTGGAATAATTGGTCGCCGCTTTGAATCTTGAGCAGTCTAATATAACGCGAGGGCTATAGGTCCCTGGTGGAAGGCCTCACGACGGCAGTTTCCATTGTTTCTTTTATATTTCAACCAGTAGGCGAAAACTCGCTCACATGTTTAACCTACCAACAGCAATTGTCTAACTTTTAGTAGTTTTTTTTGGCTTTGTAAGTGTGCATATTATGTTTTTTGGTATTGTGCGTTTTGTTTATAGAAAATAAACAATTTTTCTCTCTTTTCTTTTTTTTATAATTGACGCAATAACGATTAAAATGAAACTCGCTTTATATGATGATACCGCCTGTTATACGAGCACGTCAGCAGCCAGACACGCACTGGACTGGAATAAAGCAAGGCCTAAACAAATACTAACTCTCCGCTCAAATCCATCTAACGCGCCATAAAACTCATCCTTGTACAAACGTAACTTTCCCATTTCCTGTCAGTAATCCTGCGCTGTTGTGTTCTGTACACTAGCGAACCCATAAATTAATAAAAAGAATAACATTGTGCCGCTAACACAATTATACATTCTAATGGAAATGTTTGACCAATTTGTAAATAGGATGTTACGGCCAAGCGCGCCCGCGGTGCTTTCATTTACTGAAAGCTTCAGTAAGTTGAGTTTCAGCGAGAGTGGTTAAATAAGTCGAAATGTTCCGTAACGAGCGCAGGCACGGACCAGCGGATAGTGTCGTCAGAACTAAGTGTTGTGGCACTGTACAAGATGATTCTAGGAGAGAACTCTAAAAGTTTGCTAGATATAATGAGTTTTGAAATGATACGATCATGTATTTAAAGAATTTTAGAAAAATGTTGCTCGTGTACCTACATACCTGCTTAGGTCTGCAATAGCAGGTACGGAATTAAAGGAACGGCATTCGTAATGTGTGTTATTTGTGAGCCATCGAGCGAGAGAGGGTCCCACCTGTGCTTATAACTACACAGTAGAATGGAATGCGGAGCTTCATCTTCTATTCGCGTTACTGTTAATGTTGGGGCCAGTGGGTGCCGTGTGTGTCGTGGCTGGCCACATTTACTGCGCTGCATTAATGGCAGAGACGTAATATAGATTGTGAGGGCTTCAGGCGAATGGACAGTAGGGACACGCGCGCTGCCGGGACAGCGGGACAGCGGGACTATGGGGTAATGGGTATGAAGACGTACAAGAGTGATAATAAAACAGTATACTCACGACGCTATGGCCACTGCGGCTGCGGAGGCTGAGCCGCATCTTCCAGTCGCGCTTGGAGGACGCGCCGCCCTCCGAGCTGAAGGACCTCTTCATGGGCAGCGACATGGCTGCACACTCACCACCCGCCACTGAACCCGAGCGTCTCTATCGCATAGTCTGCGCACGCACTAGCAGTCGTACCACGTCCGCAAGTGCTTACATTATTCCACTAAGCGTCAGAACCATCGCGACACTACAGTCGCTAAACTATTCTACATACAACTAACATTATAACACTAACACTGATTAAATAGACACTGAGAGAGAAAAATTCTACGAGCTAAGACTACGAGACCACTACACAGCAATCTGAAACAAACAGAGCACGCGTTAGTAAATAGTAAGCTGAGCCTGCGAGCGGCCCCTTTGTAGCGGCGCGCGGCGCGGAGCGGATTGTCGCTGCCAGGTTAAGTACACAGGAAATGTGTTAATCTGTTAAGCTTTCATCCCTTTGGGAGAGATACACGAGGGTAAGCTTCTGAAACCAGTTGTTGTGGTAATTTGAAAGGATTCTATTTATACGTAGCAATGTCAAAAGCACAAACGTTTGTTGGTGTTATATTGCGGCAAGTGGACTTCTAACACATTTGAACTTGTGCACGATGCAAAACAATTTATCGATGCCCTCTGTGGTCGTTCAATCAGCCAATCAACCCCGGGGCGTACATTGCACTGATCTAAATAACGTCTTCATTGTTGAATAACGAATGATCATTTAAAATGTACAGATACCATCATTTTAATAAAGTTTTGAATCAAAATAAAGTTGCTAAGCTTCCTGTAAACTCAAAATAACTCTTTCAACGGCAGGCAGTAGGTGGGTGCCGACCACTACTCCAACCCCACAAATAATGTGATTGTATAACCAAAGTTAAATATCCGAAATATTTACTCAAACGAAACTCAATCAAATCATGAAATTACGAAGTAAGTACATAATATAAGTCTGTTTCTCTCCGCTCACATCCGCTCCGGGAGTTATTTGCTTGTCATTATTATATTATTTATAACGGGAGAACCTCCTTAGCTAATAATATTTCATGAATGTCACGAATTGTCGATGGCTCTGATTGGTAACCAGTGACGCACTACTGTCAAGTACTTATCTAATGTATTGTACACACTCTGAGAGAACTTTGTTCGGGGAATATATGTTTGCCTCGTCTCTAATACCGACATAGTTTATAAGTGAACGACTGTTGTGTTAGGATTTATAAAAAATGAGGTTCATGAAGTGCAGTGATTGATGCCTTTTTTAGTTTTTTTTTATTATTTCTAACACATTTAGCAAATATGCTTCACAAATGGAAGAATATTTCTCAAACAGCATAAGGTCCACCACTCTCATGCTCCGTAAGATTAAAGGCAAACAAACGGACGGTTTTCATTTCATTTTGGCAGCAATCGCCTAGCGTCGTGTGTACTTACTATAAACACAGTTTTCTTTGAATGTCGCGTCGTGCCAATGTTTTTGACTTTAACCAAGTAATTTGGTCGTACCTGCAAGGGCTACAGGTTGTGTTTGAAGTCTCATGACACCCGTACGCAAGTACGTAGCTGGTAGCTTTATAAAAAAAATGGTAAACGCTTAACATTATTTTTGCGCTCGAGAGATTTAAAATTTTGTTACGTTGTTTCATGTCACTTCCAAAAGTATTGAACGACAGGTAAAAATACAAAATTCGATCAAAATTATAGTCCCGTGCACAGAGCTCCCGATGAGTCCGCTGTCACATGCGACTCTTTCAGAGTTTCGATAAACAAACGTCACTCAAACGCTCACAGCAATACCTCGTCGTTCAGCTCACCCGTTTGATTGCAACACGAATGGCCTAAAAACGCAGTGCGACGCAGTCTTGAGCGGCACCTTACTTACTTCAACACTGAGCTCACACGAATCTATTGCTACACGCAGTGTCTTGTGTAGCATCTCACTCACTTACTTGGACAAAGCTCATGAACTGATGTTGTAGCCCTTTTGAACACCCGACGGTAAGAAAGGCGAATTCTAAATAGCATTTTAGTGAATACCAGATTGCCGGTTGGAGCCCGTGCACGAGTCAGAATGCTGCGTAAAGTTTAAATAATCAGAAGTTTAATACTACCACTACTTACACATTGATCGAGATGTGACTATGGGCACGATGTTCTTTCATTATATTGAATCTGAGTTCACAAGCGGCGTCGAGCGACTGTCACAAACGCACGCCCATTAAAAGAGAAAATGAAAATGTGTCTGAGTACTGTCCCCAGATATGGTGAAGAGGACTGCGTCTACACACCTAAAGTAACCATACATAAATAACCATCATCTCATCTCTAAAGTAAGTAAATAATGATGATTCAATACATGGCCCCAAGTTAATACAGTTCCCCAGTTCAAAAGAGGAAATTCCAATAACACGAGCAGTATAAATGAAGCAAATAAGCCATTAACCCTTTGTATCCAAAGCCGGGCGTCGACGCCGACGTTTTGACACATGACCATCATCAGTCGGCGAAATAATAACAAACAGCTTGAAAGGGAACCAATTGAATAAAGTACATTCAAAAATGTATCAACGCTGTGGCTGTGGCGTGGATGTGTCGCGTTCTGTACGATTCGTCTCCATCATGCCCAAACGAACATCACGGGTGCTACTGAATTTTGATAATTGCTTTTTCTTTGATTCATTTGTACTGTTGTAATTGTAACTAGGTACGGAAACATTAAAGCCGAATTTAATAATATTTAACATTAATTTAGGCCGAATTTTGGACGCTATTGATGCCGGATGAGAGGATTTAGTCAAATATTTGCAGGCTGCCATACGCCATGGATTTGGTTTGGACCTACCCTGGCTGCTAGGGAGTGATAACGGTGACTATTGTAGAATATAAGCCACGTTTGTTATGCCGGCTGCCGAACCGTCTACATGCAACCCGGAGTCCGTTCAGATTTAGATTACAAACAAATAGAATAAAATTCAATGAAATGAAATACTTATTGAAGTGAACAGTCGACGTTGAAACAGATCAATACATTATGTACAAATATATTATTACCCTACATCTACAATATAGGAGGTATTAAAATATTTCTACTGAAACATTTTCATTACATTAATTTTCTAAACAACAGTAGAAAATTCGGACTTGAACGCACTACCAGAAACAACCCCGTCTCCATTTTGCTTTTTAAATAAAATAGACAATGAAAGAAACCATAATCTGCATGAAAAGCAGAGGGAAAGCCTGGAGAGAGAAATTATATTTTATTATACCTATCTATGATGGAAATTGTGTAAAACATTTTCACTAGTTCACTAATTTAAATATCTAGTGACGTTGTGATTCTAAATCTTGATTAGGTAATATGAATATTGACCTCGTATATTTATCTATTGGGAGACACAAGGTAAACCAAATATTTTATATTTGTCTAAAAACCAACAAAGACGTAGGTTACAAATAAAGTCCACCTGACACTTAAATTGAAACCCTGATGGCTCTACAGATTTATTCTACATACGTTCGACATCATCGTGAAAGGTTATAATAATAAGGGAATAAATTATTAAATATTGATTGTGTAACTGTTGGTGACATTAATGTCGTTATAATGATATGCTGGTCCCCCACCAGGGCGGCGCCTGTGCGCTGGGGACCTGCGGTTTATGCAGGTAGTTATTTACGAGCTTAATGAATGGACAATACGAGATGTAGCCATAGCATAGTAACTCCTAATTAAATGTGGCTGATAAGAGAAATACGTCCACCCCGAGCGCACTACCGGCCCGCGACACTTTGTGTCTGATACACCGGTTATTAATTAAACAATCAGTAGTGTCAGTAGCGAGGCAGGCTGACGCGTCGATCGACGATCTGTTTAGGTTTAGTAATAACTCATTTTGGTGGACCGTTCGGGTAATAAAGCAATAGTGAGCAAAAAAAAGATGACGGCAAAATTGTAAAATTAAGATTCTAAATATTGCCGCTGGTTTCGTGTTATGAAAGTCCATCTGTTACTTGTGGGTGTCATTTATAATCACAATTATTTTCCATTGAAGGCAAGTGAAAATTTTCGTCCTGTGAAAATAAACACACCAGCACCTGAGCAATCATATAAGAATGTTTGAAACTAATATTTATGTTGAGTTGCCCGCGCGTCGCCGCGTCGTCCCGCCTCCCTCAGGAGAGAAACAAGGCTATTCCATTAAGGGGTTATCCATGGAGTTCCAGTTGCTTACAGTTCAAATCTTAGTTTGTAATAAGATGGATCGGTGGAGACGCGAAACAAATTCTTTCGCAGAAATTCTGAGAACTTCGCGAAAATTCTTTATTTTTGTTGGATGTATTTTTGCAAATATTTGTTTTTAGTGACACAATGTGGTTTCACCATAATGTGAATATGGTCGATAAAAAGTTACGCCACGAAGGACCACAAATATACCTACTTATAATGTCTATCAGCTAGCGAGCATCACGTTGGACACTAGCATTGAAGATAGCATCACATCTGACACCAGGATTGAAGATAGCTTCACATTACACATTGTGTATTTAGTACTTAATAATAGCATCGAAGCATCTAGCTTACGTTGTAGCTGTACTTGTGCGGTGTCCTGAGCAGTGTATCTGGCACGTCGATCGGAAACGAGGAATACTACAGAGTAAGCTGATGCTTATCTGCTGCGTGATCCCTGGAGTGTCAAGAACGAGACGGTCACGTTTTAAGAGAATTTTAAGCGTGCCAAGCAATATTGATAGAGAAGCCAAAACAAAATGGCACGGATTATTTTTGATAGATGTACTGGTTTAGAATCCTGAGAGTGAGTGACCAATGCGGGGTAAGTTATATCTAGCAATGAGACGTTAAGACGAGTTGTTTCAAAGCATTACCTAATCATTGTGTTCAGCACAATGATTAGGTAATGCTTTGGAACAATGAAACTCACTTTAAAATAATACTAAATAGAACCTCTGCGACCAGTGCATGCATATTGTCGACTGTGATACAGAACCAACAGATTTATAAAGTAAATGCAGCCGCACGTGCTCACCTACTGGGGCATTGTTGGCGCGAATCTCAGGAAAGATATACAAAGGGCGCACAAAACTCCACTGTTTACAATTGATCCATTATTTAGTCTGCCAGCTTCAGAAATAGAGCTCTTTTACTAATGAACCACCGTTTTATTTCAGCTCGTTAATTCGCAGAAGATTGATTGTTGTTATCTAATTGTGAACTTTTCACAAGACTCTAAGGTGTGTGAGGTACAACGACACATTCATGTAGGTGCTTACATTCAGTCCGATTGTCTTTTAATCCCAGTTTTATGTTGCCAACAAAAACATGTCATCAACCATCCAGTTTTTTTTTCGATATCTACCCCGAAATTCTACACTTGAAACTGATTGCTGTCATCCATCCCGACCGAATACTCATCCAGCACTAGGCACTTGAAACTAATCCTAGAGTTTATACAAACAATAGATCTATAAATGCCGGTATCTAGTACTTTGGTCAGGGTCACGTGGTCGAATTCATTGCTAATTAATTAAGGTGTTAGAAAGTAACAGTGACATTGTGACATTATTTCAGATCTGCCGCGCTCAGAGATACAAGCGTATGGCCGCGCTCGTGAAGCACATTATGTGTGAATAAAATAGAAATAACAAATGAATATCGGAATGTGAGTTGTTGAAGAACCTTTGAGACTTTTGCAAGAACGCGAAAAAGCCTTTAGTATCGGAAAAAAGATTTAAATACGCATTACGAGGCTGCCTTCAATGAAAAAGTAATAATGTGTTTAAATGTGACGCGCGGTCGAGCTAGGAGGAGAGTTGAGTGGTTCCATTTGGTTTGATTTTACAGTCAATACATTATATTGTTTGAAAGATTTATGAAAGATAACTCTTGTGTGTCTGAGACCTCAACATATAAATATAGCGCGTTCTGCCAGCCAGTGAAGCCAGACACACACAGTGATAGAGTGTGAGTACCAACCTACATATCTAGTTGTGTGTTACTGAGAAGCAACGTAAACATAACCAGTCTATGATAAAGACGAAAATAAAATACAACTGTTTCCATTAGCTGTAGAGAGCTCTGATTTCTGTCTTTTATTTCTCAACCCGTTATTAATGCAAAAATCTGTAAATAGTGTCGAGTTGTCGAGTAGATGTCGAGTGGAATCGTTTCCGAGTCGTTTGCTCCGTCGGGACAAGCTGTTCACTAAATTATGGACTAGGGAAATACTTTTTATGGCTTAAATGTTCAGCTTAATACAAACATTCGGATGTGCAAGGCTCTGTCAGGGTTCAAGATAGTTTTTCAATTTTGGAAACAAATATTTTAAAAGCTGAGTAAAAAAGCTGGTTTGCATTTAAAACTACTAAGCTCAATTTCCAATAACAATATAATCCTCACTGTCTTATATAACAATCAGTAGTCGGAATAGAAGTGGCGTAACCATCGGATTGTAATAACACATGATAACGGTTGTACATAAGCAGACACATAACGTCCGAATGATCACAACATCACATATGCTGATATGCCTACCCTGTGCGAGAATCAGGGGAGAATCAAACCGAGTGATAAGGAACAGTATTCAGTTTAAATATCGGCTATCGTCAGTACAGGATATCAACCGCCCATTTGCGGTGATAATACACTTAGGCTTAAAAGCCTTAAAATAAGGGCAAATATGACGAGCTTTGTTAAAAAGCTGACGGTGTTGTGGCGTAATGCCATTAGCCTTCGTAACCTGGTACGTAATTATTACTAGAACTACTCCGAGTTGACAGACCTACTAATAAAAATGAATGTTATTCACCATGCGTTTGTTATATTGGCAATATTACCGACACGTATGGCAGTCACCTTCACGTACGTCCACTTGGTCACCTTCACGTACGTCCACTTGGTCACCTTCACGTACGTCCACTTGGTCACCTTCACGTACGTCCACTTGGTCACAGTTTCACTGAACGGTGGTTTTCTTTTCTCATCTCATGAAATGAAAGCTATTTGCAAGAACATTTAAATGCAAAGTATATTTATCAGCGGAGCCGCAGCGACAAGTTTTTCTATTAGTTTTGTATTCTTTGACGGTTGCGAGACAGTTTAACTTTCCAACGGGCCAACTTAATTAATAATACTGTTTATAAACTCTGAGAAAGTAATTGAAAGAAGATGATAGTGTTGGATGAGGCAGTTGGCGAAGCTGCCTGGCTGTGATACAAGCCTTTTTTGCTCGTAAAGCCAAGATTATATTTTAAATAATCCGCAATGAGGTAAAGGGAGCAGGTATTTAGAAAGTACTTAACCTTTTTCTTCATGTCTTTGAAAACCCTGAATCGGGCAAATGAATTGAGTTCAATCAGATTGATAGCGAATAGAAAAGTGCTTGACAAACAAACGACGCCCATCTGTCAGCCATGTTGGTTGTTGCCCCGATACTGACATGCTACCGTGTGCAATGGGCAGGCAGCACGCTGGGTGTAATATTACTTATTGTAATATTACCCATCTAATATTAGATACAACAAACAATTTTTTGCATGTGGCATCTTGCAACCTTGGGCAGCTAAGGAGTTTGTCGGCCGTTTAACCCGACTTGCCTGTAAATGCCTTGATAAATTAAGGTGTCCTGACAGGGCTTTAAAACTTAAAAACTAAGCGACTTCTTCCTGTGCGGCCTTTGACCTTAAACTTGTACTGACCATGAACAACCTACCTGTCAACTCTGTAAACTATTAACAAGTTTATAAGTATTTTATAATGGTTGTTGTAAATAATGTACTACTACCTAGATTAATGATAACTATCAATAATAAAAACAGATAACGGTATTGTTTGCCGAATAGTTTACATTTTTCTACGATATAGGTACTCGAAGATACTGATTTGACTTTGAGAGATAATAGTTAGTTGCAATTTGTTAAAGATTAAAGAATTTAGCGTTCGCACGCGTCTAGGTTTTCACATTTATTCGAGATACATTTATAAGAGTTTTAAATGGGTCTTGTATAGATCGCTTTAGCCGAGGCTCTCGATCACACATAACATCGTGAGTTTGTGATAAAAAGTAAAAAAACCGGCCAACTGTGAGACGGACTCGCGCACGAAGGGTTTCGTATCATTATCTAACAATCATGTTTTTATTGTATGGGAGTAACGTAAGAATAAAAATCATGTATGTCCCTTAAATATTTATTTCATGCTGTTTTTAGTACCTATTTGTTGTTATATTGGCAACAGAAATACCTCATCTGTGAAAATTTCAACTGTTTAACTATCACGGTTCATTTGATAAAGCCTGGTGACAGACGGACAGACGGATAGACGGACGGACAGCGGAGTCTTAGTAATAGGGTCCCTTTGGGTACGGAACCCTGAAAAAGTATTTGACTTGATTTAGAACTTGGCGTCCAGCCATATTTTGCTCTCTTTTTTAAACTCGCGTTAACTATTTTTTCTCAAAAGGTTTAGATTTAACCTACACGCTAACCTGCGTTAGTAAAAAGGCTAAATTATTATTAATCTTTATTGATGTAATAGCAAGCAGATAAGATAAACGTATTCACGTGCGCCATGCCGGGCGAGGTAGTTGAGCTGGTTATGTGTGGTGGAACTGTTCAGTGGATCATGTTCATTAATTCTCTCCAACGTTATTGATAAACATCGGCACGAGCATTGACTTATTTTGACTTCCAGGAAGAAACGAATCATTCAAACTGCAAACATACCTACAGTTCATTTAACGCTGCCTGGATTTTTTTTTAAGGTAACTTGAACTAATTTGAGGTAACTTGATGTTCGGAGAAGCCAATATTCCAGGAGCGGTTACAACATTATATTTACATAATGATTTTATATAAATCTCTACCCGAATTAAAATGAGGCAGATAATGCGTAAGGGGTGTCAGCTCGACCACAGGTTTTGTGTAATTCAATTTCAAGGCTGCCGAGTCCACGTTACATAAAATGCGTGATACGCAACGCTCACACATATTACCTAGTTCCGTCCTACCGTTTTTTAATATAAGATTGTATTCAGCGATCCCTGGATCCTAAACCTATAAAAATGGTGTACAGCTAACCACGTAAAATTAAAATTATCAAATCCGCGAATTAACAAATCTGAACTCTTTCTTCATAAACATAAAACAGGTATTACTGCGACATCATATTTGAATACGTTTAAAAGAATATGTCCAACCACAAAGAGATTTGAATTTTAACTGTGACAAAATAAAGATTGTATTCGTGTAAACTTGCTTGTAAAAAAATAATGATAAGCTTCGATAACAAGGTGTTTTACAACTATCGGATAGCAATCGATTATCCGAGAGCCGATAATCGATACCTGTGCGATATGTATCTCAATAAACTGCAATCGTCGTAAATACATAATAATTGTTTATCTACGTTGAACCGTATCGGGTAGCGTTGTAAAATGACTTGTCAGTTTTATTTAACAAAAAATACGTGTGTGTTTAGTTTTTTTTGTTTAACCTTGCACAAAAACATTGCATATATAAATAATTGCCCAATACATATATACATAGACATTCATACATACATACACTCATAGACATACATATACATGTGCATAGACTCACTTCTTCCCATGGATTTGATAGAAACTACAGAACGCGAACTGCTACGATCCGTACCGATAGTCCTTTTGATAAGTAAAGTTTTTTCAATGACTACCTACAGTATTGTTATCAGGAAGTGACACGCGCTTTACTTGTGTTAACCAAGAGTACAAACACGCTGTTAATACGTGGGCGGCAGTAGTAGCGTCAGCACATAACACACACTGCCGCCTCGCCGTTGTCACGGTAAGTCGGTAATATTATCTATACAGTATTCCAACTTCATACAAACGGACGAAACGCGAGCTATACCTACGCGCCTCGATCTCGGCAAGCACTCGGCATGCAGGCAGTCGCGACTGTGCCGCAGTGACGAACAGACGGTGTGTTGTTTTTTTAACAATAACCGCGTGATTTTTTCACTAAAAATAAGTTCAAGTACATATTTAATATGCCGAGTAGGATACATTATGCTGTTTTTGGTTGCATGTTTTCTATTTATTTTTTTAATTAAGCTTTATATTAGAATTGGGCTTTTTTATATTTTAAAATTTAATAATAAAGCATTTCGTACGTCTCAGTCGAGGCGCAATTATTTTTCGGTCGCAAATTTACAAGACCGATTTGTTATTCAAACGTAAACATGTTTTTTTTTTAAATTAAATCTACCAATCAAAAAAGAACACACATTTTTATTGAACACAAGGTATTTTATTTGTTTATTAAAAAAAAGTGTATTTACAATCACAAAACTAAATGGAAACACAAAGTAGGCAAATGTAATTCGGAGATGTGTGTGTGTGATTCTGGAGGCGGGCAGCCCTATCGCATGTGTACGTACCGCGCGGCTGTAGACATTTATTTCTAAGATGCGGCCGAGTTACAATACTGTATAGATAATATTACCGTGCCGTTGTCTCGGGCGGCACCGAGCGCTCCTGAGCTAAGACACACGTTCACAGCGAGTTCCTACATTTGGGAAAAATACTAATTAATTGTTATTTTGTAATGAACTTTCAATTATTGTGTTATAATGTAAATAAATAATAAAATTAATATAACATATAATAATAGGCAATGATATCTGACGATAGTTTATATTTGTTTATATTACAGGGGGCCTAGACAAAGTCACATTATTCGACGATAAAGAAATTAGATAAATCCAAAATCTAAGGAATTGGCATAAGCTTTCGAAATGTCACGAGATCAATCGTTTTCGATCGCTAAGTGCTAGACAATGTCAAATTGTGTAACGGAATTCGATCAATATTCCCATACAAATGCGATGACAAGTGGCGTTCTTTACAGTACGAATCACTGAGATAACGAATTGTTTGATCAACAATTTTTGAAATCGATTCTTCACGGAGCGATTGATACTGTCTTGTCTAGGCTCCCTGTTGCTCCGACTGCTGCCACTTTCTTTGAGGCGAGTATCATCAGCATAGAAAGTAGGACTTTAATTAAGATAAATAAAGCTCTCCATTTCCGAACGGTAGCCAGAGAGCTTCTGGGAAAGATCTTTTTTTCTGATTGGTAGCTGGCGGGCTTCTGGGAAAGAGCGACGTCACACAGACTTTTATGTTCTCAAAATTGGCTCAACAAACACTGAATAGAAAACATCGTCAAAGTTAAAAACATAGTTACTACCAAAGGGATGTAGCCATTGTAATGCTTTTTGTACCAGTATACATACAATGTGATGTTTCGTAAAGGAAAGATGTTCTCGGTAGTTACTAGTCGAAATTCTTTTCGGCTACAAACTAGCCAAAAATTAGACTAGTGGAATCGATCCATCCGTTTGGTAGAACTATGCCACAAATTATATCAGCCTTCTTTAGTTGGGCTTAAAACACACAGCAGTAGTTCTAATCAAATAATCTAACAAGTACCTACATTTTTAATTCAAGGTTATTAATAATGTTAAGTTATAGGTTTATTTTATGTACATACAACTTTATAATACAACATTTATAATCTAATACTAGAACTAAAAAGTTTTAAGGTTCTATATTGTATTTAAAATTAAAAAGCAATTGTTGTGGTGACAAGCAAATTATTAGTACTTTTATACCAACAAACCCTGCGTTCCTGTCGGTACACAGGCTGTCACGTCTTGTCAATACTCCCAGAATAGACGACTTCATACAAAAATTGAGAGAGTGACAACACAACAATATCTGCGCAGATCCAGTAAAAATAAACACAAATAAATGAAAACGTGATCGATTGGGGACAGTCCAATTGTGTTGTTGAAGAGAAAAATATTATGAACGGAGTTGACAAATAGATGTTGAACTTTTTTTTTTTTTTTAAGGCTGGGAAATCATCCAATGACTGCTCTCGCTCTGGGTGCGTTACTCGAAGTGGAGACCCATTTTGATAAGATCTTTGTTTTACGGGGAACAGGCGACCAGATTCCCAGTTTGTATAAAGTAAATACACACCTATTACCGCGCCCAGAAGCATTTATCCGTATTTTGAAAAATACAACAAATGATGATAAAAATGGCCAACCATGGCCAGAGATCGCGCAACACAAAGAGATTTGGAAGGAAAGAGGGGCAGCCTTTGCCCAGTAGCGGGACACAATATAGGCTATACAATGAAGTAGTAATGACACGGAATGTCCGTCGTCCCGCCCAGCATTCTTTCTGCAGGTCCCTGAAACAAAGGATTAATTCCTTTGTGACTCTTGATCCCGCGTCTGAGCGTGTCGTTAGAAGAATGGAAGGAAATCACGGACGAGATCGGATACTATTACTGAAATAAAATCGTTTGGGAATATAATTAATTACATAGCTGTTATCTGCCGACTAATGTAAGTAAATATCTAAACTCCAACACAGAATGGCACGTGAGTCAAAGTCGGCTACTGTATTTTTCGGACTCGAATAAAAAGTGAGGTAAAAGTAAATAGCAGACTATTGAAGACATTCGGTCCGCAAACGAATGTGAGCAGAGCTGTGAGTGCTCACTCACGCAGCACGAGTGCCCGGCCAGGCAGAAGGACTCTACTGGAGACAGCCAATGCGAATATTGAATTATTGGGATTTTCGAGTAGCCACTAATTTGGGTTGAAGATTTGTACGGTTCGGGCGTTCTTGTTAGGCAAATAGTTGGTTAGCAACGTCTGGGAGTTTTAGAATGAAAATTTATAAAAGCTTCCGCTAAGTTTAGGTTTTATCAAACACAGGATGGTGGGTACTAAAATGAATATTAAAATATATTTAAGGCTTCCCTTTAGGATAAATAGAACAGTTTTTAAATACCAGACAAAATGAACACAAACGAATTCCTTTCTGGTATCTCGATTACCTACTAGTACGAAACTACCTTTTGGAAGAGGCTACTAGAATCAGTGCTATTTCTTGTTCATTTTGACGTTCAAAAGTGCCTTGATAAGCCTATTTGAAATAAATGATTTAACGTTAACTTTGACATTAGGAAGAACCTTGTCTGAACTCACTGACAACAAAGCCAGATTAAGAACTAGTCTTTAGTCACAGCTATCCTTCACAGGTCGTCACCGTTGCCGTACAGTGCCCTCCGGCGGGCCCTCCCGCGGGCCGTGCCCGGGCACTCACAATAATTCCTGGCCGCCCGGAGCGCTGTCAGCCCTCGTCATACGCGCCGTGCTCGCCCAGATGAAAACACACAGATTAGCAAACGTCCAGAGGCGTCACTTTCATCCTGTGACGTCATGGCTCCGTGCGTCAGTACGTTCCGTATGCTGAAACCCTATGATCTGCGTAATTGTGGAATTGTTTGAAAATTCATTTTCTTTCCATTTCGTTTGTGAAAGTTGTACGTATTATGTTGTTGAGGTGTGGGTTCAGGTTGTGAGCTGAACACATGGCAAGGTACCAGCTAGCACACCGCGTATGGGCACCACGCCACCACGCAGGGTTCCTCAATACAAGGGGATTTCCTGACAATAGGAAGGTAATAAGGTAATATTGTTATACCTTTTACGGTTATTATATTTGTCTCAAAGGTTGTTCGAACTAACAAAGGATTCCTTTTGTTATCTTGTTCCTGTGAGTAATGAGCTTCAAATAACTCGAAGAAACATTACGACTGCATTCAAATATATTACATTTCTATACAGAGCAAACTGCCAAAGGAGATGCTGTCTTTGAGACAAACCATAACTCCGTTTACAAGAGATACACTCAGCGAGACAGAGAAAAGTGCATTACATTTAATCTTTCATCCACGTTCCTTCTCTTAAATCCAAAGCAAGCTTCAGGGAAAATGTTTTTTTTTACTTTTTGCGGCTACAAAGGAAAGCCTTATATTGAAGCAAATAGCGCTTGTTGTGGTGTAACGAACACAAATACATTTCAGCTAGTGTATAGTAACTTATTCACTGGCTGTTGCCCGCGGGTTCGCCCGCGTGCATGGCGGACATTGAGCCCCGGGAAGGTACTACCGGAATAACAAGAGTCCTATGTGGTTAATCCGGATATAAGGTATCTGTGTGCAGCCGTTTTGCGTGATTGAGTAGTAAACATCCAAACATATAAACTTCACAATAATATAAGGATAAAACAAAGCAAAATTAGAAGAAAATTCCACTACTTAATAATATAAATATAATATCCTTGGACATTTCACACAACGCCATATAGTCCCAAGCTAAATACCTAACCTAATGCTTGTGTTATGGTAACGAGATGGCTGATAGAAAAACACCAATAAGGTAAATCTTCATTCTTCCTGTGTGCCGTGGTCGGGTACTAATGACCACAACCTGTGTGACGAAGTAAGGTGAAATTTTCAAAAATAAACGTAATAGGCGGACAGGCCAGAATAAACAATTCCACTATATATTATGATACTTCACAACGTTTTTCATAATTTTTATGCGCTACCTTTCTACTTTTCATGAATAAGTTCATTTAAAAGCAATATTAATTTTATTACGCTAGGGTAGCGTAAATATCATCAACTGTGTGTACACAAATAAACGTTATTTTGCCATAAAAAGAGAACTACAGAGTTTTCCTACTTTTCCATTTCCGCTCGTGTACATTTTGAGCACAAAAAACAGCAAACGAGGTGAAAGCTGGCCGGGCGATCATCAGTGCTTTTTTTGCTACTAATTTGGCCTGAAGTGCAAATATAAATTTTGTGATCGAGCATTTTATGCAAAGCAAGCAGTCGTGTTAAATACGTACAATAAGAGAACGAAGTCAAACGAAGGCGGCAAGCTACCAAACCAGTTATTCGTATACCGTTAGCTGTAACTTGATCATCGTTACATTTTACACGCTTTATAGTACTATGTATATGTTTCCATTTGCCAAGCACTGAGCTGAATCTTTGCATACTTATACAACCTCGGTGACAACGTAAAATACGATATCATGGAACTGGTCTGATGATGGAGCCCGAAGGTGAACATAGAAGGAGTTTTCTATCGTTGTGCCTTTCTTCCTATCCAAATAAAAAAGATAGTATCGTTGACTTTAACCTCGTCGGTTTTGTATGTAAGTAGGTACTAAAGCCTCGGACGGTGCCCAGGGGCTGATGAGGAAGCGGGATGGTGGATATAACAACATAGCACAATCGTGTTTCGACTGTGCTATGTTTTACACGATTAGTTACGTATGGACTACAAGGGCTAAAGACTAGGTAGTATTAGGGTCTACTGACCAAGTTGGAAGGCGGCCATAGGAACCAAACAGGATAGCAAACGTAGTGTTTGAACTCATTGGATTTGTGTTGATAAATGCGAACACACTGGCTGGAGTCCAAGGACTGGTTATGGACCTGGAGCTGGTCACGGGCACTCCTCAACTAAACAAGACAGCCCGGTTGTGTTCAGCTATTTAAATGTATCTTTATCTTTACAAGGACCTTATATGTGATAATGATAAAATAGATAGTGATTATAATTCGAATGCTAAAAGTAAAGAACTAAAAGAACTTTAATATTTTCTCAAAAGCTTGAGGCGTGAACCTTGATCGTACCCTGAAAGATAATGCTGCAGAAACTGCTGCGATGTGTGTAACTCATTAACAACGGCAGTGCCCTTCAATTTGATAGCCCGCAGTCACAAAGCATTTGGAATTTTCTTCAAAATCTTTGGGATCATGACAGAAAGTATTATATACATACAATTGTCACAGAAAGTGTGATAAACAATTGAGATGCTTGACTGAACTCTGACTCTGTACCTATCCACTAAGTCATTCTTCGTCACTTTATATTGGTATTCATCTAACGCAGAATCATTCCTCTCTTCTAAAAAAGGCAAGTTCTTTTCCAGAAGTTGCTATTTCTCAGATGACCACGAATGAAAGTGGTCTGTTAAAACAAGGTTTGCAGCAATAGTCTGCAATGCGTCTGCTATCGATTCGTTAGGGCTGCCAACTGCGTGGCAAGGCCGCCTGGCAACCGCATAGCAACAGGCGCTCAGGGGTGAGCTGGGACTACAGATAGCCGTGTTATACTTCCGTATGGGTTTGTTTATACTTTTGTGAATGAAAATGAAACGCAACGTTAGTGTTTTTATAGAAGTAAGACTAAATTTTTGGGTGAAGGGTATGATAGCATTGATGTTGGTTTCATACATAAGTCAAAAAATGTCAGTTGTAGTTCAAACAAACGAAAAATGTTGTCGTCAATTAGGTAAACAATTAACTTCCTTTACTTATGAGATTCCGCAATAAGCATGAAATCCAGCGAATTTTTAAACAATCGGAGCCAAAATATTATGTCGATCGTCGAAAACAATAAATAAACAACACTCTGGCAATCGGTTGGCGCCTATTGTGCTGACGTCACTTATCAAGAGGTAGCCGGCTCCGATGGCGGTGATAGCGTTCAGCGCCGGCGTCGGTTATCACGTTGTCGCTGTATCTCAAGTAGGCGTTGCGCGCGAGTGCTTCTTGCCGATAACAGCTGATAAACTAATACTCTAATTAGTTGGCATTTGCTTGCTCCGGTGAAGACTTTATAGCGGGAATGTATAAATTCTCAGTACCACTACTAGTTGGATTCAGTTAGGTTTTACCAGCTGGCATTTTGCAGTAGCGTAGGTGACTAGTTTTGAGACATCAACTGCTACTGTGCTATTGTGCCTGTTGCGATATGACGTGGGGCTTAAACATAACTGGCGAAATGTGCGTGTACTATACCCGACCCTTGCGGGAAGATCGGCGTGATGTTATGTAGCTACATAGATAGGTTTGTAACTAGCTCTAGGGTTTGTTGAAGGCTGCCTGATGATAGGTAGCCGAGCTAAGGAAACATGCTTTTTTGAGACGCCACTTAGCTAGTGGCGTCTCAAAAAAGCATGTTTAAAACCTTTCCCATGAACTGCACCTTTGCGTCCTCAGTTTGTTCCTTCACTATCTGGGCCACTTGAGCTGTCCCCAGCTCAAGCGCTGCTGGTGTCAGCTCTATTTATATTTAAATTGAGAAAACTTAAGGCCTTTTATCCTCACACATATTATATCAAAGATATAATTTCCGTTCATTTCACCGAATTTCAAAATAACAATAATAAAATATGGAGTTCGGAAATAATAGGAATATTGTAGGTTTGTTTGAAACCTTCCCCGAGGGCCCTTTTGATGTCAGACCGCGTTGCCATGGTTACGGGTTTTTAAACAAGATTGCCTAGCCTTGGGGCTTATTAACGAGTTTGTGTGAAGACGGTAATAGTTATGTACATATTAGACATAGTTGTATGTATTGACATAGTATGCTGTCTGTAAGATGCATAATTTTGTGATATATTGCTGTATACCTATGGTCATAGGCGTGTGCATGCATAAACACAAGACTATTTTGCTGATCTCGACGCACATACGAACGAAGCAAGCTAGTAAAAACATGTTAAAAACTCTCTTTAAAATTATCAAGAGATTCCCTAGCGGGTTATAGTTATACCGTGTCGTCGTCGCTATGGAGCGGACAGTGACGTCACGCGGTTGATTCTGTTATGAGCGAGGCCCGGGGGAAGAGAACGGCTGCCTTAGCGAAGATTCTACTGTGTCGTTGGATCACCGTGCTTGGGTTAACTTAACTTTATATCCTTTAATAATTGACGCTTTCTTGTTGCTTAGCTTGGTGTGAGGGCGTAAATTTGCCCCAAGTAAGCTTAAATTTTCTGTAATAATATTTTCTGTGATCAGTTTAAATGAAATACGGCCTCAGATGGTCCATTATTAATGTTCACTCAGTTTTTTATCCGACTTGAAAAAGGAGGAGGTTTTCAATTCGATTGGTATCACGTTTTATGTACGTACCTACACCGATAAAGATGAGATTTATGATCCGATGTACGTGATTCTTCTTTAGTTTGATGCGGAATATTTGCCATTTGGTCACATAAAAATTTAACATAGTTTGACCCAGTAGTTATAATTTTATGAACATTTTTATCTTGATGACATCTTAGTAATTCGGGGTACGAATTGGTGTGGGGACCGTGGGGTAGGTAGGTAAGTACCAAAACTGAAAATGAAAAATAAAAACCTTTTTTACAAAAAAACACTTGTATAATGAAGTGTTTTTTCGGAAGTCGGTTGTTTTTTAACGATCACAATTCTTAGTAACGGATTCATAATGTATTGAAAAGACATTTACAAACAATTTTGACGTCCTTTCAATAAATAGGGCGAATGGTATCCTGACGTATTCCGACGATGGTACCTGACGTGATACTGTTCATAATTAATGTTGCGTAATTAAGGAAACATTAGTTCAACGGAATGTTAGCGTCAGCTTTTTCAATTTATTCTTCTGTTCGTACTTTGTTGAAATAAAAGAGTTTCTTTAAGAAATAATGTTTTTTGGTGATGATATTCATTACATAAGAGGTTTTTTTGGCATTCACCTTAACTTTATAGAAATTTAACTTATTTGCGTGCGAATTATGTATAAATGTATTTTATTATTTTTGACGACACGGTTGGCGCAGTGGTTGAGCGATTGACTGCTGCGCACTATGTCCCGGGTTCGATTACGAACGTTCGCACGGAACAAATATTTGTACGACCTGCAAGTATTTGTTACGAGTTTGGGTGTTATCTATAATATGTACGTATTTACAAAAAAAAAATTATATAAGTAGTTTATCAGCCATCTCGTTACCATAACACAAGCATTAGGTTGCTTAGCTTGGGACGATATGGCGTTGTGTGAAATGTCCAAGGATATTATATTATATTATTATTATTCGTTTATTTATATTGTCATCTCTTATCTAATATATTTTTAATTTTTTTTCTTTTTTTAGATATTGTTAATACATCTTTTATATACATAATTAATAAATCTGTAGAAAAATCGTTTTCGTACATCGAAAATATTTCCAAAAAATTTAGCCAGCGTGTTAAAATATCCAACAGAACCCATTTCCAGCATTTATGGAATTTTTGTTTGTTTAGTTGTACACGCATCACGTAAATTGTAAAAAACCAAGGTAGATTACTTTCACATATCATAGTTGTGCGGAACTTTTACATATCATAGTTGTGCGGAACTTTTACATATCATAGTTGTGCGGAACTTAATTACAGGCACTTTTGAATTGTCAAGGGGTCGGTCAGTCAGAAAGATGAAGCTAGTTGCCCATTCCAAAGCAGTAGGTACCTATGGTGAAGAACGGGCAAGAAACTCCATGGACACTCTTTTAAATCAAAATATGTTTACAAAAACTGAGTTAAATCACTCATGTTGAAATAAATACACGTGAGAACGATGCAGAACTTAATAAAAGCGTCCATAATTACAAGATTTAAAAAACAATTCAAAATTAATTTAAATATTAAAACAGCCGTGGCAGCTAAGAGGTGACCAGTAGTAGGTTTGTAAGATCATGTATTGTTTTGGGGTGGTTAATTTCGCAGACTTCGCGTGCAAACTTACGGAATACATTGGGAATAGATTGAAACTCCCTTTTTCCTAACCAACATCAATGGAGGAGTTGTTACACCTTCTTTAAGCGGAACATTATTATTTTCCGACATCTACGCGAATCAAGTCGCGGACACTGCTAGCCACGTAATAAAGCTAAATATCATAAGCGCCTCTTCGTAGCCTCGCAGTAGTACCGCTACGCGGCCGCTACGCTCGTAGCACGACGCTACGAGCGTAGTCTGCGAGGCCGACGGCGGTGATCATCCCGGGTTATTTTGAGCGTGAAAAAGGTTTTATTTTCAGGGGCCTATTTTTAGACGCTTCAGTCAACGCTGGCTATTAAAAGGTTCTTTTAACAAAGACGCAGCACGTATGACAACACCCACATGGCCTTTTTTACCTTAGCTTAATCAGTGTGATAGAATTTTTAACGACTGTCTTTAATTTTTTCTCTTACATGCCTAATTTGATCGTGACTTGCGCCGGGCGCATCTTCGCATAGCTCCTAGCGAGGGAACGTATAACAAGTATAATTGATGAGTTTACCGCACGTTCCCCTGGTTTACTCTTTATAGGTAATAGGGTTACCTCACATGATTGTTGTGTAGTTACTGTTGTAACCTTATACAGTGTTACATAAATACCCTTTATTAAGTAGAATTGTGGAAGAAATATAAAAACTATGTTTATTTTTTGCAATAAAGCAAGATATTTAAAATTAATATTGTTTGTAAGAGTCACCATTTTCTAAAGATAAAATAACTACCTATCGCATGCAAAAACATAAGGTTTCACAAAACGAATGATGATATTATACTTAGGTACAATAATCTGTTCGAGTGCCATCCCTCTTGAGAGTGGGATATAATAAATAATTATGATGAAATCACAAGTACGATCTTGTTCCCCAGTAGCCATTGTGTCTGCTCTTATTATTATTACTTTCGCAGAAAAAATCCCGTTGTGTATTTATCGGAACATTGGTGACGATGTCGACGGGCTTAAACATTAATAAATATATATTATTCCTTGGAAATGGTAAGAGTTCTGTTGTATCGAATCATGTTGTTTTTTTAGGCTAATTAAGATGGATGCGAGTGTTTCTGTGTATTTATTAACTATGGATGACTCACGGCAAAAAGTAAACAGAATAAAATATAGTATGTGAGTTTGACAGATATTAATTATGTTCATACATTTAAGTTTGGTTTTGTTAACGAGACACTCTTTTCATTACAAACATTGGGATCTGAATAGCTCAGACTAAGTATCAAGTTACTATAAAACAATTACTGCCAACAGTTCGCACTCCGCTTAAAACAATTGGTCCCGACTGCCCATTCCGCTGGCATCTAAAAGTGATGACACGTGTATAAATGTACCTACCTAGGACACATTGTGGTAGATACATTTTTTACATAGCTTTGTTTAAACCCTTATCAAAAAAGTTTCCAACCCCTACCTACGTACGACAAGGTTTGAACAATTAGATAGCTCGCTGGTACTTAAACAATGAGCAATGCAGTGTACACAGTGAAGCAGTGTATAATGCTCCAGTTAGTAACTGAATTGTTCTTTTGATGTAGAGCAACCCCAAATTTGATTAGTTTCAATTACAGCTGAGCACTGGATTCTTAGTACCCGAGTGCTTTAGAGAGCTAAACTAACATCAGCTCAGTTCTCCCCGCACCCGGCCAGCAGGCTCCAGCGCGACGGTTGTTTGCGCTACTTAGACGGCTTGTTGAACTTCTAACATCGACCTACAACTGCACGGAACTAATACTTTAATAGTCTACACATAATTGTCTGGTTCTAAAGTTAGTGTGATTCATTAGACTCTGTAATGAATAGGACAGAAGCAAAGCAGTGCATCTTGAACTGTGTGCAATGTAGTGCAACTTAAGCTTGTGTGCTTTGCAAGAATGCGATTTATTTATTCAAACTAAAGCTGAGTCTTGCTTTACATACGAGTTACGCTCCCTACGGCCATCAGACCATACCAGATATACAGCAAGTATTCATCCGTATGACGTACAGTGCAGTGATCGTTATGTATCGCATTAGAATTTAATTTAAGACGCATTATACTTTGTAATTGGTTCGATTATTTTAAAATTACGTTCAAACTATTTGAAGATAAGTTAGTATTGAATAATTTATTCTAATAATTAAATATATGTGTTGCTACTAAAATATAAAAATTGCTAAGCAGGTACTTGGCTAAGAACGAGAGTCTATTCAAAAATATACGCTGTGTTAAAAGTATTCAAGTATTTCATTCGGCTCAAACCCTGCTTCGTTGCAGTAAATATTCGTTAACATTGACACTATCATGTGCGGGAATATGGTTTCCATTTTCGAATTAGAACGGCAAGAATTGTGTGTACTTGTGTTACCTATGTACATAACAACACGATACGATGTGCCGCACTCAGGAGCCACGAAATGAAAATGGTAACAATATGTGGATGTTCACATGCCACGACTGAGTACCGCAGCCGGTTAGCATTTTGAGTAGGTCTAGTTAAACTACATTCGAGTTGAAATTTCCTGGTTGTGATAACACACATGTAAACTCATAGGTTTGTGACGAGTTAAGAAGCCTTCAAGTAACGTTATAGTTACAACGCAAATTATGTGTTAATTGTTACTAATGCGAGCCCCCGAGAGAGCTTCATCCAATTCAGTTAGATAATACAATAAGGACCACTGTTGTAGGTGTAATGCAGTTGTATCGGAGGCTGCATGCGCCGACGCCATTAATTTGCATTATACACTCCACACGTGTCGCTTTCACACGGAGAAAAGAACATGGCAATAGTTGATTGTATTAATATAACTTTATGGAAAAGATACGTGTAAAATAGTGTTATGTCTGGTTAAAAAGATTTATTTTTGCTCCCACTGCCTATCTACATCAATAAGAATCAATTGTCGTACGTAAATGGCTCGACCGATTGTGATGGGTAAGTTGTTTTGTGTCGAATTAGGGTCAATTCGAACAATATTCATGTGTGCTAGTCACTAATAAACACTCTTTCAATATGTGTGAATGTGAGTATTCAAAATGCTTATGTCAGCCACACAAAGTTCCATGTATATTATTTGTGCATAGTAGTTATAAAAGAAAATAGAATTGATATTAGTTTATAAAAGGATTTTTTATATGAAGTCATCCCAAGTATTATAAAAATGAAAACAACAGCATAATCACTAAACAGTTTGGACACCTTTCTAACGAAGAACCAACTTTTCAATAGTCTGTTGCAATAATTACAGTAGTGCGGTCACTTAGAGCTTTTTCAGCTGATCTTTTATTTGGAGCTGAAATATCCTGTACACCTGTGTGTGCTGCCGAGAAAAACATTTTTTAAACGACTTAATTACTACCTAATGAAGCCTACAGATAGAAAATTCAAGAGGAAGTAAAATTGCCAATTAGATAAGCATTTTGTATCAGAAAAGTGTAAAACAATGTTGGAGGGTTTTGAATTGACTTTGGTTGGATTAAAGGTTTTCTAAATGCTTTCTTTTATCTTGCTAGTTAAAGGCAGAATTAGCTTTTATAGAATAATAGCTTCATAAACTTACGAACGTAACGTAGTTCATTAGACTACTGTTCCATAAAAGCTTAGCTGGCTAGCGGTCTACCACAATAACTCCCTATGACTAAAGTTATATTATAAATGAACGTTATATATTCATTCGTGGAACGACGGACGGCGTATTTAATTAATGAGGTCCGTGGCACAAATTGCAGCTTGCAATTTCAGCATGCTTGTATGCGAGTATTTAATTACAAAGCATTTAAAATGTATTCATAAATTAAGCCCATACAATCGTAATTAAGTTTGTAAATATTTAATCATTGCTGAAATGACTCAGCATAATATGAAAATGTATATTGCAGTTAATGCGTGTTTGTGATACATAGTCTATTGGATGGCTATATTGAACACAAATTACGAACTACAGTGAAAATTTGGTCCCCCGCGCACTAGGGAGGCCCAAATAAGAACAGCATCCGGCACTACGTATCGTTAGAGAATACAGAATGAAGCATAAGTAAATATTTCATGGAATGTTTTTAAAATAAATAGGTAGGTTATTCAAGGACAACGTGGCAGATCAAATTCGCGAAAGAAGAAGTAGGTATAGTTGTTGGAGCCACAACGCCGTGGCGAGAGTTGGAACTGGTCCAGGAAAGTCAAGGCTGCGTGTCCCCCCTCCCCTCTCATGGATAGGTAGCTAATGCTACTATAGAAGGCAATCAGAAAGAATATTTTTATTTAAGTTCATATTATCGTCGTGCTATGTCTGGATGAGCTGGCATTAGAAAGATATCAATTTGATGTTCCATTGCTACATACATTCGTTTAATAAAATTAACGTGGGCGCAGAAGTCTTCAGAAAGGAATGTATACTGATATAGTTAGTAGTGTGACTTTGCTCTTTTACACATATGTCAGTGGTTTGACGTTTTGTATATAATCATCCAAGATTATCGCTATTTTTGATGATTATTAAGAATATTAATGAACTGTCTGATAATACAGAGGGTGGAAAGTGATTATGATAATCATATTGTGCGCCATTCGGTGCGATATTACTCAGTGACGAGCATTTCAAAAAATCAAAATAGAATAACTAAAATAGAGTCGAGCTAGACAATTAAAGTTGTCACCTACCCTCCCCCGAACTAAAATAGCGGCCGTTCTAATATATTCCCGACCGATGAATCTGGGTCGGATGCTAAAAGCCTTAATATATCTCCTAAGCTATGAATACAAGATTAATTGAATAAAAGCTTTATATTTATTCATCAATAAACAGACTTTGTTGGTACTGGTCTTATTTAATTGAGACAGTCGGGGTTTCATAACTTGGTAAATATTAATTAAGTAGCCATGCCCCCCGTCTGGCTGAGCAGGCCACTAATAGAACTGGCCAGCGACGGCTTTAAGTTGTCACCGGTGCAGGTCTATTTCCAAAGAAACATTTCCACGTCCAGTTATTTTAGCGAATATACTTGGAAAACGAAACTAAATAATGGACATTGGGATGAAACGTCCCAACCCTCCCACAGACTTGAATCGTGACATCGGAAGTGCCTCCTAGGATAGATGTTTTTTTTTATTGTGGCGAATAATGTCAAATATATGGGGGGCTTGGGACTTATAATACATTTTAAAATCTTTTCATTCGTTTTTGTATTAGAACACGTATTTATTCATTTACTTAGTGTGCGTAATGTGGAATAGATTATAGCGACCAATTTTGTCTCTTTGTAAGATAATGTATATTTTACAAGGAACCATAAGAAGATTTCAACGATTTGCCCAAAAGCAATATCCAGCAAAGAAATGTTTAGCCGGGGAGAGCACGAGTTCAGCGGCATCATGTCCAATCACGCATTGTCTGACAGACTTGCTATTGCATATTGGTACTGCACTTATCTTACAGGAAATTGCACTGTGGTAAGTTGTGCACACATAATATTCGGTGTATGGGGTTAGGGCGTTGATTTAAATGCACCATCAGAAATGCTTGATAGTATTTCAATAGAAAACTTCATGTAATACTAATTAGGTATAATAATTATTATAACATGATTATATATTAATGTAATTTAATGATTTTTCAGTTTAAGAAGAAAGTTTTGTTGTCCGGAAAGTTTTCTTATTTTATATATTTTTATTCTTAGTACTAAGTACTTAATACTAAGAATAATGATATTTATTTAAAATAGACACATTTTTGCCCAATAAAGTTTTTTTTAAATAAACTGTTCGATTTTGCTGCTATTTTTATAATGACAGAAAACTAAAACTGAATATATGTATAGTGTAGGTACTAACAGCTAGTATTATTTTTAAACGTTTTAAAGTTTCCGAACACAACGAGCACTGTCACTTAAATTGCATTTCCTGCTGAAAATCGACGTTTATTCAGTAAGCTTGGATGTGAAATTGGTTCGTGGAAACACAAACAGGGCTGTTGGGAGCTACTGGTTATAATCCGGCCAGGTCCAACTAGTCAGCATACAACATGTCAATCAATGTTGTGTATAGTTATTGGAACTGCATCAACCCCCGCTTGATTATTAATTAAAATACGCTTTCGGTTGTAATTAAACCGCCTCCAAATACCGGGCAACAGATGATTGACCCAAAGCGGGTTTATCAGTGGCTTCGTTTATCTAACGTTAATTATTACAGAGCAACCAAAACCAATTTGGACCATGGGCAAAAACCATGGGCAAAAATGTATGAAGCCTGGGCTCACCCACCAACAGAGATGAGACCACTTTGAATATACATGTAAAGCACTAAATATAAAGATTTAAACTCATTTTTGCGAAGAATCCATGGGGTTATTTTGCTATAAATATTTTTCTCCGACCATAAATAAACTAAAATTCTGCAAAAAGTAGTGCTGTTATGGCATTGTAGGTTTTGTTATTGAACATCTTTAACTAGTTTTAATTCCAGGTTTAATGTATACATAAAAAATAAAACAGCTGCTAACAGTTAAAATTATTTTTATTAACATTTCAATCAATATCAATAATAATGTCGTCTAAATATACTGCCGGTGGATTAAATTGTATGTGCCTGCCTAACCCTAGATACCATATTCCCTAGATATATATAGGCGCATCTATTGTTTACCACTATTTTAAGCATTTTAAGAATGAGTATATTGTTTCAATAAGTTTTACGACTCCTAACAATTGTCTTTTTCTACAAAACCTATTTAGGTGCATATCTTTTTTCTGCAATGGAATTGAAGGTGGTGCCCATAGTAACAATTTTAGTACAAACAAAATCCTTCACAACGGCATATGCTATAACTCTGTTGGACAATGAGCCCAATTTGACTCATGGTCCTTTAATGTTCAATGCTATGAATATGAACTATGAACTTCATTCGAGTTTTAATACAATATTGCCACAAAAACATGAAAGTAAATAAAACAATCACTGTTGACTGTTTCCGACTAATGAATAACAGTGCACGCTAGACTAGACCTTGGGAACTGCACCATCGAACTTGTTGGCGACGGAGCACTTAGTGGCAGCAGCCCTCACTTATTAAAAAGTTATAGATTAGATAACTATAATTTATTTATCTTTTCTCCCAAAAATTAGTTTAACGAGCCAAAAAATATAGAACTTTCAAAGTAATTTGATAAGATTAATAGACGTACTTCTTTTTTGGTGGGAAACATCTCAAGGCCCCCGGAGTGTTAATAAACATAGGTTTTCATGAGAGCCTGAAGATAATCTTATGGTGTAGGTAATTTGGGGAAATGGAAAAACATAGGAAATTACCATCTCATTATCTCAACATGGCAATACAATTAGACTTAGTACCTCCATCATATGTTGGCATAACCGCACAAAAGGTAGCAATAAAAGGAATGACACGCGCTCAACCCTAACGATACCACCCCATTCACTTGCAAATATCGCGCCGACGGCCCTCGGCGAATTTGAATTATTGGCAGACCAACATATAGAAGACCTGAAGGTCTCTGAGAATGCCACGAGACGCTTTTGTCAAAAAAAGGATCTTGAATCGACGAATAGATATTCGTTGTGAAAGGGTGATCATTTCATTGAGGTGTATTTCTCTCCTTTCTGATTGAACAGAGAGAATGTTTGAGATGAAATGGTCGTGGCGCGAGTGGGATTCAATTATTTATTAGAATTTCAAGACAGAGAAAAAATATGCTGACGTTAATGTAGGAAGAAAATCGGAACGCCGAGTTTATCCAACTAAACGTTAATATTGTAATATTGTGTTCATTTAAAAATTACAATATTATGAGTTTTAGAAAAGGCTTGTGAAAGGACGTGAAATCGCCGGAAATTTAGTCGAGCTGGGACCGCTCGGCCGTACACTACGGCATAGCACACGAGCTGGGACCGCTCGGCCGTACACTACGGCATAGCACACGAGCTGGGACCGCTCGGCCGTACACTACGGCATAGCACACGAGCTGGGACCGCTCGGCCGTACACTACGGCATAGCACACGAGCTGGGACCGCTCGGCCGTACACTACGGCATAGCACACGAGCTGGGACCGCTCGGCCGTACACTACGGCATAGCACACGAGCTGGGACCGCTCGGCCGTACGCTACGGCATAGCACACGAGCTGGGACCGCTCGGCCGTACACTACGGCATAGCACACGATCACATACGATTTGACGACACGGTTGGCGCAGTGGTTGAGCGATTGACTGCTGCGCACTATGTCGCGGGTTCGATTCCCGCACGGAACAAATATTTGTACGACCTGCAAGTATTTGTTGCGAGTCTGGGTGTTTTTCTATCTATAATATTATGTACGTATTTACAAAAAAAAAATGTATAGGTATAAGTAGTTTATTAGTCATCACGTTACCATAACACAAGCATTAGGTTGCTTAGCTTGGGACGATATGGCGTCGTGTGAAATGTCCAAGGATATTATTATTTATTTATTATTACTTTTAGTCGAGCTGGGACCGCTCGGCCGTACACTACGGCATAGCACACGATCACTTTTTGTGTACGGTACGAATAAAAAAGAACCATGTTTTTTTAGGCTAGCTTTTAATCTATTGCGTTTCATCGACGAGTATGTAGTGGACGCTATACGAGTATGTCGACGTGCAGTTGACGCTACATTGACGCAGCCTCCAGCGCGCTACGCTCGGTTTTGTTCTGACAGCTTAGACTTTTGAATTTCGTTTCAATCTACCTGCTGCAACAAATCTGTGCGAACTGAAAATGTTACCGCTTTTCGGTTACAAAAAATGGTTGAGGAAATCATTTTCAAAAATGTACCTACAAAGCACAGCTTCTGAAACTTGTTAACCCACATGTTTTCATATTTGCTCGCGAAAGTGGTTCTTTGTGATTGGGTGGGGGGAAAAATTAATATATTTTCAGCCTTACGTTAACGAAAATTGATCCCTTTTAGGCCGATAACCGAAAACGTTTGTCTATAGGTCGATTACTTTTGTCAGAGAAAAACCTGCGGTAAAAGTAAAAAGTATTCGACAGACTTTCAATGATTAAGTTTGACCGTTTGAAAACTTAAATCACGCGAAACTATATACTTACCTACCACTAATCGAATAATATAATGAATCAGGATCTACACCTAGATGTTCCTTTCTTTCGGCCAAAAAGCGAAACTTTCCGAAAATATGTAATGTCCATGAAATCATGGCTTGTTTCCCCGAAGGGTTGGGCATAGGTGTACCAGCCTGATACTACAGGTACACCTACTGGAACTCCTACATTTCGCCAATCATGTTTTAAGTGCTGTGTAAAAGAACGCGAGCCTATTGTCTATGACCGGCCACAAATCCAGACGCCGCGGGCGAAATTTCTGTTGGAAAATTCCAGCAACACTTTGCCTGACCTGGAACTCGAATCAAACCTTATGATCAGTAGCACGCGCTTGCGACCACTAGACTAGCAATGCAATCATGCCCTGTGTGACACACATTTATGTATTGTCGGAACAAATAACCCGTCAGCTATGAAGCTGTCCTGATAGACCGAAGTGTTGTTCCGAAAATAGATATTTTTGCCAAAATTTGCATAAACTGAAAGCGATATTCGCTCGGGCTGTAGTTGACGACCGATAGTTACTTACCGGTAGTTACTTACCGGTAGTTACTTACCGGTAGTTTTCTATATTCCTCTACAGTCTAATGGAAGTTAAACCACGATCAGTAATGTTGGACTATATTAGTGAAGGAATCGTCGCAATGTCTACTTTTATCACAAACTAGTACCTACCTACGAAGTAGAAAGGTACTTTAAAACAATGATTTTCTAAAATTGTCAGACATTTTAAAGAATACCGCTTGGACTCGTGTAATAGAATTAATGAAATTATTCGCATCCGTTTCCGGCTGTCGAGTGCTCCTAAAAATCCTTCAGCTAAATTTTTCAAGTGAAAATTTTGCCTTTTATTAAATGATCAACGTTGTCGGTATCGTAATGAATTCTGTCGGCCTTTTGAATTCTACTTTCATCTGTATCGCCAAAGTAGTTTTACTCCTTTGTTTAACAAATACAATTTAGGTACTTATCTAACCACATTTTCAAAAAAAATACCACATGTTTTCCTTTTATAGTTAATAAGTATATATTTATTTCTCTAAGCAGGTCTGTAAACACCGTTACAAAAGGTGAAAAATGGAGGTAAATTACAACTATTGGTGGACTTTGCCAATAATAAAACCACCGTCCCGAAGGCGTTCCGAACGCGTCCCGAATGGGCCCAGATCGCGTCCAAAACCACGCTGTTAGCACCCAAATTCGCTTTTATACGACGCACCATAATTCATCTTTTCTCTGACCGCATATTTGTTACCTAGGCAACATTTCCGTCAATGGTTTTCACTCTAAAAACGAGTGGTCTAAGAACCACGCCCTCCAACTGAACCTTCACACGCCGACTGGGTACACAATCCTTAAAGTACAGTTGTACAGTTGTACAGCCTCTCGTATCGGTGAGCGCCGTAAGTGAGAACTACCGGGAGTTCTCACTTACGGCGCTCACCGATACGAGAGGCTTTTAAGGTTATATCGGAAGCCTCCTTCGCCCAATTGACACTACTTAGCGGCTGTCGGCCCCGGGGGAGGCTATCGCCTTAAGATAACGTGCTGGTAAAGAGCCGGAAAGGTTTTGTGCTTAGTTTTAGATTAAAATTGATCAATGAAGGTTGATTAAAAATGTGTAGGATGACCACGAAAAGTGTATTTTAGTAAACAGGGCGACGGAGGACCTTCTGTAATAATACACACATCAAAAGTGTCTAGGGATCAAGCATTTTTATGCGGATTTCTTGAGATTGAGATGTGGCTTTGTAATAAATTTATGATTTTATAAATTTATATGGATCCTTTTTGGTGCATTTCATAATTTGAAACAGGAACTGTCAATCAAATTCGAGTAAAAGATGAAAATCAGCTGTCAATATTTTCCCTATAAAAACATACAACGCATTGAAGACATTATTAGTGCTACTGTTTCCCTACTACTGATTAAAACCAACGTTATTATGGAGCGGCGACGTCATTTAAGCAGGGAAGAAATGCTCAGAGCCGTGGGAATGATAGAAGCTGGTTCCCGGCAACGTACTGTGGCTTTAGCTCTGAATACAAGTCAGAGTGTTATCAGTCAACTTTGGACACGTTACCGAAGCACTGGTACCGTGGCTGAGCGCCATGAAGGACGGTATCGCTGCACCACACGGAGACAAGACCGATACATTCAAATCTTAACTCGAAGAGCTCCAACAATAACCGCCATGATGTTAGCCGTGAGGCTTCATCACTCTTCAGGGAACTTAATTAGCGACCAAACAGTCAGAAACCGCTTGCATGAAGTGAACCTTCATTCCCGAAGACCGCTACGGGTACCACCTATAGCAATGCACAATCGTAGGATTCGATATCAATGGGCTCTTGAACACAGAAATTGGGCAGAAGAACAATGGCGTTTCGTGTGCTTTTCTGATGAGTCTCGTTTTGGTATGAGACCGGATACAAGACGTATACGACACTGGAGAACCCCTGGACGCCAACAGCGATTAAAATCCTGCCAGGAAGTCCATCCTTATAGTGGTGGAACCATCATGGTATGGGCGGGTATTTGGATCGGCGGAAGAACTGAGTTGATTTGGATCAGAGGCAACCTCAACGCTCAAATTTATGCTGAGACGATTGTATCTGACGTCATCGTTCCTCTACAAGTGCAAATCGGTCCCTTATTTCAGTTAATGCATGATAATGCACGACCGCACACCGCAAGAGTTGTAAGACAGACTCTCGCCGCAGCTAACATCAATGTCCTGCCCTGGCCTGCTCAGTCGCCAGACTTGAACCCGATTGAGCATGCATGGGATATGCTACAGAGAAGAGCTCTGCCGAATA
Organism: Hyppa rectilinea; assembly: GCA_951799385.1. NCBI lineage: Eukaryota > Metazoa > Arthropoda > Insecta > Lepidoptera > Noctuidae > Hyppa > Hyppa rectilinea. The sequence goes on along the minus strand of OX637300.1, from coordinate 32,509,948 downwards.
TGGAGGGTATCCAGTTGCAAGAAGACCTTTTTTTGTTGTTGCAACGAACATGGGCGGCCATTCCACAGCGTGATTTGGATGAACTCATTTTGAGTATGCCAAACCGATGTTCTTGTGTTGTTAGTGTTCGCGGTAGAAACACGGATTATTAATTGTTTAAGTTACCCAATAAAATTTTAAAGAAAACTGTTATTTCAGTCTTTTTTTCGAACTTTAATGTTAGTGGTTCAAATGTCAAAAATCCCTTTATTAGGAAAATGGCAAATTTCTTTATTAATGCAAAGGTGACTTGGTTTATCGTTACTGTGACAAACGAAAACACTTTATTTGATGAATCCTTAAAGAAAATTTAAATTAATATCAATCAAGAGAAAAGTTATTGCAAAAATATATGTTGATCCCTAGACAATTTTGATGTGTGTATTTAATCAGGAGCCATAGTTTAGAAATGTTAATAAAGTAAACTCGTGCACACATAATATCTGTAGACAACTTACACTAAACACAACATCTGGTTTCAATTCTTCACTATCACCAAACACCAAATGTTCGTGTAAATTGTTAATATACCTTTCTATTATTGATTACGTTGATCCTGAAAAGAAACACATATCCAATTCCCCAGATCATAGACAATAAAATAATACTATGCTACGGAACAGGTTGGAATAATGCTAGGACTAATTCACCAAAACTAAAGCTAGCGGTGTAATTAAGCCCGAACCGAAGAACCAATTTAAATAAGAACGCGCCTACAGAATCCACACAACATACATTTAGGTATAAAATGCTGCCTTCCTAAAAATCCTTTACAAAAAGTTCTAAACTCAACACCTCACCCGCGACGTATTCCGAAACGCCGTTCTATCTGATATACGGACGATTACAAAGAACGGCGCATGATAAAAGCGTCGCTGCAATTAGCACGCGTGCAAGCATGGCCTCGCGGACCGTAACGTGTCGTGCCCGTCACGGCGCCGGCCCGGACACGGTGCACCGGCGTCCCCAAAGCGAGCAATGTGTGGAAGACATCGCGACTTTACAAGCGATCTTTGAAGAAAGATCTGTCGTCAGATAACACTAGTATTTTTATCGGTAGGTTGTATCGGAAGAAGAATCTTTCAATATTATGATGGCATGTTCCCTGTAAGTACGTACTACGATTATGGCCTTCTTTGATGTTGTCAGTTCCAAAACCAGAATTTAGTTCCGGAGTTGAAAGCCTCCGCATGCTCAATGCTAACAGTACAAACACGTAGTTGTCGCGTGTGTTGGATCATTTAGTTCCCTAAAAACGGTTGAACTGAATGATGCTGATCCGCGCGTCATGTTCGTGAACGGGCGGCTTCAGTTGTGACTGGTCATCTCTTATTTGCCAGCGCTTATTTCTAATATTATGTTGTGATATGTTATACATTGTTCTTGTGTATACTTAGAAGCAACAGGATGTTGCTTGATTCAAAAGAGAGTCCTTAGAGTGTTTTGCCCATTCTTCTCCACAGACGTCCTTCTCCACGTTTGGAAATGGACGTTAGCTTCAACTCTCTGACTAACTGATCGATTTCTTGACAGTTAAAAGTGCCAGTAATTCGTTTAATTGAAATAAATGCTTAGAGTTGAATAAAGTTGGTAATATTATAAAATTCCTATATTGAATTAACTGTCAAATCTGCATTATAAATTAACAATGCCCTCATGTAGGTGGCCCATACTCTAATGGTATCCAACACACGCGGTACACGCGGTACGCGCCACACTCTTATCCTAAACACCATCGATCACTAATAAAGAGTGATCGATGCTAAACACTCGTAATATTGCTGATAACATTCTCGCATGGTATCCCTGCACCTGCACTGATACCGCGATCATTAAAAAACCCGTTGGAATAAAAAAAAAACACCTAAGAAGGGTACCTACTATCGACACCGGAGATGACAAGGATTTCCATGACAAGGATTATTTAGAATATTTCAGTTACAGTCCAACACTGTACTAAGACTCACTTACATAATACATATGGTCCCCGGGAAATAGAATCTTGAATTTAAAATCTAACAACATAACAGGAATTACTGTCTGTACACTCAAGAACATTATGCTAACACCAAATAAAACTATGCAATTTTTTCCCTAAACTTTATAATTTTTCAGGTGGGTCAATTTGTTTCATGGTCTACCTCTCTGCCTAACCCTTGGAGGAGAGCGGACGTAATGTTACGTGTTGTTACGTGTTGATACCGCTAAACATTCAAACCAACTCCAATCGAACAAGTAAACAAATAACTTCAAACGGCTCACCCCAAAACTAATACACTAACAAATTGAGCCGCGAGTTCACAATCCCAGTATAAGCAATAAAGCCTTAATAGAGAGCACCACAAGTGTTGCCGCCGTCCTCAAGTAACTTCGTCATGGAGCTTGTTTTACGAGCGGCGCTATTAGCCACTGTCTATCGAGTGTTGCCGTTTTATTTATGGCTCGTAACACGCGGCACAGAGGTGTGTTCGTTTCACAGCCATTAATGATTGACACTCAAATAATAACAGTTGACAGCCCATAACTGTGCAGTATGTCCAAAAGACACGTACCTACAATATTTATTGCAATAATTGGATGCATGAATAATTGTTATTTCATTAGGAATATACCTACTCGTATTCCATTCCTGAATCGGCACTTTTCGAATCTCACCTAGTAACATCATAACATGTAGTTACCTAACATGTCAGGCGCTATCAAGCATTTTGCTAAAGTACCTATCCCAGTCTGACAAACCCATACTTTAGAATGAAAAAATCGCTATGGAGCAAATTAATTTTAACATAATAAATCATACATCTTGCTATCAGTTTATGTGTGAAGTTGACTATCTTAGCAGGAAAATGACGCAGCGAATAGTTTAAACTTAACGTTTATAAAAGATTCGATGATCAATCATTAAAACATCGAAGACAATCTTTCAGCTAAATGATTGATGTTGAAATAAAATTGTATTCTTTAGACCCTTATTTCTTTAAAAAAAACTGACGCGAACACAAGGACCAATCTATGAACAATTAATATTTCATTATAATACTTAATTCTGCCGTTATTCACGACTGCACACCCAATTTGACACAATTGCTAGACATTTTCCACCTCTGAATCTGGTAGAAAATGGTCCTTTCTTAATTAACTACTGCGAGGTAATAAAAACCAATTCGGTGTTATAATTAGTGGTTTATGAAACTGTAATAGCCCGGGATGACTAATTAAACGCAGTTTCATACAAAATGTTATATGTTTCATCAAAAAGACAATAAATCTGCTGTGATGAAGTGCCGACAGTCCCTACTGTACATTTCACGCTATTACAGAAAGCCGCACAACCCTATTTTGTTCGTGAAATTAAATCAACGAAAATCATCCAATCAATATAGATTCAGAAACTAAAATTACGGCAAATTAATCAGTTCTCTTGAATGTTAGTCGAATCAATTGGGACAGACGTTAATTTGGGGAGCAAACTGGCAGCTCGTTAAGAGGTCGCTGGCTGATAATTGCCTGCTATTCATTAGCTAAGTTTGGTCTAGTTGCGAGATGAGGCTACTGATTGCTGATTGACAGCTATTGACGACAGCGAACTTGAGATTTTCAATTTGTTTGCTCAATTTTCAGTTACTACCTACCTACTTAACACGTTGAGCGCCAACGCGGTCACCGGTGACCGCGAACAATAGTTTTTCTGTTGTGTCTGCTGCGTGGCAGTTACTGACTTAAGCATTTGGTGATGTTGAGGATTCTTGTGTGGCCTTTCACACAACCACAACTGTTTAAACATTGTTATTCTTAACTTTATCTCCCAAAATGAGTTTTGTTACGTACTTTTAAGGAGATAGAAGAGTTTCATAATCACGAATCTATTTATTGCTACAAGTGGTCCTCGTGCAGCTTCTTTTCCAAACAATATAATGTCCGGCGGTACAAGATCAATCAGCTCAAAAACGTATTGAAGCCGAATTTATAAACTGGAAGTTTAAAACGACGTTTTGTAGTTTTTCAAATACTATAAGTTTTTTATTACATTTTCAGACTCAATATAACTTAAAACTTTTAATGAAATGGACTTTTAAAAACTTATTGCTCGATAATTAATTTTTCAACATAATAAAACTAAACTTCAAACAAAAACTCATAAAATAAAATGTTATTCTTACTAAACTCCAATAAACACGACATCTCAACAAACAACTATTAACAAAGCACCGAAACCTCATTTACAAATCCACACTCTGACTCTGAATCGATTAATACGCCTGTTTCCAATTCAAAGGATCGGAACACAAAGTAGCTAGCTTTGAACTTCGCCTGAAACTAAACCGCAGAATCTTAAATTCAAATTGACGTTTCCTACCCCTAAAACATTAAAATCACGACCGTCCCAGCGCCGGCGCCGTCGGCACCCCAACATTAGTCCAACCCGTCGGAAAAAAAAATATCAAAAAAAGAAATTAACGGGGCCAAATTTTTTAGGATACGTACCTTAAAATTACGAAGAGAAAACTACGAACTAGAGTATGATCGCGCGGAGATACAGAGTTGCGAGTCGCGTCGGCACGGAGCGAGCACGTCTGTCCGCCGCGACGGCGAGCGCGCGATGCCAGCGGCGACGGGGCGCGGCGACGTCCTATCTGTTGCTCCGCGCATGCGCTGCGGCTCACACCTGCACAACACACAAGAACCGCCGTGTTAGTGTGAGCCGGACCCCGCCCATTTGGTAGACGTGAAACAGCAACATGGTCGGCCTCCGCGAGAGGCGAGAGAGCCACCCGAGTGCTCACTGATGCGCCCACAGCATCACTCAATACCCAATACAGATGCAGCTGCACTTTGTGTGTGTGTGTGTGTTACTTTAATAATAAATTATGCACATAAAAAATCTAAAGTATTTAAATTTGTAATATTATATTGCTGTACAGTACAAGTTAGCGAGCGGGAGTCGGAAGTCGGTGGCTTTTCACATCCGTCGGCGCTGGGTTCAAAGACGTCAGAAATATCTTCTTTGTAGAGTACAAGCATTATTACTTCAAGTATAAATTATGAATCTACCAGAAAAGGACAACATTTAAAAAATTCTTACAGGAAACGTACAAGTTGTATGTCACTAGCAGTTTAAGAACTCTGTCAAAACTTTTTACACACAAACATTACTAGGTTTGTTTGTCGATACACTGGGGCTTACTCGTGATGCTGTAACATTAAGCGAGACATTGAAAATACGATACGATACGATACGATACGATACGATACGCGAGTCTGACTCGCACTTAGGCGGTTTTTTTTTAGTTGATGAAATCATTTATTTTATACACCAGAACTTTTATAAATATTCTACTTAATATTATTAAAATAAAAAGAATATTCTATTCCCACAGTTCCCGTAGGATACAGATCGTATATACGGCGGAAGCTGGGAACTGTAGCCAGTGCGGCGGCTTGTGGGCGGCCGACGGCATGCACCGCGCCGCTGGCCGCGACTACACGATATTGTCACGTTACTAGAAACAATAGGTGGGTAAAAACGTTAAACGTAGGCGTACGCCATGTTCTCACTCTTTTTATTAATGTAACTAATAGGATAGGTTTATTCGGTCATTATTATTGAGCTTACGAAAATTTATATATTTTTAATTAAATAAAGTATTTAACAAGTTCGTCTCCGTAAAGTTGGTCAATAATTATCCAAATGGTTAATGAACACATTTAAAAAATTTAGAAGAAATCACATGAAAACCAAAAACGGAAATATCAGTCTCATCGCTCGCTAATCTCTTACGTCGCATTACTTACTACTTTAATTTACTTCACTTTAATTTACAAATAAATTACGTAGTTCCTATTTATAGGAAACAACGTGCAAACAAATTTGGGTGTTATAGCATTTTGATGGTTGTTGGAACAATGGTTTACCGACATAAATCGTATAAGGCAACCAATTATTTGATGACAGCTACCGCCAAATGATCTTAACGCTTCAAATAGAATGGCAGGACATCAATAATTGTGATTTGATGATTGATTGATGAATTAACTACAGCGTGGAGGGAACACTAACGAACCGCCGGAAAAGACGGCAGTTTGTTGCCACACGTGAAACTTTATTTGATACTAGATTTAAGATAATAATGTTTTTCATTAAGCCTCTGTAAGTGTGTAGCAGATCGTACGTGTGTAGCAGATCGTACGGGTGTAGCAGATCGTACGTGTGTAGCAGATCGTACGGGTGTAGCAGATCGTACGTGTGTAGCAGATCGTACGTGTGTAGCAGATCGTACGTGTGTAGCAGAAATTAAGAAACCTCTTTACTAAAATTAGTAATTATACAACATGTATATGTGTTGTTTAATTAAAGTAAGTAATTAGGTTTCAAATACTCGCAAAACACGGCTTTAAACTTGGTTTTGCAAAAAAAAAGTGAAATTGTGGTACGCAGTGGCATGTTGCCAACCAACTACTTAGTTCAGAGTTCAGTTCAGATTCATCGCTTTCAGTCTAATACATTTATGAGCATGACGAGAAAGTTTTTACTCTTCCATCAATCCTAAAATTTCAATTGGAATAAACTGTTGTAATATTATATGCATTCGTTAGTTTAGTTGGCGTGAATAGATTCTCTTGTAGCACATTACTCTTGCGAATATTTATCATTACAGTGGAATTACTTCGATGTATTATAACAAATAGCTTTTGCTCGAATTACTTGTAAATTGAGACAAAGTATTCATGTAGTTCACTGCTGGCACTTGCACACAATGGTGGTTCAAAGTCAAAGTCAAAGTCAAAACATTTATTTCAAATAGGCACAAGAAAGGCACTTTTGAACGTCAAAAACTTTTTTTTTAGTTAGTACTTTGATCACTACTGATGTATCACTGGCGGCTTAAATAGATTTGCGTTTAACAAACTGCAATGTATACTGTTCTTTTAACCGACCTCAATAAGGAAGAAGTTGTAGAATATTTTTGTTTGTATAAGTAGAAGTAATTATCTCCGCCAATTGTTAAGTGACACTGATGATTTTTTTGTCTGGAAGAATATTGATCCGAGGTGGTCCCCTTTACATTCCGCAAGGATCTGATGAACACTTTCGGAGATAGACAATTAACCACCAAAAATAAACTTTGTTTTTTTTTGAATAAAATTGAATAATATTCTCGTATTTTTAAGCCCCGTTGGATGCAATAAGTACCACGTGAACCTGTATAAGTTGTTATTGTGATCTATATATGTAGGCATTACGGCTGATCACGGTGGAGCAACAATATCCTTTAGTTTACAAACAAATCAAATAAGGTTAAGGCCAATTAGATATCAAAACTTTAGAAAAATGTAATAAGTCTTTCACCAGTAAGAATAATTTAAAAATTATAACTTACCCAAATGGGTTCATCTTCGAGTTTGTTTCACTATTCAACTGGCAGTATAACCTAAAACTCTAAACGTATGACATGGATTATTGAGTGACTAATGTCGGTCGATCCTGTAAAAATCTCACCGAGATAACTTAGATGAAGTGAGCGAGAATTGGCTGTCGTTCCATATGTTAGGATCCTAATGTTAGGATTCGACACTTTTGACAGGTCACTTTTGACAGGTCACTTTTGACAGGTCACTTTTGACAGGTCACTTTAAACTGACTTTACTTACATTTTCACGGTGAGATTCGTACAGGAAACTATTAAATCTTTATGAACTAAAGCAACCTACCTCACATGAATACATACATTTTAACGTTCAAAAAGTGCTGTGTTTCAGTCAAGTTTTAATAAATTGCTTTAGATTTGATTTGATTTGACAAGCTTTCATCAGTATGTTGCAAAGTATTCAAAAACTCGTAAAAGTGTGGGCCAAATAGGTTTATATTATGAGCAATAAAATGAAATCAGCTGATGATAAAATAACAACTACTTGGCAAAGAATAAATAATGAAATAGGTAGCAAAAATATGCAAATAAAAGATCTTATGTCATCTTAAAAAAGGTAACTGGTAGGAAACTAATTTTAATTCAACTCGGATGTAGAAATCGTTCAAGGATTTCAAAACTTTTTGGTTATTATATATTACCCTAAAACTACTGAAACTTCAAATTCCTCAGCCGTGCGTTCTGCTGCATTAGGTTCTTAGAAATAATGTAAAGACATGTCCTTTGGAGTTTAGGTTTCAGCATACAAACTTCCAAGCTGTTATTAAAGCTTCATACCATAGGAGTGTCGTGTCAAGTCCGTGAGTGACATTTGCGTCTAAAGAGACGCACACTATCACAGGTAGTCTCATATGCTTCTAAGTCGAACAGGACTCTTGTCCGACTCAACAATAATTTAACGAACTTAAATGTCGCTGTTTAAAGGTGTACTTATACGGTGAACCCTCGCCGACGTTATACTCGGTGGGGGAACGAAACCATAGCGACTTCTAATTCGATCCCAACGCCATCTATCGAGCCGTAAGGTGTTTAAATGAAATCAACAGAAGCTTTTTGGGGAATGCATTAGATTTAAATTACCTAACTTTAGAAGTTGCAAAGGTCATGTTGAATGGAGAAAACCTAGAACTTATTAATCAAACGGTTTTTGTAGGACATCATGCTAGAAGAGAAATTTATCTATTAGTTTCTTGTCAATGAGGGCCATTTCTTATACAATGGGCATGTGAACGCCCGTAATTTTATGAATATTCATGAAAATGGTCAATAATTAACCTTGAAAGGGGGGGTCTATCTTTAATATTTTTCATGTTATTAATTTTTTTATTTTGGAACGAAGTTCCCTATTATCGCGCGTAGACGGAAATGTAGACCAAATGTTGTAACGACCTTTTTTTGGAGTAAAATATGATGTATTTTTAATAAATATTTTTTTAATTTTAAATCAGATTTTTTTTGATTATTATAACTTAAAAGAAATAAAATTTTTAAGTCGCGATTGAGAACTTGCTTTATAATATTTGCTATATCTCCGATGTTATTGACTCAATTTGGGTTCTGTTTATTATTTCTAAAAGCGTTTAAGTTATTTTATCGGATTAAATAACGTGATTAAAAATATTGGGTGCACATGCCCATGGGTGACATTGTATATGTATAACATCTCATGCGGTAAGAAAGTTAAGACTGTAAAGGTTGTAACAGATGTATTTTGCAAAAGAAAGCTGTCAAAGCCATTTACAGTACTCCCAAATTAATAATGCACATGCAGATCTTCGCTAATTGTCGTATTCCCGGAAACACCCGAATCATTGAATCGTTCGAGTCATTAACAATGCACTTGCATTTTGCACCTTGTTCGAAAGAAATAGGAGTCAATATCATGTGTACACAATCGAAAACAATTCGGGCGGTCGGCGGCGGTCGGCGGTCAGTCAAAGGTCCGTCAGTCGTCTTGTTATATTGGTGGTGACTGCACGTGTTCTCTTTGTCTGGAATTATATAGAGCTGCTATTACACACCCTTCTTGGTTTTGTTTTCAAAGGTGAATTTAATTTCAACTTTAATTATCTTATTCAAATTTAAATAGTTAATTTTGTAAAATATTTAAATATACTAACATTTTTCACGTTTTTTCAATATTAAAAAATTAAAAATACCTACGTAAAATACATATTAAGTACTAGAAAAAACATATTAAAAATCAGATTTAGGCTTATATGAATTACAGCTCGCTATTTACTTACATGGAATTATTGAATCAAATTTCGTTACTGATAAATCAATATTTATCTCTTTTAGGACAAAGACATAATCTTACTAAATTATGCATGAAGAAAATGCACTTAACCACTCTATATACTACTCTGTCAAGAAAGTACCGGGAAAAGATCAATAATACACAAAATGTCTGTTATTCATCCAAATTTATTTTATCACCTTCAAAGTATGCTCCTTTAGAAACGATACACTTGCGCCAACGAATAATCAATTCATCAAAACATTTTTTAAACGCTGCTTCCGGAATTGAGTTCAGTTCTCGCCGCGAATTCTCCTTTATGTCTTCTATCGATTGAAAACGGGTGCCACGAAGTGGTAATTTGAGTTTAGGAAAAAGAAAAAAGTCAGCAGGAGCCATATCTGGTGAATATGGTGGTTGCGGGATGGTATTTGTTGAGTGTTTGGTCAAAAATTCGTTCACAATGATAGCCTTGTGCGAAGGCGCATTGTCGTGGTGCAAAATCCAAGAATTTTCTTTCCACAAATCTGGCCTTTTTCGTCGAATTTGCTCTCTTAAACGCCGCATAACGCTCAAATAATATTCTTTATTTACCGTTAGACCTTCCGGTAAGAATACAGAGTGCACAACACCGCGATAGTCAAAGAAAACAGTCAACATGACTTTGACTTTTGATCGACTTTGGCGTGGTTTTTTCGGTTTCGGTTCAGTTGGAAGGCGCCACTCCGAAGCTTGTTGACTAGTTTGCATGTCAAACTCGTAAACCCACGTCTCGTCACCAGTAAAAATGCGTTTCATGAATGTTGGGTCCGAACTGACTCGTTCTAGCATGTCCTCAGCGACTTTCATGCGATTGAGTTTTTGGAGAAAATTCAGATCTTTTGGGACTAGCCGAGCAGCAACATGTTTCATACCCAAATGATTAGTTAAAATGGTACGGATCGACTCGTGAGATACAGAAAGTTCGGCGGCTATCTCTCTCAGAGTTGAATGGGGATTTTCAGTCACTATTTTCTTCACTTTTGCGATGTTAACTTCAGTTGCAGACGTTGACGGCCTACCAGAGCGAGGCAAATCTTCCATCACATCTCGACCGCTTTTGAACGCTTTGAACCACTCATAAGCACGAGTTTTTGATAAAGTCGATTCACCGTAAGCCTTCTGTAACATTTTCAGTGACTCCGAACACGAAATTCCATTGGCGATGCAAAATTTAAGACAAACTCTTTGTTCGATATTTTTGTCCATTATGAAATTCGCAATACACACTATATATGATATTACTAAAACCAGCACTGTATTTAATATAAATAACAGATGCAACTCAAACTCCGCGCCAAAATGGAAAACAGTTGTGCCAATCTAACAACTACAAAAAAAACAAAAATTTGAATTTGGAACCATAAACAAATCATCCATTCCCGATACTTTTTTGACTGAATGTACATATATCGTCTTCTGACGCTCGGGGAATACGACCGTTGCCGAACAGTGGCGAAGATTTCTATGCGCATTATCACTTTTGGAGACCTGTATATTCGCTGTCACCGCGGATCTCAAGGAATTATTTTAAAAGATTGATTTTATGACGGTAGCTTGCCATTGATTGATTCATTTTGAAAATATTTTGTACTTATGTAAGAAAAACAATGATTATCTTTTCAACACGCTTTTTTATGTATTATATTAGCTTCACTTGTAACTAACGAACAAAAAATGTACATAGTAATATCTAAGAAGTCAACTTAAATCTACTCCTTAACTCGTATCGAAATGAAACTTGTATGTAGGTACATACATGTAGTTCGGATGACAATACCATAATTTGATATCTTGGAGCTGACCTGATGATGGAACCTGTGCACTAGTAAACCCCTCGAATTTGGCCTTATATGGTTGGTTTTGACGAGTCCAATAGATTGAACTTGGTAGCGAGAGACCGGTGATGGAGCCAAGAGGTGGATAGTGGACACACATCGCCTCCTGCTTCAAAAAAACCTCAATAACTTTACCTCGATCAATATTTTAACTTATTATTATATTTGTTTTTCTTAACAATGATAGTGTGAGCGTGACTCTTGGTAGTTATTAGTAAACTTTTCTTTTCTCTTATATCCTATGGTTAACTCAAAAAGCGTGGAGCACTTTTTGATTGAGCGCACTTCTAATTAGTTTAAACAAATTACTCTCCTTGCTTTTTAGTGTGAGCTCAAGTACCCAAGTGTGGAGTACCTTGCCGGATCTTTAACAATACGAAACTACCTTTTGAATCGGGAACCAAAGAGGAACGATTTTTATGTATGTTTGTAACGAATAAACTCAAAAACTACTTGACGGAGTTTTGGACTTGATCCTTCCCATACAGAAAACAATGGATTTATTGTTGCGTAAGACCTGTGAAGTGAAAATTCTTTAGTTTGCTGAACTTTAATTGAATATTAGTTTTTTTTATGTTAATATTTTTCATTGCGTTACTGAAGTTCAGTACATTATCCCAACTTGAGCCTTTAAAGTTGTTGGGTTTTCATTGAACAAGACTGGTGCTGCGTTGATATGGACAGGTTAGGTATTCAGTCTAGTACATACACTTTTACGAGTGAGGCGCACGGATGTAGGAGGTGGTTGGACCACTGCATTGTCACTAAAGCCGCACAGGATACAGTCCTTGATGTGCGGGTGCAGCATGACGTGTATTGGTCTGACCACGCTCCACTTTATGTGGTATGTGATATTGATAGGATTGCTGTTAAGTGTGCTATTGGTAACAAACTAGTATGTGACGGTGTGATCTGGGGCAGAAGAGAAGTTATGCAGATTGATCAGTATCATGGCCTATGCCATGAGGAGCTCAAAGGGTTGGATTTCCCAATGGAATTCAGTTCATGCGCTGATACATTCTGTTCTGACCCGGAGCACACGGTTCTGCTGGATAATATGTACACTAGGATTATTAATATTTTAACGCAGGCGTCTGTAAGATCCTACAGTCGTAAATGTCGCAGAAAGGGTGGGTACATCACCGGGTGGAACAGGCATGTCTCTGACGCTCACAGGAAGGCTAGACTGGGGTTTCAGCTATGGGTGCTAGCTGGTAGACCATCGGCTGGTACTGTGTATCAACAAATGTGTGATAGTCGGAGGGTTTTTAAGTCCAAGCTGAAATGGTGTCAGGACAGGCAGGAACAAATAAAGATGGACATTCTTGCCACAAATCTTTCAGCGGGGAATTTTTCAGCCTTCTGGAAGAGTACAAACAAGATGAACCCTACGCCACGTGTACCTGTGAGCGTCGGTGGCATTACTGATCCTAAAGGTATTGCCAATAATTTTAGAGACCACTTTATGGTAAGATCCCCCCTAGGACCAGCGATGACCGATACAGGCGGCGCTGGGGCCGGCGTGCCCGAGAGAAAGATACGCTTTTCAGCAAAAGAAGTTGCAGCGGCAATTCAAAAGATGAAAAGGGGTAAATCTCCAGGGTATAACGGTCTCAGCATTGAGCATTTCAGACATGCAGGTGTACCTACCGCGTGTACTGGCTATGTTTTTCACGCTATGTATCGGTCACTCATACTTACCGCAATCGCTAATGAAAACATTGGTTGTACCCATTCTTAAGAACAGGACAGGGGATGTATCAGACAGGACAAACTATCGCCCCATCTCACTTGCCACAACAACAGCTAAAATACTTGACAGTTTGCTTAATCAGAGTCTCAGTGGGTGCTTAGTAAACATGATGCACAGTTCGGTTTCAGGGCGGGACTGTCCACTGAGAGTGCTATTTTATGCCTTAAGCATACTGTCGGGTATTATACGGAAAGAAAGACACCGATATATGCCTGTTTCCTCGATTTGTCAAAAGCTTTTGACACAGTTGCCTACGACATACTGTGGCGGAAGCTAGAGGAAATCAGTATGCCAACGGAATATAAGAGTATCCTTAAATTCTGGTATAAAAACCAGACTAACCAGGTGAGATGGGGAGATACACTGTCTGATGAATATAGGTTGGAGTGCGGGGTAAGGCAAGGCGGCCTCACATCTACCGGCCTCTTCAGCTTATATGTGAACCAATTGATCGAGGAGCTCAGCAGGACACATGTCGGATGCTACATTGACGGAACGTGTGTCAACAACATAAGCTATGCGGATGATATGGTTCTGCTGGCCCCCTCGGTCAATGCCCTGAGGACGTTGGTTAAAATTTGTGAACGTTATGCATCCGATCATGGTCTCAGGTACAACACACAAAAAAGTGAGGTACTGATTTTTAGAGCTGGAAAGCAGGGACCTCGTACTGTGCCTCCAATCATGGTCGATGGGACGGCCTTGAAATTTGTGCAGAATTTCAAATATCTGGGTCATCTGGTCACGGAAGACTTGAAGGATGATCCAGATATAGAAAGAGAGCGTAGGGCGTTGGCGGTGAGGAGCAATATGCTGGCCCGTAGGTTCGCTCGATGTACTAAAGATGTTAAAATAACACTTTTTAGGGCATATTGCCAAACTTTTTACTCGAGCGGCCTGTGGGCTCGGTATACGCAACGAGCCTACAACGTCCTACGTATTCAGTATAATAATGCCTTCAGAATGCTGTTGGGGTTGCCGCGCCATTGTAGTGCGTCACAGATGTTCGCAAATGCGCGCGTTGATAGGTTCCACGCTATAATGCGTAAGAAAGTGGCGTCCCTATTTCAACGACTACGCGGTAGCACCAACAGCATTTTGCAAGTGATTGCATCTCGTCATGATTGTCCCATACAGGCACACTGGGTGGGAATAGTGACGGGAAGATTGTAATGGTTGTTATTTTTTTATGTATCTACTAACATAGTTTTTAAGTGAATTGTTACTAACACTTGCCTATGGACTTTGTCCGAAATAAATTATTATTATTATTATTATTGACATTATCGAGCTGGTGGTATGAAAAACCAATTAAGTAACTAGCTGCTTATTAACAGCCATGATCAAAACATTGCCTACCTGCTAACTCCACAATCTCAACCCCCGAGAGATTATAAGTTGTCAGTTCTAATGCATAGAATATTAACAGGCGGGATCGGGGGGGGGAGGATGGGGCAATAGGGGGATTGGACCAATTCTATTTAATACTCCCACATGACTAATTTCAGTATGTAATGATTTAGGCATCAGGCGAGCGAGATCAGACAGTGTTGGTAAAATACGCGATTGTAAATTGTGATTATTTTCTGATTTTATGTATTTTAAGACTATCGTGGCGTCCGATGTTTATCGTGACGTCTTTCTTTCGTGTGGTTAGTGACTAACCTGGTGTCAGAGTTATTATGCTGCCCATGGGCCTCAGACTTAACTTCACATACTATTGAGAAATATCTCTCAGGCATGCGGGTTTCTCACGATGTATTCTTTTACCACTTTTTAAGCATGTGATAATTATACAAAGTCGCTGGTAGCAGCTGGCTGAGAGTTGCCGAGAATAGAGCTGAATGGCGAGCAACTGGAGAGGCCTATGTCCAGCAGAGGACTGCTATAGGCTGATGATGAATGAATGATAATTATACAATACGCACATGAATCTGAAAAATCAGAGGTGCATGCCTTGGGCTCAAACTCGAAACCTATGACTGGGCAGTCCGATGGTCACATCACTAAGCTATACAAAGTCGCAGTTTAGTTAAAGCCTAAGGGCAAGGGCAAGTCGGCTTTGGCAACACTTTAGTGGTGATATAGTCGCTAACCGTCTATCATTACCTTCCTTGGGTGACTACTAATGACTCCATTTAGTCGCGCGTTTACACGAACGCACGTTTGTGTCGTTGCAAAAAGTCGTCGAGTGAGTGACTCTTAAACGTGATTCCCCCTGAGCGCTACTTTAAAATTCCGAGTAAAACAGGAAATGTGTTGTGTAAAAGGTATTTATTTAATATTCTGTATATTTTGTTAAACTTTGTTACAGCGGAAAACGTGATATCTGGAAATTTCCCCTAATTTGAAAGGTTAAGGTTACGTGAAGCAATCTCTCATTCTTAGGGAGGAAAACCGAAAAATGTTGGGCCAACCACATATTGTTCTCATAACAGTTTCAGTACACTTTAATTGTAAAGGGTTTTTCAATAAGAACTTTGTTTTCTAAAGCAAAATAAAACAAAGAATTTAGATCAAGGTAATTTAATTTTTTATTATATTACGAAGAGGAAACTTTGGCAATTACGAACAAAAATGATATCTGGCAAATAACTACGCTGATATGTCAATTCTTTCATCAAAGTTTTTAATCATTTTTAACAAAATGGCGGGTCTATTTCATTAATCACATCACGGATTTTGAGTTTTAAGGCTGCAATCGATTCGATTGGCTCCGTATAGACTCTGTCCCTAACATAACCCCACAAAAAATAATCCACTGGTGTTAAATCACACGATCTAGCCACTTAACAGCTGAATTTCGTGAGATTATGCGATCGGTAAATTTGGTTTGCAATAAATTGATCGTTTCATAGGCTGTGTGACATATTGTGGCACCCTCCTGTTGAAACTACATGTCAGTGATAGCCACGTCATCAATAATAGGCCAAAATTGAGTTGTTAATATCTCACGATAGCGTAATCCATTGACCGTTACCGCATTTTCAGCCTCATCTTCGAAAAAAAACGGCCCAAACACGCCTCCAGACCACATAGCGTACAGCGGTTTCAGAAAGACGATTATGTTGTCTAAAAATATCACGAATTTTACGAAATAAAACTTTTTGTAATAGGACAACTTAATGTAACAAAGCCACCATTTTCATAGTGGATTTCAATTATTTTAATTCGATTTTCGAGCGAAATTGATCATACGGATTGAACAACTACTCCATATAGGTAACTTTATTAATAGAGTGCAAATGTCTCCATAATGAATTGACAAACATCACTAGACAGACCTCACAGGTCTTCGATTATTTCGATCTTAAGGTGTTTAGAAGCCTTAACGACCACAGGGTTTTAATTTTAAAATATTCTGCTGGAAAGGCTAACACATTTACCCTTAGGTACTTCAATAGAAAGTGACGGCGAGGAATTGAATGTTTTTGTGTTCTAATGGGAATATTTGTAAAGAAAAGTATTGTTAATCAAACTAAATCTATAACTCTTCTATCTACTGTATCTAATTATTGGTCACCCAGCCACACCTCACCTGCGGCAAGCGTAGCTTAACGTTTCTTGACGTTAGGCTGTTAACATTTAGCCCCCTTGTTTTCCGATCCTTTAATCAGCAGTAACAAACATAGCATTTAGTAGCACACAGCAGCATTTAATGTAAATCAAAGTAAATCTAACAGAAAAGTTAATTAAAAAGTGAGCTCAAATCACTGGCGACAAAGTTAGTTAGAACTTCAGAACAATCGTACTTTGCTCTCAAGTGTCGAGTTGAGGTGGTGGAGTTTATACGATCGAGTTCCATGTCCAGGTTAACAATCGTCGGCGCTTGTTACAAGCTGGAACACCTAATGAGGAGCAGTATCATGTCAGTGCACAAGGGTTCCAGTTCAACGAGTAGAGGGTAAATTGATGTTGAATAACAGTAGATACATATCTAGAAAAATTGTAATTGAAACGTCAATAATTCAATTATTTTATACAGCCATAGAAAGCAAAAATGCATTTTCACGAATGCTACGCGAACTCCATTTAAATAAACAGAAACATTGGCTCTTCAAGAGAAACCGAAGCTAATTGATCCAATCAATTGTTTAACAGCTACTTCCGCGGCCTGAGTGCTTCCTAGTTATTAAACAAACAACATTCAACCCAATACAGGAGTTATTTGGTCAGCAGTAGAAGCTAAACTCCCATGACAAGTAACAGCGTCCAAGTGGAAACATGTTTTAGATTTTTATTTGACTGAAATTGAAGTGTTTTAGGGATTTCTTCATTATATATATATTTATTTTGTCGTCCAAAATCATCCGCCAATGAAATTAAAATAAAGCATAAACGTTTTAATTTTCGATCGTATTTCCCATTGAAATTGTCGACTAAGAGATGCAACAAACATTTTGATTCCGTTTTGCAATAATAACTTAATTAAAAAAAAATACCGTATGTGCATATTGAATAAATTACAATTTGTATGCAGCATAGAAAAAAACTGTTATTATAATAAAAAAGTAATAAACATTGTTATGTATGTTAAGTTTGTTTATATAGCTTTTATTACTTAGAATATATCATAGTTTTGTAGTACCTAATGTTACAATGTACTAATATGTACCTATACTTAACTAATTTGGTTGCCCTAAACAGGCAAAATATAAAACTAATAAAACCTGAATTTTCTGCAAATAATTTATTGGTATTCTTATTTTTGAACTCTTTCTCCAACATATTACAGGCGACGGAATGCATCCAAGATATTACAGGCGACGGAATGCATCCAACATATTACAGGCGACGGAATGCATCCAACATCGAGGGATAAAAATGGCTGCCTTCAGGCAGAAAGTTAATCTATACTATAATATAATATTATAAATTTGTAAGTTTGTATGTAGGGGGTAATCTCCGGAACTATAATATATAATATTATAAAGAGGTAAAATTTGTAAGTTTGTAAGTTTGTATGTAGGGGGTAATCTCCGGAACTAATGATCCACTTTCAAAAATTTTTTCGCCGATAGAAAGTTACGTTATTCCTGAGTGCTATAGGCTATAAACTTATATTTATATCATACATATTAGCCGAGCTATCACAATTTTCGTCTAGCAAGTCGGAGAGAAATACCTCCGAAAACAGAATTATTTGCACGCGCTGCCTAAACAGTTACAGTATATCGCAATTTTCCGCGGACGAAGTCGCGGGCAGAAGCTAGTTCCTAATATAAAGCCAGGCTGCGACGGCCGGGCTTCATCATGCCCAGTCGGCGAAGGCGAGTTTTATTTTTAAAACTAAATCAGGGATGTTATCCCTGACCATCTTGAACCTAGATTAATGGGCTCGGAGTTTATAAAGAAAGCTTGGAAGATGCGATTAAACGAAAATAGAATTAAAAGGAATTGTTCTTAAATATCCTGAAAGATTTTAACGATATCTGTTGTTGAGTCCACTGCACGTCCAGGTGTGTTACAATAAACAAGGGCGCATCAACTAATTGATTAGATTACTAAAAACTGTTGGAGCTGCGGAAGATCAACAACATTAAAACAAAACATCTTTGCATTGTATAAATTCAATCTCTTAATATTGTATAATTGCTTAGCACATATGTGAGTACTATGTATCTACTCTATAGCGACCATTTACCGGGTACGTCTTTCATTGACGTGAATGTGCCCTGGCGGCTGAGAGTATGCCATGCTCACATTAATGTCTCGCTGATGGTGGCGTGTGTGTTGGATCATTTAGCTCCCTTCAAAATGGCTGAGCTGAATGGTGCTAATATATGCGTCATGTTCGTGAACGGGCGCTGTCAGTAGGGACTGGTCATCTCTTAGCGGCTAAGGCTTGTTTTAATTTAATTATTGAATAGTTTTTACATATTTTATACGTCGTCATGCACCTCACCCCCTACACCGGGGGTCCGCTTGACCCCGATTACCCGCCCCGCACCCAGCTGGTGACCGACTGGAGGAAAGTAAGCGAAAAGCTTAAATCCGACACTCTGTCACCTCAGCTAGAATCCATTCCTGACCTCATAGTCTCTGTCGATGACACCAACGGCGCGATCGCCTCGTTTACAGAACACGTGCAATCCGTTTTGACGGATTGCTCACGGGAAGTCCCGGTGGTGGAAGACCACCGCTGGAAACTACCCGCTGACGTACGTGAGCTGATAACCGAGAAGAACGCAGCCATCCGTGCCTACGACTCCTTCCCCTGCGATGCGAACAAAGCCCACATGCGCAATTTACAGCGTGCTGTAAAGAAACGCATTGCGGAAGCTCGTTCGGACAACTGGGACAAGTTACTCGGTGAACTTGAGCCCAATCACCATGCCTTCTGGAACCTTCAGAGGAAGCTTCGCGCTCCCGAAGAATCTTCCACCCCTCCACTCATCCGTCCCGACAAGAGCATCGCTTTCGATAGCTCTGAAAAAGCCGAGCTCCTAGCCGACAGTCTCGAGTCCCAATGCTCCCCCAGTTCACTTCCGGTCGACCCAAAGCACCTCGCCAAAGTCGACGCCGAGGTTGAAAGTAGAGCCTCTCTCCCGCCCGTCGAAGACCCTGATGATCCTCTGCCCCCCGTCTCCCCTAACGAGGTGCAAGACATCATCAAGGGTCTTCAGGCTCGTAAAGGCCCCGGCTCAGATGGAATTACCAATAGAGTATTCAAACTCTTCCCCGCCCAACTGATCATGCTCATGACCGCCATCTTCAATGGCGCCATGAGTAATAACATGTTCCCACAAGCCTGGAAAGAGGCCTCTGTTATAGGTATCCCCAAACCCGGCAAACCCAAATCCGACCTCACCAGCTATCGCCCCATCAGTCTGCTCAACGTGCTCGGCAAAATCTACGAGAGGCTTATTTATAAGCGTCTCAAGGACTATGCCGAGGCGAAGAGACTGATTCCGGACGAGCAGTTCGGGTTCCGTACCCAACACTCGTGCGTCCAGCAAGCGCACCGCATAGTCGAGCACATCAGTGCCGGCTTCCAGCGTGGCGCTATGACTGGTGCCCTGTTCTTCGACATAGCGAAGGCTTTCGACAAAGTCTGGCACAATGGCTTATTAATATATAAGCTGTACCAACTCGGCGTGCCCGACCGTCTCGTGCTCATCTTACGGGACTTTTTGTCGAACCGCACCTTCCGCTACCGCATCGAGGGCGCTCTCTCCTCCCCTCACCCGATTCGCGCCGGAGTCCCCCAGGGCTCCGTTCTCTCCCCCCTAATCTTTACCCTGTTCACTAGCGACATCCCTAAGAGTAAAAAGGCCCAATTGGCGTTATTCGCCGATGACACGGCCATTTACTACACGGGGATCAGTCCGCCAGCTATAGCACAGACTCTCCAGAACTCGGCCAACGCCCTAGGCGCTTGGTTCCGGAAATGGAGAATCGAGGTCAACCCCGATAAAAGCCAGGCTGTTCTCTTTAGGAGAATTCGTAGGGCCCTCCCCAACCCCCCTAATCCGATCACCATGTACGGCAAGCCGATCCCTTGGGCGAAGCATGCCAAGTACCTGGGTGTCACTCTCGACCAACACCTCAGTTTCGCAGAGCACATAAAGCAGGTCCGCTCGCGGGCCGCTTTCGCTCTCGGTAGGCTCCAATTCATGCTTACTCCGTAGGGTGTCAGGAGCTCCCTTTTACGTCCGTAACATTGACCTTCATGTAGATTTTAAACTCCCCACAGTTCAGCAGTTCATGAAACGCCTCTCGAAGCGTTTCTTTGACACTGCCATAAAGCACCGCAATCCCCTGATTGCGGCCGCCTCCCGATACACCCCGTCCCGCATCAGTAAGGTTCGCCGTCCACGGCATACCCTCATTGCCCCCGACGATGCCACCACTCTCCTCCAGGAGAGCAGCCCGGCTACTAGCACTGTTAGATTAGCACACAGATACAAATTTCCGTCGTTCCGTCGTTCCGTCCTCGCCGTCGAGGCCCGTCGCGACGACCCTGTCCACTATCATCCCCCCGACCCTTGCTCGAGCCAGCCCGCGTTGCCGCTGAGCCAGTAGCTTTAAAAACCCCCGATCCAGCTGTCCCTTGCTGTCCCCCCCCAGCGACGCCCTAAGCCGAGGTCCGAACCCCGCAGAGGGTGCCCTTAGCGTGTAGTCGCTTAGTTTTGTAAGTTAGGTTTAGTTTTTATTAAGCCCTGGCTGGAGGCTACAATTCTTTTGTGGCAGCCACAGGCAAGCCCGGTTAAGCAGTAGACAACCCTTTGGTTGAACTGCGAGATGCCATTAACAAAAAAAAAAAAAAAACATATTTTATATCTGATGCTTTTAACGTTATGCATCGTTCTCACATGTATAATACTAATATGAACTATGTAACCAATATTTTGTAACCATATTGTGTTTAAAAGAGTGTCCATGGAGTTTCTTGCCCGTTCTTCTCCATAGGTACCTACTGCTTTGGAATGGGCAACTAGCTTCATCTCTCTGACTGACCGACACCTTGACAATTCAAAAGTGCCTGTAATTGGTTTATTTGAAATAAATACTTTGAGTTTGAGTTTGAGTTTGAAGGCTTGTTTTCAAAAGTCCATTGACAGCCGCTCGTGCATCTCACGGATGTCCGTGCTGAGTAATGTTACCTTAGGGAGCTAAGTGCAACTTAGACTTGCTAAAGAAACTAAAGAAAACTAGTAATATGCAAGAATTTAATATAATACTGAACTGGAAATTTATGAGAAAATGGATCAGGTGCTTGATGAGTTTCAAGATTATTTCAAGTAAGTGATTGGCGCTGGGAGACTATACTTTGGGCCATGTTTACAAAGGGTGGTAGAACTATGCTGTGAGTATTTATTTGTGAGTTCTACCTACTTTCCGTCAGTCATGGCATTACAAAATGCCTTCTTTTATTAGGGTAGTAAATCATCAAATGACTCCTCTCACTCTGCGTGGAGCGGAAGGGAGTGTCAGACTCTTACTGGCTAAAACAATGCATGTTTTTCTTCTTAGCCCTTTATGTTCTGGTGTAACCCTTTCGTACAATCCCGCTGAATTACAAAATGCCTTGATTTTAATAAAAAATAGTAATTTAGGAGATTATTTTTCGTGCAGTACACACAGACTAAAAATAAACAGTCGAGAATCCGAAAACTTGTGCGTGAATAAAACCTCGTACAATATTGATGCATGTAATTATTATGTGATGTTAGGAGTTCGTTGCTTTCAGCAGGGCCGAGTGTGACATCAATTATTAAACCGAGTACGACAAACTGAGTATTTAGACTCGACTGAAAATGCAGTAAATGCCAAAATCAATATCGAAAATGGAATATGGCGCGCGCCACACCAACCTTAATCATAAATCCTTTCATGAAAATATATAAGAGAGGGGAGGTATTTTATTGTAACATTTTAGACAGTACCCCACGAAAGATGGTACAATTATGTTTTCATCTCTTTTACTATAAAGGTACATTTATGGTTGCGAAAATATTGTACTCGTAATCTAGAAATCGTTGGTTCCCTGAAGTATCTAATCAATACTCTTTACAAATTCAATTCCCTTAGAACATCCACCAGAGGCACTATTGAATCTCCCCACTATCGTAATCTTATTAATATGAAGCCACAGACTTACAAATCCTCCTAGATAATCCATTTATTTGGTCCAGTCCCACCAGCGCGAGCGCTTGCTACCCGTTCGACATTATTAGAATATTCGTGAGCTGAATGTTAAAAGTCTAGTGTTTGATGCGGAAGTGATGTAATGTGCCGTAAATATAATGTATCGAGCAGCTATAAATATCTACTGCGAGTGCGAAAGCCTGTGTCTGCTTAAGTTTCATAACTCAACTAGTGGCAAGCACTCGATGTATTTATTTTATTTTTAACCGACTTGAAAATAGGAGGAGGTTATCAATTCGGTTGTAATTTTTTTATGTTTGTTTCCCCAGAAAGTCAGAACTCCATCATTTATTTTTTTTGATTTGAAAGGACACTACGAGATTGGTTCCATATGAATTATGCCATGTTCAAATGAGTGGTTTATTAGCTTCAATAATTCGTATGACATCGATGATATTATTATAGCAGCATACTGTCACCGTTATTTACAGGAAGCATTGTTGGGTGCCACAAGTAAAAAATGAAAAAAAAAACAGTAGACTTTCAAAAACAATACAACAAAGTGAAAAATTACTTCTATTTCGAAAGTCTGGCTTTGTAGTAAAGGCCGAGGCAAAAAACTATAGCCACATAGTTTTTTGCCACCGACTTTGGAAATTTAAGTTTTTTATCATTTTCAATTAAAGTAATATTTTTGGACATATCGTTTTTAATTTATTTTATGTTTAGGATCGAATTAAAAAAATTGTACATTAAATAAACGAAGAATCGTAAATCACTAGCGTATATGTAAAATAAATGGCTTTTGCACAGCACAATGATAGCAACCAATGCTTTTGCGTGAGTAAGTCGTAAGGTGCATGGTAAATGCACGCTTTGTTTGATGGAATAAGGTTTAATATTGATTGCGTGGTACATTCTGATTTATGAAATGCGAGTGTGTGCGTGATTACGTATCTATTGCTTTTAATGAACTGCATATTACATGTGGTAGCGCGTGGTGCACAGGACCGGAGACGCAGGGTTTCGGGACATGTTCACCTACGGGGCAGATCTCCTTCTTTAAGGTGAATCCTCCAACCAGCCCGCGAAATTCAAATTTTCTTAAGTTTTTTGCAATTTGCAGGCCAGTGATAGGTTGTATGTTGATGAACATTTGATTCGCGGCTGTAAGACGTATGTAGTTACAGAATTATAATCATCAAAATCATTAATACAACCCTCCGAGCTCATAAAAGTTCCGGAATGACTTTGACCTTGTAAAAAGTAATTTTTACACCTTTATGAGCTCGGAGGGTTGGATTAATGATTTTGATGATTATAATTCTGTAACTACATACGTCTTACAGCCGCGAATCAAATGTTCATCAACATACAACCTATCACTGGCCTGCAAATTGCAAAAAACTTAAGAAAATTTGAATTTCGCGGGCTACCCTGGAACATCAACCTTAATATATCTATGGCATGTGACATCGCTGCAATTTTATATTCCATGCACTTTAGCAAATTGTCTATGATACCCAAAGTCTGCAATTACGTCTATAATTTATTGAGCAATAAGGACTGACAGCCGGAGTTTGTCTCAGTATAGCGTGGGCCCGTGGGTAGCGTCAGCTGACAGAGGTGGTATGACAAAGTGACGCGTCCTTCACATGTAATGTACTTAGTGTAGTACGTAATGTCGACACCTGTTCCGGCTGCAATCAAAAGCTCATGTTTAGGGGCAACTAATCTAATTTAAGGCACGCCTTAGTGTTACTTTGAACGAAGTGACAGAAACTTGACATACATAGAAATGGACTTTTGAATATTATGAGGATCAAAAAAGACGCTACATTTAAAAAAATACTTCTCAGATTTATATTTTCATTGGATTAAGTATTTGTAGAATATTTTATTATACGAAACAAAAAGTCCCAGGTAGCAGTAGGTAGCGTTCATTAATTAATGAACTTAATTTAATGTTCCTTTAAATTTCCTTAAGCTTCTTGCGTTTGTTTAACAAGTCACTTCTAATCTAAAGATTTTAGGAAATGCAATAACTTAAACAAGTGAATGAATTAATTTATTATTTAAAATTAATTGTATTCCTTCCCCGGGGCCCTTACGCTTACACACTGCTCGACATGGATCGGAGGAGAGTCCCTGATTATGTTGTGGAATGTTAAGTACTCTTGAATTGCGTTTTTTAGCTGTCCAAGAGTCTCCGCTATGTCTTTTTAGGTCATCCCACAGGGAGTCTATGAGATTAATAGCCGAGCGACGCGTGAATAAACCAATCTCTTTGATAGTGTTTGTACTCTCAACAGTCGAGAGGCTTAGATGTAGTTACTCTTGCAGCCACTTTGACTAAGACCAGAATCCAGCAGTGTCACTAGTTGGGTGGCAACTGAGAGCAGAGTAACCATATGTGGTGAAAAAGTCTTGTTAACAGACGTCACAGAGCCTAATAACAAACTGCAAATAGCAAGTTTTAAAGTAAATCGTGTCTTTGTGTTTATTATCAGCAATTTTATCTGTACTCCGATTAAACGCGCCCCAAAAATTCATTTATCGGATGAATATTCAAAAACAATAATTCACATCTGGAACTTTCACACCACTGAAAATGCCAAACTAGCTAATAAAATGATCCACACTAATATTATAAATGCGAAAGTAACTCTGTCTGTCTGTCTGTTACCTTTTCACGCCTAAACCACCCAACTGATTTTGCTGAAATTTGGTATGTAGATAGTTTGCATTCATGAGAAGGACATAGGCATATTATTTTTTGGAAATTCAACCCTTAACAGGGTTACAAGGGGTGGCAAAGTTTGTATGAGAAAAATATTTTTATTGCACTTTTTGCATAGGTAGGGTAGGTAGGGTAGGTAGGGTAGGTAGGGTAGGTAGGGTAGGTAGGGTAGGTAGGGTAGGTAGGGTAGGTAGGGTAGGTAGGGTAGGTAGGGTAGGTAGGGTAGGTAGGGTAGGTAGGGTAGGTAGGGTAGGTAGGGTAGGTAGGGTAGGTAGGGTAGGTAGGGTAGGTAGGGTAGGTAGGGTAGGTAGGGTAGGTAGGGTAGGTAGGGTAGGTAGGGTAGGTAGGGTAGGTAGGGTAGGTAGGGTAGGTAGGGTAGGTAGGGTAGGTAGGGTAGGTAGGGTAGGTAGGGTAGGTAGGGTAGGTAGGGTAGGTAGGGTAGGTAGGGTAGGTAGGGTAGGTAGGGTAGGTAGGGTAGGTAGGGTAGGTAGGGTAGGTAGGGTAGGTAGGGTAGGTAGGGTAGGTAGGGTAGGTAGGGTAGGTAGGGTAGGTAGGGTAGGTAGGGTAGGTAGGGTAGGTAGGGTAGGTAGGGTAGGTAGGGTAGGTAGGGTAGGTAGGGTAGGTAGGGTAGGTAGGGTAGGTAGGGTAGGTAGGGTAGGTAGGGTAGGTAGGGTAGGTAGGGTAGGTAGGGTAGGTAGGGTAGGTAGGGTAGGTAGGGTAGGTAGGGTAGGTAGGGTAGGTAGGGTAGGTAGGGTAGGTAGGGTAGGTAGGGTAGGTAGGGTAGGTAGGGTAGGTAGGGTAGGTAGGGTAGGTAGGGTAGGTAGGGTAGGTAGGGTAGGTAGGGTAGGTAGGGTAGGTAGGGTAGGTAGGGTAGGTAGGGTAGGTAGGGTAGGTAGGGTAGGTAGGGTAGGTAGGGTAGGTAGGGTAGGTAGGGTAGGTAGGGTAGGTAGGGTAGGTAGGGTAGGTAGGGTAGGTAGGGTAGGTAGGGTAGGTAGGGTAGGTAGGGTAGGTAGGGTAGGTAGGGTAGGTAGGGTAGGTAGGGTAGGTAGGGTAGGTAGGGTAGGTAGGGTAGGTAGGGTAGGTAGGGTAGGTAGGGTAGGTAGGGTAGGTAGGGTAGGTAGGGTAGGTAGGGTAGGTAGGGTAGGTAGGGTAGGTAGGGTAGGTAGGGTAGGTAGGGTAGGTAGGGTAGGTAGGGTAGGTAGGGTAGGTAGGGTAGGTAGGGTAGGTAGGGTAGGTAGGGTAGGTAGGGTAGGTAGGGTAGGTAGGTAGGGTAGGTAGGGTAGGTAGGGTAGGTAGGGTAGGTAGGGTAGGTAGGGTAGGTAGGGTAGGTAGGGTAGGTAGGGTAGGTAGGGTAGGTAAGTTGGTAGGTAGAGTAGGTAGGTAGGGTAGGTAAGGTAGGTATCATAGTTAAGACAGGACAACGTCTGTCGGGTCAGCTAGTATTTTTATATGTAATGAATTCTGTTTTTTTTGTTATTAGTCA
This sequence comes from Hyppa rectilinea, assembly GCA_951799385.1. Lineage (NCBI taxonomy): Eukaryota > Metazoa > Arthropoda > Insecta > Lepidoptera > Noctuidae > Hyppa > Hyppa rectilinea. The sequence goes on along the minus strand of OX637300.1, from coordinate 32,482,799 downwards.
CAAGAAACATAATATTAGGTATATCGATTTCACCGATAATGTTTTTTTTTTGAAGAGAAGTATTTAATCGATCCCTATAATTATATAGGGATCGATGAAATAATTGGCGAATGTTTTTTTTTCGAAGAGAAGTATTTTACTTATGTTAGGCAATGAAAATGGGCATTAGCCCATATTAATCGATCCCTATATAATTATAAGGATCGATTAAATACTTGGCGAATAAAATAGAAGCTATCTCTAATGTAGGAGCGCATTAATCCGCTTTACAAGCACGGTAGCAGTAGTGTGTTAGCCCCGAGCACTCACGAGCCGGCCCACACCACGCAATACACGATTGTTCTGAAAACATATATTTTGTTGCAGCCGGTCGATTCTGTAAAAATCTCACCGTGAATACTTGCGTGGAGTGAGCTGTCAGTGTCATTCAACTGATGCTAGGGATTGACCAAGCCATTACAATCAAAATCGAGATTTTAATGATATTTTTATGCTAATTTTAATAAGTAATTATTTTATTTTATTTCAAAGCTAGCTAGTACCTACTTTGGTACTTACTTACTTACAACATAATTAGTCATAAACTCAATTTCGTTTTTATTTCTTTTTTTCCTAGACTAGCCTTTGTATTTTAACTAAAGGCGCGAGCGGGTCACGCATGTTCGCCAGCATATCAAGTTACCCCAATCTGTCAAATTTCAAAGTGCACACTTCGCGCAAGCACGTTTTTCGGTTGACTAAACGTCTAGTCGTAGATACCTATTCGAGTTTACAGACAATAATTGATTTTAAATCTTAAAACTTGTACAGTAAGGTTCAGAATCGATTGAGAGATTGGTCTGAATCCCGCGCGGCGTTCACTTCACCGCGCTGCCTGCAGGGAATTTTGGCAGAATCCCGTGCTCGTGAAGTGGTCACTTCACGCAAGCACGTTATGCGTTGTCATAGTTACTAATATGAATACCTATATCGTTGACGGGTGTACATCCGGTTGACAGGGTGTAAGTTACAAAACGGTGATTCTTTACAAATTGCTGCAATGTTCTAGCAATGTGAGGAATGTGTGTAAAACTTAAAGCAATGTGCTTTTAGATGATTTTATGACTAAATCCAAACGTTTTTGTACAAACAGTCAAATTTCTCCAAATGATTTTAAACCTTAAATATTTTACCGGTAAGGCTCTAAATCGATAGAGAAAATTTGTCTCCTTGCAGTCATTAATATGATGTGACTGCAACTACAATTTACCAATAATTCGTCACGTGCGCATACCTACGTGGACACACCAAGAACATTACGAAAATGCAATACCAACGTCCAATAAGTACAAAATATATTTTATTGTTCCAACTATTCGTTCTTCGGCTTTGGCTCACCGCCGCCCGCCTTGAAAGTGCGTGGAGCGATCACTTCGCGGAAACATCATTATTAAGATGCGGTACTTTGTGTATTTATTATATAACATTAGGTATAAATATGTGCGGCTTTTTGGGACATACCTTTAGTTACCTACCTATAAAGGCGATTTTAACACACTGCACACCGCGCGCCGACGGGTAACGCGGGGCAGCGCCCATATCGTTTGCTATGGCCGCCTCGCGCTACGAGACGGAGCGCGGTGCAGTGCGATATTCGCTTTACCTACTTCAGTAAACATTGCCAATAAGATGATGATAATACCTAATATTCATCATCATCAACATACCTACTGCCAAACTCGACCTAGCTCACGGCATCTCATTATCTCTATGTAGGTAACTCTCGGTCTCCGCGACGCGACTTACAGCGCAAGCGTACCTACTGAGAACTCGACGAACACGACTGTTAGGAGGTTGCTATGGCAATCACTGTTAGGGTCGTTGCTATGGCAATCACGGTATTCACCTGAATACCGTGATTGGCATGGCAACGACCCAAACAAACACCGTTGGCGTGATTTGTAGGCGCTGTCAGTCACGTGCTGCTTTCTGTCAAGTGGGCCATGTCTATTCGTTCATATAAAGCCCGTCACAGACGTAGCTATAATATATATTAATATGAATCATAGCAAGGCATATTACGACATATTTTCCATATAGATTTTCGAGTGACCGCACACGCAGCTATAATATATAATTCTATGACATCACAAAAATATGTCGACATTTATATCTCAGTATATTTTAGCATATTGATACATATTTAAGTATATTAATATATATTTTGAGGATACGGGGTGTTCCTGAGTGGAATTTTTTGGGTACCTAGATTGATTATAGTGTTATTTCAAAATTAGTACACCTGTACACAAAAAATAAGCTTTAAAACCGTGCGCTTTAAAAACGACCGCAGACCGAGTGAGGGCAAAATATATATTATATATTAACACGTTAGACGCCACGCCGAACACCGGTGAGCCGCGAACAATTGTTTTTCTATTGTGTCTGCTGCGTGGTAGTCAATGACTTAATAATATATTATAGCTACGTCTGGGACGGGCTTAAATTTCAAGGCTTTCAGATATTTAAATGTCAAATACGACATTTAAAAATCAGTGGAATATTTGGATGCTTATAAAAGATCTATACAGAGTTATTCTAGTAAATGTATAGTTGAAAAAGTATTTTTTAATCATCTCAATGTTAATCGAAAAAATTGTGTCAAAAAGTAATACAGTCTATAATATTGGTTGCTGTAGTCGAATTTAATTTGTGAGTGTCGTATGTGTCTTATCCTACTCTCCTGTCGCAGGTCTGCTGGTAGAAAATGATGTGTAATGATGATGTAAGTAGTTCCTTTGCGTTCTTCATCAATATGTATTTTTCTTTATTATGTATGTAGTCAGTGTGTAAGAATACATAGATAAATAAATAAATAAAATTTATTCATTAGTATCACAATCAAAAACAATTTGCTAATACATTTCTTCTACTGAGTCTGCTGCCTCCCAGGGTTCAGCTTCGCACTGCTGAGAACGAAGGGGCGTCGGGTGTGTGTGGGCTGCACAGCGATCAACTGGAAAAAATGGTATGCATGTATTAATCATTTATTTATTACATTTTCAACTTGCAATTATTTACATAATATAAAAGTTGACAGACTTTAGTGCCCAAATGGTTGGCAGAATTGCCGCATTGTATCGTGGTGCTGTAAAAATAGGCCAGCCTTGTGGCCACTTAAAGAGTCGACCAACTGTTTGGTGATGATTGTCTCAAAAAACCAAGGGGCATTAGGACCCCACGGCCCTAGTGTTCAATTTCAAGGCATTATGGTAATTCTGTCAGGCCTCTTCCTATTGCTGCGTGCCAAGCCGTTGAGCTCTAAAACAGCTGTCACCCCTGCGGTGACAAGAGCGCTACAAATGACGTCTTTAATGGCGGCGTGCCGTGCTATCCGGCTGGGCTCTTACTGCAAGGTAGGCCCTATGGAGTCCCTCGCCCACCATACTGGCGGCAATGTGTAGTCCCGTGATAAAAATAAATGATTATACCATGGTATGGTACCTGAAGCTGCTAATACCGCTGTGGCTGGGACCTGGGATTTATTGGCCAATCTGCATCCGGGCAAGCATAGCACTTCAGGTCCAATCAGGTGCAGGCTAAAATCTTCCCTGTCAACTTTTCAGTGCTGTGGACAGAAGACAGAAACATTAAGCTAAATAACATTTGATTTATTTTTATATTACTCATTTTATTAAATTAAATCAGAACTATCGCTGTTCAGTTGCGGAATTCACTCCCGCCTGACGACATTAGAGACTGCCAAACAGTTGCAATTTATGTATTATGTTTTTTTCTTTTTAGCTTACAGACATCGTCTACATCTCCTTTATCGAGTTTCCTATTGTAGTTGTGCTGGAACAGATTTCTTTAGAAACAAGCATCACCTATAAAATTATGTATTTTCTGTTCCTTTCTTCTTGTCTGTTTTTATGTGTGTGCATAAATGGTTAAACAAAATAAATTATTAAAATTTAACATTATCTAATACACACATCATCAAATTAATTTTTAAATACTGACAACATTATCATTTCTATTTTCAAGTGAGCAGAGAAAATGTCTATTTTTGTTCTCCTACATAAATCACACAAATATTTACTTACAAGAATGAGATGTATAAGTTGAGTTTAGCTGCAACCTGACTTTTCTTTTCATAAAACTAGAGCACAATTTTCTAATATGACAGACACTTCTATTGAGGTATCTGAAAACAAAATAAGTTAAATCAACAAAAGTTCAGGTAATCCCAATAATCAGCGGGTAATACCATTCTCCTGCCCTTATCCGAATTTATTTGGGGTCGGCGCAACATGTCTTCTTCTTCCATACTTCTCTATTAGTCGTCATCTCGATAGTCACTCCCTTTCTAGCCATATCATCTTTCACACAATCCATCCATCGTTTCTTTGGCCTCCCTCTACTTGTATAGCCATCCACATTCATACTCACAACTCTCCGGACAACATTTTCCTCATTCCTCCGCATAACATGCCCATACCATGACAACCGATTTCCACACAACTTTTCGGTCACCGGTGTCACTTTCAGACTTCCTCTTATATACTCATTACGTATTCTATCCATTCGCGTAACACCACACATCCACATAACATTCTCATCTCAGCTGCATGCAATTGTCTTTCATGAATATTTATAGCTTTTTAAGTAGTTCATTAAATTATCAGTCTTACAAGACAGAAAACATAAAAAAAATATAATAATGTTTCATAAATTTTTTGAAAACAATCATTTGTACTTACAAATAATTAATAATACACATGATGTAAAATAGGTACTGGTATCAGCAGCATCGGTTAGACTGAAAGCCCAGTAAGCCCACCCCAACAAACAGTTGGAAAAAGGCTTGGCAGATTGATTGAATTCTGATACACATCTGAAAAAACAAATGTTGTTTATCATATTTAAAGGGTGATACGAGGGGTGATCAATAATGTTTGACATTCATTTTAAAGGTTGCAGACAGCCTATTTAGGTTAATCAATAACATTAATAAAACGAGGTGGGTAACCCATACCCATTGAGCAATAAATTGAGGGCTGACACTGGGCAGTGTCCAAAGTATGTCTTTGTGACGGCAGGTAGTTGAATTTCAATCACACAACTCGAAGCATTTGTTTCAATTAAAACATTGGCAGGCACTTTACATTATTATCGTTTTCCTACCTCTTTTACCAGGCGGTCGTTTAGCTTGAGTTTATAGTGAAGCTAGCCGCCCCATCACAAGACGAAGCAAGTCCTAATATGGAGAAGAAACTTTATGGACAGTCTTTTAAATCGAAACCTTATGTTACAGAGGTTAACTTGTTTGATAATTACTTCTTCTTCTTTTTCTTTTAGCACAACTTCCATTAATTACATCACACGCCATCTTTTCTTCAAAGTGATCAATCCAATCCACAAAGTCTGAACCGGGCGGATATGCCGCGTATTCAAATACAGAATCTTATTACTTATTTAGCTAGCTCAATAAAACATACAATGCCAAAATTTTATCTGGTTAATTCTTTTATAATTAAACATGCCAATTAAAAAAAACAAAGACGTTTTTAGAATTAAACTTAAAATTGAAGTATAATTATTTTTCTAAACTCAATATTTATTAGTACTGGGTCACATTTCCGGTTGTTCAAGGAATTTACTCAAACAACAAGTTTTCATAACTAAATGTATGTGCAAAATATTCTTCTTATTTTATAGTTTGTCAATTATTTTCGTAACTAATTTAGCTCTCCTATTCAATAATAACATTGAAGTATTGACCTTTAAACACCGCGCCATTTTCTGTGACGCCAGATCACAATAAACAGAACTTCTAATGTCAAGTTTAGTGTGGGTTGTCTATGTTTTTCTTACCACAGAATACGCGGTCGAATAAACTAATATTGCGAAATCGTATTCGAGATAAATTTGCACGACTAAAACTGAGATACGTATTATATTTCTTATTTTTTTAATAAAAATATCGTTCTATTCATGCAGAATAAAAACAATCTTAGAAATATTTGTTTGAATCATCATTCGATTATGAATTTGTTGGTTGAATTAGTATTGCAATTTTATTCTTGCTATCGTAAATAACTTGTTTATGCGACATTTTTAATTTGAAAAGCGGAGGCAATTAAATATTATTCAGTGCAAAACTTTCGAACACCATTATGACAAAGCTGTGGGACAGAGCGCAATGGATAGTTGTCAATGCCAATAACTAAGCTTAATTTTCTTATTATTTTGAGTACCGGTCGTTTTCGTGAGAATTGGCATAACATTTGATATTTTTTTCTTATTTTCTGCATTATTAATATCTAAAGCAAAACACAATATGTACTTAGATATATAAAAATATATGTATATAAATTAATTATAAATAATAAAAATACAAATAATATTATTATATAACTAGTAATATAAATTATAATTACAATCTGCACTTAGTTTTTTTTAATAAATGGCAATATTAAATTATTACAACGATTTAGTGAAACAAGTATTCATTATATATTAGGTTTTACCCGGTTAAAACCTAAAAATATGATATTTTAAAAGCTAATTACAGAATAAACAATTGAAAAATTAGCCTTTTTCGTGTAAAAGTAATTTTAGTCGATTATCTCAAATAATCGTTATTTCAAACGCGTACTGTGGTTGGAAAAAACATAGACAACTTAGAATATTGGCGGTTTTCGCGTAAGTTTTCGATTCAACTTTTCAGACTTATTTTGCACTTTGCAGTTTGCCGCCATGTTTAATAATTAAGCATGGCGGCAAACTATGATTCTAAAAGAATTAACCAGTTAGAATTTTGGCATTGTATGTTTTATTGAGCTAGCTAAATAAGTAATAAGATTCTGTATTTGAATACGCGGCATATCCGCCCGGTTCAGACTTTGTGGATTGGATTGATCACTTTGAAGAAAAGATGGCGTGTGATGTAATTAATGGAAGTTGTGCTAAAAGAAAAAGAAGAAGAAGTAATTATCAAACAAGTTAACCTCTGTAACATAAGGTTTCGATTTAAAAGACTGTCCATAAAGTTTCTTCTCCATATTAGGACTTGCTTCGTCTTGTGATGGGGCGGCTAGCTTCACTATAAACTCAAGCTAAACGACCGCCTGGTAAAAGAGGTAGGAAAACGATAATAATGTAAAGTGCCTGCCAATGTTTTAATTGAAACAAATGCTTCGAGTTGTGTGATTGAAATTCAACTACCTGCCGTCACAAAGACATACTTTGGACACTGCCCAGTGTCAGCCCTCAATTTATTGCTCAATGGGTATGGGTTACCCACCTCGTTTTATTAATGTTATTGATTAACCTAAATAGGCTGTCTGCAACCTTTAAAATGAATGTCAAACATTATTGATCACCCCTCGTATCACCCTTTAAATATGATAAACAACATTTGTTTTTTCAGATGTGTATCAGAATTCAATCAATCTGCCAAGCCTTTTTCCAACTGTTTGTTGGGGTGGGCTTACTGGGCTTTCAGTCTAACCGGATGCTGCTGGATACCAGTACCTATTTTACATCATGTGTATTATTAATTATTTGTAAGTACAAATGATTGTTTTCAAAAAATTTATGAAACATTATTATATTTTTTTTTATGTTTTCTGTCTTGTAAGACTGATAATTTAATGAACTACTTAAAAAGCTATAAATATTCATGAAAGACAATTGCATGCAGCTGAGATGAGAATGTTATGTGGGATGTGTGGTGTTACGCGAATGGATAGAATACGTAATGAGTATATAAGAGGAAGTCTGAAAGTGACACCGGTGACCGAAAAGTTGTGTGGAAATCGGTTGTCATGGTATGGGCATGTTATGCGGAGGAATGAGGAAAATGTTGTCCGGAGAGTTGTGAGTATGAATGTGGATGGCTATACAAGTAGAGGGAGGCCAAAGAAACGATGGATGGATTGTGTGAAAGATGATATGGCTAGAAAGGGAGTGACTATCGAGATGACGACTAATAGAGAAGTATGGAAGAAGAAGACATGTTGCGCCGACCCCAAATAAATTCGGATAAGGGCAGGAGAATGGTATTACCCGCTGATTATTGGGATTACCTGAACTTTTGTTGATTTAACTTATTTTTGTTTTCAGATACCTCAATAGAAGTGTCTGTCATATTAGAAAATTGTGCTCTAGTTTTATGAAAAGAAAAGTCAGGTTGCAGCTAAACTCAACTTATACATCTCATTCTTGTAAGTAAATATTTGTGTGATTTATGTAGGAGAACAAAAATAGACATTTTCTCTGCTCACTTGAAATAGAAATGATAATGTTGTCAGTATTTAAAAATTAATTTGATGATGTGTGTATTAGATAATGTTAAATTTTAATAATTTATTTTGTTTAACCATTTATGCACACACATAAAAACAGACAAGAAGAAAGGAACAGAAAATACATAATTTTATAGGTGATGCTTGTTTCTAAAGAAATCTGTTCCAGCACAACTACAATAGGAAACTCGATAAAGGAGATGTAGACGATGTCTGTAAGCTTAAAAAGAAAAAAACATAATACATAAATTGCAACTGTTTGGCAGTCTCTAATGTCGTCAGGCGGGAGTGAATTCCGCAACTGAACAGCGATAGTTCTGATTTAATTTAATAAAATGAGTAATATAAAAATAAATCAAATGTTATTTAGCTTAATGTTTCTGTCTTCTGTCCACAGCACTGAAAAGTTGACAGGGAAGATTTTAGCCTGCACCTGATTGGACCTGAAGTGCTATGCTTGCCCGGATGCAGATTGGCCAATAAATCCCAGGTCCCAGCCACAGCGGTATTAGCAGCTTCAGGTACCATACCATGGTATAATCATTTATTTTTATCACGGGACTACACATTGCCGCCAGTATGGTGGGCGAGGGACTCCATAGGGGCCTACCTTGCAGTAAGAGCCCAGGCCGGATAGCACGGCACGCCGCCATTAAAGACGTCATTTGTAGCGCTCTTGTCACCGCAGGGGTGACAGCTGTTTTAGAGCTCAACGGCTTGGCACGCAGCAATAGGAAGAGGCCTGACAGAATTACCATAATGCCTTGAAATTGAACACTAGGGCCGTGGGGTCCTAATGCCCCTTGGTTTTTTGAGACAATCATCACCAAACAGTTGGTCGACTCTTTAAGTGGCCACAAGGCTGGCCTATTTTTACAGCACCACGATACAATGCGGCAATTCTGCCAACCATTTGGGCACTAAAGTCTGTCAACTTTTATATTATGTAAATAATTGCAAGTTGAAAATGTAATAAATAAATGATTAATACATGCATACCATTTTTTCCAGTTGATCGCTGTGCAGCCCACACACACCCGACGCCCCTTCGTTCTCAGCAGTGCGAAGCTGAACCCTGGGAGGCAGCAGACTCAGTAGAAGAAATGTATTAGCAAATTGTTTTGATTGTGATACTAATGAATAAATTTTATTTATTTATTTATCTATGTATTCTTACACACTGACTACATAATAAAGAAAAATACATATTGATGAAGAACGCAAAGGAACTACTTACATCATCATTACACATCATTTTCTACCAGCAGACCTGCGACAGGAGAGTAGGATAAGACACATACGACACTCACAAATTAAATTCGACTACAGCAACCAATATTATAGACTGTATTACTTTTTGACACAATTTTTTCGATTAACATTGAGATGATTAAAAAATACTTTTTCAACTATACATTTACTAGAATAACTCTGTATAGATCTTTTATAAGCATCCAAATATTCCACTGATTTTTAAATGTCGTATTTGACATTTAAATATCTGAAAGCCTTGAAATTTAAGCCCGTCCCAGACGTAGCTATAATATATTATTAAGTCATTGACTACCACGCAGCAGACACAATAGAAAAACAATTGTTCGCGGCTCACCGGTGTTCGGCGTGGCGTCTAACGTGTTAATATATAATATATATTTTGCCCTCACTCGGTCTGCGGTCGTTTTTAAAGCGCACGGTTTTAAAGCTTATTTTTTGTGTACAGGTGTACTAATTTTGAAATAACACTATAATCAATCTAGGTACCCAAAAAATTCCACTCAGGAACACCCCGTATCCTCAAAATATATATTAATATACTTAAATATGTATCAATATGCTAAAATATACTGAGATATAAATGTCGACATATTTTTGTGATGTCATAGAATTATATATTATAGCTGCGTGTGCGGTCACTCGAAAATCTATATGGAAAATATGTCGTAATATGCCTTGCTATGATTCATATTAATATATATTATAGCTACGTCTGTGACGGGCTTTATATGAACGAATAGACATGGCCCACTTGACAGAAAGCAGCACGTGACTGACAGCGCCTACAAATCACGCCAACGGTGTTTGTTTGGGTCGTTGCCATGCCAATCACGGTATTCAGGTGAATACCGTGATTGCCATAGCAACGACCCTAACAGTGATTGCCATAGCAACCTCCTAACAGTCGTGTTCGTCGAGTTCTCAGTAGGTACGCTTGCGCTGTAAGTCGCGTCGCGGAGACCGAGAGTTACCTACATAGAGATAATGAGATGCCGTGAGCTAGGTCGAGTTTGGCAGTAGGTATGTTGATGATGATGAATATTAGGTATTATCATCATCTTATTGGCAATGTTTACTGAAGTAGGTAAAGCGAATATCGCACTGCACCGCGCTCCGTCTCGTAGCGCGAGGCGGCCATAGCAAACGATATGGGCGCTGCCCCGCGTTACCCGTCGGCGCGCGGTGTGCAATGTGTTAAAATCGCCTTTATAGGTAGGTAACTAAAGGTATGTCCCAAAAAGCCGCACATATTTATACCTAATGTTATATAATAAATACACAAAGTACCGCATCTTAATAATGATGTTTCCGCGAAGTGATCGCTTCACGCACTTTCAAGGCGGGCGGCGGTGAGCCAAAGCCGAAGAACGAATAGTTGGAACAATAAAATATATTTTGTACTTATTGGACGTTGGTATTGCATTTTCGTAATGTTCTTGGTGTGTCCACGTAGGTATGCGCACGTGACGAATTATTGGTAAATTGTAGTTGCAGCTCAATCGATTTAGAGCCTTACCGGTAAAATATTTAAGGTTTAAAATCATTTGGAGAAATTTGACTGTTTGTACAAAAACGTTTGGATTTAGTCATAAAAACATCTAAAAGCACATTGCTTTAAGTTTTACACACATTCCTCACATTGCTAGAACATTGCAGCAATTTGTAAAGAATCACCGTTTTGTAACTTACACCCTGTCAACCGGATGTACACCCGTCAACGATATAGGTATTCATATTAGTAACTATGACAACGCATAACGTGCTTGCGTGAAGTGACCACTTCACGAGCACGGGATTCTGCCAAAATTCCCTGCAGGCAGCGCGGTGAAGTGAACGCCGCGCGGGATTCAGACCAATCTCTCAATCGATTCTGAACCTTACTGTACAAGTTTTAAGATTTAAAATCAATTATTGTCTGTAAACTCGAATAGGTATCTACGACTAGACGTTTAGTCAACCGAAAAACGTGCTTGCGCGAAGTGTGCACTTTGAAATTTGACAGATTGGGGTAACTTGATATGCTGGCGAACATGCGTGACCCGCTCGCGCCTTTAGTTAAAATACAAAGGCTAGTCTAGGAAAAAAAGAAATAAAAACGAAATTGAGTTTATGACTAATTATGTTGTAAGTAAGTAAGTACCAAAGTAGGTACTAGCTAGCTTTGAAATAAAATAATTACTTATTAAAATTAGCATAAAAATATCATTTAAATCTCGATTTTGATTGTAATGTTAATGCTTGGTCAATCCCTAGCATCAGTTGAATGACACTGACAGCCCACTCCACGCTCACTTCACCTAAGTTTTCACGGTGAGATGGTAACAGAATCGCACTGCAGATCATCTTATTGTTAACGCTGCCGCACACTAGCACCGAAACAGTTTCGCTTGTGGTCTTAGAAAAAACATCCTATCAGACTTGTGCTATCAAGGTTTCGGTTCAACCATTTATATAAAGCTGATATTTTGTTGAGAACGTACGTGCCATTAATATTTTTATAAAGTGATAACCTATCTAATAAATAACCTCGACTCAGTTTGCGCACAGCGTTACTTATATTTTACAATCCTTTTGACAACGGTCCAGTGGCTGCACCTCACAGCGCTCCACGGTCACTGAATCACAAAGAACACCTGAGGGTAAGCGCAACAATGTTCTCATCCAATAACATAAGCTCCGTGAGCGTCTGTCTCCGTGGGGCTTAGGTGCTGCAGGGCTTACAAGTAAAACAACAACGTTGAATGTTGAACAATTGATAGTTCAAAGATTTTGTAATTCTTTCACAAAATCGTAAGTGTTGTAAAGAATTCTTATTTGAAATTGTCATAATAAATTGTACGCCGAAAAATTAAAAAAAATATGCAAGGCCCAATCAGTGCTTCAAGTACTGGTTAGCGTGACAATTAGATTGTTGTTTGCTAAGATGTGCAAGAAATATTATGGTTAATAATTGATTATCGTTCTGCTAAGATAAGCAAAAAGTCTGTTTTGCATTACAGAATTTAAAAATTGGGTCTTGTTTCTCATAGCTCTCTACTGTTGAGGTAGTACGTATTGGTACAACATTTATAATTCTGTCTTCTCAAAAACACACATCGTTCAACGTTTGTACGGCGACGTAATAATAAAACATATCGTTGACAAAAGAGTAAGTGTTCAGCCGATATGAGAATCTCCGTGAATCAAGCAGGTTCATGCAATACTGCGTCCGGAAGCAATCCTTTGTGACTTTCATATTTTTCTCATAATAAAATAACCTCAGTACAGCCATCAACTACAGTCGGCAATACAATAAGAGCCGTAACTTGAAACTATATTCAATAAATCGTATAAGAACGAGCTCAGAGCCATTGAACAGAGGGAATGCAATTCCTATTCCACCCTGGGACAATACAAGCTGTGTTTTGCATAGAAATAGGAACCGAGCGCCAGTGACGCTGCTTCAGTGTGGTCGGCGAACCTACTGCATTCTGTTTAGATGTTACGGGAAATACTTAGCTTGGCTTTGATCGCAGGAAAATCGCAATATCTTCAAGAATAATATCGGATTATGTATTCAAAGCTCACAAGCAATAAAACTCTCTGAATTTATTTGTAAAATGGAATCTCAACCAACTTATACCTGTGAAGTGAAACATTTACTTCTACTTGACATAAATATTTGATACGAACAATAATAACGCAACTTATGTAATTGTTACGTGGAACGACTCCTCTGACCTTCCCAGCGCTTTGGGAAATCACAGTTTCGAAGGACCAACAATATTGTGCGAAGAACTTGCAGCCTCACAACATAATCAATGTGTTCGGCATGATTGTTTAAACTTGGTCTCATTTTCTGCGTGTTGACTGGGTCACAGTTAGTTAAACTGAACCTGAAGCACTTACTTCAATTACACCAATTGCAGGCACTTTTAAACAGGTTTTTGTGGAGAAAAACGGGCAAGAGAGTCTGTGGCCAGCAAGCACTGTTTTAAATCAATAAAATATTAAGTAAGAACGATGCAGAGAGAGTTGCACGTTAAAACGTAGATTGTAAAATATAATAACAACAAACTGACGAAGATTGCATAGACGTAGAAGTAGATTTTCGTTTTAAAAAAACAATATTGATTACATTACATTTAGCGTGTTTGACACCTCAGTCAAAGCTCAACAAACTGAAGATAATTACTTATTTACAAACATCAACGGCCACCAGCGCTTCTCAAAAATATCTTTTTACTCACGAAAATATTGCTCAGACTGTAATTTATTCAGAGGTTCTCTAATTAAGCTTAGCAAGATTGTTTAATATTTCATAGCCAGAGATACGATATTTTTGTATTTTTTAAGGTAAGTGGTGCAGGGCAAAGGTGCCTGCTTTACACGAAAAAGTTCAGATGTCTCTAAAATGAATTAATAAGAAAGATTATAATTATTTGTGACTTTTAAGGTTGATAATGAATTCATAACACTTTTGAATTGTAATTTTGTTGAAATGATATTATTCCCCGGTAGTTCCCATATAGTTGCAGTTCATTATTTCCACGCTTTGTCCTGCAGATGATAGCAAGGATTCTATAGATTACAAATTAATATCTTCGTAGAATTAATGTTTTCATGTCTGCTAATGCTTAGCACAATAGCTATCTGTTACAATTGATATCTGTTCAACTAAATCGGATGTAATCTGATGCAGTCAGTCAGACAATGTCCGACTACGCGAGGAATCCATTTTCTTAATTAATTAGTAAGTTTCGAGGAATGATCTTACTGTGTGATTATGCTAGAAACACTGCATATGCTACTAACATAATACACTAAATTATGCAACATTAAATGTTCAACAATAACAAACTCTGGTGTCATAATTAGTGTAATGTACTTAAAAGATAAAGTGAAAATGGTTGTCAATGAAACGATAGTTTATCGCGCAGATACGTATAAATTGTTAATACTTGTAACACATTTTGATTTCAAGACAAGTTAAGAATTAAAATCAATGTTTTGGCATTTTACAAAAGATAAAGATAACAAATTGAACAATTAAGAGGCAAGCTAGTAGGTATAAGTACGTATAATACAAATACAAGCTGGTATCTGTAGAAAATTTATTCCTTTCCATTTTAATGCGTTACCACGTTAGCATAAAACATCGAGTTTATCGATTAGGAACGATTCTTAACTCACTGGTTATGTGTCACACAGGATATGACTGCCTCTGGCCTAGTGGCCGCGAGTGCTACTGCTGAGCATGAGGTCCTGGGTTCGGTTCCCGGGTCGAGCAAACAGTTATTGGATATTCCCATCAAATACTTCTCAGTAGCATGCCGAGTATATCAATGACCGGTTGCTGGCGATAGGCTTGCCCCCTTATAGGGTCTTAAACTAGCGAAATGTATAAGTTATTCCTTTCGAGGAATGCAGGTGTGATGTTATGTTATGTAATGAGCCTTAGTAATTAGAAATAAATGTCGTACCTTATTTTAACCAGCGCTTGCGCCCTATCACGCACAGGGTCACAGCATCATGATTAGCAATGGCCGTTGTGCGTGGATTTATATTCTTTCCTTGTGTCACGCATGCCGTTATTTTTCTATTTTAGCCGAAAAATCGTGCTTAGACAAATCAGACAATATTTTTTTCAGCGAACACACAACTGTAATTAAGTATTGCATCGAATTATTAGCATGTCCAGAACACTCACCCGTCCACTTAAAAAGCACCGCTGAAATATCTATATAATTATGTATATAAAATGGTAAACTGACTGACTGACTGGGTGATATAATTATCAACGCACAGCCAAACCCCGATGGACCTAAAGACTTGAAAATTTGCACATAGATACCTTATACAATGTAAGTACCCACTAGGTAAGGGTTTTTGGAAATACCTCCCCTAAGGGGGTAAAATATGGGATGAAAGTTTGTATGAAAAATCTCATTCCTTGAGTTAATAAACTTGAAACAACATAAATAGTTATCATGAAACATCAGTAAAATATAATGTTTGTATTTTTTTGTGTTTTTAAAACACCTCCTTAATGTGGTGGGGGTTGGGGGGTGTCAAAGTTTGTATGGAAGAATTTTAACACGCGGTCCGATTAATTCGAAACTCAGCATTTATGTCTAAAACAAAAAATAAAGAAAAATGCATATCAGGGTTTTTCGAAAATTTACCCTTTTTTTTTTTAAGGCTGTGAAATCATCCAATGACTGCTCCCGCTCTGGGTGGAGTGGAAGGGAGTGTCAGACTCTTACTGACTAAAACCCATCCATGTTCCTTCCGTAGCCCTTTATGTTCCGGGGTAGCGGTAACCCTTTCGGTCAATCCCGCTTAAAAAAAATTACCCCTAAGGGGGTGAAAAGAAGTAGTCAATTTAAAGGGGATTTTACTGCGTGTGTTGGTTACCTAAAACACTTCTTTTTATTCAGATATTGCGATATAAGCGAACACCACGCGTACCAAATCGCAGGCAAAAGCTATGTAGATCAATATAGTTCTCATAGAGCTCAATTGTCTTTGAAAGTCGATAGCACTCCACGCATATGGAAGCCCTTCCTTTCTTGTTACAATAAACTAGCTGACCCGACAGACGTTGTCTTGTCTTAACTATGATACCTACCCTACCTACCCTACCTACCCTACCTACCCTACCTACCCTACCTACCCTACCTACCCTACCTACCCTACCTACCCTACCTACCCTACCTACCCTACCTACCCTACCTACCCTACCTACCCTACCTACCCTACCTACCCTACCTACCCTACCTACCCTACCTACCCTACCTACCCTACCTACCCTACCTACCCTACCTACCCTACCTACCCTACCTACCCTACCTACCCTACCTACCCTACCTACCCTACCTACCCTACCTACCCTACCTACCCTACCTACCCTACCTACCCTACCTACCCTACCTACCCTACCTACCCTACCTACCCTACCTACCCTACCTACCCTACCTACCCTACCTACCCTACCTACCCTACCTACCCTACCTACCCTACCTACCCTACCTACCCTACCTACCCTACCTACCCTACCTACCCTACCTACCCTACCTACCCTACCTACCCTACCTACCCTACCTACCCTACCTACCCTACCTACCCTACCTACCCTACCTACCCTACCTACCCTACCTACCCTACCTACCCTACCTACCCTACCTACCCTACCTACCCTACCTACCCTACCTACCCTACCTACCCTACCTACCCTACCTACCCTACCTACCCTACCTACCCTACCTACCCTACCTACCCTACCTACCCTACCTACCCTACCTACCCTACCTACCCTACCTACCCTACCTACCCTACCTACCCTACCTACCCTACCTACCCTACCTACCCTACCTACCCTACCTACCCTACCTACCCTACCTACCCTACCTACCCTACCTACCCTACCTACCCTACCTACCCTACCTACCCTACCTACCCTACCTACCCTACCTACCCTACCTACCCTACCTACCCTACCTACCCTACCTACCCTACCTACCCTACCTACCCTACCTACCCTACCTACCCTACCTACCCTACCTACCCTACCTACCCTACCTACCCTACCTACCCTACCTACCCTACCTACCCTACCTACCCTACCTACCCTACCTACCCTACCTACCCTACCTACCCTACCTACCCTACCTACCCTACCTACCCTACCTACCCTACCTACCCTACCTACCCTACCTACCCTACCTACCCTACCTACCCTACCTACCCTACCTACCCTACCTACCCTACCTACCCTACCTACCCTACCTACCCTACCTACCCTACCTACCCTACCTACCCTACCTACCCTACCTACCCTACCTACCCTACCTACCCTACCTACCCTACCTACCCTACCTACCCTACCTACCCTACCTACCCTACCTACCCTACCTACCCTACCTACCCTACCTACCCTACCTACCCTACCTACCCTAGCAAAAATGTGCAATAAAAATATTTTTCTCATACAAACTTTGCCACCCCTTGTAACCCTTTTAGGGGTTGAATTTCCAAAAAATAATATGCCTATGTCCTTCTCATGAATGCAAACTATCTACATACCAAATTTCAGCAAAATCGGTTGGGTGGTTTAGGCGTGAAAAGGTAACAGACAGACAGACAGAGTTACTTTCGCATTTATAATATTAATATAGTGTGGATACTTCAAACAATATTTTCGTGGACATTCGCCTAGAATAGATGAATATTACAAGATCAATCGGCCTAGCCTTTTCCCAACTATATAGACGACAAAGATTCACGAATGACAGCCGGGAATAACGGCTTAGCATGCGTTTCGAGGCTCGGAGGAGTCTCGATATTTAAAGATGGTCACCCATCCACGGAACAACCCGGTAAGCGTAGCTCAACCCGATGGATAAATCCATGCAATTGTTATTACTTAGCCACGAGCTTAATCAAGAGTACAAAAATAATATGAATGTTTTAAATTCACACATTGACGCGAACCTATAAGTTATTTGATACAAGTCAAAATAAAATAGAAAAAAGAAAATTCAAAATCCTATTACTAGCAGTCACCCACTAAGTGTCAACTCCAGATAATGAAACATAAAAAAATATCTGAATTTTATTCACGCAGGTCTTCAGAGAGTTCCACTGTTTTCTGAAGTTAAACTAACACAAACTAATTACTGGATATAGCAATTACGAGAGCTTCGGGTTTGAACAAATTAGACAGGTATTGTGTCCGCTAACACGATTTCTCATTCATAGTTAGTATAATTGGTATTTTGACACGTTAAGCTTTAAAACCCCTTCGTGACCAGTAGAAGTCGTATACAATGGAAATAAAGCCTCCACCGGAGCCTTCTGTCGCCGCCACAGAGTGAACAGTCAAACGGAATAATTAACTGCCGCCCTCACTGCGCTTGTCAAAGTCAACGCCGATCCCAGTCACTTGCTATGAGCTGACAGGAGGACGCTGCTCCATACCTTTGAGCAGCTTCTGACAGGTATACTCGTACATACGTTAAATTTTCAGAAAGATATTTTAACTATCGCAATTTTCTAATAATTTTGCTCAACACACGTAGTTAAATATTCCAGCAATCAGCATACTAAGTAAGTTTGTCGCAGCCGCGGGAGAGCCGCGGGCGGCCGTGGGACGCTACGAGTCATTGTTATTGACCGCGGTTCTGAACAAATGATACAATAAAATTGTAATTAGTTTGATTATCATTATCGTCGTCATATTACGAACAATTGGAGACTATTCATTAGTCTCCAATTGTTCGTAATAGATTCTGTTGCATTCATTATCCGAGTTCCTCGTAACGGTGAGTGAAAAGATGAATGTTCTGCAGATCTACATACAGAGTTGATATGACAGAGGGGCATTCAATTACACTACGTATACTCTACGTGTTTAGTATTAACTCGGTAAGGTATAAAAATAAAAAGCACCGAAAATGAGGTTTTTATTTTTTCATACATACTAAATAGCTTACAAATCAGAGTAAAACGCAACCACCCTTTGTAAATAAAAACTGACCTTGTAACGCAACGGCACCGACGCGCGCGCGTGTTCAAACGGGGCAAAAACTTAAAAAAACATTTGCGACTAAACTACTGGTCCTATTTAATTGATTTTTTGGTACAGAGCTTGAAAATGGTCCCTAGTATAAGCTGTTTAAAGGAAAGCCCCTCTGTCGTATCAACTCTGTATAAGAACCACTCAAAATAAAAATGAGTTTACCAAATGAATAACTTTTTTTAGTGACAGGCCCGAAAACATAGATAAAAGCCACTTTTGAGGAAAATGAACGGTCCTACACCCCTGCCTCGGATGATGATGCACTATACAGCGCTCGTCTGGTATTTTCCTATCGCCTGTCAGATACGGACGACAGCCTTTCATTCCGCGCCTACAACGAGCTTCATTCATTGTTTTCATTTTGCGAGTCACCCACGTAGCTTCAGGGCAACATTTTGCGAGTCACCCACGTAGCTTCAGGGCAACATTTTGCAAGTCACCCACGTAGCTTCAGGGCAACATTTTGCGAGTCACCCACGTAGCTTCAGGGCAACATTTTGCGAGTCACCCACGTAGCTTCAGGGCAACATTTTGCGAGTCACCCACGTAGCTTCAGGGCAACATTTTGAGATAAATGCAGTGAAAGATAAAGGGTATTCAGAGCCCTAAAATATGACATAAGATCAATGACCGGCATTACTTCAACAGATAGCAGTATTCCTAAGTTTAGATCCCTAAACATTATTAACCTTTCCATCACTTTATATTCTGGAGGTACCAATGTTTGTTAAAAGGAACCTAAATCTTTTTAAAATATTGGTAAATCATTCATCAAGACTTTTGAGATCACGATAGAAAAGGACTATTACATGTAGATAGTTTCAAAACAGCATTAAAAAGGAAGAATATTATACATACGGGACTAGTTATTTACAATAAAATACCTAATGAGATTAAAAATGAAGTAACTCATTTTTTCGAATCGAAATCGAATAAGGCTATTACACTGTCAGTGAATTTTTAAATTATAATACTCTATGACGAGGCTCAATATTATTTCAATGTGATTAAGTTTATTTTAAATATTAGACCCATGACTATAGTTGTACCACTGATATTGATTTTTTAAGTATACGACATTTAAAAACTGATGACATAATTATTTTTGATTTATATTGATTTTTCCTATAAATTATTATTATGCTTATAAATGTTGCACGCCATACGGTATAATGTATTGGATCAAATTGTATTTTTCTAATATCATGATTTTATTACCTACATTCTTTGCAAATAAATGTTGTGATTCTAATTCAGAGTTGTGTTATTAAAACAGCCATAAATTAAATAAGTTTCAGAGTTCCATCGCCCTTAAAACACTCTGTACGGATGAAGTTAATAAACCCCAGCGGTGCATATTACACTACTCAAATCGCGTGCCCCGAACAGCCGCGATGTATTCCTCAAAGTAATCCACTATCAGAACATATCCCCATCGGATATGTGTTTGCGGTGCAGCGCTGTGCAGGTGCGCCATGTTCCGTCAAAGCGCAGATTAGTTTCACTTCTATCTACTGATGAGGTTGCTGTGCAAACAATTCTGCGAAGCTAGGAAACTTGTTGTGTAAATACATATCGCTGTTGTATGCAGCAGGTGCATTTGATTGGTGCAAATATTATCTGATCATTTACTTGCGAATAATCTAGCTGCCAATAGATTTCAATTTGAGTGCTCTACAATTTTCATTAAAACTTTGTTATTATTGTTAGTATGTGCCAAATAGGGTGCTGAACTGTTATTGAATACTTAGGAACTGCTAATTGTTTTCAAGAGCAACCACGCAGGAGAGACGTCGGGTCGATGTTGTTACACTTTGTGAAAAGAGAAAAAGGTGTGTGTTCACTAGTTTACTGAAAGGTCTCTTCTAAGTATTGAATAATAACAAACTAACGATAAGTACAAACTAAGTAAACCTATTAATACATCTCCCTGTTCAATAACTCCGTCCAGCCGCCGCAGCAGGCGTAGAGGTTGCAACACCAGGTCGTCGCCTGCTTGCGTGTCACTCCGCCATTGTGTGCATGTCTGATCGCAACTAATGCCTCCTCTGCCATCAACTCGGAAGCCGCCGTGACCTCCGCGACTCAACCCTGACCTACAGCCTCGAACCGTAACACCACAATCACTACAAACTAAAGCATAAACCCAACTCTACTACTAGGACATAAAGTTTAATCTATCTTGTTTTACAATTAGGAGTTACGATGTAGAGGTCGATGGAGGTAGTTCGTCCGTCCCGCTCTAACAAGCAGATTTGTTTAAGTGTTTGTGATAAATGAGATACGAAACGATCAGATAAGTTTGTTTCCTCGTGTTGTTAAATATTAAAATCGTTCCATGAAATGTTATGGCTCGACATTCGCGTAGCCGACCAGGAGACAGGGAAAGGAAATGTGGTAGATAAGGAAAATCGTTCAGATTACTTGAAAGAAGCAATTGCGAGATGTAATTACAGATAATCAACGTACCGTTAGTTCCTTGATCAAAGAAAAACATGACTAGGCTAGTCTTATGTGTAGGAAGCAGTGATTTATTTTTAATGTTGGTCATCACCCTGGCAGGTGGTGAGCCTTAAAGGAGTGTAAAGGAAATCAAGCAAAGTTATAATCACTAATGACAATTGACAGTAGGTAACTTATAATTATAGTGGAAATAAACCCATGAATGTCCGGGAATGCTCCTGACTTCATATTAGGTTACCTAATTCAACAACTACTAAGTAATACCTGTGTATCATAAAATTAGAAACTTAACTGTCAACTAAAATCCAGTATGGTTTAAAAAAACTCACCATGTCAGAGAGGAGTACTATTGATCCTCCAGCACGTGGCCTGCGCCATCGCTGACCTCCGCTCCCAACTCACGTGGATGACAAAGCTGACTACTGACGACTGGTGTTAGTTTTCTAATCTTTAGTTTTATACGATATTGTAGGTAATCGAAAATGTGGATCGCCTGTGTGTTCCGCCTACTTCGCGCTTTTCATGATCCTTATTAAATTGACCTGTAATTCAGAGCATATGGTAGCTCAGACAGGTTGACAGAGTCGCACTGTTCCATCATAATAATTCAGGTTGCACTAATGGTTAGTGAATAACCTGGTGTCAGAGTTTTTAAGCTGCCCATGGGCCTTTGACTTAGCTTCACATGCTGTTGACGAATATCTCTCAGGCGTGCTGGTTCCTTCACGATTTTTGAGCAGGTTATAATTATACAATACACACATGAAGCCGAAAAATCAGAGGTGCGTGTCTTGAATTCGAACTGTCATCTTAGTGCATAGCAGTGCTATCACTGCTATGCACTAAGATTACTTGACCACATGATCAGTGTGTAAAATGAAAGCAGGCAAATGGCAAGGCAAAGTGAGGTGATTAAGAAACAAGATATAGAAACCAAGAAAAAGCATCTTCTAAGCACTACATACTACAGCAGCACACAACAAATGACACAAAACTAAGCCTAACACACCCATTGCGTAGTTGCCATAAGTACTATTATCAACAAGTGCTGGAGAACGCACAATGAATCACAAACATTGCGTAAGAAACGTTACTCTGAAAAGGGTCAATGCCCTCACGTCGCGTGTCTACAGGCTCGAGCAGCGTACAACCTAGTGCAATGGGTACAGAAGGTTCAGTTAAAGCTGCGCTCAAGAGTAACCAAAAGAAATCACGAAAAGAACTGTAGCGTTTTTCTGTGGAAAAGTGAAAAAGTGGTAAAGTGAGTTTAAAGTGAGCTGTCAATGGTGTCAATCCCTAGCATTGGGAGGAGCGACAGCTTACTTCACGCTCAGTTAGATACATAGTCAACCACTCTGTTCCTTTTCTCAGAGGCCAGAGCGAAAATACGGTAATTGTACATTTTAATTCTTAATAATTGTCCAAACATGTAGAAAATTTAATCTCCTACAGCCTTAGCATAAAACAGATTTAAAATATGTAAGTTATAAGAATATTAATTATAAAAGTGAACAATTAATAAGATTATTACAACTCTATAACTATGTACATCATTATTACCATAAAGCACACTGCAGCAGTGCAGTAACTACCACAGCCGAACATACTACACTCGGGGACCGATTCCTATCAATATCTATGCATCTTGAATATCACTTTACACTCGGGGACCGATTCCTATCAATATCTATGCATCTTGAATATCACTTTACACTCGGGGACCGATTCCTATCAATATCTATGCATCTTGAATATCACTTTACACTCGGGGACCGATTCCTATCAATATCTATGCATCTTGAATATCACTTTACACTCGGGGACCGATTCCTATCAATATCTATGCATCTTGAATATCACTTTACACTCGGGGACCGATTCCTATCAATATCTATGCATCTTGAATATCACTTTACACTCGGGGACCGATTCCTATCAATATCTATGCATCTTGAATATCACTTAACACTCGGGGACCGATTCCTATCAATATCTATGCATCTTGAATATCACTTTACACTCGGGGACCGATTCCTATCAATATCTATGCATCTTGAATATCACTTTACACTCGGGGACCGATTCCTATCAATATCTATGCATCTTGAATATCACTTTACACTCGGGGACCGATTCCTATCAATATCTATGCATCTTGAATATCACTTTACACTCGGGGACCGATTCCTATCAATATCTATGCATCTTGAATATCACTTTACACTCGGGGACCGATTCCTATCAATATCTATGCATCTTGAATATCACTTTACACTCGGGGACCGATTCCTATCAATATCTATGCATCTTGAATATCACTTTACACTCGGGGACCGATTCCTATCAATATCTATGCATCTTGAATATCACTTTACACTCGGGGACCGATTCCTATCAATATCTATGCATCTTGAATATCACTTTACACTCGGGGACCGATTCCTATCAATATCTATGCATCTTGAATATCACTTTACACTCGGGGACCGATTCCTATCAATATCTATGCATCTTGAATATCACTTTACACTCGGGGACCGATTCCTATCAATATCTATGCATCTTGAATATCACTTTACACTCGGGGACCGGTTCCTATCAATATCTATGCATCTTGAATATCACTTTACACTCGGGGACCGATTCCTATCAATATCTATGCATCTTGAATATCACTTTACACTCGGGGACCGATTCCTATCAATATCTATGCATCTTGAATATCACTTTACACTCGGGGACCGATTCCTATCAATATCTATGCATCTTGAATATCACTTTACACTCGGGGACCGATTCCTATCAATATCTATGCATCTTGAATATCACTTTACACTCGGGGACCGATTCCTATCAATATCTATGCATCTTGAATATCACTTTACACTCGGGGACCGATTCCTATCAATATCTATGCATCTTGAATATCACTTTACATAGCCATGGAGTAGTTGCGCTATTTCGTAGATCAGATACTGATGAGTGTAGTGACGTGTCATAGTTTCGTTTCACAACTTTTGGGACAAGTAACCTGCTTCATACTTTATCTGGCAAATAAGAAATATTTAACGAAAAACCAAAAACTAAAAGAAAGTTCTTAAACGTAAAAAAAACTTTCCGAGCGTTCCTGTCGTGTGACACTATTGAGGAGCGAAACGTATGGATTCGTCATTATCTAATTTTATAACTGAATGTAACTTATTGCAAGCAGTGCACACACGGGGAAATGACATGGCCGCAGTTCCGTTTGCAGACCTCATGATTATGACACCCGTTGTTGGTAAGTACCTACTTAGAATTGTAGTGCCTAGCTAGTGGTTGCACCCATATTACTTACATACTACCAACCACCAACACTGACTTCTGACGACTGGTGTTAGTTTTCTAGTCTTTAGTTTTATACGATATTGTAGGTAATCGAAAATGTGGATCGCCTGTGTGTGCGGCAATGCTGCCAGCCTTTTGGGAACTTTTCCTGTTGACAGCGATGTGGACGAATTTTTTGTTGCTCTTCGATTATTATACATATTATTCCTGTACATATTATTATGAATATTTAGATTTAAAATGTAAATATGTAATTATCCTATGTTGTTTAATATACTCCTCTTTTCTTCCATACTACCTACCTTAAAGTTAATTGTTCTCTCGTGCTGTCACAATTTTGTAAGAACAGCCTACACAATCAGCCTATAATATTGTCAGTCCTGGGCCTCAGGCGTCCTCTCTGTGTGAGCGAGTTGACCGCCCAACTCGCCTGCTTAGAGCGGTTGGGTGGATGTCTTCGATGTTTTGGTAGAACCAAAAAACCCATGCCGGTTTTCTCGATGTTTCCGTTCCCCTTCTTAAGAGAGAGAAAGTAATCAGAATACCTTATGCTGTGCTGAAAACCATGGATTTTTTGCACATAACTACTTTAACGAAAATCAAAACAAACCAGTTATTATCTAAAAACTGACGAACTGAGAGCTACAAGGGTTCCTGAAAATGTTATCTTGAACACTGCAAAGTCTCAAGGTGATTTGATGAATCGTCAGGACCGCACTGAGCTATTGTTCTTCCGGTGTTTCTAGAGACATGATTTCCTACTTTATGCATAAGCACGAACAGCTGTCTTACAAACTCGTAGTCAACTAAACCGAACACTGCACAGTCGTACTCTACCAGACAATTTATAATCACTAGTCATTAGTAAAACTTGCTCAACTTCTTTACTTTAACTTCCACGTTTAAACATTCCCGCCAAAAATTAAACCATTACCTACTTAACACGCCACTGATTGGCTAATTAACGCTTACGTCACCGTCCACCAATAGCAAGTCACAGTTACGAACACAAATCTGTTTGTCTTTTTTTTTTACTGCAGTCAGCTAATTACGTTAAGCACATACACTTGTTCAACTGCAGTTAAAGATGGCGCCCTAATATACTGGTTCAATAATGCTGACAGCGATGGGGCATTAAGTTGTAGATTTATTGCATATTAGGTAGTTGTGTAGAGGATAGCGACGAGCATCTGTAATAAATATGATAGGTAATGTTGTGAGGTGTTTCCTGTCCCGCCAGCATGAGGTGTGTACATACATGGTGTGATGCCGTGGCTTTACAAGTAGGTTTCTCTATAGAACAAACTAATGATTTTGAACATATTTAATAGTTACGTCAATGTGAAAAGGGCTGTGGGCCACAATACAAGCCGATTATTTATTAATAATATTAGTTAGGTTATTAAAAGTACCTAAGATATGGATTACCAACTTACTGTCAATTTTTAGGATATTTTTTTAACACCTTTCGTGGAAACTGGGCGTGAAGATAATAGGTGTGTTGTTGTGTCAGTTCGTATGTTGATCATAGCGTTATATGATTTGCGACTGTAACAACTTGTATCTACAGAATTATAATCATTAAAATGTATAATTACGATATTTTTTTAATAATTTATTGCACGAATATAAAAAAAGCTGTTTTAGGTGTTTTTTCATTCTTAGATTTATCAAACTGTTAGATACTATTTAATTTTGTGATTTGGAATGGAATGGAATTATGGAATGTGGTTAATATTATATAAGACTGAATATTTAATAAAGTGGATATAATTTTAAAAAACTATTAACATACAAAAAAAAACTTATTGTCAAGCAGTAACAATGATTCTTTAAACACTCATGACAAAACTCAATGTCGAATGTTCTAACCTTTGAAATAGACTTACAAAGATGACGGAAATCTATGCGTATTTGGGTAGCCTAATTAGAGATGTGGGTACAGTTAACAGGAAAATGTGGTTATCTAAATAATTATGTACCTGCGCGCCTGTACTTAAGTATCGACAAAGTGTCAGATTCTCTCTCCTACGGTACGAAGTCAAATATTAATATTAGATTTTTTCCTGTGTTTTGGTCTGGTGGAAAGAAACGCAGCATTTGAATCCAAAGTAAAAAAGTAAAGTCTTAAAGTATCTGTGTTGTGCCAGCAGTCAGTTCTGTGTCCACGAGTAGGTACACTGTAACGAACATAATCCTAGATCCCCGACCTACCACTCGCCGTTGGGCTATCGCCGCTAAACTAACATTTAGGTAGGAACACTATTTATAGTTGATAATAAGTAAGAAATTGATCAGTGACCGTCACGACCGCATTACGAAAGAGCCGGCTGACTGCTAAGCCTATTACCGGTCGCGTGACATTGAAACGCAATCGATAATAATACGGATTTGGGCATCGCCAGTTGTCTATTTCAGTTTTAGGAACATTCTCCAACTAAAGAAAGCTTTTCTTGGGCGTTATTATTTGTGTTTACATAACATTGTCAGACTAACCAAGCACAAGTAACGTCTGGTTTCCTGGTTAAGTCATCGTAATAGGACCACTTCATGTACCGGTGACGATCACTGCCCAGACTTCCACCACAGCCGGTAGCCCAATAACGCTAGTATCAAGAAGCCAGATTGCTTTCCGAAATCCAAACTAAAACTTCAGTCGGTCTCTAATAAATTATCATACATTATCTTGATCTCTCTTAGATAGGTAAAAAAGTTGCGCTTTGCAAGGTCTAGTAAATTTAGTATCGCATGGCGAAGAATCTCCGGGGACAGAAGAAAACTTAATCAAGGCAAAAACGTCAAGTCCCAAAATATAAAGACGGCATGCCGAGCGTCGCGTGAGGTACCAGCCTCTCCGGGGAGCAGGGCCCAGCACCGCGGTAATACGTCGAGCACAATATGCTAATATGACGCCTGAAGCTATAGGCTTTTACCAGATTTTTATTTTTTTGAATTATTAAATTCTGCCTCATTGCTTGTAGCTCATTAATTACATCACTACTGTATTCCCCGAAGCATAGGCAAAGGAGTTAAATAGGCGAGCCTATTCCACCAGCTGTGTTTGAATCACATGTTTTAGGGGGCGAGTCACTCTGATTTACCGGGCACATATCCAGACTCCTAGGCTGCAACTTTGAAGTTCCTGATAAAACGAGAGTTACAACCGAAGGAACAAGAAGAACTACTTGTTTATAACATGTTAAGATACAATCGCCGGATACAGATATCACGAAATTATAGTTCGAGATAATCATACACTTGTAAATGAAACCGATTTGAGTGACATTACTACGAGTGCCTACTGATAAACTATCTTAGAAATCGAGATAAAATAAAATATGATGACAAATCATTTAAATGACTCTATAAGGATGGAAGAATTACTCGGCTTCATTTGCTTGGATATCAACGCACAGTGCTTAATCGATGGGTTTTAAGAATGATATCTAATGTTCTATGAAAGTAATTACAAATAAACACAATTATAAAGGGAATGATTACTGAGATGATGCGCTATGAAGAAAAATATGTGCCTCGCCAAGAACTAACAAATTGGTAAGAGACCGAGAGGATGATGCTGTAGCACAGAAATTCGCTGGAAATCTAACCGCGTGGTATCGTCCCTAAGCATCAGCAAACTTATTTTTTTATCTTAATAACATGGGAGACTCACAGCTAAAACAAACAGATCAAGGACATTACTCCAAAAGCCAATTACAAATGCTTATCAGTAATGATATTGTAAGAAGATGCGTGTCCATCAGTGATCCATTATCTCGACAACTACCGCCCATTATCGGCTCGTCGACTAATCCTGATAAAGACTGAAGCCGATTAGACGTGCAGCAGACTTGTAGCGTATAACATTTAGTATTATCTAGTCAGAAACATAGCGCATCACTACAACCATTTACAGCTTGCCACCATAGTCTTCCTCCTGCCCTCATGCCAGCTCATTTGTGGAGCATATCTTCTTTATTCATACATCTCTGTTAGCTATCATCTGTAAAATCACTTCCTTTCTAGCCGTGCCATCATTTACACAGTGCCTCCATCTTCTTCGAGTTCGCCTTTTCTTTCATTAACACCAAGCACTTTCCTGCCACATATTCCTGAACCCTTCTGTCTCACGCGCTTCTTTCAAACTGAACTTGGAAGATATGGTATCTGGGTTCAAGCCTCGGAAAAGAACTATCAGGATAGATGACTCAAACTCAAAGCATTTATTTCAAATAATCCAATTACAGGCACTTTTTAATTGTCAAGGGGGTCGGTCAGTCAGAAAGATGAAGCTTGAAGTTGCCCATTGGTGATTGGACATACTTTAAAATCATTTCAGAACGTGGATTAAGAGTCCAAAATCTTCCTCTAAGCTAAAGGCTGCCTGGTCTAGTTTGGAGCAAAATTTTATCAAGTTGGAGTTATTCATGCTGGAAACCATATCAGAAGAACTACAGGTGATCCATCTTTTGGTCACCGATAAAACTTTTGAGCCATTCGTCACGAAAGATATTTTCACCAAAACTATTTTGATCGGATTTATAACGTTTTATATAATATTTCCTTATTATAACATGTATTATGACATGTTATTTAAAACGTTTACGGAAAATAGGAAATGGTTGAAAGAAACAAACTTGCATTTACCTGTGGACAACACAATATTTTCCGCCGCTGATATATTTAGAAATGATCATGAAAATTTTTAAATTACTACAAGGAATGCAATTCTACAGTCATTGCGAACATTTGTTAAAATCATTATCAGGTTGTAAAATCTAAAATCGTAGAATGAATTGGTTATATTGATCATTGTTGAACAAAAACAGCTGTTCGAACGAATCGTAAAAGAATGGACCTTGCTCCCCCCCTCCCCCCCCCCCCCGCCCCGGCTACGGTTTCGTCTCCGTCGTCGCCTTACAGTTATATGTAAGACTGGTTGTAATCTGTTTGTTTGTTTACTTTTGTGTGTAAACAAGGCTCTTTAGTTGAAGGACTACATATTTTATTTAGTATCTATCACTGTTTTATGTTCATCGCTACAGAAATATTTCTTCGTAATATACTACTTCATCTCGAGTAAAAGGGTTTTAATTCGTTTCTATCCTCTGTTGTGAAACTTTGTACCGAGACACTCATGCGCCGCCGTATTCACAGAAACCTTTAGAACGATGCAGTGACATCCGCGACACTACAAACTAATGATCAGCTACACAATAGACTATTATTGCTACTAATAGCACAATAACAACTGCTAGAGCCTTCCGCCTCACGCCGACCACCACGCGGGCTCCGCACTCCTCTCGGAAGTCTCCTCTCATACGATTGCAAGTGACACATTTCCCTCACATTATGGTGTTAACTGTGTAAAGACAACAGTTATGTAAAACAAATATTAAAATAAGATTTCCGTAAGCGTGAGAATCGTCTCAATGTCGGATAGCAACTACCCACATAGCTAACTAGCAGACACTTAACGCTGTGTTTACAAAGGCTCGCCGTATCGCAGACTGACATTTATCTCACTCACGAAAATTCTTACCACTGGAAACCAACCGCACGAATATCTTCTTAACTTCATTTCATTAGTTATTGTCTGCGGTGCCCGTGACGTCATCGTCATGCAGCAAGTCTCTGTTAGGTTCAGTAGCACCGTCAGTTAGTAGCGCCCGTATAACTGCACACCGCTCCGTGGTGCTACCACAACCAATGCTTGACATTTACGAAATTGTGACGAAAAATTCACGGCAAACGATAGTACGCTCGACCATCGGAGGTAGTGGCATCTAACGCGATAACAATATCCGAGCTGATACACTAAGACAGCCAAATTTGCTTTAGGATGATACGGCCTTGGCGAGTTGGTGCGTTTCCAGTGACTCACGTGTAAACTTAAGAAAAATCCAATTTTCCCCAAAAATTAAGAAGTAACAGTGCGGTCACCACGAGTAATATATACTTATAAACAATAAAAGTAACACACATCATTATCACAGAACTGAATACAATTTGTTTAATTCTTTTATGTATTAAGTTGTCCAAGTGCCGTGGGGCTAAGAGCGGAGTTATGTGGGGTTTGACACTTACAGGTGTTGTGTGGGCACGGGAGCGAGCAGAGCGGGGCTGCGCGGGGCGCGGGTGACGTGCGCTTGAGAGCAGCGTGGACGCGCGACTGGACGAGCACGAGGTGCGAGGCTCGCGGGGTGATAACCGCTGATAAGCGTCGCGTCATCGCTTACGCAGCGTGCCGTTAAAGTGACGCTCCGCGGCGCACCGGCGGAGTCATTATGTTCGGTAAGGTGAGAATATGTCGTCCACGAGGAATATTAGTTATTGCGTGCCTTTGCCTTCGCGCGTTTGTTTCTATTTTTATCTCTTTTAATATTTTTTAAACATTTTGATTAGCCTTCCAATACATATAATGAAAAACGTGTACCTAATTTGTGAATTTCATCATTGTTTATTTATTTCATTTTATTTATTATCCAACTTGCATATTTACTGTTAAAAAGTTAAAATAACAAACGATTAATTATAAATATAAACAAAAACTCTGTCTTTATAAAATAAGAAATTATTAGAAATTATAATCAAATTAACAATTCCATTTGTCACCAACCACATCCCGACTTCACTAACGCTCCTCTTTGTTTATGCCAATCCCCATGCCCCTTTTTTATCGGGCGAAGAAAATACCTCGCGCACCCCACGGTGCGGCGTCCGGGTAGTTATGTGAGGCTTGTACCTACTAAGAACTCCACCTGCGCACACGACATTTTTGACCCTGAACCTGTGCCAGCCTCATCCAGGTTCTACCCGTGATGGTCAGATCGCATCCTTGATGATTCTACCCGTGGTAAGACAAAGGGAAATCCTTACAATGGGTGCCATCACGAGGAAAACAGCCTTCCGAATCTGACACTTGACTCGCCGCCTAACAAGAGTCTGATCAGATATTGTTCGAGGATCTTGGCCATCAGACCAGTGGCCGCTACAATAATCGGCACTGTGATGGCCAAGTCCACATGTCACATTTGTCAAAGTCGAAATATGTACGTATGATTTGTTTCTTTCTCTCGGCTTTCACGATTGCCACCATTCCGTAACATCTAACGGTCAGTACCTAATTGTAGATCGATCCCAGTACAACGCGAAGTGTTAAATCTCGAGAGCTGGGCTAGACCCACTTTGATGAATAGTCCTAGCGGTTTGATAATAGTTGCCTGGTTGGCTAACAAGCGTTACCCGGACGGTGAAACGACCCGTCCTAGGTAGTTGAATAACAGCTTCAACTGAAAACACTTTTCATTCGGTTGATATTTTTTTTGGCTTGTCTTTCTTGATATAAGAGACTAACCAAAATTCTGCTCCTTGGTCTAAACGTTAGCACATATTTCTCCGGTTATCTTCGGTGTCTGAAGCTCAGCCAACTACAACAGCTTATCATTAACGCTAAATCTCAAAGTAGCTGTCATCACTGTACTACTCACAAAGTAGGTATCTTCGCTATGCCCTATATATCATAACGTGTAGCTGTTACTGCCGCGTGGACCTTTGCGTGACACGTCACTTTTCGTGTAATATCACTGTGAGGTAAGCCCCCATCGCAGTATATCCATTCGTCAAGCCAGTGGTACAACGGTGGCCAACACGGCTGCCTTTCAATTAGCATACATATGATGAAACTGGAAAAAATGTCTCGTGACTATCGCATGTCGCTTGCACAATAACCGACAAAGTGCCAGAGATCTTAGATTGCCTTTAGAAAGAGCTTGGTAAAAAAACTATTGCTTAAAATCACATAAAATGTAAACCAATAACTACATTAGCAACTATAGCTTTTTCCCGCGGTTTCACCAACGCGGACGACGGAAAATATCATAATATATGGTAACGCACTACCGAGATAAAAATCAGCCAACCATGTATGACCATTCGTCGAAATAATTTTCTTGTAGATACGATTCTGCTTCGGCCACCTTCAGAGCATCACTGAGAAAGCTTACATTTTGCCTAACTTAAAACCATATCATTTAAAGCTGATATCTTGGGTCTTTTACATACCAAAGAACATATTAAAAAAATAACGAGCAATAGCCTTTTTATGCAATGGCAAAGTAGATAAGACTGTTGAGCATAAACATAACACTGATGGAATGAAATGGCAAAAGGTGTCGCGCTCACGCCACATTAGTTGAAATAAAGGATAATATAATGAAATTAACATAATATGATAAACCATAGTATTCAAAAAATTAAAGGTGGTTTTAAGACAATTACAGATAAGCGCCCACTTGGCAAAGCAAATGGAATGATCAATGTTGCAGGCTTATTGGTCGATGCGCTTGAATTTACTCGTCCGAAATGGGTGAATCTATATTTTAAATATGTACTTTTTTTCTGTAGGCGACTTGCAAGTCATTTTATTTTTTTGGCGAATTGGCAACTCTCGTTATACTTGGTTAGCTGTTTCTTAACTTCATTGCATAGCATTCAAAAGTAGCTTAGAATACAGCATAAAGTATCTAACGTGTCGTCCGACATTCTACTTTTAATTATTCAGACTAAATACCAGCTGCCAGCCACAAAGCGTTCTTGCAGCCTCTACATTGCTAGGTGCTGCAGACCACGAACAATTATCTGCTGGTTCTGCCTTAGACCCATAATAAACACATCTGCCGGTTCATACCCCTGTGCAATTTCGTTAACCTCACGAGATCTCGGTAAATGAGATCTCGCGAGAACGAGATTGCATTCCCTCGTAGCCACAAAGATAACCTTTGCTTTGTTGTAAAAGCGGGCAGAGCTTGTTAATAAATTTCTGTCAGGAAAATTAGCAGAATAGCAAACTCAAACTTAGTGTTTAAGGTTTCCGTAGTCATTATGGAAATTTAATTTAATTCAATAGGAATGCACAATGAATAAGTAGACGATATTTTTTTTTTAGATCCACCGTGCTTTTCCTTTCGGATAGTCTCAGTAGCAATCCGGTGTCTGGATTTGTGCCCAGTTGATGAAAATAGGCTCGCCCCTATTACATGGTAATAAAGCATAACTGGCGGTGTACACCTACGCCCAACCTGTCGGAGAAAACATGCTTTATGTTATTTGAAAGTCGCCTATGAAGAATATAAGAGCAACAAAATGGTACATTACGCGTTGCTTTTCGGAAACATTCGTCAGGTCTTAACTCATCAGTGCGAGGCTTTTGGGTGGAAAGGAATGGACTTTACTTCCATAATTCCCAGTCGGCGGCTACAACTTTGATGTTTTTACCTCGGAAATCTCTCTACATATATTAAAAAGGAAATTAACTAAGTGCATATTATTATTTAAATAGGTAATGATAGAACGTACACATAGACCTATGTTTTGAATGTTGGTACCAATTTCTTGCTAAGATAATACTATTCCAACTGCTTATATAGTCAAATATACTATCATTATCGACTATGTATAAAAGCACTTGGAATCAAATGCAGTCAAGTCTAACACATAGTTCTCCTCCATTTTGCTATGCAAATCAGTGCCATATCCTAAAATCGTATATCCTATCTGCGTATAGGTAAGTATACCTATACGCAGATACGATTTTGGACGGTAGTTGCACGAGTGGGCAGCATTACCTACTTCTGGGATCCTGCCGTTTCGCCGAAAAGATTTTGCCAAATTTTCATTACCCAAACAAATTTTAGCAACCTTTTTTTATACCAATGTAATATTTGGAATAATTTTAGTACGCACATTTTCATTTGGTCAAATATTTACTTGGCAGATTATTACCAAGGATAATTTCATTAAGGCTTTTGGTCTTTAATCAAATGATTTATTACAGCAAAAAATATTTTGACAATAAACGTTTAGTCAAATGATTTGTTATGACAAACAATATAAAGGCAAAAATAAACATTTTACTTGTTTGTTATATTTGATGTCATTTGCGTATTTCTTTGTAAGCTGTGCTTGAATTTCTCTGAAACAAGTCAAATTTATGGTTACTAGACATTAGGTTATTTATGGAACTAGTTACAGTAGGTTATTAATTTTAAAAAAATGGTTAGGTTAGGTTAAAACTGTGACCACCTACGCGAGTGCCAGAAACGACTAGAATAGAAAAAAATATGGAAAATTTTTAGGAGGTTATCGAGAGAAATAATATAATTATAATAACATTATTATTACCTGTTTAGAATTTGTCCCAAGTGGAAAAAGCACCCTTGTAATAAAACGTCTTCAACGTTAGATCTTATTAAGTTTAAAATTGAGGACACCAAATATTTGGCTTATTTAATTTTGCGTAAAATATGTTACCCCAACTAAAATATTTGACTAGATAAAAAAATGGTAAAAGTACTAGTTGGTGAACAAGTTATTGTTCAAACGTTCACTTGCCAAACATAGGTTTTCGTAACAATTATTTGTAAAGAGATTTTTTGGTAAGTAATAATTTGGCAAATGAAATTATGCGAAAATTTGTTTGGGAAGTGATAATTTGGCAATTTATTTTCGGTAAAACAAGGGAGACCCCCTACTTTTACTTCTAAGGTGAAGTTTTAGTTCAACAAAGTTAGAAAAACTTTCGTGCCATCGGCATGAAGAAGATGAATGATTTCATTAAAGCCATATTATTATTTATTTATTAGCTTTATTTTATCCCTTACATTTTTAGATTTCTATTGTGACTTATATATTTATTTGTTAGTAGATGTTAGGAGATAACTCCCCCTGTCTTCAATTTTATAGCCTTGTCTTCTCACTTCAGCTATACCGATAATGTCCAATCCAAATCCAATTAATTTGCGATATCGTGTATTCTAATTCAACTACTCTTGCTTCATTTGCTAATGATCTGAGATTGAATGTTGATATATAGTACACTTTTAGGCTTGGAGGGTGGTCGTCTGTAACCCCCGCGGTGATGGATCTGTTCTGGGGGAGGATAATAATATGTAGTGTTCTTTAGAATATTCGGTTTGTTCTTTATTTAAGAGGATGCAGTGTATTCGTTTTTCTGGAGTGACAGTCTTAATTGCTATTCATCTGAGTCATTTGAAGAATAGAGAATGTCCCCATTCCCGGGTTTTTTAGTTGGACTGGCGTTTTGTTTAGTAAGAAAATTTTCTATAGTGCTCTGATTTTTTCCCATTTTATTTATTTGAGTTTTATTATTTTTTATTGCTTGTTGTTGTGCTGGATTTTCATATGAATTTAACATCTGGTGAGGAGGGGTTATTTCTAGCTCTATCTTTTTCCTAAAGCCATATTAGGAACTGAAAAATGACGTCATCTCCGGCCATCTCCGACTATCACAAATGTGTCTAAGCACAGACAGTCATTTGTCAGTGTCCCTCAGTGTCTGCTCCCTTACACGGTGCACTTTGGCCACCCAGCACACTGTACCATTAAGAGAAAGTTCAAACTTGCAACTTTTTTATTAAGACGTATGGGTACAGTAATATGACGTTTAGACACGTATAAAGATCTGCTAATGGCCTGATGCATTTTCTGTTTTCTGAAAACTTTACAACACTAAATAAAATATTTGTCATCATTTTCAGGTTCGCTTTTCAGAGAATTTATCTCAATTAGGTTCAGGAGATGCTTCAGAATTGCTTAAAAGTCAGAATGTTTGTAAAATGGCACTCGGGAAGAATTAAAAACTCGTTATTTTATTAATACCCAAAACCGACTACTATTAAGATGAACCGACATAAAAGCAAGGAAGAAACGCTTTCAATCATCGAGATTTTAACGATCGATAATAATCGGCTGAAGTTAATGGCGTCGTTCCGAGTTCTCGCGCTAGGCAGCGCTGGCGAGCACTCGTTCGAAAATAGAACGATAGACTCGATAGTGTTTCACGCACATGTAATTTTAGCTACACGTTTCGCGCGCATCGGTACGGCGCGCGCGCCGCTCGCTCTTTATCTAGTAAACAAAATAAGGTAAAAAACATATTTTATATATTTTTGTTTTTTTTAGCTTTTTCGAAGCAGTGTTTTTTAGTTTTCATCGAGGCGAATTTTTACTTATTAATTGTGTTTCTAGTGAATCAATAAAACTTTAATGTTAGCAAGGAAATGCATAACTGCGAGTTATTTTTAATGACATTTTAATTAAGTACTTAATTGTTTTTTTCTCGCGAAATTGTATTTTATTAATCGAAACTGTTTAATTGTTAATAAATTTAGGTAAGTACCCACTAACAGTACCTACCAACATACAAGGCCGTAATTTGAAACGACACACTATAACATTAGCATTGTTTTCCTACTATAGATCTCATGTTTAATGATTTGTTTAATAGTCTATTTAATATTACATCATTATATATCAATGCAATGATAATGAAAGGCAGATGAGATTTTTACTATTATACTTATACCTATGCTTTTCAGAAAATTCTTATCAAAATGCTTTAATTAATACTTCTAACGTGTATGTATATTACTTTGAACTCTTCGCACTGACAACCAAAGACACGGCTGGTGGCCATCGTGAACTAATCTGCCCCATTTATTCAGCTGCAGTAGGTAGCTACCATTGACTGCACGTACTTGACGCGCGTTCATCATCAAACTATTTCAGTGGCCGCTTGTGCGGGACCCGCCCAACCATCCTGTAACGATGCTGAATAACTTTTAATCGCGACATGGGTCGAACATTTACCGCACTCTTAAAAACAGGTGTGACGTACTACTCAACCATACAATACTTTTTATCATTTGAGAAAGATCCTATGTAATAACTACCTTCTTTCAACTGTTACCTATTGAAAATATTTATATACAGTATGGCTCGGTTTTCTGTGGTGTGGCTGGGCTCGGACGACACCTCCTCCAACCGCTGTAAACAATTTTAAGGGGTGAGCCGCAGCTATCGGCTCGTTGCGGCCAGAAAGAGCTTTTGTCCATGCAATAAAACGAATACTAAACGCTCGAATCCGAAGGCGAATGCCGTGTTTCACTTTTATTACATAGACATAAAGCGTTTCCGCAGGTGGCGTTCTGTAGCTTCTGTCTAACATGCGGAAACAAGGCGTGAGTTTATGTAGGTGTGTATATAATATGTATGTAAGTGTATGTATGCAAATAAAGCTCATTTTAACCGGCTTATGCCAATTCCGGGTCGATAAGTGTGGTTACCTCCTAAAAGAGATCGGATATTGTTACGGTTCAGCAGTTCGTATTGTTACGACAACGTGATGCTATGAATTATTTTCATCTTTGTTATAGGTACTGCTGCTGCAAGCTCATATTGTTGCATTGCTAGGTAAAGTATAAATAATAAATAATATCACGCCATATTATAGTCCCAAGCTAAGCAACCTAATGCTTGTGTTATGGTAACGAGATGGCTGATATACTCCTTATATATATTTTCTTTTTGTAAATACATACATATTATAGATAGAAAAACTCCCAGACCCGGAACAAATACTTGTAGGTCGTACAAATATATTTGTTCGGTGCGGGAATTGAACCCACGGCATGCTACACAGCAGTCAATCGCTCAACCACTGCGCAAACTGTATCGAAATACACAAATGATTTTAAGTAATTGTTAATAATGAAAATGAAATTAATACTATCCATACTTATCCATCATTTTTCACTTACCCTTGTTCCAATTTATTTGATATACTTACTTACATCTCGGCAGTCACTAGTCGCCCCCTTTAGTCAACAAATTCTGACTTTCTATACTACACCTTATGTTTGTTAACACACACTTGGTTAACAGCTTGGATCACAGCAAAGAGCGCTGGTTTACGTTCATTATTTACACATAACGGCACGCTTGTAATCCCGAAGGGTTGAGCAGAGCTGTAACATTAGTAGGTCACACACACACGCACATTCGTTTTTATAAAAAAGTTATTCTGTATCAATAGCGCGCCGCACGCAGTCATGTAATTTGTTCAGATGATTTTGCATCTTTGCTTACTTGGTGTCGTTGGAAATATAATCATTTGGGTACAATCAACCTCACGTAGATATTACAATTGGACTATAACCGTGTCTTCATTTCGTAGCAATAGAAAGTTTCCACAGTTTAATCATTCTTCGTGCAGTTGATCGAACCTAGACGTAGTTTTCAATTAACTCTCTCGTGGAAGCAACAGTTCCTGGTAGCCTGATATTGTATCTAATTAGTATTGTTAGTTGTTCCTTTCTCGAGTGTCGAAGAGAGTGGATGTTCTAATGACTCATTATGTTACCGTCTCAACGTGCCTGCGGCTGCTTCGTTTCTGAAACTTTTGTAAATAAGAGAAGATACGACACCAGGTAGAACTGCTTTGCAGTTTGGCAGAGGTAATATGTATTTTAAAGAAAAAATTCTGTGAATAAATACTTTTTCACTTTTCACTTACACTTTCACTTTATTATAGCAACACATTACGTACCATTATCAACAATAGTTAGTGCGTTGATCTACTTACTTATATATTTTTTTGATTACGAATTCCAAATTTTCACTTATAAAAGTAATATGCTGTTTTAAGTTTATTTTGTAAACTGTGCAACTTACTAGCTTCTACTGTCATTAAAATTATTAAAAGAAAATGTACAAGTAATTGGAACGAATCCAAAAAATAATAATTTGTTTTGAAATGTATTTCGGCAAATTTCTTTCGACGAGGAAAGTTAGAGCTTCATTGTGACAGGCAGAAGCCTTCATTACATCATCATCATCATGATCCATCGAAACTCGTCCAGCCGTTATGGATAATTTATTTCTCGGTTGCGGTTGGAAAGGGTTACAGGCAGACAAGCTGACAGAGTTACTTTGGCCTCTATAATATTTGTACGGATAGGACTGCCATCACACTGAAGGAAATGCGTACTATTAAATGAATTAGTGCAATCGTATATTAATGTTACGAATCTATTGTAAGTGTATGTATGTGCAGGTTCCGCATCGTGCTGACATTTGTCAGTATTCCGCGCTAATATTAGATGCTCGCTATTGAACGTGTATTTTATTTTATCTATCTTCACTAGTACGCGCTATTGTTGCTACAATTTTACTTGCACTACTATATTATTCACTTGTTGTTGTGTGAGAATTATATTTTCTATCAATTAGTGCTAATAGAGCATTTTAATTTGAAGTGCTTGAGGTTCTTCTCCATATGTGACACACATGTGTAGAGAGGCAAGTCCCGTAGTATTAAGAACTTTCCCAAACTAATATCAGACTCATCTATCAGAGGTACCTCTCTTATACCTACTTTGTTGACATTAATAGTCGTTGAGTTGAGATTGTTGTGTAAGATAGACACTAGAGTGTAAATATTTTTTATTAAGTACCTACGGGAATTATCCCTTGGCCTTGGTAGTAGGTACATAATACCAGTAAATAAAGCTTTTACGTCCACAATTCTAGGGTCCAAAATGCCGCACATCTACGAGGAGACCGACCCTGGGTACGCGGCCACCTGCAGCAACGTCACGCTGTGCTCCAATTCCAAGGGTTTCTTCAAGGGTATGGGCGAGGAGCTGGTGGCGATTGCCGAGGAGGAGGGCTGGCTGGACGAGTTCCAGGCCATCGAGGATGGGGAGAAGGTGGCTGCTGTGCTGGAGAACAAGACGGTAAGGATAATAGAACAGCTTTAATTCAGATAAATCAACACAATATAAGAAGCAATGGAAAGGGCAGAGTTGTGGCGCCCCCTGAGGTCCCCAGTTCGTGATTAGTCCTATAATGTTACATAGCTGTTAAGTGCCTTTGGTTTTTCATTACCAATTTTTTCTACAATAAACATCTGTTACGAGGATTAGTTGACCCTGCATACTATGTACAACCACTCCTACCTTTAGACAGACACCCAAGCCACCTACAGCCACCTTACATATTATTATGCATACTTATTGCCACTGTGCTCATTACAATATCAGCGCTGCTCGGCCATTTCAAAGAATGGTCTTGTCATGTAAGTGTCGAGTCCCACCACAACATCTTACTATGCTACCTACACTACCCAGTATCGAATCAATAGTAAAAACTAAATAAAAAAAACAATCCAGTAAAACAATATTAAAACAAAAGAACACCGCCACAAAGCAACAGTTGCGCCAGATTGCGTCTCAAATAAAACCACTCACCGTCCATAGACGATGCCACACACGTCCTACATAATGGTTTCCAATGCTCTAACAACTGAATAGAAATATAATATAAATGTCCTGAACTACATTCGCGAAAGATTTTTATTTAGTTCCGATTTCAGTTAGAAAAGTTCACAAATGTTTGCCTCGGTATTGTGTTGTTTTCTCTGACGGCGACTCGGGAACTTTGAGCTTCCATTTTCTATTCAGGTTTGTTAAAGTTATCTTAGCTATTGCTTCTGTATGTGACATTAGTCTTGCAATTTTTCGGAGGCATTCGGATTATGGTTCACGTGCTGATACTGCACAATTAATATTATTAGACATGCTAAACACTTGACCAGCTCGAGTCGGCGCTGTAGGCATGACTCGGCACAGCCGGGTTCCAAAATAAACAATCGATTTTGCCGCCCAGTGTGCTGACCCGTGCCTAAGTGTAGCTCCCTTAGACATAGTGAAATAATATCACCCACACATATTGTGGTGAATGGTGTGAAGTGACAAGATCAAATTACATAACATCTAAAAACCAAACAACATTTCTTAGTAAATCTTCTAGATATTGACATGTTTATTCATACAAGAACAATACATGACACCATGGACAACAAAGCCGAGTCAAGAGGCGTCTTTAGAAAACCGAAACTTAGGACACTTGACGTTTGGTCGTGTTTCAAGACCAGTCCTTAGCATTGACACTAATGGTCGGATTAAAAAAATCATTGTAGAAGACACAATACTTCGTCTACGCTATTCAAGCCGGCATTAGGCAAGTCTGGGGCTTTGACGCACGGCGCTTGACCCCATTGTCGATTCGATGCTGACTTTTAACCACCCTTTAACGACCGCTGAAACTGAACATCCTAACCGACTGAATCAAACATTTGATTTAAGCCTTATGGACATATTCCCTAGGACATATTTCAAATGTTGTGTTACTATATTTTATTATGTGATGTAGAGTTAGAAAGCAGGTGGCATTACCGAGACCCCTTTTGTTCACCATATACGCACACATAAGTACAGGTGGACTCTCAGTTTACAATAGTGAACTCGCAAGAGGAAAGTGCAACGACAGGTGTTTGTAACTGTGAATACTATGAAATAAGGTGTAATAGGTGCTTCATAACGATGAGTTAGTGTGGCAAACTTTGAATGAATAATTAAAGGAAGAATTTAATTGTTCTTTATAATCACGTCGTAGATTTTAAAGTCAAGATAAACTATATTCTAAAAAAAATTATGCGTTCCGTACCCCCGTGTGGACCGAATTTCCACGTATGAGTTAAAATAAAAACAAAATGTTTTGATACTTGAACCTTGAGACCTTGACCCTATTTTTTTACGAGTTATTTTTATCTAGCATAGGTATATGCTAAAAAAAACATATACGATATACCATATTGTACAATATGGTATAATATAACCTATACTGTTATACCATATTGTTGTACCCGCCCACGGAGCCGTTTTACAGAGCTCGTAGATGGCTCCGTAATAAATTGGAACTTTCTGTCTTCCGAGAGTGACAAACTCGCATGGAGGGGGCATAACTTTTTTACGTTACGTGACGATTCCTACCAATCAATTCCTCCAACTTCGTTCTAGAGTCATTGCTGACACTGTTCCTAATACTCTTGTAGGTGATGGAAGCTCTCAACGAGGTGCTGTCAAGGATACAGCCTCTCCACCGAGGCAAGGACGTTCAGGTGTCCCGGGATCGACGACTGGCTGCTCAAAAGGCTCTGGAAGATGGAGACCTGGACAAGGCACTGGCACTCGCCAGCCAAGCCGTGCTGAGAGCCCCTATGACTGGTAACACACAGAATAGCTAAATCAAAACATATTACTTGCAAACATATTACTTGCAAACATATTGCTACACATTTTTTTTTAAATTAACTCCTCAATGACTACCGTTACATGTGCACATATTCATCATATTTCATAAAAAAATAAAATTGTAATGCATTTATTCAAAAGACGGCCACTGCTAGACCTATACCGGGAGAAAGCGTTCACCACAACGGCTTTTCCTGAATTTTTCACATCTCTAGAACATGACGTCTCCTGTAAATATTTATATGTAGGTACGTGATCCAGGTATAAGCAATAAAAGAAATTATAATACACCAGAATCAATATTATAATCATATAAACCTAAAAAAAACATTTCAAGTATCGTGTTAAAATAAATAATGGACAAAGAGCAATGTCCGTCATCACAGCGATGTTCCAAAACTGCTTCAAGCCGTTATATTCACATCACCGGCTCTGAATGGGTGTCAGAACAGAGCTTTCCATTATACTACATTCAAAAGAATGTTCCGCTGGAATAAAATATGCTGTTCAAGCTGGCACTGTAGAAATTTTATTATTTTATATTTACTGAAATATTTCGAAGTAATGGAAGTAAAACTTGAGCTTCAAACATGTTAAGTTTTGAACTTGAAACCGGTGCTGACCCGCATGTAAACTGGGGTCACGAAAACTTGTTGCAGTAAGTTTTGTCACCTTACATTTCTGACGGCATCGCCATACCGAATAGTTTTAACAGAGATAAAACGCTGGAAGAAGATAAAACCTATAATTTGGCAAGGGTGGAAGAAAACACGAAGGTTTCTTCTGATCATGATGAATAGAACAAAAAGATAGGTGACGTAAGACATTATCAGTACTTAGGTACTTGCCACGCCGAGCGACACACGCCTGGGGAATTTAATTTTTTTACAAGAGAAACAAAAAGTTACGAATAATTTGATTGGTTTCCTTGCCTCGGCCATCTGGTTAGAAACACTCACGTTTCCGTTATAAATCAAAATGTTTACCTCTCCCTTAGTATTGAAGGGCTGGGGAACTTTGAAGGCAGTTCAATGTTTTTCAGGAAAAACAACTTATTTCACCAATGGACGGAATGACTCATAAGGAAGCTGTAGGAGTACTATTCATCCGGGTTTTTGTAAATTTGCTGAAATATGACGACCATTGTTGAATTTTTCTTTTGTTTTAATTTTTATATAGTTTACGAAAGTTAATTTGTTTTACAAAATGTCATGTACCTACACTTGTAATTGGTAT
This sequence comes from Hyppa rectilinea, assembly GCA_951799385.1. Classification (NCBI taxonomy): domain Eukaryota; kingdom Metazoa; phylum Arthropoda; class Insecta; order Lepidoptera; family Noctuidae; genus Hyppa; species Hyppa rectilinea. The sequence goes on along the minus strand of OX637300.1, from coordinate 32,438,694 downwards.
ATATACAAGAACGCATACCTATAATATATAACATAATATTTAACGTACTATATATATTATATGCCGTTGGTGTACCTACTTTAAAATATGTTAAATAAAAAAAGTTAAATTAAATATTTCTGAAAAGTCAGGCCGACGGAGGCTCTACTAGTGTGCAGCATGTAAACCGTAAGAGATTCAACAAATTAACATTCAACATTATTGATCTTAAAAAGTTCAACAAAAAATCGCAAACATTATGTAAAGTACTTCGAGGTCGAGGGCGAGGTTGTAGACTAGCTAAACTAGACACATCTTTTATGGGATACTGTTCAAAATGTTACAATAATACCTCCCCACATACTTCAACTGAATGAGACGAAATTGAAATTTTGTGTAAAACGCACACTTTGTAGGCAGCCATATTCTAAGTTTGGGAGATAACGTCTGTGATAAAAGTGCTTGGGTGAATGCTGGTCCTGCTCCACAAGGGCGCATCAACTAATTGATTGCTATTAGAAAAACTGTTGGAGCTGCTCAAGGTTTAGAAAAAAACTATAATTTCATTGTAAAAAAAATCGAGTTCTTAGTACAACATTAAATATATGTGAGTGCCATAAAGCTGCCATTTACTGGTACAAAATACGTACGTATATCGACTTGACTTGAATGTGCCCTGGCAGTTGAGAGCATGTCATGCACACTCATGTCTCGCTGATGGTGGCGCGTGTGTTGGACCCGTGCGTCATTATCGTGAACGGGTGCTGTCAATAGCGACGGGTTATCTGCCACGGCTTATTTAGGCATAATACAATGTTTTAAATGTAATTTTTTTCAATCTTTTTACTATGGACGCTTTTGCATCTACAAGTTTGTATAGTAACAACATGAATGATGTAATCATTTCGTAACCATATTTTGATTTAAAAGAATGTTCGTTGAGTTTCTTGCAAGTTTTTCTCCATAAGTACGTACACGCTTTGGAATGGGCAGCTTCATCTTTTTGACTGGCCGAACCCTTGATCATACAAAAGTGATTGAATTGGTTTATTTGAACTAAGTGCTTTGAGCTTGAGTTAATATTTAACTTCTAAGAATGACCCACAGAAATTAAATAGAAAGTAAATAATTAAAATGAGCATTTAATTTTTATTTAAAAACCTTGACAAACATTTAAAATTAAGCTTGAGAAAATTGACAGAATTCAATGACCTTTTCCTCGACTATTACCACAACAGAAAAAATTAGCATTCATGCTCTGCTGCTGCAGTGCGAAACCGTTCCTTGAGGAATCAATGTTTCTGGTTTGTGATTAGCAAATGACTGAAAACATTTCATATTTCCAAAGTAAAAACTGCACAAGAGACAGGTTATCCCAGCTTGCAGTACATACTAACTGTCGAGCTTTTTGCATTTTAATTGTAAAGCTGAAAAATGCGCAAAGTCTAATGAAGCAAGTTTTTTTTTTAAATAAGGTCTGGGTGAGGCGACGGCGTGGAAACCAAAGCCCGCGCTGTAACAAGTTGCGGCCTTATTCTTGATGCTAACTTTGAAAATATTTTTCTAATCCAGTTTACTTTTATATACTCTTTATTTTAAACACACACTTGCCTAAGTAATTGCAGCACTATGCTACTATACTAATACCAATAGCATAAATACTCATCATCATCAGCCTATAGCACTCCGCTGCTGGACATAGGCCTAATAAATACTCCCCTAACATTAATTTCGCAAATCTTGCGAACTTGCACCCCCAAAAAACTATACTTTTAGGCAGAGAACTTCAACATTTAGGTACTGTTTTCCTGCATATCCACATAGATAGATCACCCATAAGAATCAATTTTCTGACTACCTTACTGACTCCTCGACCACTGAATAGTACCAGTTTATGGTTTTATTGAAATAAATGGTTTGAGTTTGTACATTCCAAACTTCAAAAAGTATCGAGAAAGAAAACCGCTAACATACCTTTACCTGATTTTAGCTCCGCAAACCAGAGGCTAGAAACTAAAAAATAGAAAGACACATCAGAATAGTGTTACGTTGTATGCGCTCGGGAGTTCAGTAATTAGGACACGAAGAGGCTCCGCCACAAAGGCATCCTGAGCGGCGCGCGGCGTATTAAACAGATCAGCTGAATAATGGGACATTGTTATTTATTTATAACCTTATTATATCCTACTTTGCTCATTTTAAACCCGGGCATATTGCGTGGCGGTTCTTGAGTATTTCTTTGTTGAAGAAGGTATAAATATGAAGTTTAACCCTAGAAGCATATCCTTCAGCCTGCTGCTAAAATATATCATCGTATCTTTTCAGTTCATTTTAAGGGACTGTTGTGTTCATAAACTTCTAAATAATAAGATACTACCACGTTTTTTATAATAAAATATTTTTTTTGTTATATAAAAATATATACTATCCTTAATTTTTAATCTTTACCGACTATATTTTCTTTAAGAGCAGGGTAGATCGTAGGTTTAGACCAATGACTTACGACTCGCAAGTCGCGGCCTAGACAGACACTTTGCTTTGTGTAAATTGGTTTTTCACCACCTGCTTTCAAAACGGTGGCCTGTACCCAGCAATCCGAATATTACTGAATGATTATGCTTACGCTATGCTACTGTCTATTTTGTACAGGTGGAGATGACGCCATATCTGAAGGCGGAATCTCCCTCGCCTTAGCCTTGTGGCTTCGTTCAGAGATCCTGCTGCGATGCGAGAGACCTAAGGCTGCTCTAGAAGACCTGAAACTAGCGCTGAAAGAACGACTACCAGCTAAGATGAGGGCCCAATATTATTGGAGGATGGGGCATTGCTATCGAGGTTAGTCTTATTATATACTGAGTTTGTAGTTGAGTTTAGTTTGAGTTTCAATACTTAAGTTTGTAGTTGAGTTGAGTTTGAGTTTCAATACTTAAGTTCAAACACCCACGCCTGGTGAACAATCGTGAATTATATCGTAATGTATAACTAACTGCATAAGCAATATTACTTTTGTTGATATATTTCTCGAATAGTATTAGTCCAAAATGATCTTAATTAGTTTGACACCTACTACGAGAGAACCTATTGATATAAGCATCATGTGATACTTATACACTTTTAAGTAGAAATCATAAATCCGATCAGAGTTTTTGTGCTGCAACCGTCCAGTCACACCTTTCCCTTTACGTAGTGGGGTCTAAATTATTTAAAATAAATCTGAGATCGTCAGTTCAGAATAGTTGTTTGTGACTAAATGACGTGATGTACCTCGAAAATGTTTAGGTAAGGTTTGCTTGTCCATTCAAATTAATGCATTACATTGCTAGTGCTCCTTTGAGCACGGATATTAATAACTATATTATAGTGGTGTAGATTACATGAACATTCATTCCTCATCGTTATTTTTCTTTAATGTTGTTTTTTGCTTTCATCCGCTATGCTTGTGAACTTTGTGATTATATAAAATGGTGACGACTAAGCCACAAGCGGCTTAGTGGTCACCACTGAGGCACAGCGATCGAAGTTTCGGCACGAATTATGAATGTTTATTATGTATTTAATTTTAATAATACAAATACTTTGTATAGTTGTGTATAATGTACATGAGTTTCTACCCGCGACTTAATAAGAACTCAAAGACCTTTTAAGCCATACAGACTTTTACATACAAAAGACATCTGCCGCGTGTGGATGCTGTACAGACGTCAAACTCAGAGATTGCTGATGAGTATCGAATTACGCACAGAGTCTACTTCTCAATGTGCCGCGTTATAATGGAACCTCCTGTACGAAGCAAGACGGGGCTCGGCAATATATCGCAAAGATCTGAATCTACGACTTACTTAAGGTTTTGATTGTGTAGTTCTTCAGCAAGTTTGGTTAATTTTGAATTTGCCGCCAGTTCTTCTTCTTGGGGCTTTGGTTTCCGCACTCAGTCCTTGGCGGACCATTGTGCGTGGGCCATGGCGGCCTATGGCGGTTATTCCAGCCAGCCCACCTCCTTCCAGAAGTTGATGACGTCTCCTGGTCTGTGTAATATATCTGTAAACGATTTAGGTGTTCCAATAGTTTGTGTCCTAATCTGTGTGACGCCTGTGCACTCAAAGAGTACGTGCGCGACGGTTTCCTCAGCCTCCATGCAGGCCCTGCACAGAGGACTGTCCGTTATGTCTATTGTGTGGAAGTGTTTGTTTAGTGAGCAGTGTCCCCGTCCTCAGGCGCAGGCCGGTTCTGTTCAGGCGGAGTAACCGTCTGGTTAACCTTTTATCCAGGGATGGCATGGCCTCCCTGGATTGTCTGCAGCCCGGTGCCGAGGTCCACCAACTCTCCGCTTGTGTGTGGGTGATTTCTTGTAGCCATCTGCGTAGCTGGTTAAAGGGAATTGGTATCATGGGTTCCGGTCCGCAGGCTGGCGCACTGGAGGCTGCCCTCGCTAGCTCGTCAGCCGCGTCGTTACCCAATGATCCGCTATGTCCTTTTATCCATTGTAGTGTCACTTTGTTGCGGTAGAGTACTGATATACGTTCTAGTGCGTTGTGGCATTCTAGTGTTAGTTTTGAGGTGTGGTGTTGTTTCTTTAGGGATTGCAGGACCGAGGCGCTGTCGGAAACTATACGTATTTGCGCACCCGTGACTTTCCTGGCTTCTATTGCGTGTGCTGCCTGTATGATGCCCACACACTCCGCCTGGAAGACGGTGTTGTGCTTGCCCAGTGGGCTGGATATGTGTATATTAAGGTCTCGTGAGAACACCCCGACTCTGCTTCCGGAGTCGGTCTTCGACCCGTCGGTGTATACTCTTAGTTCTTCCGGACCAGAGTAGTCACACTGTTCTTCAGTAAGTGATATGTCATAGTGTTTTTGAAATTGGTGTTGTTTTGGAGCTCTATCGCAGGGTGACGCTGGCATCGGTTGATGTCTGATTGCGTCATCCCTTACCCGTGTGTGCTTTATTCTGGAATCTTTGCTTAGGGTTCCTGTTATACTTAGCCGAAAGGCGGCCATGGTTGCCTCCTCTCGCACGATGAGGTGTAGAGGCGGCAGTCTTAGCATCGCCTGTAGGGCTGCTGTAGGCGTCGTTCTCATGCAGCTAGTAATAGCTACACAAGCAAGTCGCTGCAGTTTCTCAAGTTCTTTTTGGGTTGTACTTAGGTTTGTTCTGGGCCACCATACTAGTGAGCCATATGTGATGGTTGGTCGGATGACCGTGGCGTATAGCCAATGTGTGATTTTGGGTTTAACACCCCAGTTCCTGCCCAGCAGTTGTTTGCATTGCCACAATGATATGGTGGCTTTTGTGATCATATGTTTAGTGTGCCTTGCCCAGTTCAGCTGACTATCCAGAAAGATTCCTAGATATTTTTGGTCTCAGTTGATAGGCTTAGGGTTGTTCCGAAGAATCGGGGAAGTTGTAGTGTGGCCATTTTCCTTTTTTTGGTGAAAAGGATCAGTTCGGTCTTCGTAGGGTTAACTGATAGTTGGTGTCTGTGGCACCAGTCCTCTACTATTTTCAAGGCTTGGCGCATGAGGTTGCATAGGGTGTTTTCATGTGTGCCATTTATGATAATGGTTATGTCGTCGGCGTAGCCTACTGTATAGTAGCCTTTTTCGTTGAGTGTTTTTATGAGGCTGTCCACGACCAGGTTCCATAGTAGCGGTGAAAGAACGCCCCCTTGCGGGCATCCTTTCGCTACGATGGCCCTTGTAGTGTCGTTTACTGTAAGTTGTACAGCTCTCATTTTGAGCATATTGGTGATCCAGCCGTTCAGGGTTGGGTCTATTTTGTGGTTGTCGAGGGCCATGTTGATGCTTTTAAAAGTGGTTTTGTCAAAGGCGCCCTCTATGTCGATGAAGGCAGCCAGTGACGAGCATTTATGGTCCACTGCGCATTCAATCTTGGAAACCACGCTGTGTAGCGCTGTTTCCGTTGATCTGCCTGTGGAATATGCGTGTTGTTGTTTGTGTAGTGGTATTACTCGGAGCGGTCCGTCTCGGATGTACCTGTCACAGAGTCTCTCGAGGGTTTTCAATAGAAATGATGTGAGGCTTATTGGTCTGTAAGCTTTGGGTTGTGTATAGTCAGTCTTCCCCGGTTTGGGTATGAAGATGACTTTCACTTCTCGCCATGCGAGAGGTACGTATTTGAGTGCTATGCTGGCTTGATATATCTTTACCAGCCATGGTGTCACCTGGTCCAGACCCCACTGCAGTAGGGCTGGAAAGATGCCGTCCAGCCCTGCGGACTTAAATGGTTTAAAGGTGTCGATTGCCCACCTTATCCGGTCCTCTGTGACTATTTTGTGGGCTCTGGACCAGTCTAGGTCTGTTGGGGTCCATTCTGGTTCTGCTTCCCATTCCTTGTCCTCTAGGAGTTTGCAGTCCGGGAAGTGGGTCTCGAGAAGGACTTTGCATGTTGCCGCCAGTTTCTTGGGACTGAAAACTAAACTGATGAAATGGGATTTTACTTGCATGGGATAGCCGACAAACTATTTTACTGTTTGGCAGAGAAATACCGGTGCGTGCACAAACGCGCGACGATGCCGCGGACGTGGCGACCATCTGATTATTTGTGTATTTTTTGGGTAACAATAAACGTAAACTATACACCTTTGCCCAAATCTTCAGCGATTACAGGCGCGATGTTTTCTGTGTCGAATTCACTTATTCATGATGTGGTTCTAAAAGTTTTGAACAGATTAGCTTATATCTATAAATTTTACGTGTGTGATACATATGTATTTTGGTAAGGATTTTCTCAAGCGCCTGCGGATATTTTGATGGCAGAAGTGTTGAAGGTGATTTGTGTCTACTTAGAGTAAGCTGCCCACTTATTAATCTATTGACATTATTTCCAGCTGTATAGCAGACTAAGTTTCACATATGTTTAATTCTGTGTATCATTTAGGTACCAAATACAAACTGACTCGCAGCTGAATTGATTCCCGACACCGTGAGATAATCCGTTAGATAAGTTTAGAAATCCCCTGCCAGACAGAATATTAAGTTCGAAACGTAATTTTAGCGTACGCGAGGGGTATTAGGTTCGAAGCCTGTGTGAGAGTGATGAGGCCTAGAACGTAGGTACATACTATATACTATAGTGTTGTTTATGTGTTGTTGTATGTTACTGTCTATGTGCATACCGCTACCAATTTGCACATTGATGATCCGTATTCTTTGCTGTGACACAATCTTCTGATACGTTCCGAAAAAAGATTTAAATAATATGGTAATACCGAACACAATGGCCGCTTCACAATTGTCGCCACATCTCCAACTACAGTTATTTTACCTATGATTTTTAATCACAGTATTCTTAATAATCATTTTTGTAAGGAATCACCATGAAGATGTGGCAAGATATTTTTAAATAAACGATACCTATCATTAAACACACCAAAGTTGTGTTTAAAATATTAATTTTTATATCGAGCAAGGCACACCAACGATATAATCATACAGTGAGCTCTTTCCTTTAATTTGCCGTATGTCATTTTGTCCCGGGATTCGATCCTTATTTAGCGACACTATCGGTACTGTACCTATTATTACACCCATACCGGTGTAATCATAGGTACAGTGTGTGTGTTCCTTTTTTCAAAATCAATGGTTTCAATTCCCGGCTAGAAATATTGATTTCCAGTTTTAGTTTTAATCAAAATCGAGCCCTCGACTTTTTGGCAACAAGGACAGGATACCAGGATAGTAACAATAGGTAGGTTTTTACTACTGCATAAATAGGTACATTTCTTATAAGCACGCACAACATTAATAGGAAAAGGTGAAGTATAAATTTTCTTTTTAATATTACAATTTTGGCAATAATATAAATTCCATCTATCTATTCTATACATATAATAAAATTGTAGAAAAGTGGTGTCTGTACAATGGAAATAAATTAAAAAAAAGTAGCAGGGTTTGTTATTATATCGATGCCGAACCCGAAATTGTTATTAGTTTTTTTTTGTCTGTTTGTCTGTTTGTCGGTTTGTCTGTTTGTCTGTGTGTTTGTGCACGCTAATATCAGAAACGGCTTATTCGATTTAGTTGCGGCTTTCACTAATATATTGTAGTAAGCTTCACTTAACATTTAGTGTTTATTTCATGTCGATCGGTTCATAAATAAAAAAGTTATATCAATTTAAAGAATCACGGCGAACATTTGTTTAGGTTGTACGTACACGCCTCGCGCCTGCGCGTCCGTGGCTATATAAAGCGCGCTGAGAGCCGGCGCCGCTGCCATCAGAACCGTTTCCTCCATAGGGTTTCAGGTGCTCCCTTCTATGTCCGTAACATGGACCTCCATGTCGATTTTAAAGTCCCCACAGTTCAGCAGCTCATGAAACGCCTCTCGATGCGGCCGCCTCCCGATACAGCCCGTCCCGCATCAGTAAAGTTCGCCGTCCACGGCATACCCTCATTGCCCCGACGATGCCACCACTCTCCTCCAGGAGAGTAACCCGGCCACCAGCACTGTTAGGAAACCCTATAGACACAGATTTCCGTCGTTCCGTCCCCGCCGTCGAGGCCCGTCGCGACGACCCTGTTCGTACCCATCCCCCCGACCCGTGCTCGAGCCAGCCCACGTTGCCGCTGAGCCAGTAGTTTTAAATACCCCCGATCCAGCTGTCCTTTGCTGTCCTCCCCCCAGTGACGCCCTAAGCCGAGGTCCGTACTCCACTGGGGGTGCCCGGGGTTAGCGTGTAGTCGCTTAGTTTGTAAGTTTATTTTAAGCCCTGCCTGGAGGGTATAATTCTTTTGTGGCATCCACAAGCAAGTCCGGTTAAGCAGTAGACAACCCTATGGTTGAACTGCGAGATGCACTTATCAAAAAAACAACTACAAACAACTACGTCTGTACATTGAATATATTTAAAAAAAAAATAATTGAGAGGGGGTTTAGACACAGTAATAGAGCACAAATCCAAAAAAAAAAACATTCTGACTGTTTGTCTTTATGTCTGTTCGTTTGTACACGCTAATCTTCGAAACTACTGGACGGATTTGGATGATTTTTTTTTTGGTTGTGTAGGTTTTAAATCTGGGCAACATATAGGCTATAATTTATCCAGGAAACTTGAACACCTGGTGCAGAACCGCAAAAGACCAGTTAAACTATAAGAGATACAAAAGTGGTACCATATCAAAAATTGTTCCACGTGATGACTATTTTCTGCTGAGAGAATAAATTTGAAGATCTGGAACACATGATGTGGAACTCCAAGAGCCCAGCTACACTATAACACATTATATAGGAAAGACGTCTTAGCAAATGTTGTTCAGCCTGATGAGCACTCTCTGATGACGTATAAAAATTGAAGATCTGGAACACCTGTTGTGGAATTCCAAGAGCCCAGCTACACTATAACATATACAGGAATGACGTTTTAGCAAAAGTTATTCGATCTGATGAGCACTTTCTGTTAACTTACAAAAATCGAAGATCTGGGACACCTGTTGTGGAACTCCAAGAGCCCAGCCACACCATAACACATATAGGAATGACATCTTGGCAAAAGTTGATCAGTCTGATGGTCATTTGCTATTGACTTAAAAAATCCAAGGTCAGAATCATCTGATGTGGAAATCAAAGCTTTCAATAATTTCACTGTATAATTATAAAATAACGTAAGCTGGGCGTACTTCCACGCGGTGAAGGCGGAAACAGTTTAGGACTGATTTTCGATGACGATGGTATATCATTGAAAATTTGACTCTACTGGCCAACACTCTTTTTATTTTATCAAATAAATATTCCTTCGGGCTTATGTTATTTGAGTGTTTAATTTCCTTTTCCATTTATCTTTGTGACACGGTAGCCTACCCGATAACGCTGGGGAGCAGTCACTTTGATTTTAATTGATCAGGTGTCTTCATTACAAAATTATTACAATGCCTAGAAACAAGTCAAATCTTTCCCAATGCTCCAAAGGAGCTAAAAGATTAAAGATCATAAGATCCCAAGAATCTACCACCGCCTGCGTTCTCACCGTATTTACGCATATACATCCAGGTCTCTAGAGACCAGTGAAGAATATGATACGCGACTGACCACTGATCATGAAAGTCATGCATTGTCTCGCGAGTCGGAGACGTTCACGGAAAGAGAATTACGCTTAAGTTCTCAGCGTATATACACATCGATTTCGAGGTCTCTAGAGACAAGTGCGGAACGTGATGCGCGACTGACCGCTGATCGTGATTCAAATCTTCGATTTTGTATATTCCGTTGCATAAGCAACAGGATCCGCGTACGAAGTCGCGGGCAGAAGCTAGTACATAATATAATTACCAAATAAGATAAGATTACAAAATTAAATTAAATAAAAATAATAGATACAAGCCGCCACATAGCATGAGCAAAATACCTACAACCATACGAAATCACAACAAAATGATCGCACAAAAAAATAAGTTTAAGTATCTGTTAAAAGCCGACCCAACATAGTTGGGAAAAGGCTAGGCAGATGATGATCTGTTAAAATATATAAAGAAGAACAAATATCGTAAGTACCTACCTATAATTTAAACATTGTAACAATATTTAGTTAAACTAAATTCAAATAAAATTATTTATTATTTATTTATTATTATACATAGGTATATAAATGTAAAGATGAAGATATAAATAAATAAATAAAATAATAAATAAAAAATTATTTCTCTTAATTACGTTAACGTGAAATTAAGGTTCAACACAATTATTCGATACTCTTAAATAAATATCAAATATTGAAAACATCTGAATCGCTAAAAAACATCAGCTGTTCCCAGACATTTTGACGAGTTATGCGAGCATAATATTATATGGAAACCTGACTTTTTTTGGCGATTTCAGATTTGATCCCAGTTATCCATATTGATGAGTACAATGGCCTCTTAAAATATTGCCAAAGAATTAAATTTCACCCTGATCCTATTGATAATTTAATGAGAAAATATCGATATTGTCATAATTTTAATTATATCGTTTTTTTTTTTTTGCCCATCCCTAGCGTCACCCGTTGACTGCGTACGTATTCCATGGTACCTACCGCGCAACTCGCCACGTGCTACCTCGTGCCGCCATTGTTATGCGAACTTATAATTTTGGGTTTTTGTTCCCAGCATTTATAAGACTGTGTTGAACTGTTAACTTTTGTTTTACATAAACGCACGCTCGTGCCCTCCACGCCAAGTTATACACTCGAGAGCAATGAATCCGGGTCACTTAAATAATCCTAAAAATCTCGGAAACTAAAAATGCTAGGTTAATGCAATAAATTGTATTTAATAGACAATGTAATACTCCTTAAATGAAGGTATTAAAACTTCTTAGTTATTGTAAAGTTATATCATAAAAAAATCAAATTTGAAAAAGGGCCACTTTCGAAGATGGAACTACGAAATTACAGCATTTGGTTTTGCTTTTGTTTGTAATCTGTCATTTATGTGGGTACATAAACCATGTTGATAGTGCTCTATATTCATTATTCAAGCTGAAATTATGTCGCTTACGCCTGAAGAATGCACCAGAATACTTACAATGCTGGAAACCGGCCGGAGTCAGCGCGATACAGCCAGGACTGTCGGTGTGTCGCTGTCAACAGTACAAAGAGTTCTCCGACGTTACGAAGAAACTGGTTCTAACCTACGCAGACCAGGAACGGGCAGAACCAGGTGTACCACAGCACGAGAAGACCGATACTTGGTGAACACCATGCTTCGAAATCGCTTTCTCACAGGAACTGAACTCACAAATCAGTTTCGACGCCTCGGAGGAAGTAACCCAAGTGCATGGACAGTAAGACGTCGGCTTGCTGAATCTAACTTAAAACCCCTTAGACCTGCAAACGGCCCTAAGCTGGAGCGTGGGCATCGTATTTCAAGACTAAGATATGCCCAGGGCCACGTAAATTGGAGTATTGAAGATTGGTCAAAAGTTATGTTCTCCGACGAATCAAAAATTATGCTCTACAAGCACGATGGAAGACACAGAGTGTATCGAAGACCAGGGGAAAGATTCAAGCAAGCATGCATCGAAGACAAAGTAGCCTACGGTGGTGGGTCTGTACTTGTGTGGGCCGGAATTTCTTCTGAAAGTCGCACAGAGCTGGTGATCATAGAAAACGGCTCTTTAACTAGCGTAAGATATGTGGAAGAAATCCTCAATGATCACGTTGGTCCATTTATGGTCAATTTAGGTGAGGATGCTATATTTATGCATGACAATGCCCGACCTCATACAGGTAGGATTGTGAATGACTACCTTCAAGAGATGAACATTACTCGTATGGAGTGGCCAGCGCGCAGCCCGGATATCAACCCGATCGAGCATGCTTGGGACGAGCTAGGCAGATGCGTAAAACAACGAAACCCTCCCCCAATCACGCTTCGTGAGCTCAAAATTGCTCTCACAGAGGAATGGGAGAATATTCCCCAAAATCGTATAAGGAACTTGGTGTACAGCATGCCAAACCGCGTAAACGCAGTAATGGAAGCACGAGGAGGCAATACGAAGTATTAAAATTCAAGAAAATCGTAATAAAGTTCAAAAATTTCATGTTTCCTATTTTTGTTTTAAGGAGAGATCAGCAGTTTTTTTCTTTAAGTAATTTTGTGTTAATAAAATGTATGGTGACTCATATTTTTTTTACTTTCATTTAAGGAGTATTACATTGTCTATTAAATACAATTTATTGCATTAACCTATCATTTTTAGTTTCCGAGATTTTTAACATTCTTTAAGTGACCCGGATTCATTGCTCTCGAGTGTATATGAATTTCCCTTTATCCATGGTGTCTCTTAATTTGTTTAATTCCATAAAATGCGTAAAAAAGTAATGATTTCAATGTTTATTTCGTTATAGTATTGTTGCCATTGTCACGTATATGTGATTATGGCGTTCAAAGGGTTAATACTGAGGTTAATACTGAGTCCTTTCCCTGTTGTATTCTCCCTCATAACTATGATGAAACTGAATTAATGTGTGCTGTACACGCGCCAAGTGTTTGGTACACTTGGCGCGTGGCGTGGCGTCGCGGAAGGTGCGGAGAACGGAACGCAGCCGCGCTCCCCGTTCGTCATCGCCGGCACCTTTAAAAGACGTGCGCCCACGCGGCGCGACCCTCTTTACTTCAATCAAGTCCAATCGACCCCGGGACCGGGAAGAACTTTTAAGTCGCGTGTTAAGGCCGCGCAGCCAACCCTTTTTGTAATTCTGCAATTCTAGCTGGAATTATATTATTATTATCTACCTGTTCATCCGTTTCATTTATCTCTCAAACATCTGCAGTATAATAATGTAGTTTACGTAAACGTCTAGACAGTGGTAGGCTACTAAATGACGTAGTTTACTTACATTGCAAACGTCTAGGCTGTAGTACGCTACTTACTATATTAAATCACAATTGCCATTCTTTGATAGTTGTATGAAATGGTTTTCACTCGTCAAATTGGCGTAAGTGTCAATTTGTTTAATGATAATATTTCCAGGTTCCGGCGAGGCGACCCGAGCCAAGGTATCTTACGAGCTGGCTGGCAGACTGCTGGGGTCCGACGAGGCAGCCAAAACCAAGCTGGCAGAAGACATAAACACCCTGGACTACACGGCGCAGCCCAAACCGAACGTTGAGAAGCCTGGTGAGTGAAGAGTTCTTGAAGCAGTGGAAGACAAGACAGGCCTCCAAAAGGTCTTCCTTCCACAGCTGATACGGCCTGTATTATTGGACGTCACTCAAGACTCAAGCTTTACTTGAAGCTAATTTCAACCAATCAAATGACTGGAAAATAGTTGTTAAGGCTACAACGCGTCACCCCGCAACGCATTAGTACATTTTCTAAGAACCAACGCTCGCTACTACGGAACGGCTCTTTTGTATGAAAATGCACTACAATGCGGCTAGCAGGTGCGCTCAAGTTCTTAGAGAGGTTCTGCAATACCGGAGGGTTATTATTGAAAAAGAAGTACACAATAATCTCTTTAGAAATATGCAGCTGTCTGAGTTGCCTGTTAAATATAAAAGAAAACACGAGAACAAAATGTTAAAAGTCTTAAATTTCGCCGGATGGAAAAACAATGACATTGTGAAAACGAATGAACTCAAACCTTACGATACTTGTTCGTCTGATACGTTAACGCAGTAATAACAGAGCAAAGTAAATTCAATCCCAATTTAAAATGTTCACAAAAGAATTTCAAGCAATAATTAATGTAAACAACAGCGCAAACAGTTCTCTCTTTAATGTAACAAGATGCGGGATTTTTTGAACACCGTCATTACACACGTCATAAGATCGGGACGCACTGGATGGGTTAACTGTGGCTGTTAAACGGCTCTCTTGAACTGAACTCAGTACCTCGTGGAGCTGTTCGTGGAGGAGTTCAACCTCAGACCACCATCCCTAGTTCTGCCACCAAGTAAAGTTGCTGTGTTCTAGTTTAAAGGGTATTTTTGGTACCTGTATCATAACAGGCACATGAGATGTTTCTGTTTAGTGTCTGGATCGGTTACGATTACTTGCCATCCAATAACATAAAAGAAACGCCGCGATTCACCAGGCCAGGACGATGCAAGTCCATATTATACTAACATGTATGACTCGGGCCCTGGTGCCCGGCGCCCGGTGCCCCGGGTGCCACACTGGTTGTGGGTCACGTCGGAAGTGGTGGCAGCTCTGTTACACGGTCGCAGTGAAAAGTAGCGAGTCGATTTTTTTATATTTTAATGTTGGTCAGGAAGTTAGGGATGTGTTATGTTTATATTCTGGATTCGTAAGGACTAAAATAGCAGTAGTTTGTAATATTAACATAAACTTATTATCATACAAAATAGACATATTAACATGTAAACCAAATAGCTAGTCCAATACTAGATCCATCATCGGATTCATTAATTCCCATTTTATATGTCTTCCAGGCATATCGCTAACAGGAGGCGCCAAACAAAACATGCCCTCGCTCTCCAAGTTGCTGAAAATAACTGAACAAGAGACAAAGGTAAAGTTTACACATAGCATGAATAATGTAATTGCTCATTATCAATATAGGGACAATAAACTATTCAATGACGACTTTATTAGAAGTTTGGCGGACATTAAAAGCCGTCATCGCCAATCGTCAGGTGAGTAACTTTAACTAAAGAACAAATAATTAGGATGGTTTGACGTCATAGGTACGAAAACTGACAAATCGCAATTTTTATTTCGAAAATATACCTAAAAGCCGTCCCTAATTTAACACACAACAGCATTGAATACTTTCGCCTCAAATCAACATTGCCGTTATAGAAGATGAAAGTACCAAGAACGCCGAGGTAATGTGACAATTGATTATTTTATTTTATTGTTTTTCTTTCTAATTTGGCCCTAAAAATATAAAAAAAAAGGTTGGTATCATCAAAATTGTAAATATCTGAGAAGCTGCCTGTAACAAGCCTACATCAATCGGTTCCAATAATATGACCACGATGGTTTTATGACTTATGTCACTCTCAATCTGCAAACTGCCAATTAAATATTCGTATATAATCCACGCCTTGGCAAAGCAAACAATAACACTGACTACTTCTACTAAGATAAGCTGATTTGTTTCTTAGCTGCAAGCGAACAACAAGTATCTTATGATGCAATAAATGGAATGAAATTGCCGCAGCAAAACTGTGAGCAGTAGGTCTATTGTGAGCAGTAGGTCTATTGTGAACAGTAGGTTTATTGTGAGCAGTAGGTCTATTGTGAGCAGTAGGTCTATAAATTGTGAGCAGTAGGTCTATTGTGAGCAGTAGGTCTATTGTGAGTAGTGTTGCCCAAAATCGGTCTTGGTCTTGCAGTCTTGGTCTTGTTCTTGCATTTTCGCAAGACCAAGACCAAGACCAAGACCACCTTATTGTAGCAAGAACAAGACCAAGACTGAACCCTGCAAGACTTGAGCAAGACAAGACTTAAGCCTGCAAGACTCTTGCGTCTTGCAGTTAAGACAAACTGAAATTTGGGCGTTATTAAGAAGTTACCTATTTGGTTTCAATCCCGATTTTGATAGACGTTCCCCAGTGTCAAAACCGGTATCGTCATAACACTAAACTAAGGGCTGCAGTTGTATCTGCAGTTGGCAACGTGCCGCTCGTCTGAAAGAACCCTAAAAGGTATTGTATTGATTAGGTAGGTACTTATTATATTTCAACTATTTATTAAGTAGGTAGCGTGTTAATACTCACAAATCTGTTCCCATCATCCCATGTGATTAAATGTACCTGGAATAACTTTCTAGCAAAGTTCATACCTTGTAGGTATCTACCTATAATAATATATATTATGCTTGTTTATGTCTAATGTGCAGATCTAACGTTAGTCGGTTGGTATGTGCTTAAAATTATAGCCAACAAAATTATATAAACATTATGTAGGTACCTACTTATGTTTCAAAGTTTATATTATTCTTCTTATTCAGCAAAATTTAAAACTAACAGCGAGTCGAGTAGGTCTAGTAACAGAACTTTATCGTTAAAGAATTAAGGTCAAGGTTGATTGGGATAATGTGACGTTCCGCGAATAAACTGTTGGTCGGTCGGTGTATTATATACCTACTTATTTGATAATTTACCGACAAAGACGCCGCGGTTTGCAACAAGTGTATCACAGCATTTGACACTGTTTGAGCGCCGCATTCGCCGACAAAGAGTACAAAATTGTTACCTATTTTGGTAGGGTTGGTACAGGAGGATACAATTAAATGACCTTGAAGATGTCTCAGCAGTAGGTAGGTATAAATTGAATGCTTTGAGTTTCTTGTATAATTACATTCTCACACTGGCTCGAATTCGAACACTACAGCGTTTAAAGCTGTCGGGCGAGATGATAATTAATAACTAAGTAGGTACCCTACCAGTACCCTACGTAGCAAAGCGCGCCAGACACGAGTACGACAAATTGCCAAAAAAAATTTCCTACGCACACTGTAATGAAATCTGCAAATCTCAACACGATACGCACTTCCTTATTTTGGCCGCATAGGTAGGCTTTGCCTGTAGTCTTCTATTATTGGTTGATTAATATTGTACATCGGTGAATGCTCCAGGATATCCCGCGAAATTCAATTTTTCTTATTTTTTTTTGCAATTTGCAGGCCAGTGCTAGATTGTTTGTTGATTAAAATATTATTCGCGCTGTAAGACGACGCTGGTCGAGGAATTATTTAAAAAAAGAAAACGACTTTTTCAAAGTCAAACTCATTCTAAACTAACGTGTTCAATAAATAGCAATAGGCTAATAGGTATTTGCAAGACTTGCAAGACTTGCGAGACTCTTGCTGCAAGACCAAGACCAAGACCAAGACTGAGAGCGCAATACCAAGACCAAGACCAAGACCAGGTGTATTGACGCAAGACCAAGACCAAGACTGGCCTAAGTCTCGTCTTGGTCTTGCATTTGGGCAACACTAATTGTGAGCAGTAGGTCTTTTTGTGAGCAGTAGGTCTATTGTGAGCAGTAGGTCTATTGTGAGCAGTAGGTCTATTGTGAGCAGTAGGTCTATTGTGAGCAGTAGGTCTATTGTGAGCAGTAGGTCTATTGTGAGCAGTAGGTCTATTGTGAGCAGTAGGTCTATTGTGAGCAGTAGGTCTATTGTGAGCAGTAGGTCTATTCTGTAATCATTTCACCGTGAGAACTTAGGTGAAGTGAGCTGGCATTTCAGCTGATGCTAGTGCAGCTCGCTTTACCTTGGCAATAGAGTAAATTATACTATTTGCCTAGATTGAAGGAGGCTGCCCTTCAATCTAGGCAAAGAAATCTGGATAATCCTGGTCCTGGCTGTTTTGGTTCTAGCTAGACTTACTTTTCCACTTTGTTGTTACGCGGGCCCGGTGCCAATTTCGAGGCAGTCTGTGCTGGTCACGCACATGATTTCCGAATTGTTAATCTTCAAGCCCTCCTTCAGTGACCTATCATAAAGCTCTTTGATCATGTCTTTGAGACTTCCAACAATGCCAGCAAGCACGATGCCATCCGTGACTCAGTAATGACTCTGTGACTCCGGCTGTATGAAAACCTAAAATAAATTCGATTATAGTTGGCGTTTCTTGGCGTAGTTGGATTTAAGTTTGTTACTTTCTTTAAAAAATATAAGTATAAAGATCATTCGATCATAGTAATATGGGTAGATTTTATAAATTTTGTGATTATTTTCATAAAAGTTCGTTAAATTCGGATAATCCGAATTTGACCAAAAATCGTTCTTAAAATTTAGATTTCCATTCCCTACTATAAGCCGACTTTACCTTATTTTTCACGGTAACATTGTTAGAGGATAGATTTATAGTTCGTAGACACTAAAGCAGTCACTTGTTCTGCAGATTGAAGACACTGGTTGACCGGTTGACTTAATCAATTTATAGTTCGTAGACACTAAAGCAGTCACTTGTTCTGCAGATTGAAGACACTGGTTGACCGGTTGACTTAATCAATTTATAGTTCGTAGACACTAAAGCAGTCACTTGTTCTGCAGATTGAAGACACTGGTTGACCGGTTGACTTAATCAATTTATAGTTCGTAGACACTAAAGCAGTCACTTGTTCTGCAGATTGAAGACACTGGTTGACCGGTTGACTTAATCAATTTATAGTTCGTAGACACTAAAGCAGTCACTTGTTCTGCAGATTGAAGACACTGGTTGACCGGTTGACTTAATCAATTTATAGTTCGTAGACACTAAAGCAGTCACTTGTTCTGCAGATTGAAGACACTGGTTGACCGGTTGACTTAATCAATTTATAGTTCGTAGACACTAAAGCAGTCACTTGTTCTGCAGATTGAAGACACTGGTTGACCGGTTGACTTAATCAATTTATAGTTCGTAGACACTAAAGCAGTCACTTGTTCTGCAGATTGAAGACACTGGTTGACCGGTTGACTTAATCAATTTATAGTTCGTAGACACTAAAGCAGTCACTTGTTCTGCAGATTGAAGACACTGGTTGACCGGTTGACTTAATCAATTTATAGTTCGTAGACACTAAAGCAGTCACTTGTTCTGCAGATTGAAGACACTGGTTGACCGGTTGACTTAATCAATTTATAGTTCGTAGACACTAAAGCAGTCACGTGTTCTGCAGATTGCATGAATAGTTTAAAAAAAGTCTAGTGCTTACTGTCTTCAAGAGCAAAATGTTAGCGTTCAGTATTATCCGCTATGTTAACCCCAAGACGTTAGCCGTAAGCTTTTGGCCATGGCGCACCGATAGAATTTCATTATCATGGGTTTCATCTTTCATTAATGTTAAGGAACAGGTGAAAGTTATGAGTCAAGAAGTATGACTGAGCCTGCAGCGCCAACCACAAACAAATTAGAATTATGGCTGGAGTATCATCATAATTATGATTATGATGACTGAAAAATACTTGTACATACGTTGGCACTCCCAGAATGATCCTCAATGTAGCATCCCTGCACCTTGTGGCTGTCACGCTTGTTTGTTCCTGCCAGGGTCGCTTCGCCGTCGCACACGCGCCGATCAAGACTGGCGACGTCCTACTGGTAGACCCCCCATACGCCGCATGTCTACTCGCTGACTTTTATGGTACGCACTGCTTGCATTGTTTCAAGAGGTAAGATACTTTTCTAGTGTCTTAGCCTGAATGTTCGCAAGATATCGAATGTTCCCTAATGTTTCAGACTGGACGATTGCGAGAACGAGGCCCCCGTGTGGTGTCCGAAGTGCTCAGGAGTCGCCTTCTGCAGCGTTGTGTGTAGAGACGCCGCTGTGTCTACGTATCATTCTTTTGAGTGCCAGTTCTTAGATCTTTTTATAGGTGAGGAAATTGCATCATATGAAATAACATCTATACGTATGCATAGCGAAATCAAAAGTGTAGGTATTTGAGATATTAAGCAATTTTTTCTGGGAACAATGCTAATACCGATAATTTAAATTTAGATTTTTTCTCCGTTTGAATGTTTGTTCACAAATATTCTACCAGATAGATTTTGTTCAAATTTTGCATAGATATTTCCTTTAAGTCTCGTAAATAATCACGCTATTTGCTATGAACAATATTTCAATTGATCATATTTTTCTATAGTTTACTGCAAAAGAAAAATAGATGTATTTGTCACACAAACACGTGCATGCTGACTGCCTGTTATTCAACAGGAATAATCTGGCAGAATTCAACAATCAGTGTTTCCGTGTTGTGCCAATAACTAGTATACGTAGGAACGCAGGTGTTAATTTATTCACTAAAAACTAGAGCATTTAACTTCGAATGAGTGTAGACTTCAAAACGAGCTGCTTTATCACGTGGACAATTGTACGCGGCTTGCTCTCGCGTCACTTTATCTCGTGGAGTTTATAAGTGCTAACACTTCTATTTGTTTCCCAGGTTCCGGCATGTCAGTACTAAGTCACATAGCATTACGTATGGTGACACAAGCAGGGCTCGACACTAGTCTATCAATACACTCTAAATATATCAACAATGAAGTCAAAACAGTGGAGGGGGCAGTTCTTAACGACATCGAAGGAGTCGCCAAGAAATCTAAAATAAAAAGCAGAAAGGAAAGACTTAACAGATCTAAAAAAGGTATCAAAAGTTTCACAGAAAAGAACTTTAAAGAAGATGAGGAAGAAGGTAAAGCTGACGATAAAATGAGTATGGAAGAGAAGCTGGAGCTTAGAGCAGCTCAAATATACGCGCTTTGTTGTCACTCAGCGGAGAGGAAAGGAAGCGATTACTTGAAAAGGATAGTTATGTCGTTGTTTTTGACGGAATGTCTGAAGAAAGCAGGTTTCTTTAAGAAATGTAAAGAAGAAGATGTGAATAAGGGTGAGTGAACTAAAGTATTTATAGAAATTCGAATCTCTTTATAGTAGAGCGGTTCAAACTTGCTCCAACTTTGTCTGGGGAATTATTGTAGTTACGTAATAAGAAAGATAATTTATGCAGAACTACAATTACTTGTATAGCTTTAAACTAACTCCAATCAATTAAAATCTGGGTCTTTGACTCAACTTTGTGGTCCTTACAGAATACAAAGTACTTTAATGATCTGAATTTAATCTTGAATTAGGTACTTAACAGCAGTCATTTTGTTGTGCCTTAAACCAACTGTAAACAGTATAGAAACGTGCGGAAAAAAACATTGAAAAAAGTTGTTTAAAGCATAGCACAGTCGCTTGACGCAAGTCGCGACACAAGAAGCGCAGCTTGAGGTCTGAATGAGAATTAAAAGTACTGTCTAACATAAAAGTATCCTTCCAGCACATCAATCTATCGTGGAGCTGATCGTGCGCAACCTGCTGCTGCTACAGTTCAACGCGCACGAGATGTACGAGACCGTGCGTGGTGCTCACACGTTCAGCGGCTCCAAGCCACTCTACATCGCTGTGGGGATCTTCCCCATCGGGGCGCTGTTCAACCATGAGTGCTACCCCAGCGTGGCCAGGTGACAACTTGACAATATCTAGATACCTAATTGTACATCACACTTTCAACCTAATCACAATCCGAAAGATATCAAAGGAAATTGCTAGTCCATTTGTTTTTATGCTTGAAAGAACTTCTCCGCTCATCAACCTACATAACGCAAAGAATTTTGTTGAACTATAAAATAGAAGGCCATATAACCCTGGTGCCATGGTATTGCCCCGCTGTAGTTTGGCACTAGGACGTGGTGAAGGTCGGGCGTTATACGTACTTTCTTTCAAGTAATTTTTAGCATTTAAATAATGATAGTTGAAGGATTCCAGACATGTTAATCGAGTCCGTTAACTCAGTAGCTTTTTGTTTCACTTTCAAATGGATAAAGTTGTGGGCCTAGAACTGGAACTACATTCAAAATATCATCTATCACGTTTAGAAAGCATGAAATCAAAAGACAAAATCGTGAATTCAAATTAGGCTTTTTTTAGGGTGGAAAATCATCAAATGACACCTCCCGCTCTGGTTGCAGCGGAAGGGTGTGTCAGGCTTTTACTGACTAAAACCCATTCATGTTCCTTCCTTAGCCCTTTATGTTCCGGGGTAGCGGTAACACTTTCGGACAATCCCGCTGAGCCGGCAGGCTTCGGCCCTAATGCCGTTTGATGTACGCGCCATCCGGCATGGGCCTGGTCCAAGCCGGACGGTGAGTTACCCATTACTCACTGTCCGCAGTCCCGCGCCATGCGTGCCTGGGAGCCGTCACTGGGCTGCTGACGCCCGGAGCGTCTCCCGCGGCGGTTGGAACTTGAGGCTCTGTTCCTCATCCATCCCGCCACCTCCTTCCACCCTAATTCAAATTAGGCTGCAAGTCAACAGTAATAAAACTTGGCCCCCCAAAAGGCTCGTCCAAATAGGCTAAGACCCTCGTATTGCCTTTGTTTCTCCAGATTCTTCGAAGGTCGGAACATCGTGCTCCGTGCGACACGCCCCGTGTCTCCTGGCGAGATGGTGGCAGAGAACTACGGCCCCCACTTCATGATGCGGAACTTGAAGGAACGCCAGAGGTCACTGGCCTCGCGCTATTGGTTCAGATGTGACTGCATAGCCTGCAAGGAGGACTGGCCTACGTTAAAGCTCATGAGCGGAGATACTCCGCCCTATATCAGGTACACCAGACAGGTTTTAGGAGCTCAAGGATAATCCCAAGATTCATAAACCGTTAATTTCCTGATCATTGCATGCATTTAATGAGAATCGTCAAAGTTTTTTCTCGAAAAATAGTCATGGCTGGGATTTGAAAGCCCTGGTGGCAGAACCACATACAAATAAAGTATACACATTGAGGTGATCATTACAAGCCGATTGCTTCAGTTTAGTAAGTGACACACTTAACATGGGAAGTAAGTGAACATTGATATTTTCACGTAGCATTTAATCTGACACAAAGGAATACGAAACCATGCTTTTTGAATCTATAATTTTAGTGTTCAACGATATTTCTCCTGACCCAGGTGCCCAAACATTGCCTGTCCGGGCAAGTTCCGAGCAAACTTGCAGTGTTTGCCCAACCGCTGCGCCAAGTGCTCTACACCCATCAGTAGAGAATTGGCCAAGATCAACATGGAGACCGTCAACCAATGTGTCAAGCAGTATCAGGTGAACAGTCATTGTCACGCCAGGTTACCATTATAGGATATCTTTACATCATATTCCACCCCAGAAATGTTGTCTCTTACCGAGATTTTGTATTGACAGTGAATCAATCAATGCAATTAGTGCCTTATCTATAACACATTTTGCTAGGATGACTCACAAAAATTCTTCCTTTCCTAGTCCTTCTACTTTGAACTGGTTTTAGCCCATGGCACCATAACTTTACGGCCAATTTTATGACTATCACATCTAACGGTTTGGCGTCACATTACGCAGCAATGACTGCTCCCGCTCTGGGTGGAGCGGAAGGGAGTGTCAGACTCTTACTGACTAAAACCCATCCATGTTCCTTCCGTAGCCCTTTATGTTCCGGGATAGCGGTAACTCTTTCGGACAATCCCGCTTACCCGGCAGGCTTGGCCCTGGGGGGCCCCTTCATATGATGACATCTCTTTGAGGCGCGCGTGGAACATATACGCGCCGTACGGCACGGGTCTGGTGCTGATCGGACGGTGAGTCACCCATTACTCACCGCCCGCAGGCCCGCGCCTACGGTGGCCGGGAGTCGCCACGTGGCTCCCGACGCCCGGGGCTGAATAACCCTGACGAACGGATATAAATTGTCATTACAACCGCGAGCAAAGTTAAGGCAAAATCTACTCGTTAATTGTTCCGAGCGATTTAAAGAACTAAATGACTCATGAAAATTTATGAAAATGCTACCATTTTAAAGGCATTAAAATGAAACCGATATTACAAACGGTATCCCGGATCAAGTAAAGGAGTAAGGCAAAAAGGGGGAATAAGGGCTATCGTTTTGTCCAGAGGTAAACTAGTTTTTTTTTACTCATTGGAGAATTTATTTTACTCAGGGGTGAACTAGTTGTTTTTACTCATGGGTGAATTTATTTTACTCATAGAATCGAACTAGTTAAATTAGGTTAGTTGTTTGTGAAATAAACAATACGGAAAACGTTGATTGTAAACTAAAAATTTGTCAATTGTTGTTGGAGAAACTTTAGTCAACCGGCTACGCCTGTAAGACACTCCCTACGAAGTTAAAAAATTGGAGTATTATTTTTAAAGGCGTTTACTACATTTAAATAATTTTTTGTACACTAAATACATTACTCACTTATTTTTAACAACGTAATACTTAGCTGTAGGCAACCGGTACAATATGGCAGATTTATCAAATTATCACCTACTCAAGCGTAACTGCAATGTTATTCAATAAGAGATTGCTATTTTTTTTCAGCCACAAAAATATTGATATATAACTCCGTTGTCGATACCTTTATTGCCGTGATAGTTGCAGTTTCATCATTGTAAAACATTGAGAGAAGCAAACGGGAAGTAATTAATAGCCACTGTGAATTTCAATTATTCTATTTACCAGAATTTATCAGAATGACTTCTAGAATACGATGGGAGCAATTGTTGATAGGAATCAAATAGAAGCAATAGAAAAACAATTCTTATGCATAAATACAACGTTAAATACGCCTAGCAATGTTCATCTTGGCGGACACGTTAGATGAGCATCGTAGTATGTACGCGACTAATTAATCTGGCCGATAGACTCACATTTCGAGATTTCAAATATCTCTCCATTTAATAAGTCCACTTCCGTCCTAGGAAGGTGCCAAGTTAATGGATGAGGAGCGAACACAAGAAGCGATCACTGCGATGTGTGGAGCCATTGATCTGTACCACGAGATCGCTAGGCCGCCGCACCGCGACACCCACCTCGCGCAGGAAGCGCTGCGGTCTTGCTTCGCGACAGCCGGTAATATCCACGTGGTACGGGGGGACCTGGAGCCAGATGCTGACAGCAAAACCAAAGACTCATCAAAGGCAGATTGATTGTGACTTCTAGATACCGATTGATTACGGAAGATCGTACATTGTCAATCTAAATCATAGGTGTTCGAGCTTAGATCGCGATCGAGATGATCTGTACAGGATGCGTGTGTATAAACGCACGTGATGTGATCCCAGGAGCATGATGTGAATGAATTGTGGTTGGTAGAAACGTTCCGGTTATTGAGGATATTGTAGCAACGAATGAGGATTTAAATTTGTTTTATTTAATGTGTTATTTGTTTCAATTATGTTTTTATGTTAATAATAATAAAATAAAAAAACAAAATAACTTTACCTATTTTTTATTTCATGTCTATTTCATGTTTCAATTTAGAACAAAACAGGTTATTATTTACAGTATCACTGACACAAGAGAAGCTGCTTCCAAACATTTGGCACAGAGCGCTGCAATCTTTAGTAAATGCCATCAAATAACAATACCCAGTTCCCTGCCTAAGCCCACACAATATAAAAATAGGACAATTAACTGCGGGGATAAAACCTCATTTGGTGCTTTGTTTTAGTCTTGAAATGTATGTGAGTCCTCCCGGGCGGAGGGGCGCGCTCCAGAGAGTTCTCTTTAGAACTTTTATTTCGAGGGTGAAGTAGATACGAAGGACTAAAATATTGACTAAACCGTATTTCAAACTAGCCAAATGATTTGTTAACTGGACTGTACTGGTTATGGCTGCTATCACTAACACCGCGTACGCACCACATACAATAGACAATTAGCTACTTTTATCAGGTTTTAATAATGCTTTAAAGATATTTAAAATACATTATGCCACTTAGTACGTCTTGAAAGCAATTTGTGCATTTCGAAACTTTTGATTGAAATTTAAAAGGTATAGACCGTATGAGCTTTATCGCTTCGCAAAATCTCACTTCCCAAGAACACAGTTCTCCTGGCGAGGATGACAACAGAACCAACTCTTCTTCAGAACACCGATTCAAATCGTAGTTCTACTATTTTCTTCTGTGTCCTCAAAGTGTATTAATTATCAAAGAAGGATTTACAGGTACACTCCTGCATATCGTTGTCGCCTTCTCCGTCACCAGTGCTGGAGACTGTCCTCCTGAGGGTGTCCACTTGTCCTTGAAGCCCAATAATGCGGAGCTGCGCCTGCTCGAAGTTGTCATTCAGGCGTCTTATCTGGCACTGCATGCGACATTGCAACTGAGGTGGATTAAAGAAAAGATCATGTTAGAATCTGCTTTAATAGATTGCACAGATAACGACGTTTCTTGGGAATTATGACTTAGTAGATTGCGGGCCGTATTGTCAAAATAATCTAATTCAGATAATTTATTATTACGTCAATTAATTCAGAATGACATACGCGGCATACTACACGCTCATATAAAGTATGAGGTCATGCTCATGCTTTCGCAAAACCTGCCTGTCCGGGTTCTGTTGCTTGCCAGTTTACTTTCAGAGCTAGCGACGTGATTGAACATAAATACTTACTTCTTCGCGGTCTTTTTCAGCGGTCTTTACTTGAGCTCTGGTGGCAGCTAGCTGTCTTTCCAATTCCGCTATTGTTGTCTGCATACATCTGAAACAAAATTAAAAATACATGGTAAGTAACATCACGTGTGTGCATTACCACAACCAGTCAACGACCACATGTTACTTAAAAAGTATACATTTTGTGCATTCTTTTTCTGGCATCCAGAGATAGAAGGTCAGGCATAGCCAGTGTGCGGGCTTCACACTGAAACGGTGTCAAGGCTGGACCAATGATGGTACCTCATTTCGGCAGATTGTTTCTATAGCAGCAGCGGTTACTACAGTGGATTTTTGCACGAGCATCATCAGCCACAAGCCATTTTCCAACTATGTTGAAGTTGGCTTCCAGTCTAACCGGATGCAGTTGAATACCAGTACTTTACGAGATGAGCGAATTTCCTGACCTCTTCCTAGGTAACATGACACTCTATGGTTAAGAATACTTGTCAGATTTTCAGGTTTCTGACTACCACGTAACGACTGTCAAAGTTCTACAAAATAAATGACAATCTTATCTCCACGAGAATGCAGAGTTACAAACTATAAATAGTCATAGAGGCCGCTAGTACAGCTCCTGCTAGCTCCTGCTAGACCAGCACTCACTTGCGAATAGTTTCGGTGCGCTCGTTCGCTCGCTGCAGAGCGCGCGCCGCCTCGTCGCGAGCGCGGTCCAGCTCGCCGCCGATCTGCGCGCACTCGTGCATCTTCTCCTGCAGACGCTTCTCATTGGCCAGCACCGACTCCTCCATGTGGATCACATTCGCTCTACGAATTGAAAACAATTATAATTGTTCGTATCGTTGTCCCGCTACAGGTCAAGGCTACGTCTCATATTGAGAAGGTCGGACATTTGATCACCGTATTTGCTGAAGACAAACTGGCAATATTTGAATATTTTTAAAAGGAAACCGAATCATTAGCTTTTAAGTTTGGAATAGTAAAACCGTTTCATATTGTCCAGCGTCATGAAAGAAGAGTTAAGTGTTTGTGCTACCGATATGTTCTTTAAAGAAACCCTATTCACAATAAAAGTAATAGTTGGAACAAGATGCGCTGAATACCAGATCACTAAAACTTGAATAAAAACAAACTCATTCGCATCCACTAAACTTTTTCTGCAGCGACAATGACTGTACTCACTTGAGCCGTTCGATCTCTGCTTTGAGCGACATATTGGTCTCTGTGAGCTGCGATATCCTCTGCTGCAGAAGTTGCAGTTGCTTATCATCCGTGACTTTCTCCTGCTTCTCTGTCGGCTTCATACTATTGTGCAGCAGCATGTGTACCTGGGAGAACAAAAATACATAAGACCTATTTAACCAACATTTAATTTTAATTGGCTTCGAATATTTCAGAAACGATGAATACTAATCACAGATTCATCCGAATGCTAATTTCGGTATTGTAGATAGGTATTCTATCTATAATATGTATGTATTTACAAAAAAAAATGTATATAAGTAGTTTATCAGCCATCTCGTTACCATAACACAAGCATTAGGTTGCTTAGCTTGGGACGATATAGCGTTGTGTGAAATGTCCAAGGATATTATTATTATTATTCCCATTGCAAAAAAATTTGCACCAATTGCGTTACACACTTTTAATTATAATTCGAAGGATTTTGTTCATCAATTTTTTTACTCAGACGGCGCCACGTTACCTTCTCCCTCGCACAGTTCAGTTCCCTGGCGAGCTGCTCGGCGTTGTGCTCGGCCAGCGCCTGCGTCTGCTGTGCGTCCTTCAGCCTCATCTGGGTCGCCTTCAACAGATCCGGGATCGGGGCCAGCTCTTGAAGCTTCTCTTGGAATTTCAGCTGATGAAAAATGCATCAAGATTTCATACAAGTCTGGTTAATTTTCTCCCTAGATCAGTTGACTATAAAAACAGTTGACGCGTTATATATTTTTTTCTACATATATCTGAATTAGATATATTTTCCAAATGTGTATTAAAAGTGCGACTAAACTTTGAGTACAACAAAGTACTTAACATGTAATCCGCGCAACACTTTTGATTCACGTCTTAAACAAAGAACTTACAAACATTGTTACATTAATCCAACGTTACGAAAAGTTAGCTTTCACCGGAAGGCGACACTTCGACAATTAACTTTGGAGTTAATTTTAGTTATTGCACAAACGAATTTTGGACTATCAATTCTGGAGATAATTTTTTTTAAGTCTGTGTTCCAGAGATAGCCGCGTTCAAATAAACAAAAAAACTCACCTTCAGCGTTATTAAATATAATAATTATGCATAGGTAAGTTCGCGTCATTTCAAAAAGATCTGTAGGTATGTGATTATCCATACAGCAGTATAGCATACGTATCATAGTGACAAGTTCAGATCGCACTGAGAGGGACTGTGGATACTATACCTTGACTTTTTGTATCTCAAGATTGATTTGTTCGCTGATTCTACTGTTGTCCATGTCCATCATATCCATTTGCCGGCGTTGCTCTTCGACTAGTTGCTGTGCTTGCAGGTACTGAGGAAAGAACAGAGTTCTAGGCAATACGACAACCATAGGTGCTGCATATGCCTTACAATGTTAAACAAGATTTTAAATACCAGCCGAGCGCCCGATGGTACTTCCCATCAAAACATCCGCTCTATTCAACACCCTTAGAACATGAATGTTAAAAAATCGTTCCATAGTGTTTATTTTAGTTTTATTTTTAATGGTTTAGGTTGTGAATTTATGAATTTTATTAACGATCGAAAGACGATGTTTTTTTATAAAAGATGATTCGATCTACTCCTTACCTTGACCCTATAATCCTGCAGTTGATCATTCTGCTCCTTCATCAACGTCCTTAGTTCGTCTATTTCCTCCCTGGCTTCTCTGTAGCACTGCTTCAACGACCTCACGCTGATCTCCTGCTCGAAG
Organism: Hyppa rectilinea; assembly: GCA_951799385.1. NCBI lineage: Eukaryota > Metazoa > Arthropoda > Insecta > Lepidoptera > Noctuidae > Hyppa > Hyppa rectilinea. The sequence goes on along the minus strand of OX637300.1, from coordinate 32,409,402 downwards.
GCCTGTTCCTTAGTCCCGAGCAACATGTTGGTGTGGGTCGCGAGGCCTTCGAACTTCATCTCCAACTCTCTCAGCTTGTTCTGAACCTCTCGATGCTGACACCTCTCTTTCTCCAGCTCTTCCTTCTTCCGGAGCAGGTCTGCTCGGAGTAACGCACACTGCACAATAATAGTGTCTTAGTAATCATTGTTTTTTGCAAAGTCTTGAATCGCATAAGATAAATTCGAGGGATACCCGGCCTGTCTGTAGCTAAGGTGTTAAGAAGTATACAAAAACACTACTTGAAACAAAAGGCGCTATCAGACAGTTAAATTGTTTTCACAGACGTGGAGATGACCTGCACCTACCTACCTTTATAAAGTCTTCGCAATACATTATGAACACTCTGATGTTAAACAAAAGTTTGTTTGTTTTAAATAGTAACGATGAAACTATTTCCTGCCTGCCACGCCAAAACTGGGAAGAATTTGAAAACCCCAATAATCAAATTATATATTTTGCGTTAGTCATTACTCACGCGGATGAAACCGCGGGGCACAGCTAGTTCATACTAATAATAGATAATCATGTTGAATTATTTATTGTCCTTGAGTCACTAGTACCTACACAGATCGAGCATTTTTTAAAGACGGGTTGTTTTGGACCATCCTGCATCCCCCAAAACCACAAAGCACAAAGCACAAACCCAAACAGCAAAGCATTAGATAGAAAAACGTACATTAGTTATTTCTATGACATTTTGAAAAATTATAATATACACAGTTCACCGATGTACCGAAAATAATACGCGGTCAAGTTAATACTTACTCCGAACAAGTTTCGGCGTATATTATTTAAGTAGATCTAAGATAAACGTGAAAACCGACCGACCGATGTGGGTGTTGTATTTTAAAGCCAATTGAAGACCCAAGTCAAGATTTTAACATATCAGGGCTTGTCGATAGGGATCAAATAGTTTCGAGGAAAATGTATACTTAGGCTTTGTTTACAATACATCTAGAGAGATACTGTTGTATGCGATACCTCGGCAACTTTAAGCTTGAAGTTCTCTTCTGTCTGTCGTAGCTGATATGTTAGTTTCACTACTTCTTTCTCAGCGGGAGTCTGTGGTGATAAAAGATAATTAATTAAATTGTAAGAAGTCAAAACAACGCCTAGGAGCTAAGAGATTGGACAACAGGTGTAAGTCGTAAATTGAGCCAAAGGCAGAATATACTTAAACGCCACGATGTTATGATTGATTTAGATGTGGCAAGAAATGGACTTGACTCGATGTCATTGATGGCGAGTGTGATGAATCATTACCGGTGGTGCGTTAGGATTGCATGGTGCAGGACACGGTGGGCAGACACCACACTGTGAAGAAAAACGAAGACAGGTCAGATAACTGAATCAAACGCCAAATTAACAACGGCAATGAATTTCAGCACAGAAACGTTACTTACAGCTCTCGCCATAGGCGGCACTGGTGGCCCGGGCTAGAAGCAAAAAGCAAATATATATCATACAGCTGTATGCGTGTGCAACACGACGTATATAACACTCAAATCATAAGCCTCACTCGAGCACAAGCATCAAGCAGTTTCCCGCGACTTTCATCGTTGGACAATAGGGGCCGGCGCCTCGTTTTCAGCCTAGCGTTTCGATCGTTGCTCAAATTCATATCAGGTTTACGTTTTGATGATAAATATAACGTTCCAAATTGTTTTAAAGATCAGATTTAAAAACTAAAAAACAAAGTCACAAATATATGAATCTACCTTTATGTCGTAGAAAACAAATGATTAATTAGGGCCGCTTGGAAAACACAACCAAAGAGTTAGAAAAACAAAACTAGAAAGAAATTGGTGTCAAAGACCAACCTACTGCCATTCATCGGACTAGTTATAAACTCCAGACATCGAGATAGAGCTGAAATCTTTAAAATAAAGATTCATTAATATACTGTGCTTAGAATACGCAAAGTTACCGGTTGGTCGAAGCAAGTGTTGGGGCCCGCGGGGCCCGAGCCCCGGCACGGGGTCATCGCTGCATTCTTAACCTGTTGCATATCCATCTTCACGTGACGAACCTCTAGCTCCAATCCAACTAATTGTTTTTCCTGGAACAGTAATTAAAATAGTATAAAACCCGCGGCAAAATTGATAGTTCCCACGCCTGTGAACTATACTAAAACAAGTGTATTAGGTAACAGACTACTAACTAATTCTTCTGTAGAACTCTTATAATTCTCTAATTTGGTAATAAGCTCCTCCGCATGAGCAGCATCGACAGACGATTCGCTCTGAAAAATTACAAAATCTCAAATCATTCTCGAGCCTTAATTACTTTGAATCATGTGCTTTCCCCTCAACGGTAGCACAGCAAAAGGATTTCAACCTTTTTCATCCAATAGGTACGTACATTTGTATGTATTCAATAATATATGCTTGTAAAGAAAACCATTTCACTGATATACCCACGAGCTTTTATCTTTAAGTTTGTCTGTGCCGCGTCACAGACAAAACAATAAATTATGAGAGTGGGTTGTAATATATTTTCTAAAACATAATATTTTCTGTTTGTTAAGATATAAAAAGGCATGAAATAGAAGTTTTCAATGTTGTTCTTGGTGAGTGGATCTTATGCTAACAAACAATGTAATAATTGTTTAAATGTTGTAAGTTAATGCAACCTTATGTCTTATCAGGCCGATTGGAAAATAAGTCCGGCTGCATCCGATCTTTCAAAATAATTAAATAATTAATAAAGTTTAAATTAATTTGACTGTTTAGGATTCGGTTTAAGATTAAGATGACGTTGATAGGAGTGTTGTTGTAACATGTATTAATAAAAGAAATACATAATAGATTCAGTAAAGTGCGAGCCTGTCAAAATACCAGTAATTTACTAACAATAGTTCAACATATTTGACATTGATTATAGCCGAGACTGCTGCGACTAGATTTTAAACGTTTTTACATACGGGAATCGGGCTTCTGGAAGTGGCCTATATCACGAGCCTGTGATTCAAATGGTTGAATAGGTATCTACTTGAAAACTTTTAGCTTACTTCTTCGGTTATATCTATTTCTTGTTGGCATTTGGAATCCTTGTTCATCGCAGACGCATCGCCCTGCACAAACAAAACTATTAAAACACTTTACATCTTACACAGTAAACTACGTGTATCCTGATTTTCGTCACATCAATATAGGTAGCAGCGGCCGTTCACGGCGGGTGAACTGCGCGAGCTATTGATGATACAAGATTTAGCATCACCAAATGACTGCCTGGTAGGTCTAGCGGTCGCGCTACTTCGGAACATAAGGTCCTGGGTTCGATTTCCTGATGAGGCAAAGTACTACTGGAATTTTTGAGTAAAAGCCCAGTCCGGATTAGTGCCCGGTTGGTGGCAATAGGGTCGCCTCTATTACATGGGACTCAAACATAAGTAACTAGCGAAACGTGGGCTGACTTATTTCACCTCCGGATTATTTTTATTTAATTTCTCGTGCAGCAAACTGTTCTCTCTATTCATAAGCTTCAGTTCTCCCTGCAGCCTCTTCACCTGAGCTCTGCAGGTCTCCAGATTTTGGTCTTTCGTCATCAACTCTTTATACAAAATATACCTGGAAGTACATACCTTGATTTATCCATGGTTTTGTGTATTTGTAATATGAAGAAGATTAAAATTGCATGGTTTGTGATTTGAATTATTTTATACTACTTTGTGTGATAGCGTTTGATTGATTGATGACAGCTTGACATCCTGATTGAAGTATCTAATTTTGAATTATTGTGACAGATGTCAACAGCCAGTATGTATAGTTTAAAGACTTTGTGGACGAGGTGGATAATAACAGTAATTGAAACAGATTACTTTGTAAAAAAAAAGGCGAAAAGATGTAGCGGCAATTTATAACAAATACACGTATGATTTAATCGGACTTATTTATCAAACACAATCCGCTTAGGACTCTATACCGAGGTTAAGAGTCTCTAAAGGACTGGCGTCCTCCAGATGACCTGTGTGTTGTGATCACAGACCAACAATAGAGCTGATCAATCTGTACTTCCCGGAAAGCAGAGTACTTCCAGCAATTAATGAAACAATAGAATCATAGGATATAAGTAACAGCATCTTGGCAGCAATTTCTCTAATATTTCCAACAATGGTACAAAGTCTAAAACGAAACCTCTTGACTTCTAAATCTGCGTTATCGGCGGCTAGTTTCTCCTGCATGTCGTAGCTCTCACTTAGCTTGCGAGTCAGGTCAATTTCCTTAAAAGAAACACAAGATTCGTTACAATTGTATATTTTACTATTTTTTTTTACATTTTTGTTTATAATCGTCTGGGACAAGTTTGAGGACGTACGGATTTGCTTCGTGTTTGCGGCTCGCAGACCACCAGGCCAGGGGTGCAGGCGCTCTGATGACCCGCCAGGAGAACTGTGGGGTGGCCCATCTTCATCTCATGGTACAGAGGTGGCTCTGAAAAACACAACGTTTTAGATTTATTATTAACCAACTTCAAAAAAAGAGGAGGTGCTCGGTTAAAAATAATTCTTCTTATATTTATGTATTTGAAAGAGTTTACTGGCACCAAGTCAGGATCTGATGATGGAATCCCAGAGAAATAGAGGGCAACCCACAAATGGTATTAACAGTATTTTTCATATATGGTCATCATCATCTCATGACGCCGAATTGATAATGTAATGTAAACGGTTAGGAGTTAGGTGATTTCTTGTTCTAGAATCATATAGACGGCTTTAAAAAAATCTTTTATTGTTCGAAAGGGATAGTTTATTCCGAAATGGTCCCATTTAAATTTCATATGATGGGTTTCGGAGACAGACAACGGAACTCTTCAAAAAATGAGAGCAAATTAACCGCGATTGCTGCTATCGCATACTTGTTTTTACGCACACAACATAACGTCACGCCTGTACACTCGAAAGGGTTTCGCAATAAAAGATGATTTTCTATTATAGCCAGTAGTAAGAAGTAGCATATTTTCTCGCGCCTGGTAGCTAGTTGTAGCACATAGTGAATACTATAGCTATATAATAGAATACTATACTATAGCTATATAATAGAAATAGAATATAATACTATAAGCTTGAATTAGCTTGATTTATTTATTTATTTGTCAGCTGATTGACTGTATGACAGCAAGAATGTATTCTCCAAATACATACTTGCATACATTTTGGCTCAGTTAGTTTTTATTTTATGAGCAATTTTCCTACTTAACCTCTGTGGATGATGTTCTAATAACTTACTGCGTATGTCACTGTTTACATAGCAGGTGGTACTCCCATTTGTGTGGGGTACGTACCGACCCTAAAAAGTGACATATCTAAAAGAAGTTGGAAGTCGGTGGCAAGAAACCGAAAATACAAAATCAAAGACACCGATTTCCGAAACTCACTATTGGTATTAGTAGTGTAGTGTTTTTTGGAAGTCGGTATTTTTTTTCGGAAAAAGTTTTTGGAATTATCTGGTAGACTAAGGGTATTTCGGCATCAAAATCGTGGTTTCCAAAAGTAATGAATTGAACTGTTGTGAAGAGCACTCCACCAAATCTTTCATATTCTCCTTGCGTTACGGGCAATGTATGGTGCTAGTAAACAAGAAAAAGTAAACAAGTAAAGAAACAGCACTATCTGCAAATAATATTCTTTTAAAGGTAATAAGATTGTCATCATCCCTATTATGAGATTTTCAATAGCATTATTCAGATTAATTTTGCTGGACCATCGCATTTAGAAATAAAATAAATAGAGCAGATTTTTTCAGAGAAACGCATACACAATTTTAATGAGCTGTTTTCAGTATCGTTGCGGTACAGATTTCCTCGGAAAAACATTTAAACCAAGCTAATACCTAGAGTTAAATCCTTCATACTACTGATGAACAAATTCACTAGTTATTTGTAAGCAGAATGTTAACATAAACTAGGTCACGAAGTATACACACTAAATGGGGTGTTTTTTTTATCGAAAATAGATGACAAGTGCCTTTTCTACTTCATTGAATTGCAAAACCCTACATTAAATTAGTTTAAAATCTTTACCATAAGCACTGCCCGGCACATAGTCCCTATATCGCTGAGGCTCCTCTTTGGTCTTCCTCAGCGAAGTATCTGGCCCCATCAGCTTTTGTATGTTCCTGGTCATGCGGTCGAAGCGTTCCATCTCTCGCAGGAGCAGGTCGTTCCGTTCACCCAACTCTTTCACGTCTGCCTCCGTCATAGTGGCTTTCTGCAATAGTGATAACAATCTAAACAGATCCCAAATTATCTATCGACGCGGCCACACATTTTGTTATGATAGAGAGGGTTGGTTCGACTTTCGGCCCCTTGGGTTAGGGTCAAAATTGGTTGACTTTAATTCTCATGTACTTGTTCACACAGGATACTTGGTCAGAGGCCATCAGGGCTCCTAATTCAAGAGCATGCGCGGACAAACAAACGTATGGCTAACACATTAGAGTTGTGGACGATCGCAACTTTCGTTATCGACAAACTTTCAAAAGAGTAAACAAACTACTTTCATATCACTCAGCCCGGGAGGTGAATCTCGCACAAACCTCGCCAAATTCATTGAAATATTTATAACCAAAGGATGGATGCGACCGATCATCAATTATTGATCAGTTTTAAAACATGAATTGCCGTAAAATAATGTAGCTATGGCTCTACTCGACTAGCCAGTCCGAGTTTGAATATTCTATTGAAATATGAACCACATTGATGGTATTATTGACAATACATGTTCCATTCAACCCAACAATAGTTACTTCCTACAGGGCAATCTAGCTCGGGACCTGGAAATGTGCCTGCTGGCCTGGTGAATGGCGGACAGTCTATTCGAGATAGGAATATGCACAGAAGGCGCATGAATACAAATGCTACTAAACAATTGCTTCCTCTATTCATGAAGAGTGTAAGACCGTCTCATTTTGCTAACTGATGCCAGGTAGCGGATGCTAATTTAACTGAGTGTAACTTCTGCATTTGCTTACATCGTGGCTCGTTATATTCAGATTGAGAGGAAAGTTGCATATTGACCGAGGGCTACGAGTGCTTCAGTCCCGTGAAAACATATTCGGATTATACCAGGAAAGCTTTTAGTGAGTTCGTTAGTTATTCTCAGTATATTAAAAAGCTGACAGCAGCCACCCATTACGTAATATATTAGAATTTCACTCCGTAACATATTGACTTAGAAATAGGTCAAATAAATGTTAAAAATATACCGGAAGTTTTTAAGCTTATTACGTCATCCACATCCTGTCATCAGAACGAGGCAAAGTGAAAGAAGCAACAGTGGATATTATAGGCTGATGATAATCACGCTCTTGCTGCATCAATTGCAATATTACATAGCTAAACTGTTACTTATCTGAGTAAAGAATTTATAGATGATATATATAAATGTAACCCTATATTGTCCCACCGCTGCACGCTGGTGTTGTGTTGATCATTAGGCCCTATGTAGCAGATAACAGAATTATGGCGATATATACCTTCTGTATTTCAAGGAGCCTGTTCCTGGAGTCCCGGATGATCCTGGTGCTTTTCCTGGCGTCGTGGTGGATGTCCCGAATCTGTCGCGATACGGAGTCGTCTGTCTCGACAGCGGGGGGAGAACCTACGAAGCATAATACAAGTATTTAAGACTAACGCTTTTACAGTTAAGCGTACTTACTACACAGTAGAGCTGGGAGCGCGCACTTACAGGATCGTGATTTCTGAAAAGAAATTTATAATAGAGAGTTAGTCAGTTCACGTGCTTGCATGTTTTATTAAAGATAGTTACTGGCGAATAGAAGCCCAACATTACATATTAATGCACATAAGAGATTTTCTTTAACGACTATATTAAGTACTACGTACTCGTACATAAAGTATGTTTGTAAACGTCAATAATTGTTACGACACTTACGGCGCAAGGTACCTTCGGTACATTCTGTTTGCCGCAGCACTTAGCCCTGACTGGTTTCCTCGCCCCTCTTTGCGACTCTACCGGGTCTCTCAGTGGCATGCGGGTGCACTTCCGGCTCGTTTCCGGGTCCACACTGCGGTGGTCCATGCCGTCCGGGCTGGCGCACTGGTCACCCCTACCCGGGAGGTAGTCTAGCTCTGGGGAAGTCGGCGTTGGCACATTCTCCTTGATAAGCTGGAATGAATATGGACATTTGTTTAATAATGTTTATAGTCAGCGGTGCTCAAGCAGGCCGCCGACCTGATTGCAGGCGGTGCGCTGCCTTGTCATGCCAGTGACTATCGTAGAACTTGCCGCTAGTTGCGACTCCGAAGCAGATTGCCCGTCGAGCGGTGGTTTGCCAAGCTCTTCAGCTCGTGGCCTGGCCCTGTACTTTTTCCTTGCGCCGGGGAGATCTGAGAAGCTGCAAGAGTAGTCCACGCCAGACCTCGGTGATTGCTCAAGGCGATCCGCACGCTGTTTGGATTGCAATTTCGTAGCCTGAAGAGAAATGAAAAGTCTACAATTAATGATCTCCTCCATACACGAGATGCCTGACCAACATGAGCATGCATCCGATCTACTGTCGCCTTATTAACGTTTTCAGTGGTATGTGATCTCACTATTCATACGTATTTAATAGAGCAGGTGATACTCAATTAATCAATAATTATCAGACCTAGATGTGAGAACGGGGACCACCCGCACAGCGGCTGTTTAATATTGACAAAGAATTATTGATGATATTTCAGTGTTCGTAGGTGCGAATATACATAATTATATATCCAAATCTTCTGCCGCTTTGTTTCATTATCTGTATTAATCGGTTGTTTCTTAATAAAAGATATTATTTACCATTTTTACATGACATTCGAGCTTGTGAAAAACGTCCACAAGCTCTAATATTCTATTCAGGTATTTATTTATGCCAGAACTAACCTCACTCAAATGATTAGTGACCTACTACACACGAGCCATCATTAGAAGTCAGAAAACGAACTGGTACCTACGTAAGTCCTAACTGACCTTTGAACCATATAATAATAATAACAACATCACCCAGCAATGTCCCAGGGCAAGGGCTGCTAGCTGTTAACTAAATACAAAACCAGCCTGTTCTTGAAGGGATTCCCGACGGAGATCCAATTAACTTCTTCTTATTTCATTGGACGTCATCAGCCAACAGATTTGATTAAAACAATTGCCCGCGGATAAATAATTTTAGAAATTGTTAAAAATACGAGTTTTTCTTGTGATCATGACAGTTTACGACCCACTGGATTTTTTTTCAATACATTTATCTCGGAAATAGATCATCGCAAATCCCTACTGAAAACATTACTCAAACTGCTCAGTATTCTGACATTATTTATGACTAGTTTACAGAGGCACACATGACTATTGAAGGCCTGCACGACTTCCTGGCACTTTTTTAAATTGTGATGTAATCATGTAGGACGGAGAAATAACCCAGCCCGAATACCACGTGGAAACACGGAAAAGAAAATGGTGCGAGCTGGTATGCAACGCTATAACTGACACTTCTGGAGGATTTAAATGATAAGGCTTAATTTAGTAGATGTAAACAGAGCATTCATTGCACAAAAAAACATGAACTTGCCTGAAATCTTAGAGCAATTTAAGAGCAATCTCACAAAGAAGGCCTGTGTCTCAGAAGTGGGAACATTATAAGCCAATTATTAGTATATTATGTGAAGGTGTTTAATATTAAAATATATTCTATTCTATATCTCTTTGCTCAGCTAAGGTAAAACAGACTAGCAGCAACAGGCAACAGTACAGGTATCAGTTTCTGAACCCAATAACTTCGCCGATCAATTAGATCACACGCGGCTCTAGTTGTTGCTAGGTATTGCCGCCGCAGGAGACGCCCCGGGCGTCGGGAGCCACGTGACGACTCCCGGCCACCGTAGGCGCGGGCCTGCGGACGGTGGGTAATGGGTGACTCATCGTCCGATCAGCACCAGACCCGTGTCGTACGGCGCGTATATGTTCCAAGCGCGCCTCAAAGAGATGTCAGCATATGAAGGGGCCCCTCAGGGCCAAGCCTGCCGGGTAAGCGGGATTGTCCGAAAGGGTTACCGCTACCCCGGAACATAAAGGGCTACGGAAGGAACATGGATGGGTTTTAGTCAGTAAGAGTCTGACACTCCCTTCCGCTCCACCCAGAGCGGGAGCAGTCATTGGATGATTTCCCAGCCTTAAAAAAAAAAAAAAAAAAAATTGGTATTAGTTTATCGATGACGATCGTAAAAAATAAACAATCTAATTTATGCCCCGACATTGTTCTATACAGTCGGGCGATCATTATGCTCTATCATACATATTATGATTCTAGTTATTTTATTATCCGAGTGCTACGTTAAGGCCGTTCAACATGATAAATGGTATCAAACATGACTATAAGGAATGAGTGTTGTGTTAGTACACAGAGTAGGTAAGTACCTACATTTGTATACAATTGTAATTATAAGTTATCTACACCTGGCTATAAAATCGAACGCAAGAAGTGTCTCAGGGTAGAAAAACTAAATCCAGATCAAAAGTTATTACTTTAAGTTAGGCTCAAAATCAGCACTTTTTGAACGAAAATCACATAAGACAGTCCTCCAAAACACCACCTTTATCACTTATCAGAAGTGGCTCAACAAACTCCTCAGCAAACAATGTGAACATTCTGTGTGACCGGCCTCTTAAAGGTACAGCTCACAACAACAGGCGAGCATGCAAGTCCCATTGTAGTCGAGTGCGTCTGTTATGTCAGCTGGCGAACATTTCCTTTGACAAGTTGAGCCCAAGGTCGAAGACTTAGGTGAATGGTCGCCAGGACGATCAGGTTGCTGCCGACTGCGTGGCCGGCCATGGGTGTCGGACACGGATACAGGACCCAAATACTGTGGCATCAAGGTCTAAGGGGTGCGACGCACCTGTTCTAGGCGACATGATTCGGCACGATCAAGGCTCGAAAAAGTGTGTAGCAGCCCTGAGTAACGAACTGTAAATGCAGCTAAAAGTTTTGAGAACGTCAAATTCTCCAATTGGTTTTTTGGTTGATGAGTTGAGAAGGACCAATCTCAACTTGTTATAATTAGGTTCTGCACGATCGAAGTATAAAAAATATTTTTTATTTTATCTAAGTACATTATTAACTATTCCCTGCTGGAGACTGCTTTTAAAATTCTGGTCACGTTATCTTATCTCAATAAGAGGTGTTGCGAAGTTTCCATAGATAGAAGAAGCTTACTTTAAGTCAATGTACCAAGAGATAGAATCACAATCAGAATAACAACGAGGAAGAATGTTTGAACGCCCTCATTGCGACAATTACCAAAATAATCATTATTGAAGGTAGAATTTTCGATACACTTAAAAGTGGAATACACGTTACTAGGTCACAGCAGCTACTACGCAGTCCTACTGAACCAAGTCCAATGGACACAACGACACTCGGTCGCACGCGGGCCATGGACGTCACAGCGTATGTCGATACAGCTCAATAATTTCAGTTTTTGTAGGTATGTAAATACGTATGGAAATGCCATTTTGTAAATAAATGAACAATTTTTTTTGGACCAAACACTTCCACCTTTTATAAACCTGTCGAATTGTGTAACAGTGAGAGCGTACAGTGCGTGCGTGTGTATTAAAGAAGCGTTCTAATCAGGCAACAAATAAAAATAACACTCACGGGATTACTTTTCACGCTTAGTACAGAAAAAAAAATTTAATTTCTTGCAAATTATAAATCGTATTGCATTCGTTATTCGCTATTCATTCGTAGGAGACGTGGCGCCGTCAGTAGGGACTGATCGTCTCATAGCTGCCGCGGCTTATTTTTTTTTATAGTTTTCGTTACTAGCCCTTTTTTTAATACGGACTCTTTTAACGTGCACGTCTTTTTACATTGTCCTCACACATATAATTTCAACATGAATGACGTAACCAATATTTTATAACAAAATGTTGAATTAAAAGAATGCCTGTGAACTCCTCCATAGGAACCTGCATACGTAATGGGCTCTATACTAATATTATAAAGGTAAAATTTGTAAGTTTGTATGTAGGGGGTAATCTCCGGAACTAATGATCCAATTTCAAAAAAAATTTCACTGATAGGAAGCTACATTATTCCTGAATGCTGTAGGCTAAATTATATTTATATCATACATATTAGCCGAGCTATCGCAATTTTCGTCTAGCAAGTCGGAAAGAAATACCTCCGAAAACAGAATTATTTGCATGCGCTGCCTAAACAGTTACAGTATATCGCAATTTTCCGCGGACGAAGTCGCAGGCAGAAGTAGTGGGCTATAATTATAGCCCGACTTCTTGACTATATAAACGTGCCTGTAAATGCGTTATTTGAAATAAATGCTTTGAGATTGACTGCTTCTGTTGTATAGCGTGTTGACTAAATTAACTATTAGATTAATTAGCTACGACTGAGCGAATAAGTAATAGACTCCATATTAAGTTTCTCTACCGCATAGGTGTCAAGGGCATGCAGAATAAGATTTATAATGCCTCATAGTTTACGGAACAAAACACTCCGATGGCAAGGAGGTAAACACCTAAAACATTATCATGGGTCAGAAAAACAATGTTTATAGAGCCCTATATCAGGGACTCCTAGTAAAAAAAAGCCTTTCAAAACGCTTGAACAACAATTTCTATCAAACGTACAAGCTTATTGGCTAGATTAAATAAATTAATAAGAGATTAGGTACCTTCATCACAATATCCTCTGTCTATAAAATATACACTTCCATGAAATAAGAATATAATTTAAAGCGATAACGTCAAAAACTATCCCAATACAACATGGCCGAACTTTGACAAGGCAGGGGAGCAGCTTATTTTATTCAGTTTATCGTCGACCAGTGACATCTTTATTGTCAGTCATAGGAAAGAGTTTTGAACAATTTGAAGTCGTATCGTATGAACTCGTTTGTAGGATTTTAAAAAATATATGGAGTTTCCTGGACGATTTCTTGTTTTTACTGTTGATATATGTACGAGGCAGCAAGAAACCTAATTTCTTCCTTGCACTTACAAAATATGTAAATAAAAATTAAAGAAAGCCCGGTTCATCAAACGCGGACTGACTGACTTTTTTTTAACGGTATCTTCACCAAACTACAACGTGACGAGCGGTTCCTCTAGAGGTCGGATTGTCGCAAGCGTTATTGTTGAGTTTGAGGTCCTGGGTTCGATCCCTATGTCGGGCAATTTATTTTGGGTTTTTCAGTAGCATGATTTATGCCCGGTCGATGTCCTATAGATGTTTCACGGGACTTACACACATCTGACGGATACTGGCTGTACTATACTACGCTTCTGCCTGTCACTACTGGGAATACATGCGTGAACTTATGTTTTGATGTTTTTGAGAAAAACTGTTCAACCCAATTGCCTGTAGGTATTAACAATTCGTAATTATAAATCAACAAATACACAAGATCAAGCAATGGGGCAAAGATCAGCAATGGGTCAAAGATCATCAGATCCGGACAATATTCAAATGTAGATGCTCACGTGAACCGGTTTCTATTGCGATCCAGTCATAATAGTTTAGTCTCCACCTTCTTATACAATTTTGTTTTTATTTTGTTTCTATTCTTAAAAACAATCGACAACCTAAAACTAAAAAAATAATATTATGTAAAAGTATATACAACTATTAAAAACTAAAATATGACGTCGATAAATTCCTCGGTATTGCTATCGACTGGTAATGTACCCAAGACCACTGACGGCATTGACACGTTGATTGGTAAACCTTAGCTTCTCATAAAAGCCAGCCCTTGCGTCACGGGAAGTGACAGCCAGCCGTCTGTAGAGTTCAATAAGACCATGATTCCTTACTACCGTCTCTGTCCGTAACATTCTAATTTCGATTGAAGACTACGCTTTGTATCACATACGTATACACACGCCTTCGTTCTGTGGGTGTACACACACGCTGCCTTGTCTTAGTGTAGTTATGTATTTTATGCTCACCTTACGATATGCGTGTTATCTGTGCAGAATAAACAAATTTTCTCACTTACTTAATACAACGATCTAAAGTTGATAAGCAACTGTATTATAAAGACAATTAAGAATGTCCAGTCGAAGGCTCTGTTTGATTCTTCTACACACTTAACTTACCAAGTCAAGTTTCAGAAGAATTATTACTAAAACTCTCTTTCTAGCAAGCCACATGGGGTCGCGTGTAATAGTCATATTCCACTCCGTCACACAGGGAGAAGACTTGGTTCCAGCGGGGGAAACTGTATAGGCTGATTATGTTATGTTTCTGTATAATGAAACAGAAAGACCAATATTTACCAATATTAACTAACCGTCACTATACATATTGGAGATATCGCTTTTTGTAAAAACCAATCCTCATTTGTTTCCCTCTTTGATTGATAATAGAAATAGACGTGAGAAGTACAGACTTTGGGTGCAATCTCTCTCTACAAAAACAGCATTTTTGAGAAAAAGTGTAATATGCATGGCCCCATTAGTATACAACAAACTACCTAATTATCTAAAGGTAATGAACATTAATTCATTCAAGTGAGAACTAAAAAAATTGCTAATTAGTAAGGGGTACTATAATATTACGGAGTTTTTAAATGACAAATTTTGATCATTTAATATGTGATAGTTTTATTCATTTTATTGTTTTAACTAGTTTTGGATTGACTGTTATTATATATTTGAATTAATTTTGACTATGTATAATTTAATTATTTAATAATTTAATATTATATTTTGACATGCGTATCATATTGACGAATTTTAATGTATTTTGACATGAGAGATCATTAATTTATAATGTACTTTTGCATGATAAAATAGATTTGGTTTGGATTAGATATTAATTAATGAAAACATATACGTAAATATGCATATTGTACGCCCTAGGTATGGGTATGTTACAGCGATCTACATATTACGATGATAAGAACTGCTTTAAACCTGTGACAAACAATAAATTATTTTGACTTTGACTTTTGACTTTTAACTAAAAACAAATTAATTTCTGCATTTATGAGCCATGAGACAATTGATATTATATTTTAAGTACATGCTGCACTTTATGGACACGGATGTTGGGAGTCCTACCGTTTAGTTACTGCTACTGGGGCAGCGATGCTATTGGACCAGGCCATGCAGTAACTATTAGAGGCGCTATAACATGACACTTAGGTTATAAAAGGCAATTTAACACCTGTTTATCTTAATTAAAATGTGCTATTTAGGACATCAGCAATGGAAAATTCTATACCGACCTAATATCAAACTCCGAACTAGACTGATCGCCGTTACTAAAACGATCACCTGCCAGCAACTATGTAGGTACCGTCAATACCTCCTTATTGTTGACAATATCGAGTGGGAGCTGGTTGCAGTTCCCTCTCTATATGGACTACAAACACAAATTAGCGCTGACCACAGAAATATTAAAAACAGGCGCTGATACTCACTCTTCATACCTAACACTAGCGCTTGCAACCGCTACACTCATGAGATCTACTCAACTTTCTGGCACACCTCTTAGGGTGGCATATGTCTATAGGTGGAAAATTTATAAGCCGCAAAATTTATGTTGTTTTTTTAAAAGAACCTGAACTATAACAAGCAACCGAATCAACGCATAAACTTTGATCGTTTCATTTACTTCTACACACATACAAACACTTCAGTCAACAATTGCTGAGTATACAATTGATGCAACACGTAAAAACCAATCCTATAAATAGCTACTACGATTTGACTCAAAAGAATAAGGTTCATTATCGAACAGCAAATAGTTCAACAGCAGCAAGATAACGTGGTTATGTAGCATCGTAGATAATACGTCTAATACAATTAGTTGCATGGGCAAGGTTTCGGTGAAGAAGAAGCCAGTTCTGTATTACCCAGGGTGGCGAGAAGTCCGCTCCAGAGAACATGGCTCAAGGTAAAGATCCTTCCAGTTATAGAACCCTCTTAAGCTCTAAATAGTTCACGCAAGATTAGTTTTTGCTTAAATAATTTTAAGTGCAACGTATCAGTTGTAACTGCGCTTCGCGGTATATCGTTAACGAAAATTAACTATTTGTGTTCTTTAAACCTAATTTATATCCAACGGTGCTAATGAAATAAGTTATCACGTATTTTAATTATTACCTCATTACCCAGGTCACATCATCAGAAAGCAGTAGGTATCAGCTAACTTTGTAGTTGTTGAAATGACCTAAAATATAATGTGTTCGTCTATTTGATCAGACGGTATCCAATGATAGAATGGTTTCTATAGGTCGATATTTATGACGGAATAATTTCTTATTTTTCGAAATATGTGCAAAATTGTCCAGGACCTTTGACAGTATTATTCTATTTCTTCGCTTTGGAGTTTTCACACAGTATTTCTATTTTAGGTGTTTTTTGCCCCTTCTTGTCATTAGCACTTTATGTGGTGATCCCGCGATCAGCAGATCATTCGTGTGCGATCATTTTTCAGTGGTGGCCTTAAGGAGTAGCGAGCAGGGCAAACGCCCGGGGCCTCACTCTTGTAGGGGCCTTGCACAACCACCCAAATAGTAAAAAGTTTACATTCAAAACTTTATGTTATGCTTAAGTATTAGATAACACAATTTTAGAAGTTGGATAAAAAAGTAATATTAGGTATATAAATACGAAAAGGAAAAAAAAAATTCAGTTTGAAGATTAGAGAGGACTGATTATGTTTACCGATATTCCGTTTATTATTTGTTTATGGTCTTTTCGTGTAGTTAGTGACTAACCTGGTGTCAGAGTTTTTATGCCGCTTCCCATAGGCCTCTGACTTAGCTTCACATGCTGTTGAGAAATATCTCTCAGACATGCTAGCTTCCTCACGATGTTTTCCTTCACCGATTTTAAGCAAGTGGTAATTATACAAAACGCACATGAATCCGTAAAATCAGAGGTGCGTGTCTTGGGTTCGAACTCGAGACCTATAACTTGGCAGTCCAACGGCACACTACCTAGGCTATCACTGCTATGTTTACCGATGTAAAGGCATGAAGGAAACGACGAAATCTGGATTCTGAAATATAAACTTTTTTATTTTTGTTACTAAAGTGTGTCCCCGCGGTAGTCCTGAGAGTTGTTGCCACACCGGTGCCAGGTGCGTCTGCTGGTCGGAGTTTTTCGAGGTTTTTAAGAACTATTTAAATATATTTGAGGAATTTGATGACACAAGATCGGCTTTCAGCTTTTGCACTTAGTATCTTTGAGTTGAAACTGACGTAGTACTGACGATGCTTTATTTGAAGATTGAGATTTTAAGAAACAAAAATCTCGAGCTGTTCCTTCTAAAGACATACTAAGCAAGTTCAGTAAGTAGAAGGCAGTTTGTAAATGGAGTGTCTCACGCAGAGATATCATGTTTCTAAAGCCGCGCGACATTCCCGCCCGACTTTTACAAAAATTCGTCATTAGCGTAATCATACTATACTAGCTGACCCGACAGACTAGTGTTGCCCAAATGCAAGACCAAGACGAGACTTAGGCCAGTCTTGGTCTTGGTCTTGCGTCAATACACCTGGTCTTGGTCTTGGTCTTGGTATTGCGCTCTCAGTCTTGGTCTTGGTCTTGGTCTTGCAGCAAGAGTCTCGCAAGTCTTGCAAGTCTTGCAAATACCTATTAGCCTATTGCTATTTATTGAACACGTTAGTTTAGAATGAGTTTGACTTTGAAAAAGTCGTTTTCTTTTTTTAAATAATTCCTCGACCAGCGTCGTCTTACAGCGCGAATAATATTTTAATCAACAAACAATCTAGCACTGGCCTGCAAATTGCAAAAAAAAATAAGAAAAATTGAATTTCGCGGGATATCCTGGAGCATTCACCGATGTACAATATTAATCAACCAATAATAGAAGACTACAGGCAAAGCCTACCTATGCGGCCAAAATAAGGAAGTGCGTATCGTGTTGAGATTTGCAGATTTCATTACAGTGTGCGTAGGAAATTTTTTTTGGCAATTTGTCGTACTCGTGTCTGGCGCGCTTTGCTACGTAGGGTACTGGTAGGGTACCTACTTAGTTATTAATTATCATCTCGCCCGACAGCTTTAAACGCTGTAGTGTTCGAATTCGAGCCAGTGTGAGAATGTAATTATACAAGAAACTCAAAGCATTCAATTTATACCTACCTACTGCTGAGACATCTTCAAGGTCATTTAATTGTATCCTCCTGTACCAACCCTACCAAAATAGGTAACAATTTTGTACTCTTTGTCGGCGAATGCGGCGCTCAAACAGTGTCAAATGCTGTGATACACTTGTTGCAAACCGCGGCGTCTTTGTCGGTAAATTATCAAATAAGTAGGTATATAATACACCGACCGACCAACAGTTTATTCGCGGAACGTCACATTATCCCAATCAACCTTGACCTTAATTCTTTAACGATAAAGTTCTGTTACTAGACCTACTCGACTCGCTGTTAGTTTTAAATTTTGCTGAATAAGAAGAATAATATAAACTTTGAAACATAAGTAGGTACCTACATAATGTTTATATAATTTTGTTGGCTATAATTTTAAGCACATACCAACCGACTAACGTTAGATCTGCACATTAGACATAAACAAGCATAATATATATTATTATAGGTAGATACCTACAAGGTATGAACTTTGCTAGAAAGTTATTCCAGGTACATTTAATCACATGGGATGATGGGAACAGATTTGTGAGTATTAACACGCTACCTACTTAATAAATAGTTGAAATATAATAAGTACCTACCTAATCAATACAATACCTTTTAGGGTTCTTTCAGACGAGCGGCACGTTGCCAACTGCAGATACAACTGCAGCCCTTAGTTTAGTGTTATGACGATACCGGTTTTGACACTGGGGAACGTCTATCAAAATCGGGATTGAAACCAAATAGGTAACTTCTTAATAACGCCCAAATTTCAGTTTGTCTTAACTGCAAGACGCAAGAGTCTTGCAGGCTTAAGTCTTGTCTTGCTCAAGTCTTGCAGGGTTCAGTCTTGGTCTTGTTCTTGCTACAATAAGGTGGTCTTGGTCTTGGTCTTGGTCTTGCGAAAATGCAAGAACAAGACCAAGACTGCAAGACCAAGACCGATTTTGGGCAACACTACGACAGACGATGTCCTGTCTTAACTATGATACCTACCTTACATACCCTACCTACGTACCTACCTACCCTACCTACCTACCTTCCTACCTACATACCTACCCTACCTACCTACACTAGGTAGTGTAGGTACCTAGGAGGGTAGGAGCATTTATAAATGCTCTAAGGGCACAGGTAAAGTCGTGAAAAGGTTGGCTCGCTGTATCCAATTCGTCAAATACTATAAAAAAAATATTCGCACTGTTCAAAAAAATATTCTAAGATAAAAATAAGCAAAAGTCATAGTGAGCCCTTCACTAAGGCGATTTACACACGGCACCGCGCTCCGCCGCGGTAGGCGGTGAAGCGGATCTCATGTCGCATTGGTCTCTAAGAAATTCGTTGATGCCTAACACACGTACACCGCACGACCGCGCGGTCGAGCGAAAAATAAGATTATTACATAAAACGAGTCTACTAACAATATTATTTTATATGTAAAAACGACACTTTAAATAGTTCACGCCAAGTTCACCAGATGTCGCAAGTATCATTTCGATTCTCTGTGGTCATCCGCCGAAATTAAAAACTTCAAACGCTTTTACTGTAAAATTTGTACTTTCTGAATAAGGTACGTCATTTTTCTATTTAACCGACGATATATACATACTACTATACTAAATTTAGTGAAATAAATGAAGAATGCACCGTTACATTACCTTTACTTACCGAAAAATCGGTAGCTTTCCTTCCTGCATGGTTCTCATGATCTGACTAAATTCTATGTCTGGACTTGACTGAAAACTTTGACTTCAGGGACTCTTCGACATGTTTGGGGCTAGCCTCGCAGAATGCAGTCGAATGTTAACACGGACTTTAGATCGGGTACCATTCCTTCACATAAGTCAGTAACACAATCTTAGTCAGCAAATAACAATTATTGTAGCATTAACATTTTACGACAATAGTCTCGTGGCAAACTTGATGTTGGTAAATATTTCACATTCCGTGTCGCATTCCTTGACGTCAGTTAAGCTTAGGCGACACAGAGTAACATTTGTACAGGGTGGCAATCGAGATAAATGGTTGTTGGGAGGCATCCACGCACACTGCACACGAGCAGCCTAGGTGCAGGTCGACACTGACGACTGAATTCCTCGTTTGCAAGCTAGATTTGTCATCTTATCAGCGGTTCGCATGATAATATAGTGAGTTGACTTTTGGTACATGCTTGTCCATTTTTATTGTATTGTATAGGCACCTCGCCTACTTACGATAAACATTTTCTAGGCAATCTGTTTCTAACAGTCTTAACAACAGAAAATCGACAATAAATGGGATGCATTATGATTCGTGGTTACATAGATTTTCCTTCTGTAAAGAACAATTCAGAAAATCAATTTCCTTATTTCTTGCGGAATATCCATAGTACCTAGCACGTATGACGCACATTGTGCCTAGCCAATGTGTGCGGGCTATTTTATTACAAGGAGAAGCCCACAATTGCGCCACGTTTACGCTGTCTCCTAAACTACATTTCTCTTCAATACTCGCTTCCTGTTCAAGAACTAGACCTTGCTGGTCTGTCAGAAGCATCGAGACACGGATTCCTCGTGTTCTGGTGCATACCCAGCTACTCAGCTTAGGCGATCAACTACAAATATATTACCTCGTCCTATACGAGGTGAAACAGCTCAAACTCAAACTCAAACTCAAAGTATTTATTTCAAATAAACCAATTACAGGCACTTTTGAATTGTCAAGGTGTCGGTCAGTCCGAGAAATGAAGCTAGTTGCCCATTCCAAAGGAGTAGGTACCTATGGAGAAGAACGGGCAAGAAACTCCATGGACACTCTTTTAAACAAAGGTTACAAAATATTTGTTACATAGTTCATATTAATATTATACATGTGAGAACGATGCAGAACGTTAAAAGCATCAGATATAAAATATGTAAAACCTAATCAATAATTAAATTAAAACAAGCCTTAGCCGCTAAGAGATGACCAGTCTCTACTGACAGCGCCCGTTCACGAACATGACGCATATATTAGCACCATTCAGCTCAACCATTTTGAAGGGAGCTAAATGATCCAACACACACGCCACCATCAGCGAGACATTAAAGTGAGCATGGCATACTCTCAGCCGCCAGGGCATATTCAAGTCAATGAAAGACGCACCCAGAGATTGGTCGCTTTATAGTAGGTACATAGTACTCACATATGTGCTAAGCAGTTATACAATATTAAGAGATTGAATTTATACAATGCAAAGATGTTTTTTTGTTGTTGTTGATCTTCCGCAGCTCCAACAGTTTTCAGTAGTCTAATAAATTAGTTGATGCGCCCTTGTGGAGCTGGACTAGCATTGACCCAAGCATTTTTATCAGCAATGTAATCTCCCAATTTATAATACGCTTGGCTGCATAGTGTGCGTTTTATACAAGTTTTAAATTTTGTTTCATTAAGTTCAAGAATGTGGGGAGGTATTTTATTGTAACATTTTAAACAGTACCCCATGAAAGATGAATCTACTTTAGCCAGCCTGAAACCTGGTTGAACTAATTGGTCCCTATTTCTAGTGAAATAGTTGTGTCTTTCACCTCTTTTACTAAAAAGATGCAGATTTTTCCGTGCGTACATGATGTTTTCATAGATATATTGACAAGGTACAGTCATGATGTTAATAACCTTAAACCGTTCCCTTAGAGAATCGCGCCTACGAAGATTATAAATGGCTCTGATAGCTCTTTTCTGCAGAATAAAAATAGACTCGATGTCTGCAGCTCGTCCCCAAAGTAAAATACCGTAAGACATAATACTATGAAAATAACTAAAATAGACTAGCCTCGCGGTATCTACATCAGTATACTGACGGATCTTTCTGACAGCATATGCTGCAGAACTTAGCCGTCCTGCAAGAGATGTTAAATGAGGACCCCATTGTAGCCTTGAGTCGAGCGTGATCCCCAGGAAAACAGTTTTATCGACAAATTCAAGTTTCTCTTGATTCAATACTATCTCACAATCACTACTTTTTACATTTGGTAAAGAAAATCTAATGCACTTCGTTTTTTTTTCATTTAATACTAAATTATTTGCAGTGAACCAATTTTGGACCTGCAGTAGGGCGTTATTTACGTCGTCAAAATTTTTTGCACGTCTATCTATCTTAAAAATTAAAGAAGTGTCATCAGCAAATAACACCATTTGTGGTTGATTTTTTAGTAAATGGAGAAGATCATTTATGTATACTAAAAAGAGGAAAGGACCCAATATAGAACCTTGTGGCACACCCATTTTTACTTTTAAACCGAGTGAATTGACACCTTTTATTTGAACTTGCTGTTGTCTATCGTTTAAATAAGATTTTACCAAACTAAGCGCAAGTTTTCCAAGTCCGTAATGCTCTAGCTTCAACAGCAAGGTTTCGTGATCAACGCAATCAAATGCCTTGGAGAGGTCACAAAAGATTCCGATGGCGTCTTGAGCCTCTTCCCACGCATTGAAAATGTGTTTTAATAAGGTCACACCAGCGTCAGTTGTACAACGTCCTTTGGTGAAACCATACTGTTGATCGTTAAGTATTTTATTCGTGTTAAAATGATTAAGCATTTGATTAAGCATTATCTTTTCAAAGATCTTGCTGAAAACCGGCAACACGGATACGGGTCTATAATTATTGGTGTCTTTACTGTCCCCGGATTTGAAAAGTGGTATTACCTTACTGTATTTCATTAAATCCGGGAAGATGCCTTGATCCACACATAAATTAAATATGAAGGCTAAATAAGGTGCTATCGTCTCAATGATCGAGGTACAGACTTTACTGGACATTCCCCAAAGATCTTCGGTCAATTTGATTTTAATTTGTTTAAAAGTTTTAAGTACTATTATGGGGTTAACATGCTTAAAGTTGAATTCAATTAGGCAGGCTGAAACGTTTGCCTTTAATAAATCAAAAGAGAGGGAAGGCGAGGAATTTACAGTTTCAGTAGTTTTTAGGGGAATACTGGTAAAGAAATTTACAAATTCTTGAGCTACTTGTTTGCTATCACAAATGGAACCACATGACGTCTCCAGTACGTAATCAGAACTATGTCTTTTGCTCCTCAGCAACAACACTCTCGCTATCCTCGCTCAAATAAAAAAAATATCTCTATAACCGTGCATATGTATCACAAGTGCCCCTGGTTAAATGATAACGGCCGCACCGTCAATCGACGGATGGATGGGTGACCACAATCACCTCGGAAAGCACATAAAGCTTAGTCTGTCATTAGAAGACTTTAACAGTAGTTACGGGTATTCAGAAGCCCAAAAGTCTAACAATCAGTCTTACCAAGGAGTATGGTGTTACCCAGTTACAAGCTATAGCAGATCAGATAGACAGTCGCTCCATGTAAAGTATTGATATTCAGCTTCATTCGGTTAGATTAAAAGCGCCGGACTACCTATTTTGTTTCGAACTTGCTTAATCATGGTGAATCGTTCTTGACTGACAAATGTAAATTCTTCTTCTTCGTGTCGCTGCACATTTTTTTTTTTTGCCTAAAACTTCACCACTTTCACAGCGTCGTCAGTGGCAGCGCAGAGATCACTTAGGCTGCATGTTTTGGGACACAGCGGGCAGTATAGAAGGACAAGCATAGTTTGCGATATAACTAGGTCTTCTAAATAGACCTGCAGAGATAAGAAGCTGCGCCGGCTTTTTATTCGTTTTGTTGGCAGCTGTGCGCCACGTAGTGGGTGGCAGCTGTGCGCCACGTAGTGGGTGGCAGCTGTGCGCCACGTAGTGGGTGGCAGCTGTGCGCCACGTAGTGGGTGGCAGCTGTGCGCCACGTAGTGGGTGGCAGCTGTGCGCCACGTAGTGGGTGGCAGCTGTGCGCCACGTAGTGGGTGGCAGCTGTGCGCCACGTAGTGGGTGGCAGCTGTGCGCCACGTAGTGGGTGGCAGCTGTGCGCCACGTAGTGGGGGGCAAGCGTCAGGTAGTGGGTGGCAGCTGTGCGCCACGTAGTGGGGGGCAAGCGTCAGGTAGTGGGTGGCAAGCGTCAGGTAGTGGGTGGCAAGCGTCAGGTAGTGGGTGGCAGCTGTGCGCCACGTAGTGGGTGGCAAGCGTCAGGTAGTGGGTGGCAAGCGTCAGGTAGTGGGTGGCAGCTGTGCGCCACGTAGTGGGGGGCAAGCGTCAGGTAGTGGGTTGCAGCTGTGCGCCACGTAGTGGGGGGCAAGCGTCAGGTAGTGGGTGGCAGCTGTGCGCCACGTAGTGGGGGGCAAGCGTCAGGTAGTGGGTGGCAAGCGTCAGGTTCTTGTTGGCAGCTGTGCGCCAAGTACTGGGTGGCAAGCGTCAGGTTCTTGATTATGTTTATTCGTTTTGTTGGCAGCTGTGCGCCAAGTAGTGGGTGGCAAGCGTCAGGTTCTTGATTATGTTTATTCGTTTTGTTGGCAGCTGTGCGCCAAGTAGTGGGTGGCAAGCGTCAGGTTCTTGATTATGTTTATTCGTTTTGTTGGCAGCTGTGCGCCAAGTAGTGGGTGGCAAGCGTCAGGTTCTTGATTATGTTTATTCGTTTTGTTGGCAGCTGTGCGCCAAGTAGTGGGTGGCAAGCGTCAGGTTCTTGATTATGTTTATTCGTTTTGTTGGCAGCTGTGCGCCAAGTAGTGGGTGGCAAGCGTCAGGTTCTTGATTATGTTTATTCGTTTTGTTGGCAGCTGTGCGCCAAGTAGTGGGTGGCAAGCGTCAGGTTCTTGATTATGTTTATTCGTTTTGTTGGCAGCTGTGCGCCAAGTAGTGGGTGGCAAGCGTCAGGTTCTTGATTATGTTTATTCGTTTTGTTGGCAGCTGTGCGCCAAGTAGTGGGTGGCAAGCGTCAGGTTCTTGATTATGTTTATTCGTTTTGTTGGCAGCTGTGCGCCAAGTAGTGGGTGGCAAGCGTCAGGTTCTTGATTATGTTTATTCGTTTTGTTGGCAGCTGTGCGCCAAGTAGTGGGTGGCAAGCGTCAGGTTCTTGATTATGTTTATTCGTTTTGTTGGCAGCTGTGCGCCAAGTAGTGGGTGGCAAGCGTCAGGTTCTTGATTAGGTTTATTCGTTTTGTTGGCAGCTGTGCGCCAAGTAGTGGGTGGCAAGCGTCAGGTTCTTGATTATGTTTATTCGTTTTGTTGGCAGCTGTGCGCCAAGTAGTGGGTGGCAAGCGTCAGGTTCTTGATTATGTTTATTCGTTTTGTTGGCAGCTGTGCGCCAAGTAGTGGGTGGCAAGCGTCAGGTTCTTGATTATGTTTATTCGTTTTGTTGGCAGCTGTGCGCCAAGTAGTGGGTGGCAAGCGTCAGGTTCTTGTTTCACTTATTATAGATATGGTGTGCTGACTGGGGTCGGTTTTACGCAGCCTGTAATCGTTCGGCACGTTTCATTTAGAGCGACATCTACTTCTTTGGCATGAGCGGAGCGGTGGCATACTGGGCACGCATATTTGCCCGCAGAGAAGCAGAGCGCTAGACCTGTAGCCCGGAGTACCTGAACTTAAGCACACCACATGGTTGAGATTAGGCGCCTGAGCAAGTTATTACGGGAACCGACTTAACAAATTATGTAAATTAAACGGTCCAATCCCTTTAACTTTTAAAAATCCCGTGTAGCCTAAGCCCTAAGTCGTGTTTAAAATTTTTATCGCAATATAGATCTCGGAGTGATAATACAATGTGGAGCAAGGCAATGACGGAGACTTTATCATTTATAATGACAATTGTTTACAGGTTTTCATTCAATGCTTTACCTAAGTACTATGCGTTTATATCGGTGTTAAATTAAATTAAATCACAGTTATTTTAGTAGTGTCGTAAATGTCAATTGACTTAAAATCGGTAGAATGTCAAGGGTCCATATAACACCTGAATCATTAACGTACTATCATCAATAGTCTCGTATGGTGGGCATTTTTATTCCTATTTTTTCGTATAAAGGAAACCGTCACCATATGTAGGTATATTCAAAGCAACCAGTAGCATTGCCTCAATTGAGTTAACGAGGAATCTACCAGTATCTACACCTACCAGTTTTACAAAATCAAAATCGCCCAAACCATGCTACTGTATTGATCATGCCGTCGACCCTCATGCACGCTTGCCTGGACCATTTTCCATGTTTCCAATCGTGATGTGGTCATGTCTAGTGGGAAGCTGACTCCGGCAGTTGTTCCCGCTCCACACGCACGTGTCCGGTCCAGAGACTGTGAGAGAAGTTTTAGAAGGACGTTGTCTTTGTACTGGAGGATGAAGTCTTTTGATTATTTTGTATAATGTGCAGGTCGTACTTGTCAGCGATAACACAATACAGACCAAGGGCATTCCTCGCAGCGGAGCCGCACATTGTTGCGAATACTCCCGACGTCACCGATTGTTATCACTATCGCCGCCGTTACCCGCAGGTTTCTCTGCCCGGTTCCTCAGTGACACGGCGTAATTAATTACCTCAATGACCTTTTTTGGCTGGAAATTATATCAACTGTTGAATTGGAAATTAGTTCAACGAGTTCTACTTACACAACGCTTTCAACTCAACCTTTCGATCTTTAAAATACCGCTTAGGATTAGCGGTATTTTTAAGTTATTAAATTATGATTCAAATATTAATTAATTTTAACAAATCAATCCATCAAGTTTTTGTTAAAATCGACATTCGCAGTAACATAATGAATAAAGAATTTCACAATATTCTGTTAGTTGCTCCGTTGTCTGTAATAATGACTGCCGTCGAAGTACAATATGGTTGACAAAATACTTACAAGATGTTAAATCAAAAAGATTTTCGAGGATAAATTCCTCACATAGTACATATAGTCCAGTCAATAAGGAAATTCTTTGTATGCAGAAATTACATTAATTCCTCTGTCGCTGAAACTTTGCAGTGTGATAAAGTAATGTTTATAGATAACGGTTGACCAGTTATCCAACATTTTTTTTATTTAGAAGTTAGGTATTTACACCTAAACATGAAAATCATTTCTAGATCTGGGGGAAAAATTGCTCCGTCCAAAATTCCTTCGGTATATGCCAGTATATACTGATATGTATAGGTATGTATCGGTATCCAACATTTTTTTTATTTGGGAGGGCCAGGAAGTTAAAAATACCTATTTAGGTCCATAACTTGTTCGAAAAAATTCCTCCGTCAAATTTTCTTTTTTTGTATGTTTTAATATCGTCAAATGTATCGCACTGCACGAAGATCCAATAGATTTTGCATTTGTAACATAGCATTACGGTTTTCTGCCAATAACTCAGTGAAAAAAATTCCTCCGTCTTTTTTTATTAATTTATCTGTCATAGTATACGTAAATGAAACAGTTTTTTTAAAGATCCAATAAAATTTCGGCAATACACACGACTTTTAGAGTATCAACTATTATTTTAAGATGAATGGACTACGAGCGGGCGGCGGGGGCAGTGCGGGGCGCGGGAGGAAGGGCGCCGGCCGCCGCGTTGCATACATACTCACTTTTCTGTTTTTTATAGAATCGAATGATATTTCGACTTCGGACATGCACCTTGTAATACATTAATTAACTTATCATATGGGTAATTAAGTACCTAGCACTTTTGAACGTCAAAATTAAGTAACAAACAGGCACTTAACTTATCATTGGTTTTGTTTCATTATATAGGAACTATAACAATTATTGTAAATAAATACTTGCTACGGTCACAAATCATGTTTTAAAACGTGTTACTGACCGGGACCGGCAAATTGCAAAAAAACGTAAGAAAAATTTAATTTCGCGGGCTACCCTGAATAATTATTCAAATCACTCATTGATGAGAGTATAGGTATATTGGGTGCAGAGGTCAAGCTACCCCAATCTGTCAAATTGGGAAAATTTGACAGATTGGGATAGCTTGATGTCAAATTTTCTCAATTAAAAATGAACCTTATGTCTTTGCAATAAAGTTGAAATACTATCAAAGAAATTTGACAGATTGTGGTAACTTGATGTGCTGGCCTCTGTACAATATGTTTAGCATAGCATATTATGTATAACAAGAGATATTTGAATTAAAAACACTGATACAATTTTTTTTCTCAACGTTTATTAATTATTTGGTATCAATCAACTCTCATTCGTGAGTAACAAACAATAAACTAACCATTCGTTCTTATTAAACTTACTTTTATTGAACTATCTTCATAAAGTTTTATTAACCAAGAAACAAAAATATATACTTCTAATCTCCACCAAGTCGAGCTTGACAAACAAAGGCACAGCACAACAAAATGTTAAAAAATAGTAGAGTTGAGCTCGTTAAGCAATTGTAACTTTGTAATCCTTTTGAAATAGATTCTACAGTTTTTCGTCAGATAAAATACCTAACTTGATAAATTGATAGATAGGTGCCATATAGTGGATTTAGTTACTTACACTAAATTGTGCAGTTATAAAAAAAATATTTATTTAAACGAGAGTAATCACTAAATATGCGACGTCATGTGACATCCACCAAAATGAAAAAAGAAACATATTGTACAGACGCCAGTACATACATGTATCAACTACCCCAATCTGTAAAATTTTCCCAATTTGACAGATTGGAGTAGCTTGACCTCTGCACCCAATATACCTATACTCTCATCAATGAGTGATTTGTATAATTATTCAGGGTAGCCCGCGAAATTAAATTTTTCTTACGTTTTTTTGCAATTTGCCGGTCCCGGTCAGTGACACGTTTTAAAATATGATTTGCGACCGTAGCAAGTATTTATTTACAAAATTGTAACAATATAAATCATTAATACAACCCTAAGTAAGTTCATAATATCATCCTATGGCATCAATATTACAGAAATATTCGTTCCATAGGGTTATTTTATGAACTTAGTGAGATATGTATGTATATTGCTAAATCAAAGGATACTAATTAGGATAATAATACAAAATATTTGTTATTGTCACGAATCATATTTTGATCAACATAAAACCTGGCATTGACCTGCAATTTGCAAAAAAAGTAAGAAAATTTGAATTTCGCGGGCTACATGGCGTTTCCTTCTTTCCTTCCTTATTATAAATGTTATTTATGGAAAAATGGTTAATGTAACATAAGTAGCTTATTTTTAATAATAATACATAATATCCATGGAAATTTCACAAAACGATAATACATAATATCCATGAAATTTTTCTTTCCAAATATGTGTGAAAAATAATATTCATAGAATTTCTTCAGCACTAATGTGCTAAGCATTGGGGTAGATTATCTATATCTGAAAAAGGGGAACAATACCAATATGGGGGGCGGATAGGAAGTAAGTACCTATCGAAGAAAACTTGGCGAAAAAAATGGTACAGTAGGCTGATAATGTTTACAATACAGCAAAGAAGTAACATTATTTATAACCGACTTAAAAAACGGAGGAGGTTCTCAATTCGCTGTATGTTTTTTTTTATGTTTAGTTCGTGGCAAAAACTGAAATAAAAATTATTTTTGCTTTGAAAGGTTTTTTAGGTAGTCGATTTTTTATATTTCTATACACTTGTTGTACGAGTATCGAGAAATAATAATAATATCCTTGGACATTTCGTATTTTTTCGTATATTTAATTTTTTCGTAAATAAATACATATTATAGATAGAATAACACCCAGACCTGTAACAAATACTTGCAGGGCGTACAAATATTTGTTCCGTGTGGGAATCGAACCCGCGATATACTGCGCAGCAGTCAATCGCTCAACCACTGCTAATAATTGTTATAGTTCCTATATAATGAAACAAAACCAATGATTAGTTAAGTGCCTGTTTGTTACTTAATTTTGACGTTCAAGTGCCTTTGAATAAATAAAACTAAATATTAATTGACAAAGACTGTTTGACGTTAAACAGTTTTTAAAGAATCCCGAATAAGAAATAAGTTAGTTATTACTCGTATATTCGGATTAGGCCATCTATGCCCACTTGAAAAATTCACCATGTATACAAATAATGAAGTTCAAAGGAAAACTATCACAACTAAGCAAGCTTTACAAGTTGTCTAGTAATAGTCAAATAACATTGTACCTTTATGGACAATTGGTAATTTCTTACAAATTGTAATGAAGAGCATGTTTTTCAACTATTATGTTAAGCTTGTTGGTTGTGCGTGGTCCGACACTATCAATGGTATGGTTACTTCACAATTCATGAAAAATATACGATACGATCAATCGCATATCTGAATCGCCCCAAGAGATATTCAAACTCATTGCTTCCGGTACGGACGTGCTAGGTACTTAATTACCCATATGATAAGTTAATTAATGTATTACAAGGTGCATGTCCGAAGTCGAAATATCATTCGATTCTATAAAAAACAGAAATGTGAGTATGTATGCAACGCGGCGGCCGGCGCCCTTCCTCCCGCGCCCCGCACTGCCCCCGCCGCCCGCTCGTAGTCCATTCATCTTAAAATAATAGTTGATACTCTAAAAGTCGTGTGTATTGCCGAAATTTTATTGGATCTTTAAAAAAACTGTTTCATTTACGTATACTATGACAGATAAATTAATAAAAAAAGACGGAGGAATTTTTTTCACTGAGTTATTGGCAGAAAACCGTAATGCTATGTTACAAATGCAAAATCTATTGGATCTTCGTGCAGTGCGATACATTTGACGATATTAAAACATACAAAAAAAGAAAATTTGACGGAGGAATTTTTTCGAACAAGTTATGGACCTAAATAGGTATTTTTAACTTCCTGGCCCTCCCAAATAAAAAAAATGTTGGATACCGATACATACCTATACATATCAGTATATACTGGCATATACCGAAGGAATTTTGGACGGAGCAATTTTTCCCCCAGATCTAGAAATGATTTTCATGTTTAGGTGTAAATACCTAACTTCTAAATAAAAAAAATGTTGGATAACTGGTCAACCGTTATCTATAAACATTACTTTATCACACTGCAAAGTTTCAGCGACAGAGGAATTATCACCTTATCCAACCCCCTTGTTGATTGGACTAATAGTAGTTATTGTATCACCATGATGATTGTGTTCCAACTGCCTCGTGTAGTTGAGCTTAATGACACTTTTTGTTTCAAAAATGAAGTCACGCCAACGCATTGCGTATTAAATTGTACCTAATGTTAATAGCTTTTAAAGTCATTACGAAACTACTTCCTACATGCCCCGTGGGGATAAAGACGGACTAATGAGTTTGACGCAAGTATTTAACTTTGTTAACTGACTAATCTGTAGGAGCATTCCGTAGAACTCTCAACGTGGAAACGAAGGTAAAGAGTTCACGGTGAGATTTTTACAGAATCCACCGACTGATGCTCATCAGGCACTACCTGATGAGCATCAGTCACCATGTCATCATCATCTGCCTAGCCTTTTCCCAACTATGTTGGGGTCGGCTTCCAGTCTAACCGGATGCAGCTGAATACCAATATTTTACATGTAGCAATAAATGTGCTTTCCGAGGCACGAAGGAGTACTGTCACCAATTCACCATATATATTTTTTAAATAGTATTAGTAGTTTCGAAGATAAAGGGGGGGGGGGGGGGAATGGCAAATTTCATCTATTTTCTTAATTATCGCTATTAAAAATGTATTTTAAAACTATAAAATATATTTGAGGCCCCCATAGCGCTTTTGATTTGATAATAAAAATATCACACGGTACAATTTGCAAAACTTAAAAAAAAACATAGTTGCCTCCCAAAAGTGAGTATACCTATTCAAAATGATTTATTTACGTTACAAGACACGTTACGTCACTGAAATTAATAAAATGTGTACCAAACCACGTAGTCGGTCCATTATATTCGGAGCAATGAAAGACAGATAGACAGATACAGATCCCTAAACAGCTGAGGGCACGACACTGGCCGAATCAAAGAAGGATTTTTTTTTGCATTATAGGGTTAAAATGTTGATGACAGTTAGTATGAGAAAGTCCGATGATTTCGCTGAAAAAGTCGTGTCATTGAAATGTGTGATTCATTAATTTACTTCATCAAGTGTCTTGTCGATTTGCCACAAAGTCGATTCGTCACTGAAAAACCATAAGCATAGGCATAATGAGCCTATAATATTCCCACTGCTGGGCCTCCTCCTCCGAGAGGCAGTGGGCCGTAAGCCACCGCGCGGCCACAGTGCGGTGGTGGTGGCAAATAAACATTTCGCCTGATTTTATTTTTTGTAATTCTTTTGGAGCAGCTATTGTAAATTATTTTATTCGCCACATTTTTTTATCTGTACAGTCTGCAGAAAAACCGAACACTTGATAGGCATCAAATAGATGTTTAATATAACAAGTTTTCTTAGTCAATTCAACAATGGTCATTAAAAATTGAGTTCTATCTAATTCCACATATGAATTTACTACTAAAGGTACATGACAATTTGCTGATTTTCCGGCAACATCGTAATAATATGAAAAAAAAAATACATATTTCAAGGGATATCTTTGTTGACTCAGAGCATTATTGACTTACATCTAGCTAAAAATCAATAAATTAAATTCAGCTAATTTGCCAGCAAAATCTTAAAAGTAATTATTTTTGTATAATTTATATTTTAAGTTATTAAATATGTAAAATTTAAGATTCTTAGCAACTAGATGACTGTGTGACAAGATGGATACATAACTGAAACCAGTCATCAGGCTCAAGGTCATGAACAGTGTGCTTGGTGTTAAAACCTAGAGCTAGAACAGCGCTTGCTAATGGTAGTTTCAAAAATGTACTAAGTGAAGATGTGCAACGAATATACGACACCTTACCTTAGAGCATTAGGTTAAATGCTCTAAGCACCTTACACATACTTTTTATGCTTATGAATATTTACTTTCAAGGAGTGGAACTTACAATAGTGTGACGGATCGACTTTGTGTCAAATTGACAATAACCCAGTGTAGGTATTAGAGAAATTAGAACGTACCTACTTATCAATAAATACAAATGTAAAATTAAGTTACATTATTTATAAAGTTTATAATACAATCATATAGGTATGTATATGTAGGACAATATGTAAACAAGAGCAATTTTAACAAACTACGTAACACCTGCTTGTAAAATGATGATAACGATACGGTATCAGGGGGATATCGACAGTAATAAAAATGGCGGCATCGGAAGGTTTTTTTTGAGGTCAATACTCAATTTCTTTATTGCGTTCCAAAATGCGTACATACGTTTTACATTGGTTGGTGGGTTGTAGTAAGACACAATTTTGGCCCCTGTCGGGCACAGCTTAGAATGTGGGAGAGAGGAGGAAGAGCACTGTCAAATGACATCTAGCGAGTTGGAAAGGAACCGCTATCTATGACGTTTGCAAAAATGAGTTGCGTAGATAAAGTAAAATACATTGCTTCTGATGTGTATCTCTGCTACTCACAATACGCACATGGCCAAAGGCAGGAGCATATTCATAATCAGCCTTTAACGTTCCCACGCAGGCCCAGTGCGGGTTGGGTGGTCATTAGATAAATGTATGTAAAGTAAGTAATAACAAAACAGTTGCGGTAAATGACATGGCATTAGTAGCAACATGCAACAGCAGTGGCACGTGCATAATTAAAAATGATGAGTGAAAACAGCTGCATTGTCCTCATAGAAAACATTGTAGTAGGTAACATAATCTAATCTTTTATAACGCAGTATTTTGTATAACATATAACTAATGTGACCCGTCGTTACGGAAAAATGATTAAGAAGTCAATAATTTTATTATTGTTACTTATTATATCCCTTCAAGAGTAGGGATTGTTCCCAATAATTTAAAGAGCTTTGAACTGACCCTCTGCGTCCATCCGTCGTAAGCGAGCACAATATTTATGTAAAGAGTGACCAAATAGGATTCTAACAACAAAGGAATAAACGATGGTCACCCAAACCGTCGACGAAGTTAGTGGTTGCATATACATATAATCAGCTTGAAATGTCCCACGACTGGGCAAAAGCCTGCTTCATTCTTTCCCTTACTTCTGTGCCCTACTTTTTATGATAGCTTACGGTAGGTGTCAAGGCGTCCCTCCATCTTCTTCTTCTGCCGCGATGTCACAGCCTGCATTCAATGGGCCCAACATCTTTTTTACTGATTCCGATTTTCCCACTTGCCTGAGTAGTGATGCGGAAATCGTCACTTCTTACTTAAATCTCGCGGTGGTTGTCCTTAGTCCAGTATGGCTCCAAGGTTTTGATTTGTCCTCGAAAAAAATTTAAAGACCAGTTTTAGAAGCACAGCAGTGTCCGACGCAATATTATAATAATGATGATTGTTTTTAAGAAGACTTGTTTTTGCAACGAGGCTGCTTATCCAGGGTCACACAGCCATCAGTATGCCAAGCCCTACAGTCAAAACTTTATGTATGTATAAACCTTCAGCAGGATTGTCCGAAAGGGTACCACTGCCCTGGAACGCAATGGGCTAAGGAAGGAACATGAATGGGTTTTAGTCAGTAAGAGTCTGACACTCCCTTCTGCTCCACCCAGAGCGAATGGAGTCATTTGATGATTTCCTATCCTTCATTAAATGAAAAGGTGTATAACAGTATAAACCATCATTACAAACGTTACATTTTCACAGAGTTTTGGTAAATGTTTGTAACCTTCAAAGCAAGGAGTTGATAATTGCAAATGTAATTGTAATATTTTTGACGTCGTAGCATACTATACAAATACTTGGGGCGTTGGTTTTTACTTAGTGTTGGATGGTTGGTTAGATTTGGATGGGCTCTTGAAATAACCAGTAACAATTTGATCTACAAGAACAAATAAAAAGAATTAAAATTTTATAATAGCTTACCTTGTTTCAACCATATTTGACTTTGAAAGCCTTAAAATTAATGTCGAGACCCCCAATAATTTAGACCCGCGACAGGCGCTTTGCTAATTACTGTAAGAATGTAGCTAGAAGAAATCAATTAACAATAATATTTTTTATATAATTAGGACAATGATGCATAGCTACATACAAATCACTTGTTTATTGTTTTAATTTGACTTGTCTTATAATATCTAGTGAGTACAATTACTTAAATTTGAAAATATTTTATAAAAAATAATAGCGAAGGAATCTGTTCCCTTTTTTGTTTGCTTTTTTATTCTAGATTTTTATTTTTGTTTAAAATCCCCCATTTTGATTTTATCATTTTGAAATAAACCTTTGTCTGTAACCATCGTACAACCTAGACGAGTCGATAAACACATTGTATATAATGTGTTTATCGACTCGTCGCATGAAAAACATAACCCTGTCTTTGCTGTTTCGCAGTCGGGTAATAAGATCCTTGATCGAGCCGTCTAACAAGAGCCACCAGTAACCCAGATATGTTTGTCTAATAATAACTATTAATTTTATATAAAAAAATCAGGCACGTGTCATATAAAAACGTTTAAATGCTTTGAGAGTAGCCAATAACTGCTATGAGTGTTAGAAAAAGGTAGTAGACAGAAAAAAAACTATAAAACTAGATATTTTTAGGCAAAAACCAGTTCAACAGCCTATTAACGACAGCATCAGCGATATTTATAGTTTATATTTTTGTAACCATTCGAATGAGGATTATTTAAGATTTCTAGAGGCGCAACATAAGATATGCTTCTGTACTGACGCTACCGATCAAGTAGATATTCTCATAACCCGGTTATTTCACTAAGATAAGATTAATATTCAAAAAACAAAATGATAAGCTCCTTTCTCATGTGGTCACTAACCACATGAGAAAGAAGAAAAAAACACAAAATGATACGAATAATTGTATGAAAATAGATATTTCAGTTTTGTATAACATGAAATTTAATTTACCAACACGATTAACATTAGCCGCGGAAAAAATATCTGTGTCTAAGTTTTCCTCCGGTCGAATATAAAACCGGTCCTAATTGGTACCGATTCAAATGTGGACGATTACTGACGCGTACCGACGTGTCCGGTGACAATTTATATTGTTTAAAAAAAATGATTGTATTAAATACTTTTGTTATTGTGCTGACGGTACTACAGGGTGAGTGAATTTACTATTTGAGTGTCTTGTCTTAGATAACGTGCGTCTCGACTGGAGGGAGTGATGTTTGTTACGGGGTACCTAAGTGGCAGTCTAGGCTTGACAGTTCAGTTACAAGTGGTGAAAAATTCTCGGAAAATGTTTAGTTGCGTAATAAAAATGTAGTAGGGAAATAAAATCAAATGAATATGATAATAAATGAGACTTCACAGGACCTATA
Source organism: Hyppa rectilinea (assembly GCA_951799385.1). Lineage (NCBI taxonomy): Eukaryota > Metazoa > Arthropoda > Insecta > Lepidoptera > Noctuidae > Hyppa > Hyppa rectilinea. Next base: position 32,373,086 of record OX637300.1, on the reverse strand, counting down.
CTTGGACACACAAAAATATGACGGACACATAATCTCCTGAAAAACTGAACCATATCATAGCAAGTTTTGCAAAGGAGGAGACGCAACAACTTCGATTGAAATTGACGCGTTTTGTCCCAAACTTAATAAATGCTTAGTGAGGTACTTTAAACAAACAAATTATTAAACAGTTGAAGCGAATGTCGTGGATGTTTGATTAAAACACACTTTTTTTAAACAATATATCTATATAAATAAATTACCTGCTGCGAACATCTGGTTTATCACGTACAGTAGCTACTTATTAAATACCGCCTCCTCACATAAACTACTCGTGACTTGAATAAAATATCCTTCTGACTAACTTCATTCGCCTGAATATAATAATGTGTCGCTTAGAGAATGCAAAGTACCGCTCCCCTATCGAAGAGGATGACCCTACCAGGTGATCATACCAGGCGGGATGCGCAACCTAGGACTCTATAGCATAGCCCTTTCAAATTCATGTCTTTAGGATTTCAAATTTTAATGCGGCGACGTTCTCTTTGGTTTTTGAGGTTATATGGAAATCGAAGCGCCTGCGTTCAGAGCATGTTAGCTGTCTATAAACACACATAACAAAACTGACTACCCAGTGGCCGAAATGTGCTGAAGAATTATCATGTTGAAGTAGATAAAATATAGCTATATGCGATATGGAAAATTTTGCGAGATATCATGCAATAAACTATTAAATTATCAAAAACAAGGTTTTAAACCTAACACGTTCCATGTGTCGTGAACAGTCTGGGCCATACTTTACTTGACTAGGGTGCGGCGCCTTAAATCGCAGTTCTCACTATGGGTTGTATTAGATATTCCATTGGCAAATAGTATATGAATTAGGATATGATTTCAAAAGAATTAATTACTATATACAACCTAAAACTAAAAAATATAACCATTATGTACAAGTGGTAAAAAAGGGGGAAAACCTCATAGGGCGTCAAAAAATTCATCCCCATCGCAGTCAGTGGGAAATGTGCCCAAAAGGCTGGCAGCATTGCCACGTTGAATGGCAATGCTTATTCTGTGGCCTTCATGTAATTTGCTAATATGATGCTATATAATAAGAATATTTGAAATCATGTATTTTCGAAAATACATGATTTCAAATGTTCTTTTTTTATTTAAAATTTCATGGGAAGATAATGTTAATGACGCACAGAAGAATAATATTTTGCGTCATGCGTGGCATGAGAAGTAACTTAATTATTCTTATTCACACACATGTACACTTCAAGTAATTTTATTAAATTGAATTTACTTGTGGGTGAGATGACAACTAATAACAGAAATACGAATATTAGGCAATTGGCACATTTTGAATTTCATGCAATAAAATTATGAAGAAAGTATACATAACTAACGTAGTATACGTAGTACGAATAGTATACGTAACTGTATTTACATACCAATTTTATCTTAAAAATTAAATTCCAATTATAACTCTATTGTTAGATATATATATATTGGCAATATTAGATATATACTGTTCAACTTATGAAAAAATATATAAGTTAATACATGGTAGAAGTTTGGTCCAATAACTACCTCAACACCTATCAGATATTATTAAAAGGTTAACTATAATTAAAACTTTTTCTATAAATCTTCCATATTAGAAGTGTTTTACTTCAATTGTGTCGTGTGCCTTCTAGCCCCCTGCTACCTATAATCTACCTTGACAGTGTATTTATCGAGACTGCCATACCTATAACATATTACCTATGTATAGAACTTTATGTACTATATTTTATATATACACACTACTACTATTTTATATATATACCATATAATATGTAATGTGTGAGGAGCTTGTGGCTAAGTACTAACAGCCGCACATGTCGATCCACCAGGTTGGCTGTGGATGGATGACCATCTTTATATACCGAGACTCCTGCATGCCTCGGAAAGCACGTTAAGCCGTTGGTCCCGGCTGACATTTGTGCATCTTTGACAGTCGTTACGGGTCGTCAGATTCCGAAAATCTGACAGCCAGTCTTACCTTACTAGGTTGTGGAGGTCAGATAGGCAGTCGCTTCATGTAAAATACTGGTATTCAGATGCATCCGGTTAAACTGGAAGCCGACCCCAACATAGTTCTGAAAAGGCTAGGCAGATGATGATGATATATATAATGTGTGAGGTAAAATTAACCGTAGAAAGACATCGTAAAAATAATCTTATTTAAATAGACACTTAATTTAGGCGTGCAAATTGCCTGGTAGGTACCATACATAAATGATCCATGACCTACATACACGCTAAGAACACCTGTGTTACAGGGGACATCCATGCGTCCGCTCATACGGATGTTATAATGATGTATGTAGTTGAAAAGTTACCAATGTTCACTTTTGTAAAAATAAACTAGATTTTTTACAACACATTTTGAGGATAAGAAACGAGAGGAAGCATGCGCAGGGGTTTAAATTAATTAAAACAATGAAAAGAGGGTAGATACTTGTTGCGTATGTTTGTGTGATGCTTTGAGCTGTTTGTAATGAGTGTTAAAGTGAGTGGATGCCTAATTGGTTGAGTAAGTTATTGTTTGAGTAAGTGTTCCTCACACATTTCGTTGTCCGTTTGTCTGTCAGTAATCAGGGATGTGTGGATTTCTTCTGTATAAAAGAGCTGTCAGAGCCATATTAGCGGTGAGTCGGTACGATTCCCAGCCTAGGTCGAATAGTCTTATAGTCTTCCTACCGTAATTTCTCAGTAGCAAACCGTAATTAGGGTTCATGCTGGTTGATGACAATAGAGTTGCCTCCTATTACATGGGACTTTAACATAACTGGCGAAATGGGGGTGTGCTGTAGGTACTCTTCTGCCAAACCCTTAGGGGAGACAAGGCGTGATTGATATCATAGTATACATTTTGTTATTTTTTTAAGGCCATTTGTTTTTTTTTATTATCTGTTAATGTTACACGATAATCTGAATACGATACGAACGATAGACTGAATTCAAACGCACAATCGTTCGAATTCAGTCTGTAAGATTAGACAACACTTTACAACTTATGTATAAATTATATTTTTAGAGAAATGTTTTATTTACTATCTGTTTTAGAAGGTACTAAGTTGTAAAATCAAACCACCATAATTTATCTAAAGTAGGTATATCCTAGTATTTAAATTACACAGAACTGTAATGTAACCACTGCTATCTCCGATAGAAAAACGCCTGCTTTATCATACAATAGAACCGTAGCAAGGTTAACGGTTTTTTTATAACTTTGTTGTAACGTAATTATTGAGATAAGCAGAATGATCATAATAGATAAGACAACCCCTCGGCGGCGGAGCCCTATGACAGTGAACAATAATCACCGTACTCTTGGCTGTATCAAATGACGGTGAGTAACGGGTAGTTCACCACACGGTGCTGGACGGCGTGTTCGTGTTCCACGCGCGCCTCAGAGATGTCACCACAGTTGAACAGGCCCTTTAGGGCCGATGCCTGCTGGCCAGCGGGATGTCCCGGAACACAAAAGAAGGATTATGGATGGGTTTTGAGACTGTAAGAGTCTGCAACACCCTTCCACTCCAACCACAGCGGGACTTTGATGGTATCCCATCCTTAAAAAAAAAGTGTCAGGAGGGGCGAATACGTAGTACCTACCAGAAGTAGGTTTTCTATCTATATATAATCTTCTGCATAGGATCAGTCGCCAGGCATCAGGGCCTAAGGATGTACAATGGTCGTCTTTGGGCTGAATGGAGATGATGAAAAAGCTGTTTTAGGATCCATTAATTTTCCGCATACTATTGTAGGGTTGATACGAACCCAACACATCAATGTTAATGTATGCAGAGATCGCGTGCAACCTTGTCGCACTGGGCATCGCCCGCGCAGCCGATGTCAGGGCTGCCCGCACAATTGATCGACAGTTTTCATCAATTGAGTCTAATTGATAATTTCCATGATAAACTGAAATCGCTAATTATAGAAAGTTGTATCAGGGCATGAGTACAGGGCGTAAGGTTGACTTATCCTCGATGTAAAAGGAAGGCTCCTCCGACCCGACAGGTGTAGTGTCTGGTGGGCAGTAGTCCACCATCACCGGACATCAATCGTCGGTCCCAGCCTACTGGCTTGACGATTTTGCGTGACGTCAGTGATTACACTGATGACTGATACTCATTAGAGTAGTTCACATGTGGCGATGTAGATGCCACTACATCACTGGGTTGAGACGTGTAACTTTATACGCTTGCCAGGGTTGCGTTGAGGTTCCAGTGCGTAAACCAGATGCCGTATAGTGCAGCATCGGATTAAGACTGACTGCTGGCATGGACCAGTAGAAGTCTCAACCGCTCCTCATGTTGACCGGCCAAAAGAGCATTCTGCTGTTTCAAGATTTCTGGCTGATGAAGCTGAGGGTGAAACAGGAAAGCACTTCCGCTGCTGTTGGTCAAAATACCTGTTGGAACTATGGTCGCTAGCTGGAAAGTTTGGGGTAGTGATAAGAGTGATGAGGTCATCACTCTTATCTAGCTGGTGGCGTCAATGTCCATGTGTGGGGTCACCAATATTAAAGTATGGGGAACAGGGTGCTAAGTTCATTCAAACACTATTGAAAAGGGAGGATCGTCCGACCTCTGTCTGATAGGCTACTGCCCGACGATTGATGTCGGGGCGTTGTTTAAATGCTAGTTGCGCGGTAAACTCTGCTTGTGCGATGCAGGATTTTGCGTGACGTCAGTGTGATGTTCGCATGTGGTGATGGCGCCACAGAAGTCTCAGGGTTACAATACCTTGTAAAACTCAAACTCAAAGCACTTATTTCAAATAAACCAATTACAGGCACTTTTGAATTGTCAAGGGGTCGGTCAGTATATCTAAACTAGTTACGTTTTACAACTTATCAAACTGATATTTATTATTTAGCAGCATAGTAATAAAAGTCGCGCGTTAGAAATCAAAATGGAATTGGAACCATCGTTCTCTCCTTCACTGTCTGACATTTCGTCTTGTTTCACAAATTTAAAAATAGACACGCTGTGTAGGTAGCTTCACGAAACTTTTTGTTCAGAATAATTAAAATAACACTGTTACGTACTCGGAGAGGATTCCCTAATTTCAACAATGAGAACGGGTTAAGTAAGAATGGCCGCCAGCTAAATGATGGTGTACCATTAACTGTCGGCTACTCTTACTTGTAATCGATAACATTACCATTACAATTGGTTCGTATTTTCTTTGTCCTAGAAGCTAGGAATTTGCTCCCAAAATATCTAAAGTAAGGCAAGATCGCACGGTTTGCCTAGCTGACTCATGTCTCTACTATTTGTTGCGTTATCATTTTAATACTCATATTAAAGTTATACATAATCTGACAAGCGTGAAGCACGAGGGTGCTAATATTGTAATTACACATAATTCGGAGAGCTTGTGGCTAAGTTCAGTTAGTAGGTAGATCAATGACGCCGCGGTCAAGTGGTGCTTAGCTGAACTACACCGCGCGCATCGGTGCACCACGATACAGATACAATAGTTCGTTCTATCAGCCGCGAAAACTAATCTAACACGATTAGTTTTTTCATTTTATGTCAATGATACAAAAGGCTCATCAGATATGCTTGATTAGTTCCAAGCTCATACGGAGTTCTTATTGCTTCTCTCTACAAGTAGAAGTGACTTTAACTTAGATGATTCATGAGAAGGACATTAATTAAACAATAGGTTAGACAGTGTTACTACCGAGCAATCTGTTTACTGTGTTTACGATAGTACGTTGTCGGGTACAAAAGTCATCTTTTGAAGAGTCAATTACCTCACGTAATGAAAAGAAAACCTTGTTGTAATTATGACGTCGGCTGACGAAGACAATTCTTTTTCGTGTGTAATTTTGCGTAACACGAGGTGGTAAAGTGCACCTCAGTGGAAATACTACCTGCAGATAGCGTTCTGAGATCCGGTTTGAAGTGGGTGTCAGTGTATCATGGCATATTTTATTTTAGAAGGTCAATATTCTGGTACTTAAATCGTCATGCAAATCGCAATCCCATCTCAGCGACTATACATTTAAAAAACATGAACGTTTGTCAAAATACGGCATATCCTCTCTGATTCCTATCTGAAAGAAATAAAGACATGAAAAGATATTCACGGATAGAAATTCTTATACCAATCGGGATAAACAGCTACCAACACTTTCTACGGCAGATAGGGTGTCAGGAATTGTTTAATGGGTAAAGCATTAACATCGCTATAGTATGATACTCATGATAGTAATCGACACGATGGTCCTCGGCCGTGAGCAAGGCCGCAGATTCGCGGACCGCCCGCCATTTATATCTTGCTACGGCACAAGACACGAGAGAGTGCCGTTTTATTTCAATTTAGACGCTCTAACTCTGCTGCTGTTTTCACTGCTAGTGAAGGTAGTGGATTTTCTTTTGTTTACTATTACTTTATAATTCTCTGGTGTTGTTTTCCGTTGTTTTGTCGAATCTCTTTCCACAAGTGCCTGTACAACCTCCAATATCCACCATAATGTTAATTTCTCCAAGCCAGTAAGTAGCGGAACAGCTACAAAGTAATCTACACAGCAGCATCCTAACTGCGTAAAAATTTATCAATCACTATTTTAATAATTTAGGAGGATATTGCAAATCTTTTGTTTCTTAAGTTCGACAAATGTGTCTGTTCAACAACGTAAATTACGCAATGAATGTTGTTAAACTGTCAAAAGAATTATATGTTATAAAATAAGTTAATCAATCTGCCTAGCCTTTTCCCAACTATATTGGGGTCGGCTTCCAGTCTAACCGGATGCAGCTGAATACCAGCATTTTACATGGAGCGACTGCCTATCTGACCTCCACAACCCAGTCGCTTACTGGGTAATACAATACCCCTTGGTAAGACTGGCTGTCAGACTTTCGGGCTTCTGACTACCCGTAACGACTGTCAAAGATCCACGAATGACAGCCGGGACCAACGGCTTAACGTGCTTTCCGAGGCACGGAGGAGTCTCGATATCTGAAAATGGTCACCCATCTACAGACGAACCGCGGAAAGCTAAAAAATAGGTATGCTATAGTTAGTGTGCTGCGCAATTATATAATATTAGATATTTATATAGTTAAAAGATGCCGCTTCAATGCTGCGCTTGCGCCGGGTCGTGGTCGCAACAAGTCGGCTACACGTATATCTGGTACTCGTTACGTCACGAACCATTTTGCGGTTTATAGTACCGCACGTATTCTCATGACTATCGGAAGAAACCTTAATTTCTTAGCTATTGACTTGTTCATTAAGCCTAACGACTCCAGCCTAGTACCTATTGGTCACCTCTGAGCAATGTGTATTCTTTACGATAACGAACACCTACGCCAAAGCGATCAGTCCTTGTCTTCTTTATTCACACGGTCGATATAGCTGATAAAATTTCGAAATCGAAAAATCTTAGTAAGTCTTCTTCTGACTTGCCAAATAATAAGCACGGTGTTTGTGATAACAATGCAACATTTAAAATACACGTGGGAAGAGAATCTCGTTTGATACCTCGAACAGTACGGTCGAGATCTTAAATGACATTTAGAGCCTGCTTGAGCTCACTATGCTTCTTGAGAAGCCATTTTAAAGATATTTATAGTGTGCTAGATGTGTATGTGCTTTGTGCATGTCAAATTGTAACTTAAAGCATTTTTGAAGTGCCAAAGATGTCCTTCATTCAGAAAGATGTAACGCAACAACTCCATGGGCACTCTTATTATATTGTTACAAGTATTACTGTACTATTTGTGAGAACTAAAGTGTATAGGTAAAGTAAAAAAAAAACAATTCAAGGGTAAAATTATTTAAAATAAGTCGTGGCTGCATGTGATGACCAGTCCCAACTGCGGAGCGTTCGTCCACGTACATGACGCATGGATCCGCACGTGATTGTTGTATACAGTTAACAGTAGTATTAACGCAGTAGGTATTAGCGTACCTCTACAAAGAAATTAATATGTTTTTGTTCCAATAAAATATTTGTATTTGTACAATGCTGATGAGTATTGCGACAATAATAGGCCGGGATTAATAATAATTATGAAACGTCGATTTTATTTTTGTGGCGGGATTCGATTTAATTTGCCTAGCCAATGTTTCAACAGGGTTGGGTGCGGCTTCCAGTCTGACCTGATTTAGCTGAATACCAATATTTTACATAGAACAACTGCATATCGGACTTCCAAAACCCAGTTACATGGGT